>JAGTTD010000006.1:20865000-21465000 GCA_018398585.1 Simmondsia chinensis | reverse complement strand
TTGTTCATACCTCACATAGACAAGATTGATGATAAATGCAAAATGTGCATGTTAATAAAAATAACAAAATTGCCATTTCCTTGGTGCAAAGAGAGACTAATTTACTTGATCTAGTACATAGCGATTTATGTGATTTCAAGAACACACCGAGTTTAGGTGGAAAGAGATATTTTATAACGTTTATGGATTGCTGTTCAAGATTTTGTTATGCATATCTCATAAATCACAAAGATGACTCATTAGATAGATTTAAAGCATATAAAGCAGAAACCGAACTATAATGTGAGACCTTCCTCAAAAGTCTTAGGTCGGACCATGGTGGGGAATACTATGATCCCAAGTATTTCGAAACCACCGAAATTGTACATGAGATCACAGCTCCATATACACCACAATAAAATGGCGTGGCTAAGAGGAAAAACCGAACTCTAACCTAAATGGTTAACTCAATGTTATCCTATTCCGCTCTCAGCGATGGATTTTGGGGTGTGGCAATGTTAATGGCCTGTCATATTTTAAATCGAGTTCGAAATAAGAGAAATAAGACATCCCCATATGAATTATGGAGCAAACGAGCCCCTAATTTCAATTATCTAAAAGTCTGGGGGTGTAGGGCAGTCGTTAAAGTCCCTGAGTCTAAACGTAAGAAGTTAGGTGAACAAGGCATTGATTGCATTTTTGTTGGATATACGCCTTATAGTAAGGCATATCAGTTCTATGTCATTGAATCTAATGATTATATCAATGTAAATACAAAAATGGAATCGAGAGTTGCCATATTTAATGAGATCGGTTCACCTCTATCCCCAGATTGAGGGATTATGTGCTGGTTGAGAATGACACTCAAGTGTCATATCGTGATGCTCATCGTGAGAGGAAAGACGTCTCTAAAGGTGCTCAAGAACTTCAAAGGAGTAAGAGTGCAAGGAAAGAGAAATCTTTCGGTTCGGACTTCTACACATTTTTAATAGAAGGTTCGAGGAACGATGTGGACTAAGTGGTTCCATATTGTTTTGTCATGGAAGCTGATCCCATGACGTTTGATATGGTGATGAGATCTCATGATGCCTCCTTTTAGAGAGAGGCAGTGAATGATGAGATGGATTCCATCTTAGGTAATAATACCTGGATATTGGTGGATCTTCCACAAGGTAGTAAGCCCATCGGGAGTAAATGGATCTTCAAAAAGAAGATGAAAGTCGATGGAATGATGGATAAGTTCAAAGCCTGATTAGTGGCTAAAGGGTTCACCCAAAAGCATGGGTTGGACTACTTTGACACATATGGCTCGGTGGCAAGAATTTTGACAATAAGAGTTTTGATAGCTCTTGCCTCAATTTATAAACTAGCGATTTAGCAAATGGATGTCAAAACTGCATTCCTGAATGGTGAGCTAGAAGAGAAAGTGTACATGGAACAACCAAAAGGTTTTGTTGTTCCTGGTTAAGAGAAAAAAGTATGTAAACTCATATGCTCTTTGTATGAGCTAAAGCAATCCCTGAAGCAATGGCACCAGAAATTTGATCAAGTTGTTCTAAGCAACAGATTCATTATAAATGAATTAGATAAATGTGTCTGTAGCAAGTTTGATAATGGCAAATGTGTCATTATATGTTTGTATGTCCATGACATGCTGATATTCAGTATTGATGTGGAACAAGTGGACAAAATTAAACAGTTTCTCTTGGAAAACTTTGATATGAACGACATGGTTGAGGCGGAGGTAAACCTCGATATAAGGATCATAAGGAATGGTGATACCATTTCCTTAACGCAGCCTCACTATATTGAAAATGTGTTGAAAAAGTTCCATTTCATTGATTGTGCACCGATATCCATTCCAATGAATCTTAGTGTGAAGCTAGTACCGAATGAGGGAGCTCCAGTGTCACAACTGAAGTATGCACGAGCCATTGGTTGTCTGAAGTACGCCATGACAAGCACAAGGTCTGATATCGCTTTTGCTGTTAGAAAGTTGAGTAGATATACTAGCAATACGTGTAAGATGCATTGGGATGCAATACATCATGTGTTGAAGTACCTTAAGAAGACTATGAATTATGGTCTTTCTTATATAGGGTATCCTCCCACTTTGGAGGGGTACTCTGATGCGAGTTGGATCTCCGATGTGGAGGATCATGCATCCACAAGCGGATGGGTATTCCTACTTGGTGGGGGTGCGGTTTCTTCGGGTTCCATGAAATAAACTTGCAAATCTAATTCTACTATGGCGGCGGAGTTTATAGCTCTTGCATATGCGAACAAAGAGGTCGAGTGGTTAAATGATCTCTTGTATGAGATACCTTTGTGGCCTCAGCTGATCTCACGGATATCTATCCGCTGTGATAGTTAAGCTACACTTTCTAGAGCGTACAGTGATGCATATAACAGGAAGTCCAGACGTATTGGTGTAAGGTATAGTATAGTGAGACACCATATTTGAGAAGGTGTTATCACTGTGGACTTCATGAGAACAAGTCAGAATCTTGTGGATTTGTTTACAAAAGGCCTGGTTAGAGACTAGGTTCTGAAAACAAGTGAAGGGATGGGGTTGAAACCTGTCATTTTTAGTTGCCAATGATAGGCTTTCAACTTGACGCCTAGTATGACGCTAGGTCTTGGGTTTAATGAGAGAGACTTGTCATCTGTGTGATTGCAAGGACTAAATAAGAATTTTCCATCCCGAGTGTGAAGTGCTTGGTACCTGCGTCAGAGATTCTAAAAGGATGAGCTAATGCTCTTAATGGACCTGGTTTTAGAACTTGTGGAATGTTGCGTTGCACGGACATTATTAATGAGGTCCTCCTTAGTGTGTGTTGAAGTTTGGCCGCTTCAAAGAGGCAATTTTTGACTAAGGGTTTGGTCCTGGAACACTCATAAAGGATACAAGACACAAGGCCCCAAATGTGTCGATCTGGGAGTTGTACGATGTGTACGGGGAGTACGCCTTGTGCGTGATTAGATAGTCGAATAGTCAAATGGGTTGTATAGTTCAAAGCTTGGTCTAGCATTTTCGATTTGATTAACTGTGTGGTCTTTTCACTAGCTGGGGGTTCAATCATGAGACACCCTCGTTGATGCACAATAAGGCCTCCTTTAATTGAGATGTAATTTTGAGATTGATTGTATTTTGAAAATAGTGGGGGAATGTTAGTGTATTTTTTAAATATGTAATGAAAAGTATGTTAAAAGCTTGTTATATATGTATATGAAGTGTGTTTGAGATTGTCTCGATACATGTTGAAATGTTTAAAGCTTATTAGGGGTGTGTGTCGACACACAAACCAACAGAACTGCAGGGGAATAGCTGTGTGTCGACACACATGGCCCATGTGTCTACACACAACCCTTTTACAGAAGCGCATAGAGGAAATCTGTGTGTTGACACACGGGTTTATAGTAAGCTCGTGTGTCGATGTGGGTGTCGATACGCAGACCTAAGTGTCGACACACAGCTTTGACAGTTTTTTACACGGTTTTTTTCCCAATTTTTGGCTGTTCCTATTGGGGTGTTTTGGGACGTCTTAGGCCATTATATACAAGGATACTCCCTAGATTTTACACATGCTTTGAGAGGAAAAATTTTCCTAAGAGAGAATAAAAAGGAAAACATCAATCTTTGAGTGTTTGTGTTTGTGATCTTGTGAAAGAAACATTGATCTCTCATCATCTCACCCTATCTCTCCTCATACACGCTCTTTATATTTGGTGGTTGTTGTATCCCTGAGGATATTTCATATACCGAAATAAACCTTAAGAAAAGTGATTACACAGCTTCAACACCCGAGATTTTTCGGTTACCTGATTGCAAGGATTTTGGGAGTATTTTGAAGATTTGCACTAACAGTTTGATTATATCATTAGTTATTTGTGTGGTAAATTAGATAAAGTGGCGAATTGCACTGTTAGTGGGCGAATTGTGTTGTTGGGCAAAGTGGGCGAATCGTATTGCTAGTGGGCGAATCATATTGTTTGAGCAAGTGGGTGAATTACATTGTTAATAGGTGAATTGCATGGATAGTGGGCAAATTTCGTTTTATGAATTTTGAAAATATAGTTGCAAATAGTTTTTTGTCTGAATAATTGCCTGTATAACCTATTTGCCCATCCATAGTAGCAAGCTGCTAAATTATACGTTACCAACAAGAGGGTATTGGTACTGGCAGATTGGAAGTCCCTGGTTGGACGTGCAAGATGGATGTGGATTATGATATGTGTTGTGATGCTTTTTGATTGAACTTTGAGAATAGTTTATTTTATGATATTTTGCATGGACGAGCCTAGGCTATCATAGATAGTCAATAAATACTCCTAGGGATTTTACGTGCATAGTTGTTTAATGGGCTGTACATTTATATCACTCTTCTCTTGAAAATAGTAAAACTTCTTTATAGCGCTATGGACTTATCTGCAATTGATTATTATGTTAACTTATATTTTGTTTATTCTTTCATTCTATAATTTAATAATATAATTGTTATAATAGAATCGAAAATGATAGTGTTATATTATAAGATAAAGGCAAATTTCATATAGTTAAATTATTACGTGGCGTGATAGTGTATGTGTTGGAACCAAATAAAGAAAATATCATACAAAAAATATAAAGTCGAAAGATATTACCTGGAATGTGTGGAAATCATAGAATACCAATAAAGTAAGAGTTGAGCGGGGCGCGGATCATGCTCTCTTTAAGACAGTTTTGCGCCCCTATCGAATCTATGTTGGTGCAGCAGGTACCAGCGCTCTGCCTCAGGATACAACGCCCAACTATAATGTTGACTCTTTTTTGGCTTGCACAACCTCGAAATTTAGAACCTCTACACACCTCACTTAATCAAAGCAAAAAAATAGGTTTTTTTGGACAGATTAGAAAACAAAATAATAAAAACTATGTTTTTCCTGTCATTTTGCATTTTAACTGAGGTTCTTTTCTTTCCTTTTCTATTCCGATATGCGAAGTTGAGCTATGACTCTTTATAAGCACCTTTAATCACATTTATTTGCACAATAACTTAGCGTATGAGTAACTGACCATATATCATCAATATATATTGTTATCAATACCAAACATTTTCAAACTGTTGAAAGCCAATTTAATTAAAATTTAAATGTATTTTGATTTTTTTTATTTCCAACAAATTAAAAGAATAAATAAATCATTAAAAATTATATTAAATTTTAAGATCATAAATAAAATTATTTTTATCAAAATATCCATCAATTTCCCACTCATTTTAATAAAAATAAAAGATATTTAAAAATAAAAATATAGTTCCCTGCATCATGAGAATAGTAGTGCCTTTAGACCCACACTTACTCTTTTGCCAACTCTTGTACTAGAACCACGTGCACTTAGCTTTTAAACCTCAGTTACTTGAGGGCTTGTAGAGTATTTTACACACATGGTATCGAAGGTGCCCTATAGGCTCTCTAAAGCGTGTACATTATAGCCTTGTGCTACATCCTCGATTCATGAGCGCTCTAGAGAGTTAGCCCAAACTCTTATAGGATGTGGCCTTACTTCCACACTCATATAGGTGAGTCTATTAGGAGTGTACTAATGACCTTACACCACACCCTAACATAGGGGCTATAAATCTCGTTAAGAGCATAACTAGCTCAACCTCAACACCGCCACAAGTAAGCATGTCGCACCATAGGGATGGACTAAAATAAAATAAAATAAAATGCATGCTAACTCCCGATCACTTTATGATTCATTTGTCCCTTTCCAGGGTATTCGCGTAGGTAAACAGTATTTTATTTGGGGTATGTCCTATCCAGATCTCAACTCTAGCTATAGCTTTTATGCCATCGAATCACTATATATCATCATTGGTGCCATTAGTAGCAGATCTGGACCTACCATTCTTATGGTATTTGTCGTAAACTTTTCCATACATTTTTGACCATAGGAGCACAAGCAAAACCATGTAATATGTCTTTTTCACCACTTTTTCTAAACAACATGAAATTTATTGTTACTTCCTTGCATCATTGGCACTACATTACCTTTGACGCTTGCCCAACAACAAACTCACAATTTAAATAACAAAAATGTACATCACTGATAAGTATTCAACTCCATAAGGTCACTATCTCATAAGTACCTCCTTCAACATACTTACAAAGATCGAATCATTCTTTACCCATACATACTCATCATAGAAATATGTGATAGAGTGGCACACCTCCAACATATTAATGCCTGAGCTATCAACTTTGATTTTATGGTACTCATATAGCCTTGCAATAAGCATTTACTTTATAATATAACACGACCTACTAAAATAAAGCCATTGATACATATGGTGTTGGCAAGTAAGATACTCAAATTTGGCATCACTATTTCTTTCAAATGTGCTATAATACTAACTTATGTCTGTTGTGTCTATTGATAACATGTAAGAGTTGCCGCTAACAAAGTTAGGTTTAGTAGTACTCAATTATCTTTTGACATCACAATATCCAATCCTTTAATACATATGTATAAAAAGATCTAAAGTGACACAAGGCACGCTTTCAATATATATATATATATATATATACACCAACATTGTTAGAAAATGCAAACCATGCCTATATATCGGTATCATGTCATGATAAATCCAATGAATTGTATTCCAACATTTAACATGTCGTTCAAAAATGAGAACTATTAATTGCCACTTTTGTTAAGAGCTAATTTACGCATAAGTAGGTGAAATTTCTGAAAGATAAATATGTGAATCTTATCAGTTGATTAGGTCTTCTATAATCGTGAAGACTAACTTGGCTAACACTCATAATCATCTGGTTAGAAATGTTCATGAAGATATGACCTTAAGAAAAATTGGTGCATGGAGGTTTTTAACCATATAAGGTGATTATTTAGTCAATCATATCTTAATATCATTTCGGTTACAAATGAATTTGTATAAATAGTTGTTAATGGGTCATTGACAGCATGTCTAGAAGCTTGTTGTTGAATATGATACTATAAATCTTTGTTTTGACAAATAGAGAATGCAGCAAGTGAAAGGGCTTTCAGCACAGTCTAGCTTTTCTCTTTAATGAATAATAAAAATTTCTTCTATGAAATTATTTTGGCTAAGGACCATGTCAAAGTAGCTCATCATAAAAAGAAACTTATTTACGTAGCAATCATTTATCATGCAATAAGAATCAACTTAGCGATATCTTTGTTCACTAAGAACTTTCTATGCCCCCACTATTTGTTAGATTTAAAAAAGTGCACATTTCCTTGACGCAATAATGTTATCTTCATAAGAAAGAAGTTATACTTCATATTTACAACAACTTTGTGCCACAATGGTTATTTCCCAACATGACAATATGACGAAAACTAGTAACATATACTGTTTTTTTAAAATGGTTGAAACATCATATGAACTTCTATATTCAAAGAAGTAGAATTTTTATGAACTAATTCAAAGTTTCATGCATATCATTAAGAGAGCACATCATATAAACGTATTTACATTTGCTATTTGTTCTTTAGATTAGTCTTTATGAGATTGTTGCGGTAAATCAAAATTAACCTTGTAGCATGAGCACATAAGAGAATAAAAAAAACATCAATAAAAAATCCTGGCATTTCTTACTAAATGAGGATATCATTTTTTAAAAACACAAGACTTAATTATCCAAATTTGAAGACACTTTTATGTAAACCTTCATTTGAATGTATGATAAATAGGCATGACTACTTTTCCATAAAAAATTAGATAATGGAGCTTATGGCAAGAAATGTCCAAAATTTCACATTTCTCAAGCCGAAAACATGAAAAACAAAACAATTGATTTCATGATTGATATATGTATACCTCTAAGCATATGGACATAAACCAGTTAATACAAGTTTTCCTTATAGTGTTAATAATGGTGACCTTTCCTCGTATCGTGATCATGTGTTTAAAAAAATCAGTGAAGTATGAAACAATGTTAGATTAATGTATCACCATTATAAACTTAGCACTAAGGTTAACTAATGATAAAAAATTCGATCATTATATAAGAAAACAAATCCAAATAAGCGCATAAAGATGAATACAAATTCAACACATCGTATTAAAAATATATAATTAGCTAGGTGTTTTTTTTTTCTCATGGAAAATTTTAGCAAGACTGAAAGCATAAACAAGTTTTTTTTTTTTTTTTGATCAGAAAAGCATAAACAAGTTAGCAACACCAATTAGGCACTTATTCATCAATTGCAAGATCTATGTAGTAGTTACTACAACTAAAATTAAGAACATTGGTAGAATAACAATTCTTGAATAAACTAAAAACCTATCGAGCTGTTTTCTGTCATGATTTTGTCTTTGAATTTATGTTAGTAACTGGACAGTCAATTCAGGCACTTAAGAATATTCTTATTTAAAGAGACAAAATTTACCTTACTATGTACCTCTTGAAGCCCAAAATCATCTTTAAAATGTTAGAATTGAATAAAGAAAATACCATACAAAAAAATAAAGTGGAAAGATATTACCTGGAACGCGTGGAAATAATAGAATACCAATAAAGTAATAGTTGAGCGAGGCGTGGATCACGCTCTCTTTAAGACAGTTTTGCACCCCAATCGGATCTATACTGGTGCAGCAGGTACCGAAGCTCCGCCTTCAGGATACAACGCCCAACTATAATGTTGACATTTTTCTGGTATGCACAATCTCGAAAGGTAGAACCTTCATACACCTTACCTAGCCAAAGCTAAAAATAGGATTTCTTGGGGAGATTTAAAAAAAATAAAAAAATAAAAACAATATTTTTCCTGTCATTTTACATTTTAACTGAGGCTCTTTTCTTTCCTTTTTTGTTTCGATATGCAAGGTTGAGCTTCCACTCTTTATAAGCGCCTTCAATCATATTTATTTGCATAATAACTTTGGGCATGAGTAACTGACCAAATATCATCAATATATATTATTATCAATACCAAACATTTTCAAACCATTGGAAGCCGATTTAATTAAAATTTAAATGTATTTTGATTTTTTTATTTCAAACGAATTACAAGAATAAATAAATCACTAAAAATTATATTAAATTTTAAGATCATAATTAAAATTATTTTTTTATTAAAATTTAAGTTCACATGCAGCTAATAGAATTTAAATTATGATGAAGCGAAGCACTTGTACAAAAAAATTTGGAAAAAATTCGAATAGATGACAAGTGACGAATATTGAGTACTGGCATTACTAATATCATTAATTAATTGTAGAGCTCGGAAATTTTGACATGGTAGAACTGTTAATAAAACTGTAGGTTGTTACAGCAGTAACGAACACTCAAATATAGCAACGAAATTGATAAAGTGAGAAAAGATCTTACAAATTAAGTAACCGCGCCGCGGTATAAGCCACTGTCCTAAACGACGATTTCGTCGCTGCTAGGGTGCACACAGATCAACCGGCAGCCGTCCTTCAAAATTTACGCGATCCGGCCTTTAACGTACATTCATTAGAAGCCGGGAGGGATGCTAAGTAAACTTGCCCAGACTTGGAGAGAATTTTAGAGAGGAAGGTAGCAGAGAGCTTAGAGAGAGGAGAAGAAGTTGTTCAGTTTTTGTTTGATTGATGAAAATGGAAGACAATTGGTGGTATTTAGCTGCAATGGTGACTGTTGGGAGTAGCCACAACTTCCCAACGGTGAACTTTGAAGGGTTGCGACCCTTAGGAAAACTGATCAGTAAAGGAGGTCCCAATCACCAGCTTTGAAAAATGAGGCTTTGCTTTGGGAGAGACAAATGCGTCTTTACGAGGCACACTAAGCGTTAAAAGCTGGTTGTAAAAGATATTTCCGATAAAATAAAAATACCCATAATAAAAAAGGACACCCGCACCCTCAATCGAGCAGAGCACGGCCTAGCAGAAGAGCGGCACACGCGGGCGTGGTTCCCTCCATTCCCTCACCCATCACTTAGTTCAAGTCTTCCATATCACAATATCGTATATAAACTATCCCTTCCTTCACTAAATCTTCCATGGGGGATATAAGCTTTAACTTAATAGCTACTCATTGTGCTTAGGCTTTGTTATATTTCCAATAGTCCCCCACAAATATTATAAAGCTAAAGGAAAGAGGTCAGTCTGGGCAAAGGAGTAAGCTTAGCTTTTCAGTGTCGATGTCTCGCGACTTGAATCGACACCTACTAGATAACAAGTTTAAGACCAACAGCTTGTCAGGTAACTTTCGTTTTACACATGACAAGAGGTTTTATAGTCTTTCACCTAAACACACACCAAGCTCTAAATATCTTAGCAAATCCTGCTGTTTCATGCTTTTATCGGCCATGTGTCTGTCTTGAATTTCGTAGGTGCTCTAGAAGGCAAGTCTCCAAGCTTCATAGTAAGCGGCCACATCCCCATGCCTATATAGGTGGATCCCATTAAGTGCGTGTTACTTTGCACCACCAAATAATGGCTATGGGTCCATTAAGAGTTAATGCTCATCCTTGTCACCTTAGTAACAATTACTAGGTTCCATCAAGTGTGACTCATCTCACACCAACAAACTATGGCTATGGATTGCCCAACACTATCAACTTCATAGGGACGGACAATAATTTAGTACAGTATACAATCGAACTGATCTATAATTTACTCATTGAAACTGTAAAAACCAAGTTGAGATATATCATAGTCAATTCACTTTACAGACTTTAATCCCATCCCTCTCGATGTTCCTAATACAATTTTTCGACAAAGGCCCTTCGTTAACGGATTCGCGATGTTCTTTTCTGACATTACATAGTCTAGTGATATTAGCCCACTTTCTAAAATATCTTTTACAATTTTATGTCTAAGACAAATATGTCTCCTCTTGCCATTATACACTTTGTTCTTTGCAATGGCAATGGCTGCCTGACTGTCACAGCCCACAATGGCACATCTGCAAGTAAGCTTCTCAGCCATTTTGCTTCATGTTATGTCAACTCAAGAGCATTAAATTCTAATTCCATGATAGATTTGGCAGTACAAGATTGCTTAGACAACTTCCAGGATATAGCACCTCCCCCTAGTGTAAAAACATAGCCACTAGTGGAATTAGTTTCATTGTTATTAGATACCCAGTTTGCATCACTATATCCTTCTAGTACAACAGGAAATTTTGTATAGTGAAGTCCCCAGTCCATGGTTCCTTTTAGATATTTAAGTAATCTTTTTAAAGCATTCCAATGTTCTTCATTTGGATTATGAGTGTATCTACTAAGTCTGCTCATCGCATATGCGATGTCAGGCCTGGTATAGCTCATTAAGAACATGACACTTCTAATTATCTTAGCATATTCAGATTGACACATTGCAACACATTTATGTTTAGTCAAGTGTATACTAGGGTCATAAGGTGTTCCTACTGGATCGGCATCAAATATGTCAAACCTTCTAAGGATTTTTTCTACATAGTGAGACTGATTAAGGCTGATACCTTTAGGAGTTCTTATAATTTTAACTCCTAATATTACGTCCGCCTCACCTAGGTCCTTCATATCAAATTTGGAACTTAGAAAGTTTTTAGTCTCAATGACAGTGCTTGGAGTTGTGCCAAAGATCAATATCATCAACGTATAAGCAAATAATGACACATCCTTCACAATTAGACTTAGAATATACATAAGAGTCTTTCGTCATTCACACGAAAATTGTTAGCAATCAAAGTGCTATTAACCTTTTCATGCCACTGCTTTGGTGCTTGTTTTAGGCCATATAGAGACTTAATTAGTTTACATACTTCTGTCTTTGCCTGGAAGTACAAATTCTTCTGGCTGTTTCATATAAATTTCTTCATCTAAGTCACCATTCAAAAAGGTAGAGTTAGCATCCATTTGATGGACAAACAAATCATGAATAGAAGCAATACCAATTAAGGCCCTGATAGTGGCTATTTTAGTGGTGGGTGAGTATGTGTCAAAGTAATCTACTCCCTTTCTTTGTGTAAATTCCTTAGCAATTAGTCTAGCTTTAAATTTATCTATTGACCCATTAGCTTTTTGTTTCTTTTCTTATACCCACTTACAGCCAATCGGTTTGCATCCTCTAGGGATGTCTACTAGTTCCCAAGTATGCTTATTCAGAATTGACTTTAATTCTTTGTTAATGGCTTCTTTCCAAAATGTGGAGTCAACAGATTTCATGGCTTCTTCATACATTTTTGGATCTTCTTCTAGCATATAGGCACACGCTGTTTCCATCTCATTTATGTCATTATGTTTAGTTAAGAAGGTGATAAAATCTGGTCCAAAACTATTTTCTTTTCTAGCTCTTTTACTCCTTATTTCTAGTGTATCAGTTTCATTAGTATTCTCAACACTAGGGGGCATAGGGTTAGGAGTTACAGACTGAATATTAGATTTTGTGGGAAATATGTGTTTGAAGAACTCGACATCTCTAGACTCCATTATACTACCGCATGGAAAGGAGACGTTTTCACCTTTAATTAAAAACCTATATGCAACACTATGGTGTGCATATCCAATAAAGATCGAATCAATGGTATTAGGTCCAATTTTGCATCTTTTAAAGTCGGGCAGTCCAACTTTGGCGAGAAACCCCCACACTTTAAGGTGTTTTAAATTAGGGGCATAGCCTTTACATAATTCATAAGGTGTTTTATCAAGTTTCTTATGAGGTACACGGTTTAGTACATGACAAGCAGATAGAATCGCCTCCCCTCACATATTATCAGGAAGTCCAACACTTATTAGTATAGCATTCATCATGTTTTTCAAGGTTCTGTTTTTCCTTTTTGCAATGCCATATGACTCTAGACAGTAAGGGGGTGTTCTTTCATGTATTATTCCTCTCTCTTCACAATGTTTCTCTAGGGAAGTAGAGTCGTATTCTTCTCCTCTATCAGACCTTAGTCTTTTTATTGTTCTTCCTAGTTGGTTTTCAACCTTAGCTTTATATCTTAAGAACATTTGTTCAGCTTCATCTTTAGTCCTTAGAAGGTGTACCATGATATATCTAGAGTGGTCATCTACGAAGGTTATGTAATATCTTTTATCGTCCTTACTCATTGATCTTTTAAAATCCCCTAAGTCGCTATGGACCAATTCTAGTAGTTCTGTGTGTCTTTCAACGGATTTAAATGGTTTTTTCACGTATTTAGCTTCAATGCATACTTCACATTTAGAGAGATCCATATTACTAAAATCAGGGATTAAGTTCATTTTCTTTAAGCGTTTAATAGAGTTAACATTTACATGTCCTAAACGAGCATGCCATAAATCAAGGGATTTAGCGATATAAGTGGAAGAATTACTAGCATTCATTTCATTAACATAGTTAACATCAAGAATAAATAGATCCCCATTGCAGTAACCCTTCCCCACAAATTCACCATTCCTTATGAGCACGAGTCTATCAGAATCAAATGCTAATTTTAAACCGGCTTTAATGAGAAGGATACCGAATATCAAGTTTCTATGCATATTAGCCACATGCAGCACATTAGTTAATTTAAGCATTTTGCCAGAGGTGAGTTTTAAAGAAATCTTCTCTTTTCCGAGGATTGGCACGGTTGCTGAGTTTCCCATGTAGACGGCATCGCCATCATTCACCTTTTGGTATTCTTCAAATATGTTCCGATGTGCACAGATGTGTCTAGTAGCGCCCGTATCCACTATCCATTCTGTCACGTTGTTCACCAAGTTCACTTCCGAGACCACAACTACAATGTTGTCAATTTCTACTAGATTGGCCTTGTTCTTATTGTCTTTGGATTGGTTCTTCTTTTTTTGCAATCCATTGCTTTGTGTCCATGTTTCCTGCAAAAGTAGCACTCTCCTTGGAATTTGGCCTTTGTTTTGTGAATTTTTCCCCCGGGTTTGAGATGAAAGTGGTACCTTTTGTCTTTTCCTTTGAAACCGTCAAAGGAGGCAGCTTTTGTTTCGACAATGTTAGCTTTAGAATAGTCAGAGTGTGAGTTTGTCTTATCCTTTAGCCTGTTTTCCTCTTTGATTTTCAGATGACCCACAAGCTCTTCTAAAGATAAATCTTGTTTGTTATGCATGAGTAGATTCTTATAGTTCTTCCATGAGGGCGAAAGCTTTTCTCTAAGGACATAGGCTTAAGTGATTTCACAGATTTTCAGACCTTCTGACAGCAGAGTAGCTACAACATTTTCATACTCGCATATTTGGTCAATGATTGGTTTGTCGTCAACTACTTTAAAATCAAGCCATTTGCTAACAGCGTATTTTCTAGTACCCGCATCATCACTCCCATATTTTTTAAGAAGTGTGTCCCGTATTTTTTTAGTGATATCCATTTTAACATATATATCGAATAAGATATCAGTCATATAATGTAATAGTGCTCCCCTACAGCTTTTGTTATCCGCAATAAATTTTTCTTCATGTGTGCATTTAGCAGTTTCTTCTTCCAAGGCGTTCTTTTCGTAGAGGACATAGTTAATGCTAAGTTATTCTTGGTAGAATAGCAGCTTAAGAGACTAGCGTTTATAATTCTTTCCATTCAACGGCTCGACCTTAGACATATCAGGAAGAGGGAGTCTCGTTCCAATGATTGAATTAAAATCGTCTTTTAGATTGTTAATAAAATAATAGGTAGTCATAGCAGTAATGAACACTGAAACACAGCAACGAAATTGATGACGTGAGGAAAGATCTTAATAATTAGGTAACCACGCCATGATATAAGTCACTTTCCTAAAAGACGATTTTGCCGCTGCTAGGGTGCACACAGATCAACCGACGGCCGTCTTTCAGGATTAACGCGATCCGACCTTTAACGTGCACTCGTTAGAAGCTGGATGAGATACTAAGTAAACTTGCCCAGGCTTGGAGAGAATTTTAGAGAGGAGGGTAGCAGAGAGCTTAGAGAGAGAGGAGAAGAAGTTGTTTTGTTTTTGTTTTATCGATGAAAATGGTTGACTATAGGTGGTATTTGTAGCTGCAATGGTGACTGTTGGGAGCAGCCACCACTTCCCAATCGTGAACTTTGAAGGGTTGCGACCCTTGGAAAAACCGATCAGTAAAGGAGGTCCCAACCACCAGCCTTGAAATATGATGGCGAGCGGGTGGGCGGCATGCGCGACCTTGTGGTTCCCTCAATTCCATCACCCATCACTTAGTTCAAGTCTTCCTTATCACAATATCATATATAAATTATCCCTTCCTTCACTAAATCTTCTATGTGGGATATAGGCTTTAACTTAACAATTAGTCATTGTGCTTAGGCTTTGTTATATTTCCAACAAGAACAAACAAGATGAATATAACACGAAAGTACTACTTTTGGGATTGATTTGAATTTGGGTTGTCATTATTAGATAAAGAAACATAAAATTACTATCCAACATATATAATAAAGAAAGATGCTATCTGAAAATGCATGGAAATGATCAATCACCGATTTTGAAGTAATAACTGAGCAAGGCGCGGATCGTGCTCTCTATAAGCCAGTTTCGATGCGTCTCGTAACTATGCATCTTTTCATTGCTATTTTAGCTCTTTTGCACATGTTCAATTATCATTATATCCTCACTTTAGCCATTTTTATGTTTTATAGGTTTGAATATTAAAGTTTCTTAAATGGTCAAAGTTTGGTGAAAACGAGACAAAATTCAATGAGTGGACACTTGACTCAAGTCAATCGCAATTCGGGCCAAGAACGTATGAACCCGTAGCACACTTGGCCCAGCTCACCTGTCCAGCAAGCTAGCCCACCACTGCACCAGTAGCCTCTAGTCTAGCCTTTGTCCATGCCGGCATCTCTGCTCAGCCCACCAGCACAGACCAACGTGCATACTAGGCCCAAGGCTAGTGCTAGCTCTTCTACCCACACCAGCAGCTCACCCACGTTCTCTCGTAGGGTTTTGCAGTAGTGTTGATTAGAAACGGAGAGGAGAGGCGTGTTCTGACCCAACTTAATTAATGGCCGCAACTTATCACAATCATGGAACAATAGTAATAGAATAACAGAAAAGTGGGGGAAAAGGGTTAGATTTATTGCAGAGAGGAGGGAGAAACAAAAAAAATAGAAGAAGTCGAGGGAGAGAGGGAATGAGAGATTGAGGGAGAATTAGAGAAAATTAACTGAAATTTTATTCAAGAGGCAAAGTCATGTGTTTACACCCCACATTGGAGGGTGCTGGGACAATGCCGTTTTAAGCAAATTGCTACATGCTTAACGCGTGAGGTCCTCCTCGAGAAGAATTAGGCCTTTAGGTTCTGAAATAACGATTTCTCGAGTCCAGCATCCTGAGATATTATCACCCTAATAAGGGTATCAACCACTCGAGGCTCGAGGTGGTTGAGGGATAAAGGGAGCTTGAGCTCAAGGGACTGCCAAGAAGGATGCAAGACAGGTGGTTTCTAGACTCCAGACAGTTACTAGGAGCACAATTTCAGATACTTGGGCTCTAAGATTTATCCAAGAGAATGTGGGGCCTCTAATGGGGGCTTCAGCTAGAATTTTGGACCTCCAAAACTAAATCATGGACACATTCACACATGCAAGAAAGAGCTTAGTGGCCGGACATGGGAAAAAATGCCACGGAATTAGGGGGCAGCTGTTATTTAGTTCTTTTATAAACAAGGGACTATGTGGCAATCCAAAGTCGTATATACACTCAATACAAAACTTCTTCAAGTTTTTTTTACAGCACACATGTGCTCTTTTCAGAGAAGTAGCGTAACTTAACGTAGCATAGCTTAGCATAGAACTTGCTGTACTTGCTTCTTCTGTAATACAATCTTTGGGCTTCAGGCATGAGCTTCTTGTTTTAATCTGTTCCACAATTTTGATGAGTTAAGAATTAAGGCTTTAGTTTCAGGCTTTGACAGCCAAGGCTTGACCTTGATTGTGTTGGTCTTAACCCTACTGTCACTGCTTGATAAGTTAGGTGAACTTAGGCTCGCCTCCGTTGATTAGGGCTTTAACGGCTAAGACTTGACCTTAATTGCATTGGTCCTAGTCCATTGACCTTAATACGATTTGCTTCATCTTAATCTTGTCAGACCTAAACTCATTCGAGTTATTATAAGTCAAGGGTGCTAGGCTTAAAAACCTGATTGATTCGAGCTTGTAAGTGGATTGTTGAGCTCTTGGGTTTGTCTCCACCCCAGCTCCTGACTTTTAAGTGTAAGAGGAAAGGTTTCTGTGGGCCCTGCTCTATCACTGTAATTGCCACTTCAGTTAGGTCCATATTCGTTTATTTTCTTGACAATATATATACAAAAATCTACAAAAATATTTAACCAAATCTTCTTAATTGAAGCATAAGCTGAACTCACAGTATAACCGAAGTTAGATACACCAAAATATCACCACCACATCTTCGAAACGGTGCGTAATTGAGGTTAAAGATGTGTTGTTCGAATTTAGGCTGACTCCCTAGTCGTGGTGAGTGCTTTTGTACATTTGTTTTCTTTTCATTTTTACGGCGACCATATCACACTCAATTTCAAACAAAATCAAGCAAACACACCTTTTGGTGACAGTAGTGAAAGGCTTAAAAAAGCATTGTCTTTAGCCCATCGTGGATTATCAGGGCGTAATTACAGACCATTTATTGATTATTAGAACCAAGAGGTCTAGTGCTCTCGAGCATGAGGAACCAAAAGGCTTAGCCCTGATTGGATCCCTACTTGAGCCTCCTCTTAAACAAAACCCTATAACACGAAGGGATGAACCAAGCCATAGCCACTGCAATGAGAGCAGTGGTGATGATGACATCCCAGAAGATGAGCATTGGGCTGGATGGCCATTCTCGTAAGAGTTTCATGGCTATGCTCAAACGTTGTTTAGAAATCGTGGACCAAAGAGTCTAGCAAACAACGAAAGAAGTCTTTGAGAGACAACGTGCTGAAACAGAGCATAATCTTGTGACCCAGTGTGAAAACTTCGGCACCATGAGAGGCAGGATAAATGATGTTGGATCCTAAATGAATAACGAATAGTTGAAATGAACTCAACCTTAGTTGAAACAATCTGTTCACAAGAAGGCTGACAGAGTCATAGTTGAAATGAACTCAACCTTATGTTCTATTCCTACACTTATTACCAAGAATGTGGTGAGAAAAATAGTAGTTGAGGTAGAGCCTATCTTGGTTAGACAAGCTGAGGCTCACAATGGCGTGGATCAAGCCATTAGAGAGGATATTAGGCAGCTTAGCCCTACACCTCTTTCGTCAGTACAAATTGGATATCCTTGCAAGGCTCCTTCGAGCTCACGATTACCGGTTGCTTAGGTTGACTACATTGTCCTTAAGAGAACGGAAAACCCTGTTATGGCTAACCCAAGTGTCACACACTTGGAATCCAGCCATAGGAATGGCCATGTGCCCCTTGGGGTTGCTGGGCCTTCTGATTAAGGTTTTTCTCTGGCTTCAAGGGTCCTCAAAGCTAATATGTCATTGTTACTTGCCCCTGAGACAGGAGGCATAATCATTCATACCCTGCTCGGATAGTAAAGGTTTCCTCGAGGCCCACTCACAGCCTTAAAGTAGGAGTGCAAGGGCAGGTGCCCACTTCTTAGAGCTAGCTTCCTCTTCCTAGACCTCTTTATGCTTACAACACCGTGGGGTAAGCTAACCACCCACTTCCTCAAGATCACGACTTGGGGATTGATTAAGCAAGGATGAACCAACAACCCGCTAATATTGGTGTGCTTCCAGGCATGTCATATAACCCGGGTCCTGCTAGAACATACTTTGTGGCTATCTAGGCACATGGCCAATTTGATGGAGGGGGTTACCCCGGCTTTGGGAGGCAATAATCGTTCTCAAACTCGATTGCGATAGGTGCTCAATAGCAGGCGCATAACCATGTGCCTGATCTACCCCTCCAGGACCAATTGGCTGCCCTTATCAAGCAAATGTATGGGCCAAGCCTTAGAAGGATCAATATACCCTTATATAGTAAACCTTACCCTAACTACATAGATAGGGACTATCCTTTTCCTTGAGGATACAAAATCCCCGAATTACCCTTTTCTTAAGAGAAGGAACTGTGTCTTCCCTCGAGCATTTGCAAGAATTAATTGCTAGTGTAGGGAAGCAGCTGATAATCAGTATCTTAAACTTAGGCTGTTCCCTAGTTCTCTAACTAGGATTGCTTTTTAGTGGTACATTAGGTTGCCTTCTAATTCCATTTATTGTTGGGATGACAGAGCTAGGCAATTTCAGGCTTAGTTCCTAAGAACGGAACTAGGAACTTCCATCTCTAACTTGGCTTGAATCAGACAAAAGCCAGGTGAATTGGTGGAAGATTACGTTAATCGGTTCATGAGAGGCAGGTTAAAATGACCTGTAGCCTTTCCTAAAGTTGAATATGCCAAGCTAGCCTAGAGCGACCTTGGATATTGAATTTAGAAAGAAATTCAAGGGCTCTAATTTTACGACGCTCTTATAGCTGGCAGAATGTGCCGCTAGGTATGAAGCCGTCTTAAAAGAAGAAAGTTTGAAGAAAAATAGCGTGTCTATGACTTACATACATAACTTAATCGAAGAGGATGAAGACCCTCCATGTGGGATTGACGTCGCTGAATACATCAAGGGACTCCTATGGTTCGCAATCCTTTGATCAAGAAGGATATCAACGCCAAGAAGTCCTATCAATCCCAAGACTTGAGGAAATATTCGTTTGATCTCTCAAGGGTCGATGTAATATTCGATGGGCTTGAAGCAAATAACAAACTCAAGATAAGGGGTAAACATAGAAAGCGTGACCTAAATTTTACTAAGGGGAAGGTATACTGTAAATGGGGCAATTCATTGACCCATTCAACGAAAAACTGTGTGATCTTTTGATAAGTGGTTCAGGATGTCATAGAAACAAGGAAATTGATCTTCCCGGGAAAAGGACAGATGGGCGTTGACAAAGACCCCTTCCTTAGTTTTCTTCAAGTTAATGTTATTGGCACTGTTGCCAAAAGTAATCCCTGTAGTGTCCAAGCAAACCCTTATGATTCCCATAATAGCCAAACTAATGGCAAATCTCTACATAGGATGAGTATAGACAAAGATAGTCTGGCTGTAGCCAATGCTTTGTTTGACAGGCTATTAGAGTTAGGAACACTGAGGTTCCCCAGAACTTAGGTAAGGTTTCCAGAAGGTTACTGCAAGTGGCACATCACAGCTGAATATCCGACACGTGATTATGTTACGTTCAGCGGGTTCCTAAAAAAGTAATTACAGGAAGGAGTTATTCATCTCTCTAAAGAAGAACAGTTAGCCATGGGAATTCTTACTAACAACCATTGGCAGACAGTCTTTGCTTCTAAGAAGCAGGCATCGAGGAAACTCTTACGCCTTACACATGACCTTTGTAGGGGTTGTGGCCACAAGTTGTTTTTTGAAATAAAGAAGCTGAGCCTTTACCCAAAGAAACAGCCAGTTCCCTTAACAAAGACATCACTAATGGGACCTCCACGAGGTCTTAATTCGAAGACCTAGATCATCATGAGAACTGGGCATCCAAGGAGAAATCCGAAATACCACCTACTGGACATGGACCCCAGTTAAGGACCATGACAGTTAGGACACTAGCCTTTTGGGGTTCGATTCGATAATGTCTAGAGGAGGGATCATCTTGCTCAAGAGGAGCTTTGTCTCTCTAGTTTTACTCGAACTCAAAAGAGGAGGCAGCTGCTAAAAAAGGCAGCATAGTGAGCGACTCTACTAGAAACATGCTTAACTGGGCTCTCTCCAGCAAAAAGCAGAGTCCGCAAAGGCAAAGAAAATTGAGCTTATGCTGAAGATCTAGCAACTGAGTCTAGGCCTGTTGTTGCCACTGATAAAGGGTAACCACACAAGAAGCTTAAGACATGGACTAGTCTTTTCATCTTTTGAAGGACAAGAATCTTAGTGGGACCAGCTTGCCCAGAATTCACTGTTAGGAATAGTGTCCTGAAATCTAGATTTATTCTGTTAATATAATTTTAATTAATAAATAAAATTGAAATTCCAGTCGTTTCCTCGTTAAATTTGTGTAAGGGAGCATAAATACTGAATTTGATTTTCTTTTTGGTAACATCCATGAGATGGGTGTAGTCCTCAGACTACAATTTATATGTTTATTCTAAGTGGTTTAAGAGAATAACCCATAGATAGACTTGTCACAAATGGTATAAATTGTTGTTTCAAAAACTTGTAGTCGAAGACAAGTTTGGACCACTTGTATGCTAAGACTATAACGTGACACTTTAGATGACTTGTAATTGGTCATGTGGATGTTGATCCAGAAGTGTTAGGTTGGTGTGTTTAATAAGATTGACACGCCGAGTTGGACCATATGAATTGCTTGTTTCTAGACTACTATTGGAGATGAGTGATTCATGTTGTACTATTTGAACGATGACTCTAAATCCTAAAAGTATTCTGGCTTATACATGAAATGTTAGTTACTTTGGTGTACTATAAGTAAGGTCTAGACAAATGACTGAATTCCTACATGCATTGGGTAGCGGCGTGAAGTGTGACAAGGATCAGATATTCAATAGGAAATCCACAGTCTCTTATGAGATACATATGTCCCTTTAGTTGATTCACAA
Organism: Simmondsia chinensis; assembly: GCA_018398585.1. NCBI lineage: Eukaryota > Viridiplantae > Streptophyta > Magnoliopsida > Caryophyllales > Simmondsiaceae > Simmondsia > Simmondsia chinensis. Next base: position 21,443,469 of record JAGTTD010000006.1, on the reverse strand, counting down.
GTATTTTGAATAGTTTGGAATCTTTGGCCAAAGTATTCCAAGTATTTGACACTTGGAATTTATACTATAAATATGTTCAAGTATAAATGAATTATTCATTAAAGGGCGACTCGATAACTAATGGAGAAAATATGAGAAGGATAATGGTAGTAGTTATAATTATTTTTTGTCATGGACATCTAATAGAGGGGTTGTTGTCATCAATACAGTTTATTTGAGAAATATCGAATAAATGATTTCAGTCTACAGTACAACGGGATTTATTTAGTGGAATTAAGTCCCATTAAATGATAATTAAATTATATCATGAGATGGTTAATAAGAAACCATTTGGAGCTAGATTTAAATTATCCCTGAGGTCCCTGTGCAAGCTTCTGTATTTATTGCAGAAAAATATTAAAGAATTCACGAGATGAAAATTATTTATTCGTAAGATGAGTAAATTTAATTTTGCCAAACATTATTCATGAGACAAATAAAAATTGAAAATTATAAAATAAAATTTTTTTCAAAATTAAAATTCATAAGATGAATTTTTACATGTGGGAAACAAAGAAAAAAAGGGGGCAAAAACTGCAAAGGGGTCACAATCCGTGACTACATGGATGGACCAACAAGTGCGTGACTCGTGTTGCATGCCGGATAGTCCTAAGGTGAGGATCCGCGCCTTCAGGCGCGGACCAATCAACACGCTCTAGTACACCCACAATCTGAATGCAACACGTGGCATTGTTTTTGAAAAATAAAAGGGTGCGATTTTGAGTTGGGTAAAACGCGGTGCTTTGTATCTTTTAACCATCGAAACGCTGTGTGTTGTTTTTAATATCTACACAACCCACATCGAAAAATTTGTAATTTGTTGCTCTTGTATCATATTATAAATAGAGGTACCTATTTCAAGATTTGGCATTCAATTTAGATTTAAAAATTAAAGATTTTTGAAAGTGATGAATTCTGGAGACCTAGTGGAAGAGAAATTTTTTTTTGAAATTTTAATTTCCTCAAAGTTTAATATTTTTCAAATTCCACTCTCTAGGTGGTTCGATGTCTTTGCCTAGAAGGCCGCTGGGTCTTAGTTTCTCGACCTTCTTGGAGTTATTATCTTTCTAGTATTCTTTATATTAGAGCAATTCCGGGTATGTTTTTTTGTCCTTTTCTTTTAAGTTTTTGCTTTTCTATTTATTTACAGTTTTTCTTATTATGCTTGTTTTAAGTTCATGTTATTGTTATAAATATATTAGAGTGGAGGCCTATAGATTTAATTAGGAATTTAAATCTGTAGATTTAAAATTAAGAATTTTAAACCCTTCCATTGCGTTAAATTTAATAATTAGGAAATTTTTTTGAAATCCGTCCCAACAATTGGTATTGGAATATAGAGATAACCCTAGTCTCAGAAACTCTAGCACGTGAGATGTCATGAAGCATGACTGTCTGCCTGGGGGCTTAGGTAATGAGAAGAGTCTCCTACGCTTGTGCTCTGATAGGTGCCTTTTGTTGTGACTCGGTCAGCTCGAGAACTGTGAACCCAACAATCTGTTCAGAGCCAACCTCTGATTACATTCATAATATACATACAATTTAATAAAATAGAGATTTTATTAAGCAGAAAATATTGTTTAAAGTAACGATTTAAATCGTTAATGAATTAATAGTTAATTAGATTGTTTAAGTTACCTTTTTAAATTGTTTAAATCGATAATTAATTTTGAGTTAACTCAGAGTAGTCAAATTAAAATTTTCACTCATGTTATTCATATAATGAGATTATGCAAATTCAATTATGATTTATGAAGTAGGACAAAATTGATCAAATAAGATTAGATTCAATTATTTTTTATGAAATCGGATAAAATTAATCTAATAAGATTAGATTCAATTATTTTTATGAAATCGGATACAATTGATTGAATGAAATTAGATTCAATTATGATTGATGAAGTCAGATAAAATTGATCCAATGAGATTAGATTTACTTTTTTTTTTTAAATTACTTGTTTTAATTTAAAAAGAAAAAAAAAAAAATCTGACGCCGATGTCAGCAATTAAAAAAATTTTATTTGAAATTTTTTTGGGACATGTAGATATCAGTACCGGTTTACATAATAATTAAAAATTAATTTTTTAAATTAATTTAGCTTTTTAGAATGAGATTCTAAGGTAGATTATGAGATAATATATGTTGTAAGATGGTAGTATTTTAAATTAAAAAAATTAATTTATTAATTTATTAGTTAATTTAAATTTTAAAATGAGATTCTAAAGGGGATTATGCGATAATCCAAGTTGTAAATACAAGATAATTAAAAATCACTAGTTTATAAAAATCTTGTGGGAGCGAGGTTCAATTGTTGAAACCTCATGGTCTCCATTACTGGTCTAGCAGTATAGTAGATCAATAGACCTCCCTACGGAGGATGTCAGTTTGTGGATTGCGGGGTTAGACTTCCATTAGGATAAACCAAAGTGAAAAGAAGCGATGCGACCACGCTGCCATGGAGTATTACGTGTATTTGTATGGAGGTTTAGGTAATGGTTTATACTTGATTAGCGTGATGCAATAGCTTCCCTGAGGAGCTTTGTTGTGTTATGCTATAGGCTCAGTTAAAGTGGTGAGTTAATCATGTTTAGTAAGAGTTACAAGAAAACATGTTAATCGAGAATAATTCTCACCCAAACTAGCTTCGTGCGGCCCTGTTGCCTGGGAGTAAGGAGTGGAGTGTTTAGGTCATTATTGCATGCATGATAGTACAGTTTAATGGATACCTAACTTATTGTGTATGCTAAAATAAAAGAATAGATATCACTGCATTATACATGACTCTTGTAAGACAGTTACACAAATTTTTGTATTTAAAGTGTTTTGAAATGGATACGGCTGGTGAACTTCACTCGATTCTGATGCATAATGTACTCATTGGACCAAATTACTTTTTCTAGAAAAAATAAATTTGACTTAGTTATTACTTACAAGGGACCTACTGAAGAGAAAGGAAAGGGCAAGGTTGCTAGTGTAGCAACCAAGCCCATAAAGAACTCAGCAAAAGGAAAGTGTTTCTTTTGTGAGAAGACTGGCCACTGGAAGAGGAACTGTGCTAAGTACTTAGCTTCTCTTCCTGCAAAGACTGCAAAGCCATCCAGTGAAGATATGTTGATATCTCACTTAGTTGAGTCATGTGCAGTTGAGAGTCTACCAGGTTCTTGGTGTGTGGAAGGTCAACTGACCATGTCTGTAATATGTTACAGTGACTCAGGCTAACGAGGAGGATGCATGATGGGGGAGTTGTATCTGATTGTCAAGGACGGTACAAGAGTAGTGGTCTTAGGAGTAGGAGATGTTAGTGTTATGAATTGACATATTTTAATTGGAATTTCTAGTTGTAATTGTTGATAAGTGTTTCATTGTTGAGTTGTTAGAATTTAAATGTCGGTTGGGGTCGGTTTTGGCGCTAAAAGCAGTTGGTCGGTCTAACTGGGTCAAAAGTGAGGGTTTTGTTGCAGAATTGACGGGAAAGGCTATTAGATGGTTTAGTTTGAATTGGTCTTGATGCAATGTGCCCAAATGTGTATAAATAGGGTCCTAAGCATGTAATTCAATTATCCAATTAATAAAAATCTGAATTTCTTTTGGAATTACTCTCTTTTCTCATCCCCTTCTCTATTTCTCATCCCCTTTCACTTCTTTTCTCATCTCAACTCTTTCTTCTACAAGGTTAGGCTTCTAATTTCGAATTAGAAGCTAACAATTGGTATCAGAGCTAGTTCAAGCAATCAATTGATTGATTGAGGCTAGCAAAATCAAGGAAAATCATGACCGATGGTGTAAGAACTAGGTCCGGTGCTGGTGGAGTGAATGCAACTGGTCTGAATTTGGATGATGCTGCTGCAGTTGCTAGCAATGCAACAATCGAACCTCAGAATGCTACTAAAGAAGATCTTTAATATTTACAGAAAAGTTTTGATCAAAAGATGGATCGAATTCTGTCATTGTTGTTGGACAAAGAAGCAAAGGATGCAAAGGTGCAAGATCGGTTACAGCAAATTGAAGAGAAGATTGTACACTTGCAAGATCAAGTTAATAAGCAAGGAGAATCAAGTGTTAATGCAATCTTGAAGCCTGCGAGTCAGATCCTTCATTCGGTTGAAGCAGATCATCAGCAAAACAATGCTGACAGACCTGAAGGTCTGGTGAGGAGCCGAGGGAAGTCTTCGATAATCCAGCCGGATGTAGGACCTTCAATTAACATCAGATCAGCTGAGAATTAACCTTTGCAACTTGAAATTGATGTAGACAATTAGGATCGAGCCTCTGGACAAGCACATTGCAAACCTGAAGCTTTGAATGCAGACCGCAATGTCAGGCCACAGAATTCAGTGTTACAGCACAAAGTTGAATTTGATGAGCTCGATCATCTTGACAGACCTCCTGATCGACAATACCGGCATAGATCAGTGAGTAATGACACTATATCTGGTGGTAGGAGTGGTAATTACAGGCAGCCAAGAGTTGAAATTGATCCTTTTGATGGTAGACAACCGGAATCATGGCTAAGGAGATGTGATCGGTTTTTTTTGTATTATAACATTCCTGATGAGGAAAAACTCCAGCTGGCTGCAGTTCATTTACATGGTGACCATAAGGTTTGGTATTATAGTTTGTTGAAGAGCAAACCGAATCTTTCTTGGGGCAAATTCGTGGAAGAAATGTGTGAACGATATGGAGAAGGTGAATCAACGGATGTTGTGGATAGCTTTAACAAGTTGTTTCAAACTTCAACCTTGAGAGAGTATATGCTCAGATTTGAGAACTTAAGAGCCAACTTGCTGTCAGTTTTGTCCATAGCTCCCGAGGAGGCTGAATCATATTATGTTTCATGCTTTGTGAGTGGATTGAAGCCAAGGATCAAGAATATGGTGAAAGCCATTGGTCCTAAGACTTTGTCAAGTGCTTATAACAAGGCAAAGTTGATTAAAGCCACTCAAGTTCAATCAAGTGACAAGATTAAGCAGCACGACAACAAGTTCAGACCTCAGCAGAAGAATTCCAGTACTGGTTTTAAGCGTGCTGTTGACAGAAGTTTTGTGAGGCTTTGCTTTCATTGTAATCAACCATATCAGCCTGGTCATAGGTGCAAGGGGGTCCCGTGCTGAAGCTGATTCTGGCAGTGACCGATCAGATGCAGAACAGGACAGTGTTGATTATACTTCACAAGAGGAATTGAGTGATGATAAAGTGGAGATATCAATGAAGGCTTTAACGGGTAGTGGAGTTCATAACACTATCAAAATCAGAGGCAAGGCTGGTAAACACTCCATCAATGTCCTTATTGATAGTGGGAGTACTAATAGTTTTGTTGATCCAAAGTTGATTAAGAAGGTTAAGCATGAGGTGACAAAGACTCATCCCTTGGCGGTGATGGTGGCTGATGGCAACTCCTTGACAACTCAAAACAAGTGCTTAGCATTCCCATGGTCTATGCAAGATCATCAATTCACCTTTGATTTCAGAGTTCTTTCTTTGGGAGGTTGCGATATGGTGCTTAGGGTGGATGGGATGAGAACCTTCAACCCGGTTGTGTTTGAATTTGATAGGATGACCATGGCATTTGAGGTTCATGGAACCAAATTATCCTTGAAAGGCATATTACAGGAAGCTCAACTCAAGTTGATTGATGGCAAACGTGTGCAAGATGGAATCAAGAAGAAGGCAATACAATGGATTGGGCATTTGTTCATGTTATCTTCGGTAGAGTTGCAGCAGGACCTACAACCAGAGGTACAGTCGTTAGTGGATGAATTTGGGGACATTTTTGAGCAGCCTAAGAGTCTTCCTCCTCAAAGGAGTGTGGACCATGCCATTCCCTTGCGTGCAAATGCTGATCCGGTGAAGATTAGACCTTATCGGTATGCTCACGGCCAAAAAACAAAGACAGAGAGGCAAGTTGAGGAACTTCTTCACATGAGTTTCATTAGACCAAGCCATAGTCCTTTTGCTTCCCCTGTGATCCTCGTGAAGAAGAAAGATGGCTCGGCTAGAATGTGCATTGATTACCGTCGGTTGAATGCTCTAACAGTGAAGGATAAATTTCCCATCCCGGTCATAGATGATTTGCTTGATGAGCTACATGGAGCATGCTTCTTTTCAAAGCTTGATTTGAGGCAAGGGTATCATCAAATCAGGGTCCTCGAGCAAGATATCTACAAGACAGCTTTTCAGACTCATCATGGCCACTTCGAGTTTGTTGTTATGCCTTTCGGTTTAACAAATGCTCCGGCCACTTTTCAAGCAGCCATGAATGACATTTTCAAGCCTTTTTTGAGGAAGTCAGTGCTCTTTTTCTTTGATGAAATACTGATTTACAGCTCAACATATGAAGCTCATCTCACTCACCTCAGACAAGTCTTTGTAGTGATGCGACAACACAAGTTCTTTGCCAAGTTGTCCAAATGTTCGTTTGCTCAAAATAAGCTTGAGTATTTGGGTCATTTCATCTCACAAGAAGGAATTTCTACCAATCCTAATAAGATCCGTGCAATGCAAGATTGGCCAATTCCGATCACCTTGAAGCAATTGAGGGTTTTTTTGGGATTGATCGGGTATTATAGAAAATTCATTAAGGGTTTTGGTTCTATTGCCAAACCTTTAACCGAACTCTTGAAGAAGGATGCTTTTGCATGGAATGAGAGATCTCAAGCTGCATTTGAAGCTCTTAAAGTAGCAATGTGTGCTGCTCCGGTATTGGCAATGCCAAACTTCACCGAAAGCTTTGTTTTGAAGACCGATGCAAGTGGTACTGGAATTGGGGCTGTTCTTTCTCAATGTGGAAGGCCTATTGCTTACTTGAGTCAAGCTCTTAGTCCCAAGCATCAAACCATGTCGACCTATGAGAAAGACTATCTAGCAATTCTCTTAGCCGTGGAGAAATGGAGGCATTAATTGGAGGTCACAAGTTCATCATTCGAACGGATCACCAAAGCCTCAAGCATCTCCTTGAGCAAAAGATTGTGTCAAGAATTCAAAAGAAAGGTCTCATGAAGATGCTTGGCCTTGATTATGACATTGAGTACTGAAAGGGCAAAGACAATGCTGCAGCCGATGCTTTGTCTAGGAAGTTTGAAGACACTGAAGTTGGGTACTGCATTGCTACTACCATGGTGATTCCTTCATGGATGGAAGAGCTTTACAAGTCATATGAGGGTGATCCATTTGCACAAGAAAGTGTTGATGTTGTCCTTATGAATAATGCAGAAAGGGATACATCAGCATCTGAAATTTCAGTGCAGAGGGGGCTGATTCGAGTTCACGGCAAGCTCTATGTGGGATCTGCTACTGATTTGAGAAATTAGATCATACATGCTTCTCATGATGCAGCTTAGGGAGGCCATGCCGGTGTAGAAGGCACATATGAAAGAATTAAAGTGTAATTTACATGGCCAAGCATGAAAAAAGAAGTAAGTGAGTATGTGAAGGCTTGTGAAGTATGTCAACAAACGAAGTTGGGAGATCATCGTTACAAGGGTCTACTTCAACCACTTTCTATTCCGGATGGAGCATGGATTAATATTAGCATGGATTTCATCGAGGGATTACCGAGGTCTGAAGGCAAGGAGGTTATATGGGTAGTGGTGGATTGTTTCACTAAGTATAGCCATTTCATTGCTCTTGCTCGACCCGTTACCGCTGAGAAATTGGCAAGGATCTTCCTTGACAACATTTACAAATTACATGGATTGCCTCAATCCATTGTGTCAGATCGAGACAAGATTTTCACAAGCACATTTTGAAGGGAGTTGTTCAAGTTGATGGGTACCACATTGGCACTTAGTTCCTGTTATCATCCTCAAACGGATGGCTAAACCGAACGAGTCAACCAATGGGTAGAGCAATACCTTCGGAGTATGGTTTTCTTAAAGCCCAAGGAGTGGAATCATTGGCTTTCTTTGGCGGAGTTTTGGCTCAACACTCACTTCCATACATCAATTGGCACATCACCCTTCCAAGCATTGTATGGTTATCCTTCGCCTTCACCAATGTTGCTACGACAACCCCGAGAATCTGATTCTGCAGCCACTGATCTGGTACGGCAGAGGCAGCAGATGGCGCAAGTGCTCAAAGATAATCTCCAACAAGCTCGGGCACGAATGAAATTTTATGTCGACAAAAAGAGGGTAGACAAAAACTATGACGTTGGAGACATGGTCTACCTTAAATTACAACCGTATAGACAGTCTTCCTTGGCTGTCAGGCGTAATGTCAAGCTAATTGCTCGTTTCTTTGGCCCATACAAAATCTTAGAGAAAGTTGGCAATGTTGCATATAAGCTTGACTTACCTTCGCATTCATACATTCACCCGATGTTCCATGTTTCCCTACTTAAAAAGCAGGTCAAGAATGGTGCTGCAGCTGCTCGAAATCCACCCGATGCAGAATCAAAAGGGGTGCTGGTGCTGCAGCCTGCTGCTGTTAAAGCCCGGAGATCGCTGCAGCATGATCACGGTGCTGTGCAAGAGGTGTTGGTGACTTGGAGCAACTTGAACAAAAGCTTTATGACTTGGGAAAATTGCAATTTCTTGAAAAGCCAATTCCCAAATTTCACTTCTTGAGGACAAGAGGTTTCTCAAGAGGGAGGAAATGTTATGAATTGACATATTTTAATTGTAATTTCTGGTTGTAATTGTTGATAAGGGTTTCATTGTTGAGTTGTTAGAATTTAAATGTCGGTTGGGGTAGGTTTTGGCGCCAAAAGCAGTTGGTCGGTCTAACCGGGTCAAAAGTGAGGGTTTTGCTGCAGAATTGGTGGGAAAGGCTGTTAGATGGTTTAGTTTGAATTTGTCTTGATGCAATGTGCCCAAATGTGTATAAATAGGGTCCTAAGCATGTAATTCAATCATCCAATCAATAAAAATTTGAATTCCTTTTGGAATTACTCTCTTTTCTCATCCCCTTTCATTTCTTTTCTCATCTCAACTCTTTCTTCTACAAGGTTAGACTTTTAATTTTGAATTGGAAGCTAACAGTTAGCTTAGTATTTAGTGGAAGAGTTTTGATTTTAAAGGATTGTTTATTTGTATCTGTATTGCGTAGGAATTTGATTTCTGTGTCTTCTTTTATGGATAATGGTTATTCAATTAATTTTGATTATGAACCTGTTATTATGTAAATGAATTATTTATTTTCAAAAGGTACATGTATGAATGGTTTATTCATGCTATTTCCTAATTAAAACTCTAGTATTTACCTAAATGAATCTAATACAAGCTCACTTGTTCAATCTCCTAAAAGAAAACACCCTGAAAGGGATAATGTCTACACTTGGCACCAACATTTAGATCATATTAATTCAAATAAGATCCAAAGACTGGTGAAAGATTGACTGATATAGGTGTTGGACTTGAGGTTATTACCAGTCTGCAAATCCTGCATAAAAGAAAAGATGACAAGGTTTGTCCTTAAGAGTAAAGGCATCAGGGTTGGTGACTTACTTGAGCTAGTTCACGCAGATGTAGGTGGACTAATGAATGTTCAGGCAAGAGGTGGATATGAGTACTTCATCACATTGATTGATGATTACTCAAGGAATGGATATGTTTACCTAGTGAGACATAAGTTAGACTCTTTTGAAAAGTTCAAAGAGTATAAAGCTGAAATTGAAAAGTAGTTAGGTAAATAAGTTAAGTCACTTTTATCAGATTGAGGTGGTGAATATCTTTCGGGTGAATTTATAGATTTCCTAACATCAAATGGGATAAGATCTCAGATTTCTGGTCTGGGTACACCGTAGTGGAATGGTGTTGCGGAAAGAAGGAATAGGACATAGTTAGAGAGGGTAAGGTCCATGATATGTCATGCTACTTTACCAATCTCTTTTTGGGGTTATCCTAAAGGAACAAGGGTAATCTTTTCTACAGTCCTTCTATTCAAAAGTTTTTGTAAGTGCAAATGTGAAATGTTTAGATGATGATTTTGTAGTAGACAATAAAAGCATCAGTAGAGTACTGTTAGAGGAATTAAAAGAAAATAACGCTAATTCTAAATAGCTAGATATAACTCGGGACACAGTAGATGCATTAGATGCACCTACTAATAGGGACGAGAATGTTCCAAGTACACGAGAGCCTAGGCATAGTGGGAGGATTGTCAGGGCACTTGACAGGTTCACGGCTGGGGCTTTAATGGTTGACCGTGACATTGAATCTAATCCTCTCAACTACAATAAGGCAATTAAAGATAATGATGCTGACCAGTGGGTCTTACCAATGAAATTTGAGATTGGATCTATGTATCTATTGGCATTAAGCCCATAGGTTGTAAATGGGTCTACAAGAGGAAAAGAGGAGTGGACAGGAAGGTAGAGGCCTTCAAAGCAAGACTGGTTGTTAAGGGTTTTACCCAAGAGAAAGGAATCCATTATGATGAGACATTCTCACTGGTAGCCATACCAAAGTCCATAAGGATACTCCCATCCATTATAGATCATTATGAAATTTGGCACATGGAAGTCAAAATGACCCTTTTCGAATGGTCGTCTTGAAGAAGACATTGATATGGTGCAACCAGAAAATTTCATTGTTGAAAATCAGGAGCATATGGTTTGCAAACTGAAGAAGTGCGTATATGGGCTGAAGCATGCATGCTCATCGAATACTAGAATCAATGAAGCAGTTTAGTCCTATGGTTTTGAGCAATTGGTTGACGAACCGTGCATGCACAAACGACATCAAGAGAAAAGTAGTGACTTTCTTAGCATTATATGTCGACGATATACTACTCATTGAGAATGATGTAGGGGTGTTATCAGTTGTAAAGATTCGGTTGTCAAGTCAGTTTGAGTTGGTTCCAGTTGGCTATACTGATTCAGACTTCTAGTCAGAGAGAGATGCCAGACGTTCGACATCTAGGCATGTCTTGACCCCTGGAGTAGGAGCCATTAGTGGGAGGAGTGTCAAGCATTCTTATATTGCTGACTTCACCATAGAGGCTGAATGTATTGCAACTTCAGAAGTTGCAAAAAGGGCATGTAGGTTCAGATAGAGTAGTTGACTTCACAAAGGCTTTGACTTAGTAGACCTTTGGTTCATACATAGAAGGTGCGAGTATCAAGCTTGTAATAAAATTGGATTTGGGACAAGTGGAAGATTGTTAGGAATAGTGTCACGAAATCTAGATTTATTCAGGTAGTATTAGTTTAATTAATGAATAAAATTGAAATTCCAATCCTTTCCTCGTTAAATTTGTGTAAGGGGGCATATATACTGAATTTGATTTTCTTTTTGGTAACATCCATGAGATGGATGTAGTCCTCAGACTACAATTTACATGTTTGTTCTAAGTAGTTTATAAGAATAACCCATAGATAGACTTGTCACAAATGGTAAGGATTGTTGTTTCAAAAACTTGTAGTCAAAGACAAGTTTGGACCACTTGTATGCTAAGACTATAGCGTGACACTTTAGATGACTTATCTTGGTCATGTGGATGTTGATCCAGAAGTGTAAGGTTGGTGTGTTTAACAAGATTGACGCACTGAGTTGGACCACGTAGATTGCTTGTTTCCAAACTACTATCGGAGATGAGTAATTCATGTTGTGCTATTTGAACGATGACTCTAAATCATGGGAGTATTATAGATTTGTGCATGGAATGTTAGTTACTTTGGTGTACTATAAGTAAGGTCGAGACAAATGACTGAATTCCCACGTACTCTGAGTAACGGCGTGAAGTGTGACAAGGATCAGGTATTTAATAGGGAATCTACAGTCTCCTATGAGATATTATGTCCCCTTAATTGATTCGCTAGTATTTAAATAGTTCGGAATCTTTGGCTAAAGTATTCTAGGTGTCTGACACTTGAAATTTATACTATGAATATGTTCAAGTATAAATGAATTATTTATTGAAGGGCAATTTGGTAACTAATGTAGAAGCTGTGAGACAAATAATAGTAGTAGTTATATTTATAATTTGTCTCCAGTGGAGGGGTTGTAGTCATCACTACAATTTATTTGGGAAATATCGAAAAAAATAATTTAAATCTAAAGTGCAGCGAAATTTATTTAGTGGAATTAAGTCCTATTAAATGATAATTAAATTATATCATAAGATAGTTAATTTTACCCATTTGGAACTATATTTATTGTCAGCGAAAAAATATTAAAGAATTCATGAGATGAATTATTTATTCATAAGATGAGTAAACTTAATTTAGCCAAACATTATTATGAGATGAATAAAAGTTAAAAATTATAAAATAAAATAATTTTTCAAAATAAAATTCAAAAGATGAATTTTTACGTGTGCGAAACAAAGCAAAAAAAAGGGACGAAAACCGCGCAGGGGTTGTGATCCGCGACTACACGGATGGGTGGTCCTAAGGTGAGGATCCGCGGCTTCAGGTGTAGACCAATCAGAGCATGCCACGTGGCACGCTCTGGTACATCCAAGCAGGCGCTGGCCAATCCGAACACGACACGTGGTATTGTTTTTTAAAAGTAAAAGGGCGTGATTTTGAGTTGGGTAAAAAGCGGTGCTTTGTATCTTTTAACCATCCAAAAGCTACGTTTTGTTTTTAATATCTTCGCAACCCACATTGAAAAATTTGTAATTTTACACTCCGGTATCCGACTATAAATAGAGGTACTTATTTCAAGGTTTGGCATTCAATTTGGAATTAAAAATTAAAGGTTTCTGAAAGTGTTGACATTCGAAAACCTAGTGGGAGAGAAAATTTTCTTTTGAAAATTTTCTTTCCTCAAAGTTCAATATTTTTCGGAGCCCACTCTTTGGATATTTTGAGGTTATTGCATAGAAGGCCGCTGGGTCTCAGTTTCTCAGCTTTCTTAGAGTTATTATCTTTCTGGTATTCTTTATATTGGAGCAATTTCGGATATGCCATTCTGTCCTTCTCTTTTAAGTTTTCGCTTTTCCATTTATTTTTAATTTTTCTTATTATGCATGTTTTAAGTTCATGTTATTGTTATGAATGTATTAGAGTAGAGGCCTGTAGATTTAAATTAAGAATTTAAATCTGTAGATTTAGAATTAAGAATTTTAAATCAATCTTAGGTTTAAAATTAAGAATTTTAAATCCTTCCTCTACGTTAAATTTAATAAATTAGGGAAATTTTTTGAAATCTGTCCCAACATTAACTGGCTCGGAGATCAGTTGATGATGAAGAGGAACGTAGTGGAACCTATAAACTGTTTCAACCTAACATGGTCTGACATTGAGAATGAATTCCACGAAGAGGACTTCCCCCAGCCTATGGTCGAGTCTCAAACTCCAGCAGTTAATCCAAAAGACCAAACTCTAAAGCATGATATGCTAACCGATGGTAGTCCTCGAAGGCAAGATTAGGACATGCCCATGGATGGCAGCCCTGAAAAGGAAACAAATCAAGGGGTCCAGATACAAATCGGCCGCTCCCTAAAATGGTTGATAGTAGAACCATCTTGCGTTTTCCCTTGGGGTTCCCGGCAACTAATACTCAAGAAGGCCTCTAGGGGGATGTTATAGCATCAAACGAGGATCCCCAGGTCGAACTTGTGGCTGAAGAAACAACCACCAAAGGAAACCCGGTTCCTTGGTCTTTTAAAGTTAATAACCCCAACATCTAAATCGCTTGATGATACACCTGACATAATATAGATAATGTTTGATGGGCCTAATACCACCAATAGACACATCAAGCCCCTATACATCAAGGCCAAATTTGATAGCATTCGGGTGAATAGGGTCTTGGTGGATAATAGCGTAGCCATCAATGTCTTACCTTTTTATATGCTGGGGGTCATTGGTAAATCTTAAGATGACCTGATAACTTCATATGTTGCAATCTGTGGCTTTTCAGGAGCTACTACTAAGTCTGAATAGGTCATCCCGATTGAGTTAACTTTTGGCAGCTTAAGCAAGCTTAGCCTTTTTTTTGGTGGTGGACACTTCATCGAGCTATAATGGTTTGCTAGGAAGAGATTAGTTACATGCCAATTAATGTATCCCATCCTCATGACAGCATTTGTTAATCTTCTGGAACTATGACAAATACGAGGTTGTTATGGCAAATAAGAGACCATTCATAGCTTACGACAACTACGTTGAGGCGAAGTTCTATGATGATGGTGTGGGACCTCTTGACGTCAAAAGGGCTACTTCATGGTCTGCCCAACAATAGGACACAATAGCCATCCTTGTCAGCGCACTCACCTGAGTTGAGGTTGGTCAAGTTGATGTAGAGTCCGAAGACTCTGATTTCTAAGGATGCATGGGGGCCCTTCTTGAAGAAGGAGATCTCCAAGGCATGCCAGAACCCTTATATAGAGGAGTCAAGATCTCCCACTGATGGCCTAACAGGCCATTTCCTCAGCATTAGCAAGGCTCGTGGCTTGGCATGCTGAGGATCAACTTTGGACTGAGCAGTCATTCAGTGGCTTTGAGGTCCAGACAATGCAAGAAAAAAAGCTGGAACTCTCTGACCTAAGAGCAGCACCAGCTAAGATGAAGGATTTGAGTGCTGAAGTTTAAGACCTCCTCCTCGAGGTTAACTTGGGCTCGATAGAAGACCCAAGACCTATCTATCTGAGTGCTCTACATTCTAAAGAGTAGAGAGAGAGAGAGAGAGAGAGCAGCATTTGACCTTGCTTTTTGAGTTCAAGGATTACTTTACTTGGGACCATACCAGAGGCTTGCCTAAACAGAAAAGTGGTTGAGCACAGGCTTCCTATCAAGCCAAGCTTGAGGCACAGAGGAGAATGTCCCAACAAGTTATTGATTTAGTCCAAGAGGAGATTAAAAGACTCTTAAAGGCTAAATTTATCAAGACTTCCAGGTATGTTGAATGTTGGCAAATATTGTTTCTGTCATTAAGAAAAATAGTAAAATCATAGTCTATATTGACTTCAAAGATTTGAATGCGACCACCCCAAAGGACGAATATCCAATGCCAATTGCTGATGTGCTCATTGTTTCAAATTCAAGGCATGAGGTCTTTTATTTTGTGGATGGCTCTTGTGGGTACTACCAAGTTATGATTACTTCTAGGTCAATAGGAACCTTTGAGTGAGTGCCTATGCCATTCGGCCTAAAATTGCTAGCGCAACCTACCAAAGAGCTATTAACATGATATTCAATGACCTCATTGGCAAGATTATGGAAGTCTACATAGATGATATCATGGTAAAACCAAAGTCCCAAGACAAACACTTAGAAGACTTGAGGGAGACGTTTCTTAGAATGAGAACCCATAACCTCAAGATGAATCCATTTTTGGCATATGCACTGAAAACTTTCTTGGTTTTCTAGTACATCAGAGGGGCATTAAGGTAGACGTTTATAAGACTAAGGCTATTCAGTAGGCCAAACTGCCTTCAATCAAAAAGGAGCTTCAATGCTTCTTGGGGAAGGTTAATTTCCTAAGAAGTTTCATCACTAATGCTAGGAAAAACAAAAGTCTTCTCTTCACTATTGAGGCTCAAGTCTGAGAAGGACTTTAAGTGGGAGGAGTCACATCAAGCAGCTTTCGAGGTCATCAAGGAGTACTTGGTCAGGCCGCTAGTACTCATTCCACCAAAGCAGGGCAAAATTTTGAAGATTTATGTCTCTACTTCTGAGGAATCTATTGGTTGTTTTTTTTGTACAAGACAATAAGTAGGTTGGAACAGGCCGTGTTCTACCTTAGCGTTTGCTTAAATAAATGTGAAATAAAATAAACCTCAATTGAGAAACTGTGTCTATCTTTGTTCTATGCATAAGTAAAATTGAGACATTATTTCTTAGCATTTACTATATACGTGGTTGCTTAGATAGATGTCCTTAAATACATACTAGATAGACCCATGATGAAGGGGAGATTGAACAAGTGGAATTTTACTCTACTTCAGTTTGAGTTAGTCTATGTGTCACAAAAGTCAGTCAAGGGTCAAGCCTTGGCGGACTTTTTAGCTGATCACCATAACATTCATATTGGCTAGACTACGAGCCAGACCAGCTCCTAGTGATGGAAGTGGTCCCTTGTAAACTATATTTCGATGGATCAAGGACCAATTCATGCGCTGGAGTTGGAACTAAGATAGAATCCCCCGCTGGAATCATCTCCAAATTAGCAGCCACTTTAGTTGGCAAATGTTCCAACAACATGGCAGAGATGAGGCATTGATAATAGGCCTATAGACTCTCTTGGAAATGCAAGTCCTGAGCGTCATCATTAAAGGGGATTCGTAGTGGGTGATTTGCTAAGTAAAAGGAGAGTTTCAATGCTTGAGCAATACCTCGAACAAATACCTTTCCGAGTGCAAAAGCTATTGAATAAGTTCAATGGTGTGCAATTTGAGCATATCCCTAGAAAGCAAAGGTGCCAATGACTTAGCTTAGTTAGCTTCAGGGTACAAGTTGCCAGGACTTGGTGTGAAGAGACCATTGTCATCAAGACTAAAGTTTTAGACCATGACCTTGGGTTCGCCGAGTCTTTCAGTTTTGAGAGCAAAGTCACGCCAAGTGAGCACTTGGATTGCTTTGAAACCCATCAAACTATGCTAAGTCAACATGAGGCTGGAGGAAGCCTTTTTAATGGATTACTCGAAGAACCCTCAAGACTACATTAAGGATAGAAAGATGAAAATGAGAGCTCATAGATTCCATCTAGACAATGAATCTGGAGAGTTTTGTAAAAGAGACACTAGTGGAGTGCTTTTCGCGTGCCTTGACTTGGATGAAGTAATGTTAGTAATGGTAGGAGCCCATGAAGGTATTTGTGGATCCCATCTAGCTGGCAACAAGATGTATTGGCTCATCAGACATTATGGCCATTACTGGTTATCAATGATGGATGATTATATAAAGTATGCAAAGGGATGCAAAGCATGCCAAAGACATGGACATGTACCAAGAGTCCCTACAGCTGAGATGCATGCCATTGTTAAACTGTGGCCTTTCAGAGGTTGGGCAAAGGACATCATAGGTGAAATTAACCCCCCTTCTAACAAGCAACACCCTTACATTCTTGTGGCCACATACTACTTCACAAAATGTGTGGAGGCTAAACCGTATAGGGATATCAATCAACAAAACTTGGTTGATTTTATCAAAAAATACATCTTATGTAGGTTTGGTATCCCTGAGACCATAATTGTGGACCAAGCTAAGGTGTTCAATGGAGCTAAGGTTAAGGAGTTACCAATAGTTTCAACATAGAAATCTTAAACTCAACCCCTTACTATGCTCAAGCCAATGGCTAGGTAGAGTCAACAAACAAGATTCTGAAGGTCAATACTGAAAAGTTGATCGAGGAAAATCTTAGGAGGTGGTATGAATTGCTACTGAATGTTCTTTGGGCTTACAGAACGTCCAAATGTGATGCAACTGGGACTACTCCCTTTCATTTGATGTATGGCTATGATGGCATGATCCCCATGGAAATAACAATTTAGCCTTTTAGGCTGGCTCGTCAAGGTCGGTTTTCTGAACTCGAGTATGAGCGGGCTATGATGGATGAACTAACTTACTTAGACCAAGTTTGGCTTGACCCCCTCTATGAGTTAGAGAAACAGAAGAAGAGGGTGGCCAAAGCCTACAATAAAAAAGTCCGACTTAGGGGATATAGTCTAGAAAGTGGCTTTACCCATTGGCCAGAAAGACCATGACTTTGGAAAATGGTCCCCGTACTAGGAGAGCCCATTTGGAGTCATACAGGTATTTGGAGGCACTGATTACGTACTCCACAACCTACATGGAAGAACTCACTCAAGGGCTATTAATGGAAGGTTCCTAAGAAATATCTGCCATCAATTTAGGATTCTAATAAGGGAGTTCTTAAGTATAGATTTCCTAAATTATGGGCTCAATATCAATATCAATGTCTCGAGGATCAACTCCATAATCCTTAAGTTAAGAAATTAATGAAAAAAGGGGAACCACTAAACAAAGACGTATTTGACAAAAAAAAATGCGTATTTCATTAATATTATTGTGGAGTACATGTCTTACATACAAAAATAAAACAAGTAACTTGTACAGCCAAAATATTTTTACAAAAGCAAAATTAAAAAAGTTAAATCCGAATCCTTGCTATGGATTTCTCT
Organism: Simmondsia chinensis; assembly: GCA_018398585.1. Classification (NCBI taxonomy): domain Eukaryota; kingdom Viridiplantae; phylum Streptophyta; class Magnoliopsida; order Caryophyllales; family Simmondsiaceae; genus Simmondsia; species Simmondsia chinensis. The sequence goes on along the minus strand of JAGTTD010000006.1, from coordinate 21,425,399 downwards.
ATAGAAGACAGTTGGCTGGTTGCATTGCTCAGTTCATGGTCCAAGGAAAGGGCTTCTTCTTCAAGAACTTGGTTACTTCTTTGGGCCTCTATGGCAGCTTCCTCAATCCTTCCAACCATTGAGCATTGTTATCTTAGGGAAAGCAGTTCTCCCCCAAGATGACTTGAGTGTTGATGCTCAGCATGCGTTGGTGGATTTGATTGATATTGACCATTTCGCTTAATTGATGTACCATATTAAACTTATTTTTTGAATTTTCATGTTTGGCTTATTTATTTGAATGAATGATTTCTGATCAAGCTAAAATATCACCCTAATAAAATTTTTGATCTTGCTATTTTTTGGGCATGCTTTCCATAATACTAATTTATAAAATATTTTTATCTAAAAATTTAATTGGCTTGAATTTGAATCGAGTTCTTTCAAAATAGGATTTGGAAATCAAAATTTCAAAATATTTCAAAAATATTTTTGTTAGAGCATCACCTATCAACACTGAGATTTTAACTCAATTGATAAATCCCGATCTTAAGTCCTAAAAAATAAAAACAACCAACTTGAAGCACTTGGACATGGATCTTGTTGATGAATCTTCTTTTCGACTTTGATCATTTTCTTCTTGACCCATCATCTTAGAAAGTTTTGTATCAACGTGATCTATCTTGATTTTTGTAGCTTTCTTATGGGTCATTTTCAAATAAGATTAGAAATATTAAAAATATGACTCATTAAATGATTGTTCTCTTAAAAATTACAATATAAATGGCCTTTAGGGCCAACATTTCTATTTTTAATGAAATCATGAGGGTTCTTGAAGTACTCCACTAAGGGTTTTCTCCCTTCCTTAGGCAGATTTGTGACAGACTGTTGTACCTCAAAACAATTCAAGTGTTCACTTGCATTTACTCTGTTTTCAATGCTAAAGGATTTAGAAACCACGAGATCAATGGTCTAGAACCTTGGTCTTGATGACCATGGATTCGTCACACCATGTCTTGGAAAATTTGTACTCAAAAGCTAGTTGGGCCAAATCATTGGCCGCTTTGTTTTGTTCCCAAGGTATAAATTCCAATTCAACACCATCAAACTTAGCCCAAAGTTCTTGCACTATTGAAATATACTTGTTCGAGGTATCAATCAGACATTGGAACTCCCTTTTAACTTGACAAATTACCAACTATAAGTCCCCTACACAATCATATTAAGGACTTGCACTCCCAAGAGAATCTCGAGTCAATGATCAATGCCTCATTTTCAGCCATATAGTTTGAGCGCTTACCCATGAGGTTAGCAGCGAGTTTGGTGATAACTCCAAAAGGAGATTCAATTACAGTTCCCACTTTAGCACATGATTTGGTCCTTAATCGATTGAAGTACAACTTCCTAGGGACCATTTCATCACCAAGAGTTCTTTTGGCTTCTAGATAGATTCAGCTTGAACATTAGGGTGGTCAGCCAAAAAGTCTGCCAAAGTTTGGCCTTTTATTGAATTTTGTTACACATAAATTAACTCAAACTGGAGTAGAGCAATACTCCACTTGTTTAGTTTCCTCTCATTAAAGATCTATCTAACATATACTTAAGAACATCTATTTGAGAAACCACATAAATGCCAAGGTAGTAATGACTTAGCTTTATAGACACATAATATAATGATAGTCACAATTTCTCAATGGAAGAATATTTTATTTCACAATCATTTAAGCAATGGTTTAGGTAGAACACAGCCTATTCAAACCCTTGTGCATTGTCTTATATGAACAGACAACCTATTTACTCAGTGGAAGCGGAGACATAAATCTTCAATGGATTCCCTTAGTTAGGTGCAATTAATACTGGTGGACTGACCAAATAGCCTTTGATGGCCTCGAAGGCTGCTTGGTGTGGCTCCTCCCATTTGAAGTCTTTTTCAGACTTGACTCTCAATAATAGAGAGAACTTTAGCCTGTCTTAGAACATTTGAAATAGAACGTCTTAGAAAATTAACATGCCCAAAGAAACATTGAGGTTCCTTTTTGCTCGAGGGCGGTTTAGCTTCTTGAATGGCCTTAGCCTTATTCCTATTGACCTGAATCCCCCCCTCTGGTGTACTAGGAAGCCCGGGAAATTTTCAGGTCGAACTCCAATGGCATACTTCAGAGGATTCATTTTTAGGTTATGGTTCCTCATTCATAAGACCACATTTTCAAGTCCTCCAAGTGCTCAATTTGGGTTTTTGATTTGACCACAATGTAATCTATATAGACTTTCATGGTCTTGCTAGTGAGATCAAGAAAGACCATGTTCATGGCTCTTTGCTTGGTGGCACCAGCATTCTTTAGTTCAAATGGCATGGCCACTCATTAGAAGGTCCTTATTGATTCTGGACATCGAAATGCAGTCTTGTGTTTATCCTTCGAAGCTGTAATAACTTGGTAATACCGGCAATAGCCATCCATAAAAGATAATACTTCTTGCCTTGAGGCTGAATCAATGACATCAACAATAGGCATGGGAGCAGCATTCAGATCGCTAAAGTCAACACAAACTCTGATTTTACATTTCTTTTTAATTACAGGAACAATATTAGCCAACCAGTCTACATACTTTGTTGTCCTGATGAACTTGGCCTTCAAAAGTCTCTCAGTTTCCTTTTTGACCAAGTCTATAACCTCTTGGGACATCCTTCTTTTGGGCTTGGATACTGGGCCTCGAGCCTAGCTTAATGGCTTGCTTATGCTTAATCACCTTCCTGTCTAAGCCAAGCATCTCTTGATGATCCCAAGCAAAGCTTTCCTTGAAATCAAGGAGCAAGTGTATGTACTGCTTCCTCTATTTTTAAGAAAAAAGAGCACTCACATAAGTGGTCTTGGGTTTTCTACTGAATCCAAGTTAACCTCACAAGGGAAGATCTTGAACTTCAGCTCTCAAGCCCTCCACTTTAGTCGGTGCTGCTCTCAAGTCAGACAACTCCAGCTCTTCTTCTTGTACCATTTAGACTTTGAAGCCATATCCAAAGATAAATAGCTACACAGCCTTGTTAGGAAATATTTAAAAAATATTTCCCAAAAAACTAATCAGAACCGCACAGTGAAAGAGTAAATTTTTAAAATTTTAATTTAAATCTAAAGGTCTAATCTAATTAAACTGTTTAATTAAAACATGGATCTTTACTCTAATAGGTTCACAATAAAATATAAAATATCAAACAAAACAAATATAAACATTTATGTAGAAAACACGAATTAGAGGAAAAATATTAAAGTAAAACTTTAAATAACATACCCGAAGCATGAATTCAATTCTTAATTTCAAGATCCAGAATCTAAGAAGAAAAACTCTTAACACCTCAAGGTCTTCTCCACAGTGACCTCTTTTGTATCAGAGTATGAGCTCCCAAAATATTTAATTTTAGAAAAAATTTCAAAATAAAAATTTTTCTTTTAATTTTTCTGAAAAACTATTTTTAAAAAAAATTCTAATTATTAAACTCCAATTTTTATTAGAATAAAGCATTGGGTGTGTCTTCTACAGTCAATCGTGATTAATAAATCTCTCCATATACATATATATGCACATCACAGAACCGCAGGAACAGGCTTATTTTTTCGATTTCTCCTCCACTAGGGAGTCTACCAAGAGCAAAGTTGTGAATACAGGGTTACCTGGGTCCCCTCAGAAGAGGGTTGGTGGAAGGTGAACTTCGATGGGTCCAGACGTGGATCTGAAGCTGCTGCTGGATTCATCATCCGAAACTAGTGGTGGCGCCCAGCCAGAGCCCGGGGTACCCCGGGCCGGGCCACTGGCCAAATTTTAGAGGCCTTTGGCCCGGGCACGCCTGGGCCTGCCCCAACGGCTCTTAGAATTGTTGGGGCAACGGCTATATTATTATAGCTGTTGTTGAATGGCTATAATTTAAAAAAAAATTATATTTTTTTCTATAAATATTTAATCCTCCCCAACTCATTTCCTCACCAAATCTTCAATCCTCTCTTCTCTCTCTATACATTCATCATCTCCCATCTTCTCCAACCTTGCTAATTGCAAAATTGTAAAGTGTTTGGTTGAAGTTCGAATTTCATTGTTCTCTCGTTTCGGTAATTTTAGTATCGCAATTTTATTTGATTCTCATTTTTAATTATTTAATTTGCATTACTACTTGCATTTTATAAATAATAATCACTTATACTAATATGGCACACAACTCTTCATCATCCTCTGGAGCCGGTCGTGCTAGTTCTGGCTCTTCTCGGCCACCCAGAATCCCTAAAAAGAGTAGAATTGTCTTACTTAATACTGAAGAACGAGCTTTTATACAACCAGACCCATCACCCCCATACATTGAAGATAGCATAGATTATGACTTTTCACAACAACAGGACTATCATGAGTCAGGTGGTGGTGGGGTTGGAGACTCACAAGCTGATGAGGAACCCACGCCCACCACCGAAGCCCAGCCTGAAACTAGTACCATTGCTAGTAGGCGTACAACTAGTGGGGTATGGAAGCAATTTACCCTTAATAAGACAACTAATAAAGCAACTTGTAAATTATGTGACCCACCTAGGGATTTTAGCCATCAACCTGGCAATGGCACGGGCACATTAAACAGACATATACTTTGGTGCCACCTCGAGCAATACCCAGATAAGAGCCAACAACATCTAGTACAGCAAGTGACCGGTGCACTTGCTACTTTTAGGTTCTCTCAAGAGAGCAACCGAAAGGGGCTAGCTAAATATATAATTTTGAGTGAAAGGCCTTTTAATACCGGCGAAGACCCAAATTTCGTCAACTACCTCCAACGAAATGTGAAACCCGTCATTGTGAGGATTCCTTGGAACACCGTAAAGCGGGACACTTTTATGTTGTACCACGGGATGAAAGCTGGGGCCTTAACACTTTTTGCGACGAGCATGAGCATGTTCTTGTTGACGTCGGACGTATGGACGTCGAAACCCGGCCAACCTTATATGTGCATAACGGCACACTGGACCGATGAATCCTTCATCCTCCAAAAGAGGATAATTTATTTTGGACTTTTAGATTGCTCCCCACTGCCGAGGTAATTACGGGTGCGATTATGTCGGCAGTCCGCGACTGGGGCATAGAGCGACGTATTTTTAGCATTACGTTTGACAATGCTACCAATAACACTACATCCGTTACACATTTAATTAGGCAAATGAGACCCATGTTAGGTGGGAAGTGTTTCCATATTCGTTGCATTTGTCACATTTTGCATTTAATGGTAATGGATGGTTTAGATCTTATAAAAGTATCCCTTACCACCTTAAGATTCGTAATAATATCTATTAAATCATCCGGCACTAGAAAAAGAAGATTTAGAAATTTATGTAGGTTGCATAACATAGAATATAAACAATTCAAATTAGACTCCCAAACTAGATGGTCGTCTACGGTAGAAATGTTAGAGCGCATTCTACCATACAAAGACGTTATGATGGAATTCGCCTAGGAAAATCGTACAGAATGGAGCGATTACAACCTGGCCGGTATAAATTGGGAGACAATATATTAAATTTGTAACTTTTTTAGCATGTTTAAAGAGGTAACGACATTTTTTTTGGGTTGCTACTATCCGACCATGCCTCAAGCAATATCAAGATTGCTTGATATTGTCAATTGGATGGTGGGTAATGAATCCAACCCCATTTTGTTCGAATCGATTAAGGCAATGAAAGAAAAGTTTGCCAAATATTATTCTGAACTACCTCGTACACACTGCTTGGCAACTATTTTAGACCCTCGTTGTAAACGCGGGGGTTTAAACTTGTTTTGCCAACATTTTTTCAAATATTTGCATCCTAGTCTTAATATAGACACTTTCATTGCCGATGTCGACAACGACTTGCATAGTTTATTTTCTCAATATTCCTGTAAATTAGCGTTCAATAATCCTAGTACTGCTGCAGTAGGATCTTCCACATCTAGTGGAAGTAGTTCACACACGTCATATTCGTGGAAGCTATTGGAGCAATTTACGCCCACAGTAGCCCCCATGTCATGTGATGAGCTAGATTATTATTTGCAAACACCGTTGGTCCATATTTTAGGGCCGCCGGCCAACCTACATTTTGACCTTTTACAATGGTGGAACACAAACCAAACCCAGTATCCCTTGCTTTACACCATGGCACGTGATATACTAAGTTGTCCGGTGTTTTCAGTAGCATCCGAGTGTGCTTTCAGTCTTGGTGGCAGGTTGCTTGGAACGAAGAGGGCGAAGCTATCACCGTCAAGCTTGAAGATGTCCATGTGCTTGAAGGATTGGCTGTTAGCAGAGGCAAAAGATCAACAGAGAATGAAGCTAGATTCATCGAGTAATGAAGAAGATTACCGCACAACTGATACGTCAAATGATGGCGTAGATACCCCCTAGGCGACTGATATCAACACTTTTGTATGTCAATTATTTACTTTTAAATATTTACTTCAAAAGACGACCGCACCCCCCATATGTCAAACTTTGTATTTTTTGATAAACAAATTTGTACTTTTAAATATTAGGCCCCAACTGCGTTGTATTTGTACCTGTATTTGTTACATTATTTATTTGCCATTATTTTTTTGATAAGATATTTACCATTACTTATTGTATATTTTATTTTATTACATATATTTAGCATTATTTTTTTTTTAAACATGTATATTTAGCATTATTAGTGCTTGAAAAAAAAATGTATTTGTATCTCATATTATTTATCAATGAATTACAACAATTTTAGTACAAAACGAGTTTGTATTATTTAAAATTTTTTTTATTTCTGTAAAAAAAGCGGGCCAGGCCGCCCGCCCTCACTGTAGCGGGCCCGGGTCAGGGGCCCTAGCCCTGGAGCACCCCGGGCCCGGCTCCCAAATGGGCCAGACCCGGCCGGGTTCCGGCCCAAGCCCGGCCCGGCTCGGCCCCTGGCCACCACTATCCGAAACCACAGAGACGAGATCATTGCGAGTGGCTCTAGAAGACTGAGTAATGCCCCAATCATTATGGCTGAAGCATTGACTGCTAGGGATGGAATCCTAGAGGCTGTTCAGAGGGGTGCTTCGCGTGTTATTTTGGAAGGAGATAAACAAGTGGTGATAAGAACCCTTCAGGGTAGGTTTGATTGCCCCAATGAGATCCATGCCATCATGGAGGATATTCGGTTAATTTGTCAAAGTTTGCAGTTCTTCTCTTTCTCTCATGTGTATAGAGAAGCTAACAGGTCTGCGAACTTTGTGGCAGGTGAGGGCTACAAGTGATCGGATTTCCTAGTCGAAAATTTGGATCCTTCTAGCACCCTCATCCTTATTTCCCGTCATGAAGCTTCAGGCCCGTGCTTAGAGGAGGGATCTGAAGCTGATCCCTTTGTCTTTACCATTCTCAAAAAAAAAGATCATAGAACTGCATAGTAAATTCTGTCCCCAAAAAAAAGGGCATAGTAAACATTGCAAATTTAAAGTAAAAAGAGGAAAAATATAGATGCTGACATCATCATGACGTCAGCGCATCAGTATGTTACTGACGGCGTTAGATCTTTGCAGACGTCATGATGATGTCAATGATAAAACTCCCTTTTTTTTTTTTTTACAATTAATATGTAGGGGTGACACAGCCTCTTTGCACTATGTATATAATTTTTCCTTTTTAATTTGTACAAATTTACGTGTATAAATTAATGTCATAAATTATATATTTAGTAAAAAATAAATTTATTCATCTATTGAATAAATAATTTATCTTATGAATTTTTGTTTAGCATAAAATTTACTTATATTATAAATAAATAATTTATCTCATTAATTCACTTCTAAATATTTTCAAATGGTGCTTAGTTGAAGTTTGTGAATAAAACTCATGAACAATTTAATTCTAACTCCAAATAAATCAAATTTAATGATTAATACTTGATAACATTGATGGCCATTTAACAACATTTAATTGCACTAAATAAATATTGGGGTAAATTACATATTAGTACTCTAGGGTTTGGAGTTTTTAGTTCACATATATGAAATAATTGTTTAGTCCAAAAAGTTACATAAGTTTAATATAATAATCCAAATAACGTTGTTAAGTATGCAAAAGAGGCCCGCTTTCATTCTTTTATATTATTGTTTAGACTATTGTATTAAATACGCATCACTTTTTGGACTAAAAAATTACTTCATAAAGTTTGTGGATGAAAAAATTAATACATTAAACTTTAGGGTACTAATATATAATTCACCCTAAACTTTTTTGTACTCTAAAATTAAACATATTCACGCGAGAATTCCTAGACAATAATTAAATGGGCCATCGACCCCTCTATTTGATATCCATAAGAAATAATAATCCAAACTATTATCATTATATTTCCCACATCTTTTCTATAAGTTTCCAGTTTACCCTTTTTGAAAAATTCTGTGATGCAAAACATGACTTTCTAATCACTTGGAATACAGTGGCAAAAGATTGTGAATTTTCCAGCACTTGCACATTTACTTAAGAGGATATTTGTATCTCAAAAGAGACCATAGATTCTGTACTGAATGTTTTGTTCCTGCTATACCTAATGTTATCACCTGAAGTACAAAGGATTTTCGCATAGCCAATGAGACATCACTTTTCAGCACATTAAAGTGACATACACTACATACATGAGTCCAACACAATCGTAGGATTCAGGGTCATTGCTTGAATAGAATAAATTATTTATATATGATAGCAGCTAAGAAATAAACAATTTAGATGGTCCAGCTTAATGTTCTAGTCTTATTACCAGTACTAACATGACACTTTTCCACATGACCCAGACAAGTCTTCTAAAGTATCATATTATAATCTTATCAGACAAGTTGTCCAAACTTATCATTGACTGCGAACTTACTTTAATGACGTATAACACTTTTGATTTAATTCTTTTTGTGCCTCAATCTCATTGATTACTTAAACCAAATTTAACATATCATTTTAGAATATGGCCATCTCATGGAACTTTTAAAAAACAATCGCATATATATTTGACTTATAAAACATAAACATATATAAAAGGAATAGAATAGTCTTATTTAATGAAAATTTAAAACTAATTAACTGGGTTATTCAAGACTCCTAAACCAAATGAGCCCTTCATTTCATAGGGATATGTCAACTCATTGACTATTACCTTTTTCAATATCGATCTCTCACCATCTCATTCTTTTGCTCAAAATTTTAACTATAAGGAACCTTTTGAGCCAACAAGTCTACTTTATAACTACATCTGTTACATAGTACAAGACTTCGAATCGAAAAAGAAATCTTTATTGGTTCTACCTCCTATTTGTTATGAAGAGAATGAATCTTTTGTGAGGTAACCAACACAAGACTGCTTCACACTTTACCATCTAATGACTCCCACACTAATGTAGGTCTAACAATTTTGTGATTTTTGTGGAGTGTATAACTGAAAAATAAAGATACTTGAGGCACTAGAACAAATGTTCTCAATTACCGAAGAATATGTGTCAAACCACCTAGGATAAGCATGCACCATCATAGTTGCTTTTATCACTAAGGCCTACCACTAATGCAGATACAAGCTATGCCATCACCACATTGGAGACAAAGCCAAGAAACCATCACACAAGGCAAAACCAAGTATACAAGTTTAGAGAGAGAAAACTCTTAATTTGTGTTTACTTCATTGAAATTGATGAGAATTACAAGTACCGTGACTTGTATTTATAGCCAGCAAAGTGAACATACAAAAATATAAAATAATGTGCTTCATTACATAGTTAATAAGAGGTAATAAAAAAGTAGCAGCCTAGGTGTTTTTAGGAAACAAAAAGAACACTAGCCTTTCAAAACAGTCAAATGAGATGCCTCCCTAGGAGCTGCTTGCTTGGTCAAATAGAAGGGCTTGAATGAGGCTGCTTGCTTTTCATGATATATTTTAGTTTAAGGCACTAACTTGGCCAATTGCTTAAAGAGATGCATATTTATTCAAAAAAGCAAATTTGGTTCTTAGTGGTTTCTTATTAGGATTAAGCCATGTGAAAGCTTTGCCATGCCATCCTTCCGTGCCTCCATGGCTGCCACATCATCTAGCTAAGTCAGCAAGTTTTCCACGTCACCTCTCTCACCATGTTGCTGAATTTCTTCTCTTGGAGAGTTAGATACAATTTTAGCTAAATCCGTATCATTATCCCCTTGTTGAGAAAAAAAATTTCTCTCAAATCTTCAAGTCCTTCATCTTTATAATATGGGATCAAATAAGCAACATTAAAAGTGGCTAAAACTTCACATTTTCTTGGGAGTTAAATCTTGTATGCATCAGGACCAACCCTTTCAAACCAACCTCTCTAGGACCTTGAAAGGACCATTTGCTCTTGGCATCAACTTACACTTTCTTTTGAAAATAAGTCTTTCCTTTCTCAAATGGAGCTAAACAAGTTCTCTTGGTTGGAAAGCCACATGCTTGCGGTGCTTATTTGCTTGCTTCTTATCCACTTCATTTTGCTTAACAATCCTTTGCCTAACCTTGTCATGTAATTGCTGGATTTGAGTAGCTCTATCTTCGGCTTCACCACTAAAATTCTTTTTAGTGAGCAAAGGAAGAAATTCAATGGGAGAAATTGGATTTACCTCACAAACCACTTCAAAAGGAGAATGACTAATGGTTCTACTTGTTGCTTAGTTGTAAGCAAATTCAACATGTGCAATTAGAGTATCCCACTCCTTAAGGTTCTTCTTGATCAAACCTCTAAGCAAACTGCCTAGGGTCCTATTAGTGAATTCACTTTGGCCATTAGTTTGGGGATGACTAGGGATACTGAGTAGGAGCTTTGTACCTAGCTTCCTCCATAGAGTCCTCCAAAAGTAGCTAAGGAACTTGGCTTAGCAATTGGAAACAATAGTTTTTAGAACTCCATGCAATCTCAAAATCTCCATAAAATACAAATTAGCAATATGTGAAGCATCATTAGTTCTATTACATGGAATGAAGTGTTCCATCTTGAAGAACCAATCCACCAGTACCATGATTACATCTTTGTGTCTTTGAGTCCTAGGCAAACCAAGTACAAAGTTCATGCTTACATCTTCTCATGGTTTGCTAGGAACATGAAGAGAAGTGTACAATACTTTAGGAAGGGCATGGCTTTTTGCTTTGTGACACACTATACACCTCTCCACAAGCTGCTGGACATCTCTTACCATCTTAGGCCAATAAAAGTGCTCTTGTAACATGGATAAAATTTTGTCCCAACCAAAGTGTCCTCCAAGACCACCTACATCTTCTTCTCTGATCAAGTACTCTCTGAATGAGCTCCTAAGAATGCAAAGATGGTTATCTCTGAAAAGATAGCCTTCTTGTTAAAAATAGTGACCAACGACACCTTGAGAACAAGCTTGGTTAGTGGAGCCAAAATCAGGATCAGCTGCATAAAGCTCCTTAAGCATTTCAAAACCAAGCAGTCTGGCATCCAATATGCTCAATAAATAATTTCTTTTAGATAGTGCATTCACCACAGTGTTTAAGGTTCCAGATTTAAGGTTACAAGAATTCTACCCATTTGGCATGCCTCTTGTTCAACTTGTATTGGCCATTGATGCAATTCAATGCCTTATGATCTAAATGCAAGATGAATTCTTTTAAAAGCAAGTAATGGCTCCAATGATCAAGAGCTCTAATGATGGCATAGAACTCCTTGTCATAAGTAGAATAGTTTGTGCTTGACTCATTGAGCTTCTCACTGAAATATGAAAAGGGATGGCGTTCTTGGATTAAAACGCACCAATACCAACTCCAGATGCAACACACACAAATTCAAACACTTTATCAAAATCAGGAAGTGCAAGGATAGGAACTTCAGCTAGCTTCTTCTTGATGAGTTCAAACTTGATTGAGCTACAGCTGTCCATTTAAAAGTTTTTCCTTTCAAGCATTCAGTTAGAGGAGCAATAATGGAACTAAATGATTTGGATAAACCTCCTGTAAAATGAAGCAAGTCCATGAAAACTTATAACATCATGCATGGATTGAGGAACTAGCCAGCATAGAATAGCCTCCACTTTGCTTTCATCCACCGGCTGAAACCACGTAGCCTAAGAAGTTCAGACTTTGAGTGAGAAAATGGCACTTCTTGCGGTTGGCATATAATTTTTGTTGCCTTAGTGTATGAAACACTTGCTCAAGATGATCAAGATGCTCCTGCTCACTCTTGCTATACATAAGAATGTCATCAAAGTAAGCCACAACAAACCTGCCATTGAAAGATCTAAACACATGGTTCATTAGTCTCATAAAAGTACTTAGAGTATATGATAGCCCAAATGGCATAACCAACCATTCATAAAATCCTCCCTTGGTTTTAAAGGATGTCTTTCATTCATCCCTAGGTTTCATTTTGATTTGATGGCACCCACTTATGAGATCAATCATTGAGAACATATTGGCATTATGCAATTCATCCAACATGTCATCCAATCTAGGATTTGGATATGTATATTTCACTGTGATCTTATTGATAGCCCTACTATCCACACACATACTAATGGTTCCATTTTTCTTTGGGACTAATGAGGCTGGAGCAGAACAAGGACTCATGCTTTCCCTCATAAACCCTTGGAAATGAGCTCATCAACTTGCCTTTACAACTCTCGAGCATCGATCGGATTTGTTCTATAGGTTGGCTTATTTGGCAAAGTGGCTTCCAGGATCAAGTCAATGTGGTGTTGAATGTCTCTCATAGGGGGTTAGCCATTAGGACCTCTTTAGGGAATACATCATGAAATTCATTTAGGAATGCTTGCACTAAAGGGTGTAAGAGTCTCTCTTCACACATTCCCTCTTCAATAAAAGCAAAGTAAATACTTTTTATAACTCTAAAAGAGTTTTTTTCATTTGTGTTTTACTCAAATCAAGGATGCTCTCGCTTGTGTTTTCCTCTTGTTGACATGTTTTGGTAAAACTAGGTTGTAAAGGAGCTAAGATAATGCTAAAATTATCCTTGACAAAGGAATAAGTGTTTGTAAAGTCGTCATGCATCGCCCTTCTATCATATTGCCACGGCCTTCCTAACAGCAAATGACATGCGTCCATAAGAATCACATCACACCAAACATCATTGTTATAGTCCTTTCTAATAGATCTCGGAATCTTTGAGTTACCTTCAAATCATTGCCTTGGTTCAGCCATTTTAGCTTGTAAGGGAGTGGGTGAGATTCAGTTTTTAGCTTTAGTTTGTCCACGATGCTAGCGGAAACCACGTTGGTGTAGCTGCTATCAATGATCATCATGCATACTTTGCCTCCCATGGCACATCTTGTATGAAAGATGTTCTCCCTTTGAACTTCTTCTTGTGCAGCCATCCCAAGACTTAGAGCTCTTCTAATCACAAGCATCTCTCCTTCATCAGCGTGTCCCACCACTTCTTCTACCTCCTCATGATGCTTTTCACAAGATAGGGGATCACTTTCTTAGGTCAAATTCTCTTCAACCTCTTGGATCTCAACAAAAGAGACAATCTTCTTGTTTGGGCACTCCGTGGCTATGTGTCCATAGCCTAGACACTTGAAACACTCAATGGCACGTTTAGGAACTAATAAGGAGTTTCCTTGACTACCTTACTTAGCAAACCCCTTGGAGATGCTGGCCTTATTGGCTTGTGACCTAGATGTCCTTGCTTTGGCAAAGGGACCCCTTGGGAAGAGGAACTTCCCTTGTTGAAAAGGAATGTTCTAGAAGCTACCTTGAACTTCCTTCTTTGCCACTTCTTCTCTGTCATAATAGCTAACTCACATAAACCAAAGAATGAATCATATTGTTGCAATTCAACATCATCTCTAATGATGTCATTCAATCCATAGAGATAATTGGCCATGATTTTCCCTTTAGGTTCTTTCACATCACATTTCATCATTAGGTACTCAAACTCCCTAGCGTACTCTTCTACGTTCTTGCTATCTTGCTCAAGATCACGGAGTTTGCCAAAGTTTTCTTGGATATAATTAGGTGGTAAGAACCTTTTTCTAAATTCTTTCTTCGTTTTATACCAAGTTTCAATCCTGCTCTTGCCTTCTCTTGATCTTCTTGATTTCGGATTTTCCCACCATTTTTACACTGTAAATTCGAGAGCTGAAATGATGCGTTTTTGTGTAAAGTACCACATGCCTATCATGTGAGGTCCTCCTCAAGGAAAGTCATACCTCAAGGTACTGAGATAACAGCGTCTCGAGCCCGCTGTCTTGGGAAGTTCATCACCCTAATAAGGGTTTCAGTTAATCGAGGCTCAAGGTGGTTGAAGGATAAAGGGGGCTCGAGCTCAAGGGACTGCCAAGAAGGCAGCAAGATAGGCAGTTTCTAAGCACGAGACAGTTACATGGAGCAAAATTTCAAATGCATGGGCACCAAGCTTATCCAAGAGAACGGGGAGCATCTAGGAGACACTTGATGTGTTTTTCTACGTCTATCAAAATTTAATATAAAATCCTATCTATTAAACACACCTAAATTGAAGTGTAGGGCGAGAGGGTGTCAAACCACAGGGACTAAGAGTGCGTAAATTTAATCTATGATCTAAATTGATTCAAGAAAAAGTGATATTTTTGTGTTAATTAATCTAGAAAACAACAATTAAACTAAAGTAATCTACTACTAATCGTAAAAATGTATTAAATTGGAACCTAGGGTTTCGAATCCATCATTAGGCAATTATTTTTTCGTTAACTCTTAAATTGGGATTATTGATTGTTACACGGTAGTGGTTTAGGCTACAAGCTTCAACCTACGAAGGTAATGTTGTTAGTATTGCGTATTGACCCTATCTAACTAAAGCATAAGGAAAATAGGCTCTACCTAACGTATTGTTAATTATCACGTATTGACCGTATCTAACTAAAGTATAAGGAAGATAGGCTTTAATTAAAAATTTGGTTAATACTATTGCTTGATTAATCAATCCTAAGGCTACAAGCTCCAAGAATTAATTTATAAATATCAATATCAATAATTAAAGGTTACAAACTCAATAATCATATCAATTGAATAAACATTAAAAATATAATACTTCAAAGTATTTATCTCAACCAAACAATTCATTTAAACAATCAAATTAACCTGAATTAAAAGTAAACAAAAGTAAAGGCTAAGATTTCATCTGACCCCAGAGAGCAAGTTAGCTCTCCATCAAGGATGATCCGGTGAAGAAGAAGTTGAACAAACTCATGTTAATCTCCACGCTAATTTCGCTTTCGTTCCAATTTAACGAAAAAGAAAGAAAACTAAAAATAAAAAGAATCTGGAAGAGAGAGAGAGAAAGCTAAGGGAAAGGGAAGGGGCGGACTACCCAGCCGAACCAGAGGCGAGAGAGAGACCACGACCCCCCCCCCCCAAAACAAACCTTATATCCTCATAAACACCGACCTTGGGTCTTCTCTGTGCCCTAGCGGATCTGGGCCGTGGTCTGGGTGTTGGGCCTCGGTTGGCGCTGGTGAGCTAGTGACGAATCAGGCTAGTGAAGTTGGAAGGTGATGCTGAATCGAGCTGGGTCGGTGTTGTTCGTTCTGGGCTGGGTCAGAACAGTGCTGGTGGGCCGGTGCAGCTGGTCTGGGGTGGTGATGGGCTGTGCTGCTGGGGTTGTCGTGGGCTACTGCTGAGGACGGTGAACAGTGCTTGTTCGGGTCGAAGCGGGTCGAGCTTATACGTTCTTGTCCCGAATCTCGATTGACTTGATTTAATTATTTACGCATTGAATTTGCCTCATTTGCACCAACATTTGACAATTTTCGGAACTTTAATTTTAAACCTGTTAAACATAAAAATTACCAAAATGAGTGTAGAACTATAATTGAATAGGTGCAAAATAATTAAAATAACAATTAAAAGATGCGTAAATACTAGATGCATCAACACTTCAACTAAAAAAGCGTATGTGGGCTTTAAGAAATATGCTCGAGCACACCATATCAAAGGCATGTTCTCTGATCAATCATGCGCTTAAGGAGCTTGATTGCCTAGAGTGGGAAGAAATTGCTGCCAAAATAGGAGCAACTGTTATTTAGTTTTTGCTATAAACAAGGGATAATATTATGTTCCAAAAGTAGTCCAACACTCATACAAAACTTCTCTAAGTTTTCTTTACAACATACTAGTGCTTTTTACCAAAGAGTAGTGCAACTTAGCTTAGCGTAGTGTAGATCTTAATCTACTTGCTTCTTCAATAATCAATGTTTCGGACTTCAAGTATGAGCTTCTCATTTTAATATGTTCCCAAAATTGACAAGTTAAGAATTGAGACTCTAGTTTAAAGCTTCGACGAACAAGGCTTGACCTTGATTGCATTGGTCTTAACACTGCTATCACTATTTAATAAGTCAAGTGAACTTATGTTTGCGCCATTGTATAAGGGCTTTGATGGCCAATGCTTGACCTTGATTACATTAGTCCTCATCCAGTGATCCAAATACGGTTTACTCCATCTAAATCTTATCAAACTCTAACTCATTCGAGTTATTATAAGTGGAGGGTTCTGAGCCTAAAAATCTGAAGACTCGGGCTTATAAGTGGATTACTGAGCTCTTAGATTTTTCTCCACCTTAGTTCCTGACATTTAAGTGTACAAGGAAAGGTGTTTGTGGCCTTGCTCCAACATTGTAACTGGTGGTTAAGTTAGGTTCATATCCCTTTAATTTTCTGTCAAAATATACATTAAAAAAACACAAAAAAAATACAAAAAAGGTCTTCTCAATTGAAGCATATATAGAACTCACATATTAACCGAAATCAGATACACCAAAATGTCACCTCCTTTTCCCCAGGGGAAATAGAAGAGAAAACGTATACCTTCTATCAACAATTAAAATTTTTCTTCAAAAAAATTGATATAAACAATTTTTTTTACTTTAATTTAATTTCCTCCTCCTCCTCTTCTTCCTTCTCCTCCTCCTTCTCTTCTCTCTTTTCCCCCTCTCTTGCCTTTTTTTTTCTTTTTTGAATTTTTTTCCTTTTTCATTTCGGATCTTTCATGCCTAAGACCCCCCTTTCTCAGCCCTTTTTATAGAGTCAGTAACATGCCCACCACTACGTAGAAGTGGAAGTTTAGGAGGGGTATAGGAAAGATCATGGTGTCACTTATCCATGTGTCCCTTTTTCACTCTTTCTTTTTTTTTTTGTAATTAAATATACATATTTCTTTGTTTATATTATTTGGATTAATTGTGTCATGGGTCTAATTTTGAGTGCTTTTTTAATTTGGGCTTTAGAAACCATAATTTTGTTGTCATTTTTATATTTGAATTTGTATATGTCTACTTTTAATAATTTGATGTTGACCCACGAAATATAGTTTTCTAACAAATATCAACTGCGAAGGCTAATATTTAAAACTATGAAAATTTTGTGTTCAACAGTCCTTTTTAAGGAGATTCCTACTCTGCAAGATTTGTTTCCAAGCCCAGGAATCATTGCGTTTTGAGACATATTTAAAGAAATCATATTGGTTCAGATACTAATTGACCACTACCCATACCCATAGGTTATCTGGTTTCATTAGCACTTCCTAGCCAAGCTTGCAAATGAAGGCTTTGTTAACCGCCTCTATATAACGGAATCCCAGCTTCCCTATCAATTTCGGTTTATAGATTTTATCCAAGCTACCATTGCAACACCCTTGCTCTGATCCCCTTATTTCTAGAAAAAGTTCCTGCTAGCCTTACTAATACAACAACAACATCAGGCCCAGTGCCACAAAGGCTCCCGCGTGAGCAGGATCTGGGAGGGGTAGGATGTAGGCAGCCTTACCCTATCAAGAGGATACCCTAATGAGAGGCTGTTTTCGAGGATCCCCAACCTGGAAAGTGAGAAGGGCATGAAAAGCACGGAAAGCATGGAAAGCAAGACAAGCATGGCAGCATCTACGCAAAAGCATCTAAAGAAGGGAGCCTACCTAATGACAACATGCACAGATAAGCAAGAAGAAGCAAGGCAGAAATGCATATAAACAGCCATGCATGCAAGAAGCCTGGTTACATTAGTACCAGCTTAGGAGTTCTTGTCAAACCTATCCCGTTATATCTGTTACCCCTATATTAATCCTCCACTAAGCTCTATTTAGGGCCTTTTCTTCACTGAGGTTGAGATAGGCGAGGTCTTGTTGAATTGCTTCCATCCAACTCTTCTTTGGTTGGCCTCTTCGTCTCTTCCCATCGCATCTCCTGACAGGTGCAGTGCTCGATCTCCTCCTAACATGCCCGAACCACCTCAAGCATTGTTCCTGCAGCTTATCCTCAAATGGGGCCACGCCTAATTTACTTCTTATGACTTCATTTCAGATCCTATCCTTCATTGTGTGTCCACACATCCATCTAAGCATCCTCATTTCTGCTACCTTCAACTTTTGCGTGTGATGGTGCTTAACTGGCTAGCACACTACTCTGTAAGATGTAGCCGGTCTCACTACCGTCTTATAGTATTACCCCTTTAGTTTGAGCGGGAACTTCCTATCACACAGTACTGCCGAGGCCATCCTCCATTTATGCCAAACCACTTTAGTTATATTGTTAACATATGCGTCCATTTCTCTGTCTTGTTGCACCATAGAACTCAAGTGTTTAAAGCACGCTTTTTGCAGTATGCACTCTAATCCAATCTTGACCTCTTCGGTACTTGGCATGGTAGATACACAGAACTTGAGTTCCATGTACTCGGTTTTAGATCTACTAAGTCTTAGACCTTTCACCTTCTTCCTGGACTCTCCTACCAAGGTTATGTCATCCGCAAAAAACATGCAGTAAGGCAAGTCCTCTTAGATGTGCCCAGTGAGCTCGTCCATAATCAGAATGAGCAGAAAGGAGCTCAAAGATGATCCTTCATGTACCCCAACTATAATGGGAAAAGCGTCCGTCTCCCCTTATGTTGTGCGTGCATTGGTTTGTGCATCTTCGTACATGTCCTTAATGGCTCGTATATTGGACTGGGGGATGCCTTTCTTCTCCAAGACCCTCCGTAAGAGGACGTGCATAGTTTGCATAGTTTGCGCAAGCATAGTAGCACATTGAGGCATCCAGTTAATCCACTTGTCGCAAAATCCCAATCTAATACATAACATACGCATAAAGCTCCAATCAACCCTATCATATGCCTTCTCCATTTCTAATTTTAAAGCCAACCATCCAGTCTTCCCTCTCTTTTGACAAAACCCTGTCATAGGTTCATGGACTAAAATATTATCATGGATAGACCTTCCTGGGAATAAAGCTCCCTGAGTAGGATGAATGATTTGATGATCCAATTTAGACTTATGCTAGAACTTTCGCTAAAGTCTTTTAAATCGTATTATAGAGATTGATAGCACTAAAATGAGACAAAATTTTGAGACAAGCACGTTTCGGAACAAGCATAATAAAAGTATGATCTATCTCAGTTAACAGGCATTCACTTTGGAGAAATGCATTTATAACCTTTGTCAATGGTTTGCATAGGAGGTTTAAATACTATTGGAAAAATATTGCTCTAGAACCAACTAGACCAAGAGCTTTGTATAGGTTCATTTGGAACACTGCCAATTTAATTTAACTAACGTGGTTGTCTGGAATAAGTTTCTATTAATTTTAATTGAAATTATAGAATGAATGCCCTTCAATACTTCCAAGTTACCAATACACTCTTCAGAACTTTATCTTCTTTGATATTCCATTATGAGCTGTGCTTCTATACCATCCTTACTATCAATCCATAAGTGCGAATCACCATTATTCGATCAACGGATTCCCTACGTTTTCTCTAAGCTACCTTCAAATGGAACAGTATGGGGTTCCTATCACCATTTATAAACCAATCCTTTTTACAAAAGTTACCCCAATATTTCTTATTGTAGACCAACGAACTTTCCGATGTTTCAAAAGCAGGCAGATTGTTCTTTGGTCCCTTACATTTCCCTCATTTGAGATTATTTTACTCTGGATACTCCAAATTCTTTCTAATTGATGAGAAGTTGCTTATGAATATTAGAGAGATTGTTTCTCTTCCAAATCCTTAATTGATCTATAATAACATTCAGTTTCTGGACAATATAGTAAAGTTTTGATCCCTTGAAACTTTGGTGCTGGTGTGGTTTTAAGAGTGTATGTGAAATCGTAAATTCGTAAGCATACAAGCAAGTTGTAGCTATGGCAGTTATACGGATGTTGTATCCACAAGGAATCAGTATAAAGTTGGATTTAGTAATTATTAAGTAGCTAAAATCTAGGTTTTTTTTAGAAGAATTTGAGTAGTTAACTAAATTAAAGGAATTAAATAGTAAATAGGCTTATTAATCGATCAAAGGTAGTTCAGAGTATGAATTGAGATTAACCTAACTCGGATCCTTTCATTATATTTCATCACAACAAGAACTTTAAAGGTTTATGCTACGAATTTTAAACCTAAATTAACATTGAATAAAAGTTTAGGGTAATGAACTAGTATAAGGGTATAAGCTATGTAATCATTCTAGGTGTAGCATGGATTATCTTAATAGCACTACTAAATTTCTTTACCACACTTAATTTCGTGTAAACCTAGATTAATATTTATGTTAGGACTTAGGATAATGAACTAGTCTAAGGGCATAACCCATCTTATCACTCTAGGTGTAGCATTGATTGTTTCAAAAGCACTAACAAATTCCTTTGTTACTCTTAATTAAGTATTAATTTATAGAAAAGTTTGTTTTAGGATTGGGTACAGCATCAATCATAACCACTCGTGAAGAACATATTATATTACAGTCTAGGCTCCAAGCATAAGACAACATATGAATAAAATTGAAAATCAAAGCATGCCTACAAGAAAATAAGATGAGAACCAATCTCAAAATATAAAACTCCCATAGGAGTGCGGAAATAGTATAAGAATACTCATTATCGAAAATGAAACATCAATCTGGGATCAGATGGATATCCATCTTCACCCCTAAACTATGAATTTACTCCTCCATCGGAGTTTTACAAATCTTTAATTCAAAAGGAAAAACGGAAAGAAGACTAATGGATTGATGAACGCCCTTGATTGGTGTTAACTTGACTCTTGCTTTGATTCCTTCGTACACCAACCACTTATGGAGAGCAAAAAGTTATAAAATTAGGTCTCCCCTTTTCTTTTTATGGGCATGTGTGCCCTAGGGACCCAATTTATGACCCAATTCATGAGCCACTGTCAAGGGACCCAAAAACACAAAATTTAGAAGCCAAATCTTTTTTCAACTAGCGGTAGGGTTTTTTAAAGTAATCCTAAAATTTGTCCATTTTCACTTTTCTTTCTCCACCATTTTCGAAGTTGTGCTCGCTCCAACACGGTCCAAGCCTAAATATACCTATATCATGTCAGAATGCACATGTAGTAGCCAAAAATACCATATGAATGAGGTATAAAATATTAGACACATCACATCTCCAAACCCAAACCTTGCTTGTCCTCAAGCAAGATCCATTGCAACCTAGCTGAATGTAGAAAAGATTTAACTAGTCATGTGGTTGTATGAATCGGTTGTGAAAAAAAATTTATAAATGCATCTGACAAAGAAATCAAGAAGGAAAATTCTCATGTATGCTATTAATTCAATAGTTTCAACTTAAGTTTTCTTGCTAGTAAATGGGTTATTACTTTCTCCTCCTTTCTTACTTCAAACCTTTCACATCTAAAAAGAATAAGTGGGAATAATCAAAGGAATAAACAACCATGACAAATTACCCCTAAACATTAGAAATCTCAAAACCTTTCCTTCTATCTTTTTCACCACATGACATCAATTTCACCCTTTTTTAATTCTTTTTTTTTCTTTTTTTTTTCCAAAATAACTATGGTTAGGTGTGTTTTTCTAAGACTCGTATAGCGAGTTTTCGGTCGGTGACTCCTGAACTAGTTGGTTCAAGGTACCGAGTGAAGAGCACCCATCGGACCTAATGACTCGAGTCATAGAAATTCACAACCTAAGCCGTTACTAGCACATACCTTTAAAGAATATATCATTGATATTAGGCATTGGTGCTTATTAGGGTGACTTATAGAAGTTGGCTCTTCTTAACTTTCCTCATGGCTCATGTCGCAAGCTTTTGATCGGTAGCTCCTAATTCAATTGGATCAGGGTACCAGGTGTCAAAGCACCTCTATGGGATTACTTGCTTAAGACACAAGGGCTACAAGAACCAATTAGTCACAGGTACTTACCTGATTATTACATACATTGACACTTTTTTTTCATTGATATCCTTGATAATGCATTTAAAGAAAGAAATAGATAGGTGATTTTAACATTAATAGAAGTAAAATGTTCAAGTCCTAATTCCTAGAATTATTCCTACAAATACATCTTAATATGTGGGTGAAGTAAACCCTCAAACTAGTTTAAAGATAAAAATAGTGAACTCAACAATAAAATCCGGGATTAACGTCATTACATAAAAATTTCAACTCTTGAAACTTCTCAAGTTTGAGCTTAATATGTTTCACAGTAATTCATAGCTAACTGGCTAAAAATTCAGCTCATTTAAAATAAATCATGTTGAAAAGGCAAGACAAATGTAAAACATCGAACTACTCGTGTCATCCTCAAACTCAAACCTTGCATTGTCCTCAATACAAACTATACAAAAACAAATAAAGGCAAGGAAAGGAAAGAGATAACCTCAGTGGTAAGGTGCATTCATAGATTAGAGCCGACTATGCTTGATGAAGCTAAGGATATTCGAAAAACCATAGCTATAATATAGACAAAGACGAAGTGAGAAAGCAACTAGTTAGAAGCATCAGGAAAAATTCAAAATACAAGTGCTCAGCTCATCAAAGAAAGAAATTAATCAATGATTGAGAAAAACAGAGAGTTCTAAAAAGACAAGGGAGGTCAATCCGAAATGAAACTAAACTACAAAAACTAACCGGTTGGGTTGCCTCCCAGGAGCACCATGTTTAACGTCTTTAGCAAAACACAGCATAAAGCTATCGGTCAAAAAAAATTTGAGGCAACGTCCTCAAAGTGAATCATGTCAAGAGTGTGAGGAGGACAACAACAACAACAGTCCCAGTGCCACAAGGGCTTCCGCTTGAGCAGGGTCTGGGGGGTGGATGTATGCAGCCTTCCCCCTTTAGGGTGCTACCCTAAAGAGAGGCTGTTTTTGAGGACCCCCAGCCTAAGGAGCATGTCATCATGTCAGCATAGAGCCTGAAAGCATGAAAACAATTTAGTATTAGATTAATACTTAACACAAGCCTAGCATATTACACAAAACTCAAGGAAAACTCGATTAAAACATGAAGGGGGGTAACTGCAGACAAATAGTCGGCTAGTAAAGACACCAATACCCAAATAGATGCTCCAATACGAGATTGCCAAACAGGAAGTAAAGACCCCAAGAATCACTAGTGTAAACCGTCAAAACTGCTCTACTCTAAGCCACTACATTGGCTACCCCTATTCTAGTCCTCTATTGAGTTCTATCTAAGGCCATCTCCTCCTGTAGGTTTAAGTGGGTGAGGTCATGTCAGATCGTCTCCATCCATCTCTTCCTTGGCCCGCCTCTCCCTCTCCTCCCTAGCATAGTGTGAGATTGTTCGCATCTTCTGACTAGAGTAGTGGTTGGTCTCCTCCTAAATATTGTTCCTAGCCTGGTGGCAAAGTTATTTAATTAAAGAAAATAAATCATAAAAATGAAAATATATATTTTAAAAATACAAAATTAAAAAAATTCCACTCAACAATAAAATATTGACTTTAAAAACATAAAAAAAAAAAAAAAGTCGACAATCATTGATTCAAACTTTGACTATTGATTCCCTGGCAACAGCGCAAAAAATTTGGTGTGGTTTTAAGAGGGCATGTAAAATCATGTACTTGTAAGCATACAAGCAACTCGTAGCTATACGGGTGTATGGGTGTCATATCCACTGGGAATCAGTATAAAGTTAGATTCGGTGATTATCAAGCAGTTAAAATATGGGTTTTTTGTGAAGACAGTAAGCGGTTAACTAAATTAAAGGAATTAAACAGTAAATATATTTTTCAATCGATCAAAGGTAGTTTAAGATATGAACTAGTTAGCCTAACTCAGATCCTTTTATTATATTTTATCACAACAATGACTTTAAAAGTTTAGGTTATAAACTCTAAACCTAGATTAACACTAAATTAGGGTTTAGGATAATGAACTAGGCTAAGGGCATATCCCATCTAATCAATCTGGGTGTATAGCACTAGTAAATTCTTTATCACACCTAATTTTATGTTAAACCTGGATTAATACTTAAGTTAAGGCTTAGGGTGATAAACTAGTGTAAGGTTATAACCTATCTTATCACTCTATGTATATCATGGATTATCTTAATAGCACTCACAAGTTCCTTTGTTACTCCTAATTGAGTATTAATTTGTATAAACGATTGTGTTCAAGATTATGTATAGCCTCAATCCTGACCACTCTTAAAGAACCTATTATACTACATTCAGGCTACAAGCACAGACAACACGCGGATAAAACTGGAAATCAAAGCATGGCTAAGTGCACATAATAAGAAACCAATTTCAAAACATAAAACTCCCCACAAGGGAGCGGAAGTAGTATAACAAAAGAAATTATTGAAAATAAAGCATAAATGCGGGATCATGACTGCTATCCATTTTTACCCCTAAACTATGAGTTTACTTTTTCACGGGAGTTCTATAAATTACTAATGCAATAGGAAAAATGGGGAAAAAAATTAATGGATTGATGAACTCTCTTGATCAGTGATGACTTAACTCTTGCTTCGATTCCCCCGTACTTCAACCACTTGCACTCGGGCCTTCATAAGAATTGGCTCTCTTGGTGGCTCGAGGAGGGAGAAAAAATTAATGGAGAAAAAAAAGTTATAAAACTAGGTCTCCCCCTCTCTTTTTATAGGCATGCATGCCCTAGGGGCCCGCTATACGACCCAATTCATAACCTATTGTCAAAGGACTTAAAAAAGCAAAATTTGAAAGCCGAATCTTGTGATGGGTCCTTTTTTCACTCGTGGTCAGATTTCTCAAAGTAATCATCAAAATTGTCCATTTTTGCTCGTTCTTTACTGCTTTCCAAGTGTCCTTGCCCCAACAAGATCCAAGCCTAAATACACCATGTTAGGAATAGTGTTCTAAAAATCCAAATTTGTCTTGTAAATATTACTTTATTAAAGAATAAAATTACAGTTTCAATCGTTTCCTTATTAAATTTGTGTAAGTGAGTATTTATATTGCATGTGATTTTCTTTTAAGTAACAAACATGAGATGGATATAGTCTTCAAATTACCTTTTTCATGTTTGTTTTCAATGGTTTATGAGAGTAAGCCACAGATAGACTTAGAGCAAATGGAATGAAATGTTATTTGAAAGACTCATAGTCGGTGATAAGTCTAGACTGCTTGTCTGCCAAGATTATAACATGACGTTTTAGATGATATATCATGGTCATGTGGATAGTGATCCCAAAATGTTATGTTGGTGTGTTCAATAAGATTAATACACTGAGTTAGACCATGTGAGTTACTTGCTTCTTTACTACTATTGGAAGTGAGTGATTCATGCTGTACTATTTGAACAATGACTCTAAATCTTGAAAGTATTCTGGACCTGTGCATGAAATGTTAGTTACCACGATGTCCTATAAGTAAGGTCTTAAAATATGGCCGAAATCCCACGTGCATTGGGTAATTGCATGAACAGCGAGAGGGATCAGGTATTCAATAGGGTATCTACAGTCTCTTATGAAATACAAATGTCTCCTTAGTTGATTCACAGATGTTTGAATTAATTCAAAAATTGGCCAAAGTGTTCCAAGTTTGACATTTGGAATTTATACTGTGAATTTGTTCAAGTATAAATGAATTATTCAAAAAAAGGGTGAATCGGTAACCAATGAAGAAGCTGTGAGACAAATAACGTTAGTAGGTCTAATTATTTTTTGACTCGGATATCTAATAGAGGGGTTGTTATCAAAATAGTCTATTTGGGAATTATCGAATAAATGATTTAAGTCTAGAGTGCAGTGGGATTTATTTAGTAGAATTAAGTCTCATTAAATGGTAATTAAATTTTATCATGAGATGGTAATTAATTTAACCTATTTGGAGCTAGATTTAAATTATTCTTGAGGTTCCTGCACATCCCTCTGTTTTTATTGACATCGAAAAAATATTAAGGAATTCATTTGATGAATTATTTATTCATGAGATAAGTAACTTTAATTTTGCTAAATATTATTCGTGAGATGAATAAAGTTAAAAATTATAAAATGAAATAATTTTTTAAAATTAAAAATTTACAGGATGAATTTTTATATATGGGGAAAAAACGGAACCTTGCGTTAGAATCCGCGTCGCATGCTCTGGACCAACTAGTGCGTGACATGTCTCTCGCATTGGGCGGTCCTGGCGCGAACTGACTCGAACGTGCCATGTGGCACGTTTTGGGCCAAAAAATTAAAACTCGGGTTAAACGACACCATTTTGGAGTATTTACACAAACCCCACATTGAAATTTTAGTATTTGTTCGCTCTAGCCTACTATAAATATGGGTATCGGAGTCAAGGTTTAACATCCAACTTAAAATAAAAAGGTTTATGAAAGTATTGACTTTTAGAGATCTAATAAGAGAGAAAATTTCCGTTGAAATTTTTTTCTTTTAAGTTTAATATTTTTTGGAGTCTACACTCCGGGTATTTTCTAGGAGATTCATAGAAGGCTTCTACTTCTCAATATTATTCTAGTTTTCTTTATTGGATCTTTTCTTCATACTCTTCTTTCCTTTTCTTTTAGTTTTTCGCTTTTCTATTTATTTATAGTATTTTTATTGTGCTAGTTTTATATTCATGTCATTATTATGAATGTATTAGAGTAGAGGTCTGTAGATTTAAAATTAGAAATTTTAAATCACTTGTAGGTTTAAAATTAGAAATTTTAAACCGTTTCACTGCATTAGTTTAATAAGCTAGGAAAAAATTTAAAATTCTTCCCAACAATTGGTATCAGAGCCAGCCTCTGATTACATTCATAATACATGATAGATATAATAAGATTAAAATAAATAGACTTGCGATTTAATAAAATAGAGATGTTATTAAAATAAAAAGGAAAAATGTTTTAATTTTATATTGATCATAATTATAGACCCGGTTTAATTGTTTAAAATAGTTGTTTTAATTAATAGTTATTTCAGATCTACAGAAGTAGTTTTTTAAATTACATCTATATATAGATTACCTATGATGTGATTATGCGTATATTGTTAAGATTAACTCAATTGGTTGGACTAATCTAATAAGATTAGAATTAATATTGTTTTAATAAAAAAGTCCTGACACTAACATTAGTGCTATTGTGGCATTTAGAAAAAAATTTGGGATGAGTAGATGTCAATACTAAATTAAATAATACAATTCAAAATTAATGTTTTTTTACTAATTTATTTTAGAATGAGATTTTAATGGTGATTATGAGATAACTAAGTTGTAAATGAAATTTAAAATAGAAACCACTAATTTACAAAATTCAAGTAGGAGCGAGGTTCAATTGTTGAAACCTCACGGTCTCTATTATCGGTCTAACAGTATAGTGAATTGACATCACTCCTCGCAGAGGGTGTCAGTTTGCAAGTTACAAGGTTAGACTTCTAATATGATAAACTAAAGTGCAAAGAAGCGATGCGGCCACATTGCTATGGAGTATTACTTGTATTTGCATGGAGGTTTAGGAAATGGTTTACACTTGACTAGAATAATACATTAGCCTCCCTGAGGAGCTCTATTGTGTCACATTAGAGACTAAGGAAAAGTGGTGAGTTAATCATGTTTAGTAAGAGTTCCTAGAAAATATGTTAATTGAGAATAGTTCTCACCTAAACTAATTTCGTACAACCCGCTGTAGGGAGTAAGGAGTGGTGTGTTTAGGTCATTATTGCATACATGATAGTTTAGTTTTGTGGATACTTGACTCATTGTGTTTGCTAAAATTAAAAGAATAGATACCACTGCATTGTACATGACTCATGTTATATAGTTACACAAGTCTTTGCATTTACAGAGATTAATAATGAATGCGACTGGTGCACTTCGCCCAATACTTAAGGACAATGCTCTGAGTAAACCTAACTCTTTCACTTGGAAAATGAATTTGGACATAATATTAAGTCACGAGGGTCTTGACTTTGTTCTTACTGATGCTCGTCCTCATGTGCCCCTAATGATTGTACAACTGTTGTAAAAAAGCGTTATGAATGTTGGCACAAGGCTAATAAGTAAGCCATACGCCAAATATTGACATCTATGTTAGATATTCTCTAGCATCAGATGTTTGTGATGCACACAGCAGCTGAGATGATGAAACATTTAGAAGAAATGTTTGAACAACAGCATAGAGCAGCAAAGAACGATCTGTATCAGAGAGTTGCTCAATATGAGGATGTCCGAAGGAATGTTAGTTGAGGAACACATCATGAGTTTGATGGCATGTTTTCTAAACTGGAAGTCCTTGGAGCTGAGTTTGGTAGTTAAACTAAGTAGGATATCATCCTCAATTCACTATCTAGCTCATTCACTCAGTTCACGCTAAATGTTTCCATGAGTAATAAGAACTATTCATTGCCTGAACTAATGAAAAAGCTGCAAGAGACAGAGGACCAGTTATGGGCCAAATGGAATGTCCAATTGACCCAGGCATCAAGGACAAGAGAGAAAGTCGAGAGATAGTGTTCTCTTTATGGAGATAAGGGCCACTGGACTGGGGATTGCACTAAGGACGTAGCTACCCTCCCTGCCAAGACTGGCAAACCATCTAGTGAAGGTATAATGATATCTCACTTAGTTGAGTAACGTGCAATTGAGAGTCTACTAGATTCCTGGTGTGTGGACTCAGGTTCAACTTGCCATATCTATAATATGTTACAAGGTCTCAGGTTAACTAGGAGGCTGCATGGTGGAGATGTGTACCTAATGGTTGGAGACAGTACAAGAGTTACAGTCTTAGAAGTAGGAGATGTTAGCTTAGTTTTTGGTGGTAGGATTTTGATTTTGAAGGATTGTTTGTTTGTACCTGCATTACGCAGGAATTTGATTTATGTGTCATGTTTAATGGATAATGGTTATTTAGTGAATTTTGGTTTTAAACTCATTATTACTAGAAATAAATTGTTTAATTGCAAAGGTACATGTGTGGATGGTTTATTCATGTTATTTCTTGATCAAAACTCTCATATGTTTATAATGAATCTAACACAAGCTCACTTGTTCAATCTCTTAAAAGAAAACACAATGAAAGGGATAATGCCTTCACATGGCACCAACATTAAGGTCACATTAATTCTAACAAGATCTAAAGATTGGTAAAAGATGGACTGATAGAACCTTTGGACTTGAAGTCCTTGCCAGTTTGTGAATCTTGTATAGAAAGAAAGATGACCAAGTTTGTCTTTAAGAGTAAAGGAAAGAGGATTGGTGACTTGCTTGAGCTGGTTCACACAGATGTATGTGGACCAATGAACATTCAAGCAAGAGGTGGGTATGAGCACTTCATCACATTCACTGATGATTACTCTAGGTATGGATATATTTACCTAATTAGATATAAGTCGGACTCTTTTGAAAAGTTCAAAGAGTATAAAGCTAAAGTTGAAAAGCAATTAGATAAACAAGTCAAGTCATTTTGATCAGATCGAGGTGGAGAATACCTTTCAAGTGAATTTCTGGATTTTCTAACTACAAAAGGAGTAAGATCTCAGCTTCCTCCTCTAGGTATACCGCAGCAGAATGGTGTTGCAAAAAGAAGGAATAGGACGTTGTTGGAGATGGTAAGGTCCATGATAAGTCAAGCTACTTTACCAATCTCCTTTTGGGGTTATGCCTTGGAAACAACAGCATATCTCTTTATCTTAGTTCCATCTAAGTCAGTTCCTAAAACGCCTGTGGAGTTATGGATTGGGTGAAATCCAAGTCTAGAGTACCTTCGAGTTTTGGGGAGCCCAGCACATATATTGAAAAAGAATCATAACAAGTTGGAATCAAGGATGAAGGTGTGTCTATTTGTTGGTTATCCCAAAGGAGCAAGGGGTGGTCTTTTCTATTGTCCTTCCGAACCAAAGGTTTTTGTAAGTGCGAATGCGAAATACTTAGAGGATGATTATTTAGTAGACTACAAAAAAAAAAAAAAAATACATTAGTATTAGAGGAACTGAGAGATAATGACACTAATTCTGAACAGTCAGACACATCTTGGGACATAGTGGATGTATTAGATGCACCTACGGATAAGGCCAAGGATGTTCCAAGTACAAGAGAGCCTAGGCGTAGTGGGAGGATTGTCAGGGTGCCTGATAAGTTCATGGTGGGAGCCTTAATGGTTGACCGTGCATTGAATCTGATCCTCTCAGCTATAATGAGGCAATTAAAGACAATGATGCTGACCAGTGGGTCTTAGCAATGAAATTTGAGGTAGGATCTATGCATTCTAATTAGGTCAGGGAACTTGAAGAAGTGCCGGAAGGCATTAAGCCCATTGGATATAAATGGGTCTACAAGAGGAAAAGAGGAGCGGACGGGAAGGTAGAGACCTTCAAGGCAAGACTGATTGTTAAGTGTTTTACCCAAAAGGAAGGAACTGATTATGATGAGATTTTCTCACCAGTAGCCATGCTAAAGTCCATAAGGACACTTCTATCTATTGTAGCTCATTATGATTATGAGATTTGGCAAATGGATGTCAAAATGGCCTTTTTGAATGGTCGTTTTGAAAAAGACATCTATATAGTGCAACCAAACGGTTTTATTGGCAAAAATTAGGAACATATGGTATGCAAATTGAAGAAGTCCATATGTGGACTGAAGCAAGCATCATGCTTATGGAATATTCGATTCAATGAAGTGATTAAGTCTTATGGTTTTGAGCAATTGGTTGATGAACCGTGCATGTACAAACAACTTGAAGAAAAAGTAGTGACATTCTTAGTGTTGTATGTGGGCGCCATACTACTCATTGGGAATGATGTAGGTGTCTTATCAGTTGTAAAGATTTGGTTGTTGGGTTAGTTCAAAATGAAGGACCTAGGAGAAGCCAACTATATTCCTGGGATCAAGCTTTTGCGGGATAGTAAGGATAAGATGTTGGGTCTTTCTCAAGCCATCTATATTGACAAGATGTTGTAAAGGTATCACATGGAGGACTCTAAGAAAGGGATTTTAACTTTCAGACATGGAGTCCTTTTTTCTTTAGAACAATGTCCTAGGACACCTCAAGAGGAAGAGCAGATGAAGAATGTTCCATATGCTTCGGCTGTGGGAAACCTCATATATGCCATGTTGTACACGAGACCAGATAGCTATTGTGTTGTAGGCATGGTGAGTAGATATCAGTCCAATCCAGGTCCGTTGCACTGGGTGGCAGTGAAGAATATTCTCAAGTACTTGAAAAGAACTAGAGACTATATGCTAATCTTTCATGGTGACGAGCTGGTTCCAGTTGGCTATATTGATTCAGATTTTCAGTCAAATAGGGATGCTAGACGTTCGACGTCTAGATATGTCTTTACCCTTGGAGGTGGAGCCATCGGTTGGAGGAGTGTCAAGCAGTCCTGTATTGCTGACTCAACCATGGAAGTAGAGTATGTTGCAGCTTCATAAGCTGCAAAGGAGACACGTTAGCTCAGACAATTCTTGATAGATCTTGAAGTTGTTAGAGATGGTCTAACACTAGTTATAATCTTTTTTGACAATTCTGGTGCGGTGGCTAATTCTAAAGAGCCAAGAAGGCACAAGACGTCCAAATACATTGAAAGGAAATACTACCTCATAAGAGACTACGTGGAGAAGGGTGAGATAATTATCTTGAAGATAAACATGAGCAATAACCTTGCAAATCTTTTTACAAAGACATTGACTCAGAAGACCATTGCATAACACTTAAAGAGAATGGGTATAAAGTATATAATAAATTGGATTTAAGACAAGTAAAAGATTGTTAAGAATAGTGTCCTAAAAATCCAAATTTGTATTGTAAATGTTACTTCATTAAAGAATAAAATTAAAGTTCTAGTCGTTTCCTCATTAAATTTGCATAATTGAACATTTATGCTGCGTCTGATTTTCTTTTAAGTAACATCCATGAGATGGATGTAGTTTTTAAATTACCTTTTACATGTTTGTTTTAAGTGGTTTATGAGATTAAGCCACAAATAGACTTGGAGCAAATAGAATAAAATGTTATTTGAAAGACTCACAGTCGGTGATAAGTTTGGATTGCTTATCAACTAAGACTATAACATGATACTTTGGATAATCTGTCTTGGTCATGTGGATAGTGATCCCAAAGTGTTATGTTGGTGTGCTCAATAAGATTAATACACTGAGTTTAGACCGTGTGAGTTACTTGCTTCTTTATTACTATCGGAAGTGAGTGATTCATGTTGTACTATTTGATAACGACTCTAAATCCTGAGAATATTCTGAACCTATGCCTTGAATGTTATTTACCTTGGTTTACTATATGTAAGGTTTTGAAATATGACCGAAATCCCATGTGCATTGGGTGACTGCATGAACTGCGATAGGGATTCGATATTCAATATAGAATCTATAGTCTCTTATGAGAAACAGTTGTCTCCTTAGTTGATTCACAAATATTTGAATTAATTCGGAAACTTTGGCCAAAGTGTTCCAAGTGTTTGACATTTGGAATTTATACTGTGAATTTGTTCAAGTATAAATAAGCTATTCAAAAAAGGGCGAGTCGGTAACTAATGAAGAGGTTGTGAGAAAAATAACGGTAATAGTTCTAATTATTTTTCTTCATGGATATCTAATAGTGGGGTTGTTGTTGTCAAAATAGTCTATTTGGGAATTATCGAATAAATGATTTAAATCTAGAGAGCATTGGAATTTATTTACTGGAATTAAGTCCCATTAAATGATAATTAAATTTTATCATGAGATGTTAATTAATTTAACATATTTGAAGTTAGATTTAAATTGTCCCCGAGGTCCCTTCGCAAATCTCTATTTTTATTGCCATTAAAAAAATATTAAAGAATTTATATGATGAATTATTTATCCATGAGATGAGTAAATTAATTTTGTAAAATATTATTCATGAAATGAATAAAGTTAAAAATTATAAAATAAAATAATTTTTTTCTAAAAATTAATAGGATGAATTTTTACATGTGGGAAAAAAATCGGAACCTAGTGTTGCAATCCACATTGCACGTTCTGGGCCAAAAAATTAAAATGCGTGTTAAACGACACCATTTTGGAGTATTTACATGAATCCCACATCGAAACTTTAGTATTTTTTCACTCATGTAGCCTACGGGTCTCAGAGTTGGGGTTTAACATCCAATTTAAAATAAAAAGTTTTCCAAAGTATTCATTTTTGGAGATCTAATAAAAGAGAAATTTTCCATTGAAATTTTTTCTCTTAAGTTTAATATTTTTGGGTATTTTCGAGGAGATTGCGTAGAAGGCTTCTAGGTTTGGTATTATTCTGGTTTTCTTTATTTCGAGCTTTTCTAGGTATTATTCTTTCCTTTTCTTTTTAGTTTTTCAGTTTTCTATTTATTTACTATATTCTTATTATACTAATTTTATATTTATGTTATTATTATGAATGTATTAGAATAAAGGCTGGTAGATTTGAAATTAGGAATTTTAAATCACTTGTAGGTTTAAGATTAGGGACTTTAAACCTTTTTGCTGTATTAGTTTAATAAACTAGGGAAAATTTTTTAAATTCGTTCCAACAGTAGAAATGTGGTATAAAATATATAAAATATTAGATACATGTGTTGGAATTATTCCATAAAGTGGGCTTCCGTTGATTGGGTTATCTTCTTATTTTTAAAACTAGTTGAATATTGAACCTATAAAACCCAATTGATAAAGTGATCTATAATGTATGAGCCTAGGTTTGTCTCACGTTATTGTATAATTAATAGTGTGGTATGTAAGGTGTTGGGCCTAATTAAAGACGAGCTTTAATGGGGGCCCATACAATTTATTGACCTTAGGCTTGGTACCTTCTCTGCTCCTAAAACCCTAGCTATAAAAAGGGTAGCTAAGGAGTGACTCCTTATTGGTAGTCATCATAAAGAATTGGAGAGTGGAAGCAAGACCAAGTTCTAAGCGTGATCGAGGGACATGTTCTTGCTTATTTGTGGTTGTCTTGCAAATTGATCCAGTTTCAATTAACTACAACAATGGCTTCCTTTAATGGTATGTTTACAATCTTTAACCCTAATATTTAGATCCTTAAAGAACTTTTTACATGTGGTATCAGGGCATCGGGGAACTATTAGGGTTAGGTAATCGTAAAATTTTCTTATTTAAATCGTGTATATCAAATTTCTCTTCTAAAATTTTTCTTTTTGCGGGTAAGTACGGATTAGTGATAACTAATGAATTCAATTTTGTATGGTAATGCGTTGGGTTGTGCATGGCTTCTCATAATTGATCCATACTCTTTCGAAATCACAAATTGTAATATAAAAGGATTTACGACTGTTTCAAAATTGAAATTCTGTTTGGAATTTCATGGCTTATATGTTGCAGTATGTTCACGCGTTTCACATATTATGACTTGTTTTGTATAGAATTATAAATTGTCATCTTGACATATGTATGTATAAAGAGATTTATTTATTATGTTGCGATATTTGTTCAACAAGATTGAACATCAAGAAAATTATTGTGGATATGATATTTTATCTTAATTGGCTAATTTTTTCAACGTATATGGTTTAGTACCGCCAAAGCAGGCCAGCTATAGAAATTGGAAAATTTTCTCAAGAAGAATTCTTGGATGTTGTTTGCTGCTTGTTACCAATGCATGTAATGACCTGCCAAAGGGGTCGTTGTATATGATGGTGGAAGTAATGGGAGTGATCAATGAGGGGTTAAATGGATCCTGAGAAAATTTTGTCCGCCCAAATGTTACAAATTTTTAAAGAGTCTTTCTCATTAATTCATTTATAATAGAGAATTATATTATATACTGTGCATTCTATCCAAAAGTGATTGTATAGTGATTCACTTGGACTCTCATGAGGATATTGTTGTGTTTCCCCTTTCAACATATTCTACTAAAGTATTATATTCGATAATATCATGCCCATGTTATCTTATGTTCATTTATCATTATGGTTTTCTTTCAGTTAACAATATTTCTGTGAATAATCAAAAATGCTCCATTGAGACACTATAGGGAGACCATTTTGTTAAGTGGAAAAGAGATGTTGAATTAGCTTTTGGTCTAGCTGATTTAGACATGGCCTTGATAGAGGATGAGCCAACTAAGCCTACAGATGAAAGCTCCAATGAGCAAAGGACTCATTATCAAAAGTGGGAGAAAGCTAATAAGTTAAGTGTCATAATTATGAGAAAGTCAATTTCGGATGCTTTGCAAAGTGTTGTGCCCGCCCTCTGAAACTAATGCTAAGAAATTCTTTGTTGTCATAAGCGAAAGATTTATAGATTCTGAAAAGGCCGAAACCTGAGACCTGATGGGAAAGCTTATTAGTTTGAAATATGATGGGATTAGTGGGATTAGGGCTTACATCATGAAATGCAAGATATTGCTAGCCGTCTTTCTAACCCTAAAGTGCTTATTGTTAACTCTTTTCTAATCCATCAAACCTTGAACTCCCTCCCTATTGATTATGCCAATTTGAGAACTATTTACAATACCCAAAAGGAAGCTTGTATTGTCAATAATCTCATCTCGGTTTGCATTCAAGAAGAAGAGAGAATTAAAAGGGAGAAGGTTAGGTGCTAAAACTGAGAGTGTGAATTTGGTACATCAGCCACGTCTTGGTCATGGTGAAACTAATAAGAAACATTTTCTACAACATCATAAAAAGGGTAAATTTCAAAATCACTAGTTTCGTGAAAAACCAAGGACACTCTGGTCAGTCTCACAAACATTGGGGTCCTAAAACTAGTATCAAAAGGAACGTTACTTGTTGGCTTTGTCAGAAGGAAGGACATGGGAAGAACGATTGTTTGAAATATAAGGCTTGGTTAGAGAAAAATAAAAATAAAGGTAATCCGCTTGCTCTAGTTTGTTTTGAAACTGCATTAATTGATGTTCCACAGAACTCTTGGTGGCTTGATAGTGGAGCATCCATTCACATGTCTAACTCTTTGCAGGGGTTCAAAAACAAACGGAGGCCAAGTGAGGGTGAAGTTAGCGTTATCATGGGGAATGAGTAGAAGCAGAGTTTATCGGAACAGTTATATTAAATCTTGATTCTGGTCTTAGCCTTGTTTTAAAAAACACTCTTTTTGTACTGTGCATGAGGCGGAATTTAGTTTCAGTGCCAAGACTCGATGATTCTGTCTATCAATTTATTTTTGGTAAAAAGAAAGTAGATTTTATTTATGATTCTCGTGTTGTTGGAAGTGCTTCTTTATGTGATGGTTTATATAAGTTAAATTTGTGTCCAAAACATGTTTCCCTTAACAATGAAATAGTAGGCATTAAATGATCTCTTACTAGAGAAAAATCATCCATGTTATGGCATAGGAGACTTGCTCACATTTCGAGGGAAAGAATAGAAAGGTTAATTAAGAATGAAATTCTTCCCAACTTGGACTTTGAAGATTTTGGAACTCGTGTTGACTGTGTAAGGGGAAAACTAACTAAGAACAAAAGGTTTGGTGCTACCTATAATAGTGGACTCCTAGAAATAATTCATACCGACATTAGTGAGCCTTTATCTCCTACCTATGTCACTTTTATTGATGATTATTCCAGGTATGGGTGTGTACAATTAGCAGTAAATCTGAGGATCTTGAGAAATTCAAAATTTTTAAGTTAGAAGTTGAGAAACAGTTTGGAAAAGTGATCAAATCTGTGAGATCTGATCGTGGTGGTGTGTATTATGGCAGGCATGGGGATCCGGGTCTATTTAAGGAACCATTTGCTGAATACTTAGAAAGTTGTGGAATAATTGCTCAATTTACAATGCCAGGCACACATGAACAAAATGGCATGGCTGAGCGCTGTAATCGCACTGTAAAAGATATGATGAGATGTATGATGAGTAGAACCAAATTATCTGAATTCTAATGGGGTGAAGCAATCAAAACAACTATGTATATCTTGAATAGAGTCCCTAGCAAAGATGTTCCTAAAACACCTTTTGAGTTGTGGACAAGGAGAAAATTGATTTAAATCATTTGAGGTTATGGGGTTGTCCAGTTGAAGTAAGAGTATATAACTCACATGAGAGAAAACTTGACCCTAAAACCATCCGTGCTTTTTTCATTGGTTATCCGGAGGCCTCTAAAGGTACAAGGATTGTTGATTCAATAACTGCAAAGTTATGTGGGCAGTTGTGATTGCTCTCAAGAACCCATTGCTTGTCGTCAGCCAACCAAGTTGTAGTGCCCATTATGCATAAAAGAAAAATTATTAATCCAGTCACTAGAGCATATAGAGTTTCAACAATCCGTTGTCTCCACCACAGAGTCTACTCAACTGATTCAAGAATCACGATTAAGCACAAATCTACCCGTTAGACGTTCTCAGCGAGAAAGGAGACCGGCTTTGTCAAATGATTATATTGTGTATTTAGGAGAGGCTGATCATGTTGGTGGTGGATTAGATGAACCATTATCTTATGAACAAGCCATTTCTAGTTTGCAAGCGGAAAACTGGAAGAAGGCAATGAAAGAGGAAATGGAGTTTATGGTACACACTGAGGTTTGGGAATTAGTTGAGGCTCTTGAAGGATTTGATCCGGTTGGTTGCAAATGGGTGTACATGTCAGGAATAGTGTCCTAAAATTCAAATTTATTGTATTAATATTATTTCATTAAAGAATAAAACTAAAGTTCTAATTGTTTCCTTGTTAAATTTGTGAAAGCAAGTATTTATATTGCATGTGATTTTCTTTTAAGTATCGTCCATGAGATGGACAGAGTCCTCATATTACATTTTGCATGTTTGTTCTAAGTAGATAATGAGATCAAGCCACAGATAGACTTGAAACAAATGGTATGAAATGTTATTTGAATAACTCGTGGTTAATCATGAGTTTGGGCTACTTGTCTGTTAAGACCATGACTTAATACTTTAGATGACTTGTCTTGGTCATGTGGATGGTGATCCAAAAGTGTTAGGTTGGTGTGTTCTATAAGATTGACACACTGAGTTTGACCATGTGAGTTGCTTGTTTCTAAACTACTATTGGAGATGAGAGATTCATGTTGTACTGTTTGAACGATGACTCTAAATCCTGAGAGTATTCTGGACTTGTGTATGGAGTGTTAGTTACTTTGGTGTACGATAAGTAAGGTCTAAACGTATGACTGTTTCACGTACACTGGGTTGCGGGGTGAAGTGTAACAAAGGTCAGGTATTCAATATGGAATCTGCAATCTCTTACGAGGTACATATGTCCCCTTAGTTGATTCGCAAGTATTTGAATAGTTTGAAAACTTTGGCCAAAGTTTTCCAAGTGTTTGACATTCAAAATTTATACTGTGAATATGTTCAAGTATAAATGAATTATTCAGTGAAGGGCGAGTTGGTAACTCATGAAGAAGCTGTGAGAAGGATAATGGTAGTGGTTATACTTTTTTTGTCATGGACATTTAGGTGGAGGGATTGTTGTCATCAATACAGTCTATTTTGGGAAATATCGAATAAATGATTTAAGTCTATAGTGCAATGGGATTTATTTACTAAAATTAAGCCCCATTAAATGGTAATTAAATTATATCATGAGATTGTTAATTTAATCCATTTAGAGCTAAATTTAAATTGTCCCTGAGGTCCCTACGCAAGCCTCTGTATTTATTGCCATCGGAAAAATATTAAAGAATTCATGAGATGAGTAAATTCAATTTTTCTAAATATTATTCATGAGATGAATAAAAGATAAAAATTATAAAATAAAATAAATTTTAAAAATTAAAATTTATAAGATGAATTTTTTACATGTGTAAAAAAAAAAGGAACAAGTCAAAATCTGCGTGAAACGCAGCTGGCCAATCAGCGGACAAAAGGGCTGGATCAGCGCCTTTGGGCGCGGACTAATAAGAGATTGCCACGTGGCACGCTCCTGGACACCCACTCAGCGATCTGTGTCCGCGCACGCGGACAACTAAGGGAATGACATGTGGCACATGTTAATTAAAAAAGGGGCAGTTTCAACTGTTTGTGAAACACTGCATTTTAGGTGTGCTTCAATGTAAAACGCTGCATTTTGTTGTTAACCCCCGGCAACTCCCACATCAATTTTTGGTATTTTTTTCACTCCAATATACTACTATAGATAGAGCTACCTGTTTCATTGTTTTGCATTTTCAGTTAATTTAAAAAATTAAAGATTTCTGAAAGTGTTGACGTTCAGAGACCTAGTGGGAGAGAGAAATTTCTCTTGAATTTTACCTATCCTGAAGTTTAATATTTTTCGGAGCCCACTCCGGACAGTTTGAGGTTATTGCGTAGAAAACTACTAGGTCTTGATTTTCTCAGCTTCTTGGAGTTCTTATTATTCTTGTTTTTCTTATATTGGAGCAATGCGGGGTATGTTCTTCTTTCTTTCTCTTTTAGTTTTGGCTTTTCTATTTATTTACAGTTTTTCTTATTATACATGTTTAAATTCATGTTATTGTTATGAATGTATTTAAGTAGAGGCCGGTAGATTTAAATTATGAATTTAAATCTTTAGATTTAAAATTAGGAATTTTAAATTGATCTTTGGTTTAAAATTAAAAATTTTAAACCCTTCCGTTGTGTTAATTTAATTAAATTATGGAAGATTTTTGAAATCCAACCCAACAACTGGTATCAGAGCAAAGGGATCTATAGAATAACCCTATTACTAGGAACTCTCGCACGTGAGGTGTCACGAAGCATGACTCACGAACTAGGGGCTTAGTTAGCGAGAAAAGTCTCCTATTCTGAGTGCTCTGATAGATGCACTTTGTTGTGACCACAGTTGGAGAACTGTGAACCCAACAATTGGTATTAGAGTTAGATTAATTAATAACTAGGTTAGTTATTCCCAACAATTGGTATCAGAGCCAGCATCTTATTACGTTGTGATATACATGAATAGGTATAATAAGACTGAAACAAATAGACATGCAATTTAATAAAATAGAGATTTTATTAAGAAGGAAAGATTCTTTAAAGTAAAGATTTAAATTGTTTAAATCGTTTATGAATTAATACAACAACAACAGGCCCACTGCCATAAGGGCTCCCGCGTGAGCAAGGTTAAATCGTTTATGAATTAATAGTTAATTAAATAGTTTAAAGTAACGATTTAAATTGTTTAAATCGTTAATGAATAAGTAGTTAATTAGATTGTCTAAGGTAACAACTTAAATTGTTTAAATCGCTAATGAATTTTTAGTTAATTCGGATTTTTTAATTTATGAAATTACATTCATATTATTTGCATGATGAGATTTTGCATATTTAATCATGATTTATGAAATCGGATAAAGTTGATCTAATGAGATTATATTCAGTTGTTTTTTTACAAAATTAGATAAAGTTGATCTAATGAGATTAGATTCAATTATTTTTACGAAATTGGATAAAGTTGATCTAATAAGATTATATTCAATTATTTTTTAAAATCGGATATAATTGATCTAATGAGATTAGATTCAATTATTTTTAAAATTAAATATTTTAATTTGAAAAAAAATTTGTTTGGGACTTGTAGACATTAGTACCGGTTTACATAATTAAAATTAAAATTAATTTTTATTTATTATTTAATTTTAGGATGAGATTCTAAAATAGATTATAAGATAATCTATGATGTAAGTTGGCACTATTTTAAATAATAAAGCGTTATGATGCTAAGCTGTTTTAGTGTGTTTTACCTTTTCATGATTTGCTTTTGCTGATCGTTTGTTGTAAAGAGGGCTTTAAGCCTCATTTGTTTGAATTGTTGTTTTTGGCGAGAAAGGTGGTTGTCGTAGTTAGAAGCTTATTTTCATTGTTTGGTGCTTTATTAATGTATTTTTGAATTTGGCTTCGTGGTGATTGCTTTGTGCTTATGTCCTACTCTTATGTTCTGTTGCTTCATGTTGACAGGCCGACTGGCTTTCATGACGACACGCTTCTCAATTAGGGGTCCTCAGAAATAGCCTTTCTTCCTCGTAGCACCCTGAAGGAGGAAGGCTGCGTTCATCTACCACACCCCCCCCCCCCCCCCCCCCCCCCCCCCCCCCCCCCAAAAAAAAAAAACCTTGCTTATGCGGGAGCCCTTAAGGCATTGGGACTGTTGTTGTTGTTGTTGGTGCTTTAGTCAAGTTTGGCGGCTGATTCAACTTAAGTCGGTGGTTGTTCTAATTCTAATGTGTATGTATTCTTAAGCTAGTATAGTCTAAGTAGTGATAATTTTGTAATGGAAGAATTATTCAATGAAAAGCATCTTCATTTCTCTCCTCTCAATCCCTAACTCTCTCAATCTTTTCTCTTTCTCTTCAATCTCTCATCTTAATCTCTTTCTATCCTAGGTTATGATTCAATTGAATCATAACAATTGGTATCAGATCTTGTGAATTTGCTTCCAATTAAGTTGAATTAAGCTCAATTTGATTGTAAAGCAATATATCAGGTTCATTGATATCAAACGTGTGATCAGATTGTATTTGATTGTGATATTGTGCTGAATTGTCCAGATTCTTGAGATCGTGCTGTATAAATCTCAAGTTCTGTTGGTTCTAGTTGCATTTGATCACGACTTCAGTTCAAAAGCTTGCAGTTATTGTGTCCGGTAGCTGATCCTTGTGATCTTGTGCTCTTAAAATCATTGATCAAGATAGAATTGCACTAGATTCAGCTGATTCCATAATGAACTTGCTGAATTAACCTTGAATTAAAGCGGCACTCTTGAGATCTACTTAGCTGAATTGCTGATCTTGATATCTGGTGATCTAGCATGAAGCATCTATCCAGCTGAAAGTTTTGAATTGCTTGCGTAGATTAAGATAGAAATGGATGTGGAAGTTGTGGCTGAACC
Organism: Simmondsia chinensis; assembly: GCA_018398585.1. Classification (NCBI taxonomy): domain Eukaryota; kingdom Viridiplantae; phylum Streptophyta; class Magnoliopsida; order Caryophyllales; family Simmondsiaceae; genus Simmondsia; species Simmondsia chinensis. The sequence goes on along the minus strand of JAGTTD010000006.1, from coordinate 21,383,430 downwards.
GCCTTAGAACATTAAGGATATAAATGCTAAGATGATGTAGAGTACTCACGATATTTTTGAGCACTATTGGCCAAAGATGTTACAGATTCTTCAAGCTATGTTTCCACCTCAAGCATTGCAGCAAGATACTACGATTAAGCAAGATCAGTGCAGGGAATTGATTGATAAAATTCAGGCACTTAAGTTTCAAACCAAGATCAATCACACAACATTTGGAAAGCTTATGACAGTCAGTTCAGGGGCAACTCATAGTGGAATTGCAACATTGCAAGCTGCTAATCACGAAGTACTGTCTCCGATTGATGTAGTCATGAAATCACAAGTGTATATTGCTGTTCAAAGTAGTAGATTATTACATCTGAAGCTTGTGTTACAACCAAATGTGGTGGTAAAGTTGGCACTTCATCTTAGTTACAATAGGTGTTATACAAGTAAGAGAATTAGAGCAAGGACAAGGCCATTCTTAGTTTACAAAGGAAGACCTCCAGATTTTCTACTTCTCAAGTTCAAACATGTTTCTTGACAAGCTTTACAAGCTCAAGAATATGAAATTGGGGCAGCCTAAGAGGGTGATGTGGTTAATAGATAGACTTGAGGCTTGTTCATGGATCAAAAGAACAATCAAGATGGCTATGAAGAGGAGGAATTCCAGCTGCACCGATACAAATTCAGCAAGAAATCAGGCTGTGCTCACAACAGTACAATCCGAATCAGCAAGGAATCAGTTAATTGCTCAGGGTCTGCTGGGAAGTGTGCAAGAATAGATTATTTTTCAAGCTCAATTGAGTGGAATTGGTGTACTTTCAGCTATGAAGAATGGAGGTAGGCCCCCTGATTCAATGGAAGTGGAATATGCTAATTCTCATCCAAGGGAAGAGATGATGATTAAGGCTCCTGATATACATCTCACAAAACAACTTTGTTCTAGAAATAAAAGAGGTGAAGAATTTCGGTTCAAATCTAGAGTTATGGTGCGAAGGATGCAGAGTAAAAGTAAATCCAAGCTTTTCATGCACATATTTGGTATTGAATTGATAAACAATTCAGGAATTGAGCTAAAAGTTGGTGTTAATCGAGCTAAGAGTAAGGAACATACTCCAAGGGTGCATCCAACTGTGAGACCTCCAGAAATTTTATGGCATAAGGATGATCAGTCTTCAGCTAACTCAAATTTCCATTGGAAGCAACACCTTAAGCTTGGATTAGATGACCAAATGGTTGATTTAGTGGAAGAGTGTATGAGGCATGGAGAAGAGGTTGGTCAATTTGCTGGTGTGATCAAAGATGCTAAGCAAACTAAGATGCATCCAATATTTGTACACAGGCTCTCTGAATCCAAGCGTGTGCAAGCTTACAAGGATGCAGTGTTTGCAAATGAGGTTTACATGGACAAGGAGAATCAGAGGATGCACTTTGATAAACATCAATTCATAAGCATAGGGGCAGCTGATCTACAAAATCTGAAAAATTTTTGGGGCTGGCAGTTAACTATAGCGCTGCGGAAAACACGAGCACCTTCCTTGCATCCAAATCATGATGAAGCGCAGTATCGTGTTCTTAAACAAGCAAACGGTGTTGGATAGGTGCAATGATAGAAATATATGCTGGAAGATTGAGCAATGTCAACAGAATAACAGGGAAATCAGAACAGGAGTTAGAAATTCTCAATGGATTTGGTCATCAAAGGATAGCCAATTTGGTTCTTGGGAAGTAACACTTATGGATGCTAAGGTTGCCTTAGTTTTTTTAGTGCAGCTCAAGAGGTCTTTGCGGACTTGAAGACAGCTATGTATCAATTTCTAGTCATGGAAGTGACTGATTTCAGTGATGTTTTCTGCAGAGGAATGGCTATTTGCATCATAGGAGTGTGTGGATTTTTGGAACTTGGGATGTTGGCTGTAATTCATGGGGCAAAGCTGCTACGATCGAAGCTCACATTTCTTTCTATCAGTATCAAGAAACTTGGTTCCTGCAGCAACCGTAACAATAAGTGCATCAGCAAGTTAATTGAAGAAGTATGCGATGCAATGGCTGCAAATTCAGTAAGGTATCTGACTGATTTAGTTAAGGAATATGCGTTGCAATGGAATCAATTGAAAATCAGGATGCTAGCTGTTGGAACAAGAAGGATAGCTATGTATTCACTGCATGGTTTCAGGAGATGTTGAAAACAAGGGTGATCTGTTTCTGTGGCATAAACCAGAATTGGGTTCAGTGGCTTAACCCAGATTTGGTGATCGATTTGGTATACAGTATGCATTTGAAAAGCGCTGAAAACATGGTAAAAAGGTGGTCTGCAGAGGGTACTTGGAAGCAGAATAAAGACTTCATGAAGATGTTAATTTTGGTTGATTTGATTGGGAATGGTAAAGATAGTAAGGGAGCGAGGTCCAATTGTTGAAACCTCATAGTCTCCATTACCAGTCTAACAGTATTTTGAATAAAAAAAATTAATTAATTAATTAATTAATTTTGTTAGTTAATTTTTTAGAATGAGATTCTAAATGAGAGTATGAGATAATCCAAGTTGTAAATGCAAGTTAATTAAAAAAACACTAGTTTATAAAAATCAAGTGAGAGCGAGGTCCAATTGTTGAAACCTCACAGTCTCCATTACCAGTCTAACAGTATAGTAGATCGATTGACCTCTCTACGGTGGATGTCGGTTTGCAGATTATAGGGTTAGACTTCTACTGGGATAAGCCAAAGTGCAAAGAAGTGATGCGACCACGCTGCTGCGGAGTATTACGTGTATTTGTATGGAGGTTTAGGTAATGGTTTACACTTGGCTAACATGATGCATTAGCCTCCCAGAGGAGCTCGGTTGTGTTATGTTAGAGACTAGGATAAAGTAGTAAGTTAATCATGCTTAGTAAGAGTTACAAGAAAACATGTTAATTGAGAATAGCTCTCACCCAATCTGGTTTCTGCGACCCCGCTGCTACGAGTAAGGAGTGGTGTGTTTGGGTCATCACTGTGTACATGATGGTACAGTTTAGTGGATACCTGACTAATTGTGTTTGCTAAAATAAAAGAAATGATATCACTGCATTATACATGACTCTTGTTAAACAGTTACACAAATATTTGCATTTATAGTGTTTTCAAAATGGATGCAGCTGGTGAATTTCACTTGATTCTAATATATAATGCACTTAATTGAACAAATTACATCACCTGGAAAAATAAGTTGGACTCAGTTATTACTCACAAGGGACTTGAGTTTTTTCTCATTGAAGCTTGTCCACCAGTGCCCACTGCTAATTGCACAGCTACTAAAAAAGAGCGTTACGAACGGTGGCATGGGGCTAATGAGTTAGCCAAGTGCTATATAATGACCTCAGTGTCAGAAGTGCTCAGGCATCAGATGCTTGAGAAACAAACAGCAGCTGAGATGATTGAACATTTGTAAGAAATGTTCGAGGAGCAATACAAAGCAGCGAGACAAGAACTCATAAAGAAGTTGCTCAACATGAGGATGTCCAAAGGGATACCAGTTGAGGAACACATCATGAATCTGATGGCATGTTTTTCTGAATTGGAAATCCTCAGAGCTGAGTTTAAAAGTCAAACTAAGCAGGATATCATCCTCAGTTCTTTGTCCACCTCATTCACTCAGTTTAGGCCAAATTTTTACATGACCATAAAAGGTATTCACTACCTGAACTACTGAAAGATTTGCAAGCAACAGAGGACTTTATGCGGGGCATGAGGAGTGCCCATGAATTGGGGATGAGCAATAGTCAATGAGTCATAGGAAAGTGTTTCCTCTGCAGAGAAATGGGCCACTGGAAAAGTGACTGCACTAAGGACTTAGCTGCACTACCTGTAAAGACTGTTAAGCCATCTAGTGAAGGTATGTTGATATCTCACTTGGTTGTATCATGCGCAATTGTGAGTCCACCAGAATCCTAGTGTGTTGACTCAGGTTCAACTGACCATGTCTGCAATATGTTACAGGGGCTCAAGCTAACCAAGAAAATGAATGATGGAAAGCTGTACCTGACATTTGGAGACGGTACATGAGTAGCGGTCTTTGGAGTAGGAGATGTTAGCTTAGTATTTAGTGCTAGAGTTTTGATTTTAAAAGATTGTTTATTTGTACCTACATTGTGCAGGAATTTGATTCATGTGTTTCGTTTTATGGATAATTGTTGTTTTCATGTATAAATGATTTATTCATGTTGTTTTCTAATCAAAACTCTAAATGATTCTAACACAAGCTCACTTGCAAATGGTTTATTCATGTTGTTTACCTAATGAGACATAAGTCATACTATTTTGAAGAGTTCAAAGAGTACAAATTTGAAGTTGAAAAGCACTTAGGTAAAAGGGTTTAGTCACTTTGATCAAATCGAGGTGGTGAATAACTTTCGGGTGAGTTTCTAGATTTCCTAATTACAAAAACAAAAGCATAGTAGTGTTAGAGGAGTTAAAAGAAAATGACGCTAATTTTGAACATCTAGATACAACTCGGGATATAGTGGATGCATTTGATGTACCCACTATTAGGGTTGAGAATGTTCTAAGTACACGAGAGCTTAAGTGTAGTGGGAAGATTGTCAGGGCACCTAATAGGTTCATGACGAGAGCCTTAATGGTTGACCATGACATTGAGTCTGATATTCTCAGCTACAATGAGGCAGTCAAAGACAAGGATGTTGACCAATAGGTCTTAGCAATGAAATATGAGATAGAATCTATGTTTCTAATCAGGGCCAGGATCTTGTAGAGGCGCCTTTTGGCAGTAAGCGCATTGGATGTGAATGGGTCTACTAGAGAAAAAAAAGGAGTCGTCAGGAAGGTAGAGACTTTCATGGCAAGACTGGTTGCTAAGGGTTTTACCCAAAAGGGAGGAATTCATTATGATGAGACCTTCTCACTATTAGCCATGTTAAAGTCCATAAGGATACTCCTATCCATTGCAACTCATTATGAGCTCTGGCAAATGGAAGTGAAAACGGCCCTTTTTGAATGGTCATCTTGAAGAAGACATCTTTATGGTGCAACTAGACAGTTTCATTATCAAAAATTAGGAGCATATAGTATGTAAATTGAAGAAGCCCATGTATGGACTGTAGCAAGCATCACGCTCATCGAATATTATATCCAATGAAGCAATTAAGTCGCATGGTTTTGAGGAATTGGTTGATTAGCCATCCATGTACAAGCGACATCAAGAAAAAAATAATGACTTTCTTAGTATTGTGTGTCAACGATATACTACACATTGGGAATAATGTAGGGGTGTTATCAGCTGTAAAGATTTGGTGAGCTAGTATCCGGATTTAGACTTCCAATTAGATAGAGATGCCAGAAGTTCAACATCTAGGCATGTCTTTACCCTTGGAGTAGGAGCCATTAGTGAGAGGAATGTCAAGCAGTATTGTATTATTGACTTCACCATAGAGATTAAATACGTTGTAGCTTCAGAAGCTGCATAGAGGGCGTGTTGGTTCAGATAGAATAATTGACCTAGTAGACTTTTGGATCATACACAAAAGAGATGGGTATAAAACTTGTCATAAATTGGATTTAGGACAAATAGGAGATTGTTAGGAATAGTGTCCTAAAAGTCAGATTTATTCTGTTAATATTATTTTAGTAAAGAATAAAATTGAAGTTACAGTCGTTTCCTTGTTAAATTTGTGTGAGCGAGCATTTATATTACATGTAATTTTCTTTTAAGTATTGTCCATGAGATGGACATAGTCCTCATATTACATTTTATATGTTTATTCTTAATGGATAATGAGATTAAGCCATAGATAGACTTAAAACAAATGGTATGGAATGTTATTTGAATAACTCGTGGTCGATGATGAGCTTGGGCTACTTGTCTGTTAATACTATTAACTTAACAATTTAGATGACTTGTCTTGGTCATGTTGATCATGATCGAAAAATGTTAGGTTGGTGTGTTTAATAAGATTGAGACACTGAGTTGGACCTAAACTACTATCTGAGATGAGTGATTCATATTGTACTGTTTGAACAATGACTCTAAATCCTGAGAGTATTTTGGACTTGTACATGGAGCCTTAGTAAGGTCTAAATAAATGACTGAATTCCCACATACACTGGGTAGTGGCCTGAAGTGTGATAAGGATCAGGTATTCAATAGGGAATCTACAGTCTCTTATGAGATATAGATGTCCCTTTAGTTGATTCGCAAGTGTTTAAATGATTCAGAAACTTTGCCTAAAATGTTCCAGGTGTTTGACATTTGGAATTTATGCTATGAATATGTTCAAGTATAAATGAATTACTCAATGAAGGGCGAGTCGGTAACTAATAGAGAAGCTGTGAGAAAGATAATGATAGTTATTATATTTATTCTTTGTCATGGACATCTAGTGGAGCGGTTGGTGTCATCAATACAGTTTATTTGGGAGATATCAAATAAATAGTTTAAGTCTAGAGTGCAATGAGATTTATTTAATGGAATTAAGTCCCATTTATTGGTAATTATATTTTAGCATGAGATAATAATTAATTTAACCTATTTGGAGCAAGATTTAAATTGTTCCTGAGGTCCCTACACAATCCTCTGTATTTATTGCCATCATAATAATATTAAAGAATTCATGAGATGAATTATTTATTCATGACATAAGTAAATTTAATTTTGCCAAACATTATTCCTGAGATGATAAAAGTTAAAAATTATAAAATAAAATAATTTTTGAAAATTAAAATTAATAAGATGAATTTTACATATGGGAAATTAAAAAAAAAGGAACAGGTAAAAATCTGTGTGAAATGCAGCTAGATAATTAGTGCGCGACATGGATAGAAGGATTGGATCCACACCTTCAGAAGTAGACCAATAGGAGCGTGCCAAGTGGCCCCCTCTTGGACACCCACTCAACGATCCGTGTTCGCGAGCGGACGAATCAAGGATTGACATGTGGCATGCGTTGATTAAAAAAGGGGGTGGTTTCAACTGTTTGTGAGACGCTGCGTTTTAGGTATGCTTTGATGTAAAACGCTGTGTTTAACCCAGGCGAATCCGACATCAATTTTTGGTTTTTTTTTTTTCCCCCGCTTCAGTACATTACTATAAATAGAGATAACTATTTCATTGTTTGGCATTTTAAGTTAATTTAAAAAATTAAAGGTTTCTAAAAATGTTGACTTTCAGAGACCTAGTGGGAGAGAAAAATTTCTATTGAAAATTTTCTTTCCTCAAGTTTAATATTTTTCGGAGTCCACTCTCCCGGCAGTTCGAGGTCATTGTGTAGAAGATCGCTGGGTCTTGGTTTTCTCAACTTCTTAGAGTTCTTATTATTCTTTTTTTTCTTATATTGGAGCAATTTTAGGTATGTTTTTCTTTCCTTCTGTTTTAGTTTTCATTGTACCCAGGCCCATTACTCGCGGGTACCCAACAGGTACCCAGGCCCCAACCTGCCCCGTACCCTCCCCGTACCCGCTCCCCGTACCCGCCTTGTTATCTATCCATTGTCCAACTTATTACATATAAAATTCTTTTCTTTTTTCCTTCAATAATAACCATGACTTCATAATTATAAATTGTCTGAGAAGTTTATTTTATATAAAATAACACAACAGAGATATGCGGGTACGGGAAAGAGCGGGGCGGATACATGTAGGTACGAGGCGGGTTGGGGTGGGGCGGGGCGGCTACAAGCCCATACCCGTACCCGCTCCATACCCGTGACGGGTATTAAAATGTGTACCTTACCCGTACCCGTTATCCGCATCATCTATACCCATACCCACCCCAAACAGAACGAATAACAAATTTTACCTGCCCCATTGTCATCTCAACCCCTAAACCCTTCGCATATGTATGTATATATATGTACTCGCTCCGAAATCCCCCAAAATTTGATTTGAAGTTTAGGGAAGATGGAGAAACTCAAGTGTATGATAATGAAGCTGGGCTCGTCTGTTGATCCAAACAGGCCCTTATCTCCCTCTCAAATTTCTCTTCTCAGATCCCGCTTTGCCGATTTCTTACCTCTTCTTCATGCCCCTACTCATCCCCCTTATTCCACTGTATTTCCTTCTTCTCTTTGTTTCATTCTGTTCGTTATGATCTTTTTGCAAGTTGTTTACTTCATTGTTACCTGTTCTTTTTAAATTTGTTTAAATTAGTCACTCATTTTTTTCTTTTGGTTGAAATAGTTCCTGATGGTTGTAATTTTGTTAATTATAATTTCTTTAGTCACTAATTTTTTTAATCATAACATGAGTTATAGAGGACACCTGACATATTGTTATAGTTATGCTTCGTGTTAGTAGTTTTTAATAAAAATTTATGAATTTTGGAAAATGGTACATAATTGATGAACTTTTGAAAATTTAGGGTACCTAAGTGAAAATCATTAAGGCTTAGAGTACTTCATTGTATATATTAAAATATCAGGATATTTAAATGATAAATCAACAAATTATAGGGTACCTAAGTGATAAATTTCCTTAACTAACGAGTGAGTTCTTTTGGGATTTAAATGCAAGGCTTTTTGGTCAAAGAAGTGCAGGCCCAAAATAGTTTAATACTCTAGCAATTCGTTTTTCTTTTTTTGTATGTGTAGATGATATGGAAGGCGATAACTGAGTTGAACGAAGAAAATGGGTCAACTGAGGAGTCAATTTCTATGTATATCAAGGCAAATTATGAGGATTTGCCTTGGGCTCACAATAAGTATTTGAGTCATCACTTGAACAAGCTTTGTGAGAACAACACAATTGTGATTACTTCTGGTAAAGGCTACACGATTCCAGGCTTGGTAAATGTACCATATTCGAAGAGAAAGCGATTAAAACTAAAATCCACGAAGAAAGAGAAAAAGTGTGCAATTGGGGAAGAGATTTTAGATGAAGGGAGGGTGGATAGAGTGAGTGAGAACAATGGATGTTTGGTTGAGGAAGAAGACATTGTGGTTGAAGGTAGGAGTGTAAAACGGTCTAGGAGGCGTAGTCTGGTTGTTTGTGAAGAAGATCAAGAGGAAAATACAATGAGTGGAGGTGAAATTCAGCTGGATGAAGAGACAATGGGACATGTGGAAGATGTAAGTGATGGTGAAAGAACTTGGTTAGAGGAACAGCCGTGCGAAAGGGTCGTAGAGGAGTGTAATTTCATGATCACTAAACAAGGTTTGTCTGACGAGCAGGAAAGAGAGAATAGTGAAGGGAAACTTCAAGCATTTACGAAATTGACAGTTGTGATGGTTGATAGCGAAAGAACTCAGTTACAGCAGCCTCAGTGTGAAAGAATTGAAGAGAAGTGCAATGTGGAGATAACCAAACTTTCAGAGGAAGAGCAAGGGGTGGAAGGCGAAGGAAAAATTGAACCATTAGCATCTGGTGATAGCGAAAGAACTCGGTTAGAGCTGCTTCAGTGTGAAAGAATTGAAGAGGAGTTCAATGTGGAGATGACTAAACGAAGTTTTTCAGGGGAAGGGCATGGTGTGGATGGCGAAGGGAAAATTGAACAATTAGCATCTATGGAAGAGATGGCTGGCGGTGAAAAAACTCAGTTAAAGCAACTTCAGTTTGAGGGAGTTTTAGAGGACTGCAATGTGGTCACCGCTGAACAAGGTTTGCTAGAGGAAGGGAAAGGCAGGGACAGTGAAGGTCAAATCGAACCATTACGAGCATCAGAGGAAGTATCAGAGGAGAAGTTGGTACTAGAGGAATGCCAGGATGAGATGCAGACACAAATGCTGCAGTTGGATAGCTTCAATGGTGCTTGGTTGGTTGATGTGCCTGTTCAGGATGAGAATCGAGAGATTGAATCAATGAATGTTGTGGGTGTGGGTGAAAATTATTGTCCTGTTGTGAAGAAAAGAAAGAAACCGAGTGCAAAGCGGAAGAGGTGCAATTCTAGTCGAGCTGAGTTTGTTATTTTACCCCCTAAAAATTTAAAGGGATGGAGTTGTAGCTTTGTTTGTGCTTTGACAGCAAATGTATTAAGGTCTGCCCACGAAAAGAAGACTGAAAGGTCAGGAGTTAAACAACAGATGTCAGAAGAGCTGATTGTGGAGCCTTCTGATCAGGTGGGCAGCGTAATTACCTTGTTGTTGTTGGTTTGAAATTTCCTTGTTTTATATAGTTTGTCCTGCACATGGACTATGGAGTCTAATTGCATTCATGACCACATTGGCTTTGAGGAAGCAGGACGTCATGGACTTTACATAATGGGCCTTGGTCTTAAGTCTTGTGCTTACAAATTTTTGAATGAATATGCATATAATAATAGATTTCTTTACTCCATTGGTAGTTATCCAGCTAGGGCAGCAAATGAACCAAGCTGAGCAGAACCATGGCTAGCTTGGCTCGACTCGTAAACTAAATGAAACCGGCTCGGTGTCAGTATCATTTATCTAATCGAGCCACATATCCAGGCCAGGCTCGGCTCGGCTCGGCTCGGCTCGGCTCGGCTCGTCCGGCTCTGTAAAAAGCAACAAGCAACAAGCAACATGCCTAGTGCCCCAAGGGCTCCCGCCTAAGCAGGGTCTAGGGGGCCGGATGTATGCAGCCTTCTCCCTTCAGGGTATTACCCCTAAAGAGAGGCTGTTTCCGAGTGCCCCTAATCTGAGGGTGAGGATTTCCCAGGAGGTCACCCATCCTGGTACTGCTTTCGCCCAAGCACGCTTAATTTCGGAGTTCTAATGGGATCCGGTGATTGCGTGTTGGTACCATCTTTGGTTTACACTTTTAGGCTTGATTATTTTACAAGCTGGCTGGTCGAGCTTTATTGGCTTTACACAATGTCTCATTAGGCTCATTTACCAGGCTCGTTAGGCTCATTTATCAGGCTTGTTAGACTTATTTAAGATTATTGTTACTTGGGTAGCTAGAAAAGGGTAATAAAATAAATCATGCATGAAAATTGGAAATACAAAAGCATACCTGTAATCCAATTTCGGTAAACGAGCGAACCTTTCGAGTCAAGTCGGCCTTGGTTTGATTTGACTTATTTATTTAAACAAGCCACCCATAAAAGAGTAGGGCCGGTTCTCGAGTTAGCTTAGAGGTGCCTAAGCCGAGCCCCTTAACGAGCCGAGTCAAACCGGCTCGGGAGCCGACTTGGCTCATTTGCAGTCCTATATTTAGTTATCAATATGTTTCACTGAGTAAATTATAGTAGATAATGCTTTATAAACTCATTACCAAAGTACCATTATGTAACTACATTTATGTGATTCCATAGCCATGCACCAAGCGTGTAGGTTAGCTCTTGAAAGTGGAAGTCCAACAATAACTAATTCAGAAGGTTTAGTCTCGTAAAGTGGAAGTCCAATGGTAAGTAACGGAGTCGGTAATCCCCTCATATAAAAAAGCGACATTCCCAGTGCCCTAAGGGCTCCCGCCTAAGCAGGGTTTGGGGGGGATGGATGTACACAGCCTTCTCCCTTCAGGTGCTACCCTGAAGAGAGGCTATTTCCGAGTACCTGAGGACTTCCCAGGAGGTCACCCATCTTCGTACTATTCTCGCCCAAGCACGCTTAACTTCGGAGTTCTAATGGGATCCGGTGCTTGCGTGTTGGTACCCTCATATAAGAATGGTGTAATTGGGTCCAAATTTGAAGTCTGATATCTTCCTCAATAAAAACTATTGCAAGATCCTTTGGAACAACCTGTTATGATAGGACATTGTCTAGCCTGTTCAACTCCCCTTTCTAGGACCGATCAACACATTTCTTGCAGAGGTAACTAAAAAGTGTCTCAACAGCATCGAACTTGAAATCAACTCTCTACCATTGCATTTTTTGAGCAAGTAACTTCGTATGTTGGCTGGGTTGATTAGCTTCATCGCTTAGCACAAGTGTAAGCGACCGATTTAAGTTAAAGAGCCAGTCCAGTGCCCCGTAACAAGAAGGCCTTAGGCTAGAAGATGTTTATGCGATCCTTTTTTCTCTTTTCTATTTCCTTCTATTAAATTTGGGTTATGACCACAGTGGCCACCTAGATCCAAGGTAACTTTCCAAGATGCTCCGGCCAATGCTTTGAGTTCCATCAGTTTGCAAGTCCCTGCGAATCGGCTTATGGCTTGCTCGCTTGGCTAAACAACTCTAGACGAACCAATTATGAAGGTATATTTGGAGCCTATACCAGTCAATTTTCTAGCCTAACACGGATCCTAGTGTGCTTGCTAGCATTGTTAAATTCCCATCTTCCACAAGTAAGACCCTGATCAAATCCCGTTTCATTGTGCGCATGACTTCTGCACCTTTCTAATAGGAATACAAGCCAATGAATTGACTTTTGTACTGCCATTTCTTTTACTGATTAACACATCTAGTTTTTAATTGGATGGTGTAGTTTAGGATCAAAACACCATGGCCGCAACTTGAGCCAGAAAAGGGCATGGTTAGATTTTGAAAGAGGAATGTCTAGCTATCCATAAGCTGAGCTTGAGCCTAATGAGCTAATTTTCAAGCATAATGAAAAGACCTTGGTTTGATGCTGGCCTAGTTGGTCTTGAGCTCAATAGAGCCAAGGGCCCAAGCTTGAACCCAAATTCTCTAAACTAAGCAAGCTTTGAGCCAAACAGAATGTTGATGGCCTAAGCATGATCGTAATAGATCGGGCTTGGCTCACGTTGTTTACACCCTTAATATTTAGCATAAATGTGGCAGGATCTGTAGTGGCTGCTGATGCACTTATATGAATTGATTTGAGGCATTTACACTAGGATTTCATGTTCTCCAAACTGCAGCATCATCATAATCACGAGCCAGAAAGCTTGGGAAGATCAAACCCATGCATGCATGATCAGGATAGTGAACAGCAGCAAAACGCTCACAACAACGTAGGTTGTATGGATCTTGAAGTCCTCACAGATCAGCACCCGGAACCAAGCAGTGAAGAGAAGCCTCCAAAACCAGAACCAGAAGCACCATCCATGGACAACCAGGCTCATGACCAGCTGGAGGATCAGGGAAAACAGAATGACCAAGGGAAACAACCAGAGAACGAGCTGTATCTGCAAGAGAAAGGGAATCAATCAGAAGCGGATGAAGAAGCTCAGGGAGGTTTGTTGCAGAGCGAACATCAGCCCCATGAGCAGCACCAAGGGAAGCGCGAGAGTAGTGTCCAAGTTAGAACGCCTAAGCAGAAGCCTGGTCAAAATGCCATACGTGTTCCTCTAGCCTCGAAAGATCATCTGCGATCGAAGATGAAAAACCATGGCTAGAGCCTTTTAGTCATCGTATCTCCCAAGTGGTTTTAACAATTTTCGTGCATGTTTAGTGGTAACTTTTGTTTTCTTCTGTTCTGTAGTATTCTTGCATATTCATGGGATGGGTTAAGTTAATGTTGTTGCTGAATTGTTACTTGGTTATTGTCCAATGACAATGTGTGGATATTTTATATGTGGTTTTCCTTCTGGAACGGTGCATTTGCTACTTGAATGGTAAACTAAGGGGTGCAAACGAGCCGAGCCGAGCCGAGCCGAACCGAGCACCCCCTTGTTCGAACTCAAGTTCGATAAGGCTTATCGTGCTCGAGTTCGAGCCGAGCTCTTATCGAGCACTTCTAACCCTTGTTCGAACTCGGCTCCATAAGAATATACTGCGTTCGATGCTCGGCTCGGCTTGGCTCGTTAGGCTTATCGAGCTGAGTCGAGCTTGTTATCGTATCGAGTCGAGCGGAGCTCATTATCGAGCCCAATCAAGTTTAAAATCGAAAACTTACAATGGAGTCGGGCTCATTAACGAGCCGAGCTTTATATGTTATTATCGAGCCATTATCGAACTATTTTTGAACCAATACCAATTGTTATCGAGCTCATAACGAGCCCTTAACGAGCTCGTGTCGAGCCCCTTAACGAGCTCTTATCGAGCCCTTATCAAACTGTTCATGAACATCAGCGAGCCGAGCACCCCCCTATTCGAACTCGGCTCGTTAAGCTTATCGAGCCTGCTCAAACTCGACTCGTTAAGCTATCGAGCTCTCCTAATGAACACGAACGAGCCCTAATCGATTTCGAACACGAGTAGTTCATCGAGCGCTCTGTTCGTTTACACCCCTGGAGATGCCCAATTTGTAAAATTTTGCTTAATTTTCTACCTCCAATTTTCCGAGTTCTATGGAAAATTGAAAACTTGAGAGCACTTAGAGACTATTATTAAAAAAATAATGTTACTATTAGTGTAAAATATTAGCAACTTTGTGAAATTTTGAGGATATTATTCACAAGTCACATCATTGTTCTAATAATAATATTATTGCTTTGGTGATAACAACAGCCTTATTAAATACCAGAAACTAATCTCCTCAACTATAATTGTCTACTTGGGAAAGAATGGGAAGAGAACTCAAAAACTGTGATCTCGTCTTTCAAATGCACGGGTCTGGAGAATTTTCGTGGAAAATTGGGAAATTTTCACTAACTGGACACTCCCTATTTGTTGGATCTCATGTATTCAACCTAGTATTGGTAGCTTGTAATGGTTGATCGATAGTGTTAAATCGCCACATTTTGCCAAGTAGAGAAATTTTACTGCTCTTGCGGTCGATTCCTCCCATATTGGCAATGCCAAATTCGAAAACTGCTTTAAATGCTCGCTTAGTTGAATATGATTTCTAATAGTGCTGTATCATCAAAATAAAATGTTTTGGCCTGTACATCATGTGTGTCGACATATAGCTTAACATGTAGGAAGTGTGTATTGACACACAAGTTATAGAGAGCAATATTGCCTAAAAAAGAGGATTGTGTGTCGACATATAGCTTAGTGTGTAGTAACACACAGGAATGGTGTATTGCCACACAACTTATAGAGAGCAACAACAATAACAAACTCAATGCTTCAAGGGCTTCCGTTTGGGCAGGGTCTGAGGGGGTGAGATGTATGCAGCTTTACCCCTTTAAAGTGCTATCCTAAAGAGAGGCTGTGTCCGTGAACTTATAGAGAGCAACATTGCCCATAAAAGTGGATTGTGTGTCAACAAAGGGGCAATTTGTCCTTTACTTGGTGTGGATTTTTGTGTTGTTTGGGAGAAGAATTTTGAGTCCTTTGAGAAGAGATTTTTCTCTTCCAACGGACATTTGATTCTCTATGTAAAGACTCCTTCATTTTCTTATTCGTTTACTTGCTTTCGAACCCATTATCTTGGCTTTAAATTCTGAAAAGCTTGTTCTCTCTACGTTCACTTCACTTTGTTGTAAGGTTTCATTGTAACCTCAAGACTATGTCATTGAGGACAAAATAAGTCCTAGGAACAGTGTGTCACTGTACGCCTTGAAGCCAATAAATACTATTTCCCTAGCATCCAATTCATTGATTTAAGCAAATTTATGAGCATTGCATGAGTGAATCGAATCGAAATTTTGACCCATTTGTTGAGCATTTCCTCCATATGCCTTTAATTTGAAATATTGCAGGACTCAAATGCCAAATTCAAGATCCAAGGAGATTGACAGATGCTTGTGGTGACTTCGGTGTTGTAGCCTGAGGTTTGATTAGTCTCGCTTCTTGTCTCTGCATTTTTACAATGTCACTGGGCATGCAGGCATCCGTATATTAGGATGGGAAAAAGTTCTGTAATACGAATCCTTTTTAAGGTAAGGTTGTATATGAGTCTAGCTAGTTGATAAGACTTGAAGATTGGCATGTTAGCATTTTTCTCAATCTAAAGGTGTTGGCGTAATTATTTGTCTCTCAACCTCCTAAGTAAAGAGGTCTTGGGTTAAAAGCTTCATCGCGTCCTTCCTCCTTGTATTGATTTCTCTTTAATAAAGATATTGTTGCACTCCTTATATTAGGGTAAATATTTGCAATATAAAAGAAAATGCCAGTATTTTGCTCAAGCTTTGCTCAGTTGGTTAGCTTGGAGACTTTGAGTTTGAGGTATCGAGCTTAAGCTATTAGCTAGGCTCGATCGAGTTTGATCTCAACTTGGAAATCTTGTAGCTGAGGTTTGTTTTGATTAACTTAGACTCTACCTTGACTTCTTTAGGTATATTTAAATCATTATTTAGCTTGATTTGGCTTATTTGGGTTGTCTAGAGCTGGCAGCTTTATGCTAGATAATGAGTCAAATCGCAAGGTTGCCTAGTTCATTTAAACCCCTTGTTTTAGGAAGATAGCATATATGTTAAAAATGTTCAATAGATATTCGACCATAAAAATTTCAAGATTTGTAGAAGCAATTAATTGTAACTTTGGTTATTCCATGTAGGCTCTAGCTAATAAAACATATTAGTTAACATTAGGGGTGTTAAGATATGTTAGTTAATATTAGGGCTGCTTAAATACAGTTCAAAAAGAAAACTAGAACTGGACAAGTCTATTTGTTTTATAACTAGACTAGATTGGTTGTTATTCAATATTGTTCTCGATTCTTGATTTAGATTCTTATGATTTTAGTTTGGGATGACTTTAGACCGATGAAATGTTAAAATACTATGTTGATCGGATAATTTGGTCCAAGATTTCACAAGATCTTTGGCCTGTCATTATTTTTTCCCTCTCTCTCATTGTTCACTCCAATATGGCGGGAGTTACATAAATTGGATGTTTGGTTTTGTTCTTGCTCCGTCATTTAAATATGTGTTTGTCTTTGGTTCGATCTTATTCTTGGTTAAATGAATGAACACACCTAGTTAACTTATTTATTATTCAAAGTTACACATCCTAGGTCAATTAAAGCATGTTTTGTCTTTGATTTAAAAAAAAATAAAGCATGTTTTGTCATGTTATGTAGAAAGAAAAGACCTTTTCTATTAAAAAGGTAAACACTTGATTAATTATTCATAAGTGTTTTGCTAACATATAAAAATACTTTTGGATAAAGTATAACCAATTTTACTACTTTTAGAGAGAAATAGAAATGAGTTTTGTTTTGTAAAAAATTAAAAATTAATATAAAATTACCCTCTCTTAGACTTAAACTTTAAAAATAAATAGCCACATACTTATACCAAAAGAAAAAGGAAATGCTCTTTTCAAACGGTGTAACCAAATTTTCAGGTGCTTCTTTGTATAACTACTTTCTAAAACAAGAGTGCAGCGCCAAAAGGCCCTAGCATATGTGGAGTTCAAGTAACTTGTAGGACTTAAGTAGGTAATGATGCTTTTATTTCATTTATCTCAACTTATCTAGTTTAGTAAGATGTACAATTTAAGGTTGCTATCTTTTTACTGTGTGCTTATTTATCATATAACACGAAAAGATATTTTTGAAGAAGAGATTGTTTTGATACAAATTTAGAAAAGGACTCATTTATTATGATATGAAAAAAGGGCTTTTTAATGCCACCTCGCCTTTGCCCTAACCAAGACGTTATTGTCTTGACCCCTTCGCCTCCCCTATTCTCTGCCCTAAAGCCATCTCCACCGCCATCACCACCGCCACACTGCCGCCACTACCACCACCACACACCGCCCCTTCATCTCCCCTATCCTCTGCCCTATCCCCTACCAACGAAAACCCTAACCTCCACCACCACGCTGCCACCACCGTCGGTCAAGTCTACCACCACCACCACCACCACCATTGACCCTTCATCTTCCGTCACCTCGCCTTTAACCTCTACCACTACCACCATCCATCCGCCAACATCATCGACCATTGTTAGAGAGAGCAACGATAGTGAGTGACAGTGGACCCAACTCTGCTGCCGCTGTTGCTGTCGCCAGCCACTCACTGTTGTCGTTTCAAACTCTGTCATAGCTGTTTTGTCTCATTAACTCCATCTAGGCATCAACATCCCGGTGGAGCAGTGTCCATCTTTGTTGATGGCCTTCCGGAGAAAACAACAAATTTACGGCTCAACATCACTTTTCGAGACTTTGAATCAAGCGGCAACACATTTGTTCTTGAGAAGAGAAGAGTGAGGTCAAGATTTTCTTTTGGCTTTGTTGTTTTGAGTTAGAAGTGAAGCTGCCAGGGCAATTGCGACCATGAATGGAAGATGGGTGGCTAGTGTCAAGCTTAAAATTGAATGGGCTAAATCATGCAAAAGGTTTACTTCTACATCTCATTGGGACCAACCCCACTTAGGAGTTCACCGATGATCCAGTGTTGCAATGGCCAATCATGATCGGGATGATGCACCCTCAAGGTCTCGGTTCAAAGTTATGGAGAGTCAGAACTATCTAAAGATTGTGATGACAAGTACCAACAAGTGTGTGGAGGCCCGGCTAAATAGGTCAATAATTGCGTACTCATTCAAGGATGATACTTTAGGTAATCTCCTCACATTTATTATCGAGAGCAACCTTCAAGGTTTAGCTCCTCGAGGGTTAAGCCCAAACATTCTTATCCTGACTTGGGAATTCTGTTGACTCCTTGGAATCCGATATTGGACCCCAAAAATAGATACTACTCTATAGATTCAAAAATATGTATAAATACTCAGGCTAGACCCTTTGGCTCTCAAAACAAAAGAGTGTGGTTTGAGATCCATGAATTGCTAGTTCAATATTGGTCAAAGGAATGTCTTATTGATCTTGCTGAGATCTGGGGGAAGTTCATTAGATTGGACTCTAGGACTTCCGTAATAAGATGTACTGATATAGCTAGGATTCTTATCGACACATGCTTACTATCGATTATTCATCAGATGGCCTAAGTTCAGGTTAACGGGAGATCTCGCATGGTACATGTCAAAGAGGGTAATTTAGAACTGATCCCACGCTACTCTCCTAAAGTCATTGCTCTCGCCATCTCTGCCATATTAACAAGGGAACATGCTACATCTTCTTCGCATGCACAATGACCGAGCTTGCATCACTCTGGTACAACATCCCTCAAAGGTTCGCCCGCTATGTGAGCATATGACATTTGACATGGGAGTTTGTGGGTACTCTCTAGCAAAGTTGTTAGAATCAGGATTTTACTTAGGATCATTAGGGGTTTATAGAATCGGAATCGTAGAATAGATTCGATAATCGTAAGATTCTGCTTTTAAGTATTGAACTTTCACCAATCAGTTTAACCTTTTTGAAAAGTTGGTTCTTTGATATAGTATTAGAGTCTTATTGACCTAGAAGTGACGAGTTCCAATCCTAATAACCTCCACTTTCAATATTAAATAATTGAAGCACAAGATATAAGGTTATAACTTAAACTTAAGCTTAATTTAAGTTTCTTGAGAATATATAAACATGTAATTTAACTTTCTTTTACTTTAGATTAAAAAAATTATGTTCATTTATAATATATGCATGAATTTTTTGCTTTTAACTTTTTATGCATGGTAGGATCGAGATAGGATTGGTAGAATCGTAAAATCGTATTATGATCCTTTCCGTTAGTTTTGTTTAATATCAATGGATTGTAAGATTCTACAAAATTAAGATTTTACTTAGGATTCAGATCGATCGACTATTGAGGGATTGTAGAATCGTAAGATTCTAAGATTCGGATCGGGAGTTTAATAAACATGCTCTCCAGTGAGGTTTGTTAGGCAATGTATGGGTCATGTTGACGGCCAGTTTATTAGAAATGGGCCTGAGCTTGTCATTGCCCACTCTCATCTCTTTTACCTCCCTTTCCACAACTTGTTACTCAACCACTATTCCAGGAAGCTCGATTAAACCAACACCTTCCTCTTCTCATACAATGGTTCAAGAATGATATGGCTGAATCAACTAGGCCTCATGATCATACATCTTCTCAAGATATTTAAGCCCAGGACACCATAAGTGATAATGACTCAGGGTCCTTCGGACTTGAATATTCGCCAGGCTTTAAGCCTCCCTCCTTTGTAAGATCTTCACACGTTGATGAGAGCCTTGTCCGGAGTATCCATATGTCACATAAAGAGGAATCAATCAAGATCGAGGAGAGAAGAAAATAGGCGGTGGCGGGACACCAGGCTTCTAACTATGTTTCATAAAAAAATGGTTGAAGAGTGTAAGTGCATGATTAAAGAGCAAGTTAGGCAAAACCTACAAGAATTCTTGAAAAATATGTCAATTGTGAATGGTGTGAAGAGATCAGTCAAACACTCTGGCAAACATAAAAGGAGAAACTTGGTGAAAAATGATGATAATGTTTTATATTGCAACTTTGTTGCTAATTATCGAAAAAAGGAAAAAAAGGGCCAAACAATATAAACAAGCTAATAGGCCAAACAATATAAACAAGCTTGATAGGGTAAAATCTTGATGCGAAAGCATGAACCCTGGTAACTAGATTCAATTCAGATAATATGACTCACCCAAAACGAGAAGTGAACAAATATATGGAGAAAGAAAGAACAAACAAGAACACACAATATTTACGTGGAAACCCCTCTACAATCGAGAGGGGAGAAAACTACGGGTGGAGATAGAGATTCTTTATTGATACTCAACAGAAGAATTACAATGACACTTCTACTGAATGAGATCTATGAAAGAATTACAATCACTTTCTCTAAACTCTCGTAGCACTCAAAATCTTGGAGGAATTACAAAATCACCTCTTTTCACTCAATGGTGGCGCCTCACGTTTGATTGGATGCAGATGACGAAACCCTACGTCCTAATTTATAGGCGCAGGTTGGGAAGGTCCTGATCGATCAGGAAACACCCGATCGATCGGCCCTCTAACTGCCTAAAAATCCCGAATCTTTCCTTAAATCGGCCGATCGATCGGGCTTCCCTCCCGATCGATCGGTGACCCTACGACAACCCCATAAAACTAAAAAACAAGTAATTTGAGACATAAACCTAACAAATCTCCACCTTGGCTCAAATTACATACATAAAAGAATTTCCTCCACCTTCTCCACTAAACCCCCACACACCGGGTTATTTCAACTAAGTACGAAACCTAACCGAGTCCGAGCGAAGCTTGAACTTCCTGTTAGGTAGAAACTGAGTGAACATATCTGAGAGGTTATCAGCAATGCCAATCTTCTTCTTCTCTGAATTGGCTCTTGACACACTATCTGAAAACAGCCACCTTATGCTGAACTATGTTACTTAACTGAACTCCCTTTGGCTTACTCACCTGACCTAAATCACAAACAACTGATGACATCTTCTGTGGAGACAATAATGAAGACTCACCAAACGTGACACTTCTACTTGTCAGGAATTGCTTGAAGCGAAAACATTTCTGCTTCCCATAAAGCCCTTGTTCACATAATTTCAGCCCTGTAGACTGACCACACAAAGAGCCCCTTACACTGTGCTCAGAAAGACCCCTATCACCTGAGTGATCCAATCTCAAACATCCTAAATTTGCGATTTCTGGTTCTGTTAACAACAAGGATGATGAAGATACTGCAATAGATCTAACAACTGTGGAACCGACAAGCTCATACAGCCTACCTAACCTTCTGCCCTTCATAACTGTCAAAGCACCCTTAAAGACCTTCAAAACTCCACCTTCAGCTGTGTACTTGTACCCTTTAGACTCAAGAGTACCTAAAGAGATGAGATTCTTCTTCAAATCAGGAACATGGTGAACATCGCTCAAAACCCTGATAGTGCCATCAAACATCCTAAAACGATTTGTTCCTATACCCAGAACTTTGCATGGATTATCATGACCCATCAAAGCAACTCCACTTTGAACAGACTCGTACGTGGAAAACCAATCCCGGTTGGGACAGACATGATAGGAGTAACCCGAATCCAAAATCCAACTATCTTTCAAATTGGACTGAGGTTCAGACACATACAATAAAAGATCTTCATTCTCACCATCCACAACACTAACTACTATGGATCTCTGGTCAGACTTGTTATCTGCTTTAAGTTTTCTCTTAAGCTTGTAACAGTGTTTCTTAATTTGCCCTTTTTTATGACAGTAGTTATAGGTTAGGTCTTGATACCTAGACTTAGACTTGTTTCCACTATGATTATACTCAGTTCTCCCCCTCACAAATAAACCACTACCTGAGTTATAAACAGAATCAGATAATTCTCTACCTACTCGTTCTTTACTCAGTAGGTTTCTCTTAACTTAATAAACAGATATGGTTTGTCTACCACCATAAATTATGCTTTCAACAAAACCCTTATATGAAGCAGCGAGAGAACATAACAACAACATTGCCTGATCTTCATCCTTAGGAACATCATCCAATTCTTTCAAATCTTGAATAATTGAATTAAATTTATTGACGTGATTCTTAAGTGACATACCTTCTGACATACGAAACGTGAATAACCGGTGCTTAACTGCGAGTTTATTGGAGACAGACTTGAAACAGAACATATCCCGCAATTTCTCCCACAACTCCTTAGCGGTCTTCACTTCCAGAACTTCTGTCAAAATGTCATCGGTAAGACACATTTGAATTGCTGTGAGCGCCTTCTCATCTAACTCCTCCCATTATGCTTCTGTCAAATTCTCCGGTTTCTTCTCTTTCCCATCTAAAGCTTTCTTCAAGCCACACTGACTCAAGAGGTCCTTAACGCGAACCTGCCATAAGCTAAAGCTCCCTTGACTACCAAACTTCTCAACCTTGGTCTTAATTGCGGACGTTATATTATCAAATTGAAATAAACAAGGCTCTAATACCAATTTGATAGGGTAAAATCTTGATGCGGAAGCGTGAACCCTGGTAACTAGATTCGATTAAGATAATATGACTCACGCAAAACGAGAAGTGAACAAATATATGGAGAAAGAAAGAACAAACGAGAATACACAATATTTACGTGGAAACCTCTTTACAATCGAGAGGGGAGAAAACCACAGGCGGAGATAGAGATTCTTTATTGATACTGAATGGAAGAATTACAACGACACTTCCACTGAACGAGATCTATGAAAGAATTACAATCACTTTCTCTAAACTCTCGTAGCACTCAAAATCTTCAAGGAATTACAAAATCACCTCTTTTCACTCAATGGCGGCGCCCCACGTTTGATTGGATGCAGATGACGAAACCCTACGTCCTAATTTATAGGAGTAGGTCGGGGAGGTCCCAATCGATCGGGAAACACCCGATCGATAGGCCCTCTAACTGCCTAAAAAATCTCGAATCTTTCCTTAAATCACCTGATCGATCGGGCATCCCTCCCGATTGATCAGTGACCCTATGGCAACCCCATAAAACTAAAAAATAAGTAATTTGAGACATAAACCTAACAAAGCTAATAGTAGTGCGCAGTGGTGGTGGTGGGCCATGGTGGTGGGATATATTATGGTGGTGCCAATCTAAGAGAGTGGATGATATTAAGGTAATGAATTTTTATCACCTAGATATATCTGCTACATCAGAATCTGATGAATTTTCATTGAAAGTTCGACTAATTTTTACAAAAAAATTGATGTGATATAGACTACGACCACATATGTGTGTGTGTGTGTCAATTTAAACAAAAAATATGTATATACTATCAAAATAATGTCATGTTATAATTTTTCGATAAAAGAAATAATCACATTATGATAGCAAACACATATATATCGTTGATGTTAAAATCTTTAGATACCTAATTGATAACTTCCCTATATATAGCAACTTTTTTGGTCAACAATATTATATAACAATTAAAAATGATTAAAATTGTTTTGTTGAAACAATGTCAAAGTAACAAATGCTATATTTGATTATTTGGTCCCACTCTTGTTCAATATTGTGATGTTAAAGGACAATTTTCCAGTTCGGTTCATTTCGGATCGATCTAAGTCCACACAATAATTATCACGAAGCTTTTTGCATTACTTGAAATCATGATTTCCCCATTTTAAAAGGGAAGCAATGTTCCACCTAATGGGTGGAAAACCTTTTTGGCCACCGAATGCACAACAAACAATGGAAAAGGGGAAAACGAATTTCCAAAATATAAGTTTCTTCCTAAACAAATAGAGCCTTAATGATGTTTTTAAAGTTAGTTAAGGAAATTTGTGCTTGATTTTCTCTGATTATAACGCTAGGTAGGAAGAGCACTTGCAGCACCTCCGTTTTGTTTTTTGTGTCTTGTGTATGCATCAACTCTTTGCTAAATGTCTAAGTATGTATGTATTTTTGACAGGATAAAGTATGTTAGTCAAGTTGATCAAAAAAAAAAAAAAAAAGTATGTTAGTCACAAAATATCACCAAAGATGGCGTGGCAACTGACCCTACAAGAATTGAGCCTATGAGTAATCAATCGGTCAAACCCTATAAACCTTTAGTCACTTAGGTCTTGTTTCGAGTATGAAATTGGAGCCTAGAATTGGGTTTAGTCCAAAATTAGGGCCCAAAATTTTAATTTTGTTGTTTGGTTCACCTACTAGAGTTCGAATTACAATTTCACTACTCAATTCCATAGAATTGAATTTTGACTAAGAATCATACTTTTCAGTTCCTTGAAGTGGGGATAAGAAATTGCAATTACATTTAACTCTATTGACCAAAATAAAAAATGACCCCATTTGATTAACCCAAATCTAATATAACTCAAAACTGAAGGACTTAGACACAACTTAAAGTTTGATCCGAACCTTGAAATCACCCAGCTCGAATAAATTAACATGAAATGACAGAAATCAACTCAACTCAAAGTCCGAAGTGACCCAAAACTCGATATGACTTAAATCCAAAAATAAAACTACCCAATTTAAATGTAATGTAAACAAGCTAAGCCAAAGTGAAAACGACCCAACCAAATTAAAAACTTAATAAGACCCCAACCAAGAATGACCCAACCCATTAAATTTAGCCTAAAATGACTCAAATTTTGAAGTGATACAACCCGTTTGTACCATCTAACCTAATTAATTGCAAATCCAAGATACCTTGAACACCGAATGATTCAAAATGATACTCGAGCTGATTTGACTCAAAACTCAAAATAAAAATGAATCGCTTCGACCTTGATAACTTGAATGGAATGCGAACTGCTTCAACCAAAATCCGATTGCAACTGAATTAAAACTTGCAATAATACAACTCCATTAACTGAAAACCTGTGATGACTCAAGTCATTATGGAATTATAATTCCCATCATTCTTTAATGAGTTAAATAGTAGAATTTCAAACAATTCCCCTAGAATTAGAATTGAAATTACAATTTAATAGTCTAATTCTAATTTCATGTACCAAACTGAGCCTTAAGGGATTTTTTATTTAAATGGGTATTACTAGGGGTATGCACGGTCCGGTTTTAAAAAAAACCGCATTAAAACCGGACCAAACCGTTACAATATGGTTTGAAATTTTTTTAAACCAAACCAAACCGTTTTATATTTTAAACCAAACCGGACCAAACCGCATTTTGTGGTTTGGTCCGGTTTGGATATGGTTAAACCATAATATTAAGTAAGTTACTACTTTGTCGATAAAATATAGATTAATTATCAATACATATTATAGTTTTGTTACATTCAATTAAGTAATAATATATCTGTAATTTTTTACCTTAATTATTTATATATAAACATTAATGTAATAAAATTTTCATAATAATAATTTGTTAGGTATTTTACTCTAAAGATCCCTACACTTTGCATTTTGTATTAAATTAGTTCATATGCTTTTTATTGTGTCAATTTATTTCCTTTATAAGTGTATTGTATAGGTTTTTTTACTTTTAGTTAATGATTGTGTTGATTGGAATGAATGGGTGATTTGCAGTGGATTACTTGAATCTAACATGATTATGTCATTAATAATTAAATCCTTAATTTATCTTAAATTCGATCAAAGCACTTAATTTACACAATATAAATTGTAGAGGGACTAAATTGACACACTAAAAAAAGTACAAAGACCATTAATATAAATAACTGTGACTTTTTTATTAGGTTATGGAGTAAAACTTTGCTATTAATGCGACTTGTTATGATTCGAATAGTGTAAATAAATATTGAACCTTCCTTATTTAGGTTTTTATAAACCAAACCTAAACAGTAAATCATATTAACCAAAATTTTCAAAACCAAACCATAATTTTCCAAATCATAAACCAAACCAAATCGTAAATTACGGTTTTACGGTTTGGTCTGGTTTGGAATACGGTTTAGACAGTTCTTTGCGCACCCCTAGGTATTACAGAAAGTGTATACATGATTACGAAATTCCAACGAAGCCATTAACCGACATTTTATTTTATTTTATTTTTTTATCATGGTATGTAATTACCTGGAACTGATGAAGCAATAAAAAGCCTTTGTACAACTCGAAGTTGACATAACCAATGCACTAGTATTGAAACTGCTAGAATTTTTTCTAAACCTTTTGTTTAAAAAATTGACGTAAGTTATAGTAGTCTGGAGGTTGTTCTTATGCAAGGTCACCCCATGGAGTACCTTAACAAGGCTTTCATGATTGGGCAAGTGGGCCTTTGTGTTTATGAAGAGTACCTTTGCTATACTAATAGCCATCGAAAAATGAAGGCAACACCAACAACAACACCAACAGCCCAGTGCCTCTAAGAGCTCCCGCATCAGCAGGATCCGGGGGGGTAGATGTACGCGGCCTTCCCCCTTCCAGGGCTGGCCTGAAGAGAGGCTGTTTACTAGGATCCCCAACCTGAAAAATGGAGCCATGACTTGAAAGTGTATTTCTTCTTGATTAAAGCTTATCATGAAATCTTAACACATTTGCTTGATCAAAAGACTTTCACGGTACTAAAAAAGAAAGGACTAAGCTTAGTGGAGTGCCCTATGGGTTTGTATAACGAAGAGTGTGGAGAACAAGGCTACAAAATGCATTATCTAGAGCCTGTTCTGTTCTACTTTTGTCATGGCCTCGTTTGTCATTATCCCTTCTTGGGTTGATGACTCAATTAAGAGTTAGGTCTAGGGTCATGAAATTCAAAGCAAAATTAATACACTTATCTTGGATTCTAATGCTCTTCCTAGCTATAGTTAAAGAAAAATACTCTTCCACTATAAGGAAAGCTTTACATTGGGCCTGCTACACTCCACACTAGAAGCTCCTTGTAATTATTCACTCTGCCACAGTTGGGAGGGAGATTTTGGTGATACTACTAGTTATAAGTGCGCTAGAGCTATTTCTTTTAGAAAGGCTTGAAGGGATCAATTAAGGCCTTTGTGCTAGGGTGCCATGTTTTCCAAAGGAATAAGGCTGGGCACAGTGGCAGATCCAGAAAACTTTTTCACCGGAGGGCACATTCTAATGCTAACTACGGCATACTTTCAAATATATAATTTGAGTATGATATATACAATCGATGTTAGTATTTACTTTTTTTTTATTTTTAACTCAGTATGTACTAGTATTTTGTATAATTATCAAATGTCTTTTGTATATAAGCAAGTCTTTTTCAAGATGCTTTCAACCTTTGTACAAAGTAACATGTTAACATATAATAGTATCTTTGTTTGATAAATAATGACACTAACATCATATGTACCACAAGAACTATGTACATTTATTTTTAGTTGATCTCTATATTTTCCTTTTCTGCCTAAGAGTAATAATGAAAACATGCTATACTTTTAATAATTTTTTGGATCGAACATAGTTTATTTCAAACTTTAATTTTCCATATTTAAGAATATAAATTAGAAAGTAATTATGTTTATTCGTCATAATTAATTATTATATGCTCTTTAGAATCAAGAAGTGTTCTAAGTTTGAGAATTTGGAGACAAGTAAATACAAATTTTAAAGGTAGATAGAACTATGTGACTATGATCTAATTTAGTTTTAAGTTGTTGTAATGTACAATTTTGCAGGACTTATATGATGACCTAAAAATAGCTTTTATCATTTTTGCAGATATACAATAGAGAAAAGAAATTACCAAAAAAAAATGATCCCATGTGATTGGGGCAATTTAATTTTTCTTTCAAAAATAAATAAATAAATTATATATAATATACTACATATATCGCCAAAAGTTACTGGGGCTACGAGCCCCAGGTGCCAAAAGGCTCCATCCGCCCCTGGCTAGGCACTGTGGCCTATCCTAGTTTCGTTCAATCTCTGCCAATCCCTTCACGACTTTGGTCTCACATTCTGTTGGGAAAAATGACTTATTTTTCTCTTTGTGTTAATCAAATGGGCAATCACATAAACCTCCACAAATTACAATAAAAAATGGAACAACAATCAAACAAATCAACCTACAAAAACAAGATAGAGGTACACGAATTTTACGTGGAAAACCTCTCCAATGTGAAGGGTAAAAACCACGAGACCGTCAATAAACGGTACCTTCTTTCACTATCACCAAATCACAAGTGGGTACACTAATTTATCTTCTCTAGACCAAGCTAGAGGCATATAATACATCAAGAATAATCTTAGAACAACAAATCTCCCAACAATCTCACCATGAGGTGGAAAACATCAAAAAAACGTATAGAAGTTAGGGCTGAGTGAAATACCGACTTTGGAGAGGCAAAATGACAATCCAACCGGTGAATATGAAGATCAAGATGCTAGAAACAACATACTAAAATTTCATCCCGATCGGAGAACGTTTGACCATTGATCGGGGCCAGGAAAGCTCCTGCACAACTCTTTCTCTCTCCTGCGATTTTTCTCTCTCTCTATGCGGTTTTTTTTTTTTTTTTTGTGTGTGTGTGTGTGTGTTTTTGTGTGTGTTTTCTGCAGAATTTCTGCACCCTAAAAAGCCCCTTTTATTTATTTATTTATTGAGTAAAGATGGGCCAAAATAAAATAACAAAGCCCAAAAATGATATTGGGCTTCATCCTCCATATTGGAGGGAAAAACCCAACAAACCTCCCCCTCACTTCAACTTAGGAGGATCAACCAAACCAGCTCTCTTTCTGCAAGCAACGAGACTCTCCTTTGGTGAGGCCTACGTGAACATGTCAGCACCATTGTCCTTGGTGTGGATCTTCTCAAGCTGAAACGACTTAGACTCTAACATATCTCTAATCCAATGATATCTTCGACCAATGTGCTTGGTTCGATAATGATAAGTCGCATTCTTGGGAAGGTGGATGGCACTCTGACTATCACAGTATAAGACATATTTTTCATGCTTCACACCGAGTTCCTGCAAGAAATTCATCATCCATATCAACTCTTTACTAGCTTCAACTGTTGCGATATACTCCGCCTCAGTAGTTGATAATGCAACACATTTATGCAATTTTGATTGCCAAGACACGGCTCCCCCTGCAAATGTCATCAGATACCCTGAAATAGACTTACATGAATCAATATCTCTAGACATATCTGCATCTGTGTAACCAAACACAGGCTTTCCTGGACCAAAACATAAACACACACCAGAAGTACCTCGAAGATACCGAAGGATCCATTTCACAGCTGCCCAATGATCTTTACCCGGATTTGACATAAAGCGGCTAACAACCCCAACGGCATGTGCGATGTCCGGTCTAGTGCATACCATGGCATACATCAAGCTTCCCACAGCGGATGCATAGGGAACTTTCATCATCTCTTCTTTGTCTTTCTCACTTGTAGGACATTGATCTGAACTCAATCTCATATGACCTGCAAGTGGAGAACTCACGGGTTTAGCCTTGCTCATGCTAAATCTCTCTAGCAACTTCTCGATGTATCTCCCTTGTGATAGCCACAACTTCTTATCTCTTCTATCATGAAAGATCTTCATGCCTAAGATCTGCTTTGCAGGGCCAAGGTTCTTCATTGCAAAGGACTTACTCAATGCACTCTTCAAATTTGCAATCTTCTTAACATTACGACCTACAATCAGCATATCATCAACATAAAGTAGGAGAATAAGAAAATCACCCTCAGCATAGTTCTTCACAAACACACAATGATCAGCATGTGTCTTGTGGAAGTCATGATCAACCATGAATGACTCAAATTTCCTGTACCACTGCCGAGGTGCTTGTTTTAATCAATACAAGCTCTTCTTCAACTGGCATACAAGATTCTCTTTTCCCTTAACCTGAAAACCCTCAGGTTGCTCCATGTAGATCTCTTCCTCTAGGTCACCATGTAGAAATGCAGTCTGCACATCAAGTTGTTCGACCTCAAGATCCATACAAGTAGCCAAACTGAGAACAACTCTGATTGAAGACATCTTCACTACTGGAGAAAAGATCTCATCAAAATCAATACCTTTCTTCTGACTAAAACCCTTCACAACCAATCGCGCCTTAGACCTTGGTTGTGATCTATTCTCTTCAGTCTTCAATCTGAACACCCACTTGTTCTTGAGTGCTCTCTTACTTTTAGGCAACTTCACCAGGTCAAAAATGTGATTATCATGCAAGGACTTCATCTCATCTTCCATGGCGTTGTACCACTCATCACGGTTCACATGTGACATAGCCTCCTAATAGCTCTCTGGTTCTCCTCCATCAGTCAACATCACATACTCATGTACTGAATATCTGGAAGAAGGTTGTCTATCTTTGGTGGATCTCCTCAACTGAGTCTCTACTGGTGGTTCTGTAGGAACCTGTGGTGGATTATCATCACCACCATCATCAACATCAACAGGATCTGCATCATCATCATTTTCCTGAACAACTCTCCTATCATCGACACACTCAGTAGGAGGAAGCACTGGATCTGAGTTGACTCTAACACCTGAAAAAGACTCTGACTGCTTTGTCTTCTCATAGTCTTCAATGGTTTCCTTTTCAAAAAAAACAACATCTCTACTTCTGATCACTTTTCTGTCAATTGGATCC
This sequence comes from Simmondsia chinensis, assembly GCA_018398585.1. NCBI lineage: Eukaryota > Viridiplantae > Streptophyta > Magnoliopsida > Caryophyllales > Simmondsiaceae > Simmondsia > Simmondsia chinensis. The sequence continues at coordinate 21,352,937 of JAGTTD010000006.1, read as the reverse complement.
CATAATCTGTACCCAAACTCATCTTCTGAGTACCCTAAGAAAATGCACTGCTTCGTCTTGCTATCAAGCTTGCATCTCTCATCTCTAGGTATGTGCACAAAGGCTCTGCACCCAAAGACTCTCAAATGCCTGTATGAAACATCTTTCCCTGTCCACACTCTCTGAGGAACATCACCTTCAAGTGGAACTGAAGGAGAAAGGTTAATCAGGTACACAACAGTCATCACAGCCTCTGCCCAAAATAACTTTGGCAGCTTTGCATGAGAGAGCATGCAAAGAATCCTCTCTTCAATTGTTTTGTTCATTCTCTCTGCAACTCCATTCAACTGAGGAGTCTTTGGAACTGTTTTCTGAAGCTTGATCCCACTCTTTTTGCAGTATTCTTCAAACGGACCCATGTACTCTCCACCATTGTCCGCTCTGACACACTTTAACTTTCTACTAGTTTCCCTTTCAACTTTGGCCTGAAACAGCTTGAATGCTTCTAGAACCCGGTCTTTGCTTTTCAACACAAAAACCCATACTTTTCTAGAACGGTCATCAATAAAAGTGACAAAATAGTATGCACCACCATGTGATCTTTCTTTCATAAAGCAAACATCAATATGAACAAGATCTAACACATTTTTCCTTCTAGATGGGGGTAATGTATGAAATGCAGCTCTACGTTGCTTTCCAGCCAAACAATCTACACAAGGTTTTGGAGGTATACCTTTCACATCAGGGAGGAGCTGCTTTCTAGCGAGCATATGCATGGCCTTCTCAGTCATATGGCCAAGTCTGTGGTGCCACAAATCAATGGAGGAATCATCAACAATGCTTACCTCTCCTCTGAACAACTTTGCTTGCATCACATAAAGGGATCTCTGCTTTTGACCTCGAGCCACAATCAAGTTTCCTCTAGAGAGTTTCCACTTTCCATCACGGAAGTGGTTAGCATAATCATCATCATCGAGCATCCCAGCCGAAATCAGGTTCAACCGAATATCAGGAACATGTCTGACATCCTTGAGGACTAGCCTGCAACCGGTGGAAGTATCCAAACAAATAGTACCCATACGATGATCTTGCACGAACCATCGTTTCCCATCCTTACATAACCAAAGTCACCACTGGTGTAGGACGAGAAGTACTCTGCATGTGAAGTCAAATGATAAGATGCACATGAATCAATCATCCAGGTGCAATCATCACATGCAATGTTCAGGGAACCTTGATCACCAACAAAAAACAAATCATCATCAGCTGCAATGGCTGTCGTGTTCTTCTCATCTGATTGTTTCTCTGAATGGTCATCTTTATCGTTCCTCTCTCTAGACTTTTCACGCTTCATTTTTCTGCAAAATTTCTATATATGACCCGGTTTCTTACAGTAATGACAGATAATCCCACTTCTTGATTTCGATCTCCCTCTGGATTTATCTCTATTATGAGAATTTCTGTTCTGATTTCTGCCCCTGTTCTGATTCTCTGCAATATTTATATCTGAAGAATTGGACGAATTATGCTTCTTCTCTTTTCATCTATCTTCTTCATCAATCAAGGCAGTTCTGACCATATCCAAAGTGAGCTTGCCACTAGGAGCAGAATTACTCAAAGATACCAATAATGTCTCCCAACTATCTGGCATAGAACTCAACAACAAAAGAGCCTGTAACTCATCATCAAGTTTAAAGTTCATACCAGACAGTTGATTAACAAGACCCTCAAAAACATTCAAATGTTCAACGACACTGTTTCCATCTCTATATTGAAGCTCAGGAAGTTTCTTCACTACAGAGGCTTTATTTAAGGCTGTTTTTTGCTCAAACATTGACTCAAGCTTTTCCCATAGCTTGGCCGCATCAGTCTCATAACGCACAGACTGGTAAACAGACGGGTCAATGAACTGTCTAATCATTCCTATGGTCTTTCTATGCAACAATTTCCATTCATCTTCACTTTTTGCATCGGGTTTGGTCTTACTGAAGACTGCTTCATGCAATTCTTTAACAAATAGGCGATCTTCCATTCGACTTTTCCAATAATCAAAATTATTAGATTTTAGTATGGGCATCAGAGCGTTATTACCACTGTTTCCTTGATTCTCTTCCATCTCAATCAATACAAGAAATCACCAAAGGCCGAACCTAGCTCTGATACCAAATGTTGGGGAAAACGACTTATTTCCCTCTTTGTGTTAATCAAATGGGCAATCACATAAACCACCACAAATCACAATCAAGAATAGAACAACAATCAAACAAATCAACCCACAAAAAAAAAAAAAAAAAAAGACAGAGGCACACAATTTTTACGTGGAAAACCCCTCCAATGTGAAGTGTAAAAACCACGGGACCGTAAATAAACGGCACCTTCTTTCACTATCACCAAATCACAAGTGGGTACACCAATTTATCTTCTCTAGGCCAAGCTAGAGGTATACAATACATCAAGAATAATCTTGGAACAACAAATCTCCCAACAATCTCACCATAAGGTGGAAAACATAAAACAAACTTATAGGAGTTAGGGCTGAGCGAAATACCGACTTGGGAGAGGAAAAATGACAATCTAACCGCTGGATATGAGGATCAAGATGCCAGGAACAACATACTAAAATTTCATCCCGATCGGAGAACGTTTGACCATCGATATGGACCGGGAAAGCTCCTGCACAGCTCTTTCTCTCTCCTGCGATTTTTCTCTCTCTCTATGCGGTTTTTTTTTTTTTTTTTTGTGTGTGTGTGTTTTTGTGTGTGTTTTCTGCAGAATTTCTTCACCCTAAAAAGTCCCTTTTATTTATTTATTTATTGAGTAAAGATGGGCCAAAACAAAATAACAAAGCCCAAAAATGATATTGGGCTTCATCCTCCAAATTGGAGGGAAAAACCCAACACATTCATATGGATTTTGTTAAGGGATTACCTAGATGTATAGGAAGAGATTTCAGGATAATTGATAGGTTTTCAAAAAATGCTCATTACTTTGGCCTCTCACATCCTTTTACCGCTTCAATAATAGCTAAGCATTACATTTAAAATATCTACAAACTCAGAGGAATGCCATCTAACATTGTCTCAGATCGAGACAGATTGTCGCCGGCCTATTTTGGAGATAGTTGTTTAGACTCTCTGGTACATCTTTGCACCTCATCAGTTTAGGACCATCATGGTGGTGAAAGGTTATGCTTAGTTGATTGTTGGTACAACACATCTCTGCACACTCTTCTCTAAAGTGCACTCTATTGCTTTATATATATAAGAGGCTCCTACACTTCTTTTTACCAAAGAGTTTGATACTCCTAGTGCCTCTATTGAATCACTGTATAGGGAATGAAATGCAGTTTTGCACCAGCTTAACAAGAATTTGGAGGAAGCGCAAGTAAGAATGAAACACTACGCTTGCGAAGGAAGAATTGAAAGGGACTAACATTTGGGGATGAAGTGTACATCAAACTCTAAACCTACAAGCGGTCTTGATGTATGAGGCAAAAAGAGGAAATGGACTGGGGTGGTAGGGAGGAGAAGGTAGGATTGGAGAGGCAAGACAAGAGAAGTCACATGTAAGAGGAGTATTGGTAATCAAAAGACAAGAAATAATCTAAAGGCTCTACATGAAATGACAGTATTTGACATGGGGCAATAACTTATTTAATAAATAGTCTATGACCAATGCGTATTACCTACAAATCTATTGGATAAAGGTAGTGTAGCTGCCTCTAGTCACATAATGTTGTATCCACCAATGCACGATAAACACAAACTTGAATCGTGGAATTACTTCAGTGGCGAATCTACAATGGCGACATTGGAGGGCGTGACCCAATGGGTGTATATATATATATATATATGAAGTTTGCATTATTGTTAATGTATTTTCAAAATAAAGGGTTTTGGAAATATTTTTGGCTTGGGCATGGTGTGTGTCAACACATACTTCATGTGTATCAACATACAATTTTACAGAAAGCCTCAATGCCCAAAGGCTGAGGCCACGTGTCGACACATAGCTTAACAAACAGCTATATGTTGAACCATAACTTCAACATACAGCCCTGTGTGTCGACACATAGGAGCAGCTAGCCATTTTTTCACCCGGTTTTTTATGTCCTTTCTTAGAGGGCTTATGTGCCTTTGAAGGACAGTTAACCCTCTATTCAATGCCCCTCAATAATTGGATTTTATGACTTCAAAAAACCATATCATCCTCTACTTCTTCCACAACAAAAACCCATCCTCTCTACACTTATTCTCACTTTATGTTTTTGGTTCCATTGTATCCCCTGATACTATTTCGATAAGGACGAAATAAGTCTTAAGAAAAGTGGTTCACTACACGTCTTAAAGCCGCTGCTATTATTAATATTGTACCCAATTTATTGAACTTTCCTAACAATCTTAAGATTTATTTTCTCGTTCATGAAAATGGCTTCTTCTTTTCGTGAGATAATGTTGAACTTTGTGAGATTAGTGAAAGTAGTTAAGAGAGGGATTGCTATGATCAGGGTATGTTCTTTGATTGAAATATATGTGAAAATCATGAAGTTATAAGATGTATGAAAATTTGTTTTCATGCATTGTTGTTTATGCATATAATTAAGTTTGCATATGGAATCAAAGCCAAAGTTTAATAACTCAGGATTTTTCATTTAAACATGTTTGTATCATGAGTTTGTGATCAAGTGCCTTGGAAGTTTTTGCGGTTTTTAATGGAAATCATACATTTACTTCATACGGTGGCTTTGTGTTGCAATATAATTGATGGTTTTATATCTTGAAATGGATGATAAAGCATTTTATTATGAATTCTTAATATGAAAGTAAGTCCAAATCTCCGAAGTGCTTATGCTTGTATCGATCAATCACCAGAAATGTTTAACATCATGGTAATGGGTAACATCGTATAAGCTTAACATAACTATGTATTGAATATATTAGATCTTTTATTCCGGTTAAAACAACATATATATAAATACACACACACACACACACACAAGTAATTAGTGAATATAATTTGAGTATAATTTATGCATTAATTGTTTAATGAAAAACCAAAAAAGGAAGAGCAACGATAATAAAACTACTGCTATATTGTACATTTGTCAATGACGACAAAGAATTGCCAACAATATTTTCAATTAAAAAGAAATTGGTTGTGTTCATTCCTATAATTCATGGTATATCTCTATGTCTGAAATTCTGATTTTTGGATGGTTGTGGAAACCATACATTGAGGGGATGCCAAAAAAAAAAAAAAAGAAAATCCTTGTTTTGTATGGTTATTGAAACAAAAAGTCAAGGTGATGCTAAAACTAATTGTAATTGTTATGCTTCGAGCCCCAATAATCTGACCCAAAGCCTTTGAAAAAAAGGGGATCTGGCAACGGCAAAAGTAGAAACTAGTGGCAAAAAAGTACTGAAAAATAACCAAAAAGCGAAAAATAAAAGAACAAACACCTTACGTCATTTGGTTCCTAAATGAACGTACTCCATGAGCCTCAATTTTCAGAGGAGTCTCTTTACTATCAATCATTTAAGGTTTTACATTAATAGACGAGCAACAAGGCTAAAATTAAAAGAATCTTACAAGGATTTCGAGCAAGAATAAACAAGAGAGGGCGAGAAAATCAAAACCACAGCAGAAAATGAAGATGAACAGTGAATAAAACCAAAGGTACCTACACCGAGCTCACAAGCTGACCTCCCTTCTTTCTATTTTTCCTTCTCTTTCGCTCTCTCTTTCTTTCTCACATTTCTCTCCCTGCAAAAAAACTTTGCCTTGACACCTTTGTTCGGAGCCGTATTTCCATAACCTCATAGAAGGGCTATATATATATATATATAATTTTTTATTATTATTATTATTATTATTTTTTTTTTTTTGTGAATAACTTTTACACAATGGGCATGCCATATCCATAAAAGGCAAGAAAATATTTTTCCAACAAGTAATGAAGAAGAAAACGCATATCATTTATTATCTTAAATACGTTTAGCCATAATTATAAATTTTCTATTTAAAAATTAATTACAAGAGATATGAAATTGAGTATAATTGCTATTCCAAATTATAATAGTCGCTCGAGCCTACCGCTACGAGCCTAAACCAGGCTAGCAGCTTAACCAGCAAATATATTCTAATTTATTAGAATAGAAATTCTCTGACAATTTATCTAAATTTAGTTGAGTGGAAAAATTGGGTTGTATCCGAAATGGTGAATGCCATGTTATAAATTTCCAATTTCAGTGATGGATTTTGGGATGAGACTATTCTAACGACCTGTTACATATCGAATCAAGTACCAAATAAGAAAAGTAAAGTAACCATATATGAACACTGGAACAAAAAGTTTTTGAGTTCGATTCTCCCCTTGAACCTCTCCTTGAGGAATGGTTGACTTAATTGGCTCCTATGATGTGTGGGTCGTCGCATGAGTTGGGGTTTACCGGGTAACCAGGGTCCTTGTTAGCAGTAAAAAAAAAAAAATGTAACAAAAGGCTCCCAACTTGAATTAGTTCAAGGTTTAGGCGTGTAGGGAAATCGTTAAAGAGAACAAATTGAGTGAAAGACGAGTTGAGTGCATTTTTATTGGCTATGCTAAGCATAGTAAGGCATATCGATTTTTGGTAGTAAGGCGTATCGACTTTTAGTCATTAAACCAAATGCCTCAGCAAATTTTAACACAATTATTGAGTCACAAGATGATATTTTGAACGAAGAGCATTTTTGCTCAATTCTTAGACTGAAGGATCAAAATTTGGTGGAAAGTAACATGTTTATATCAAATGATAAATGTCATGATGTGAAGGTAGAAGTCCCTAATGATACTCCAAAAATTAGTAAAAGTAAAGAAGCAAGGAAATATAAGTCCTTCATATCTTGTGAAAGGAACTAGAGATAATATGAATAATCTAACTCCATATTGTTGTATCATAGAGTTTTTTGAACACTTTGTATCATAGAGTTCGATCCTATGATATTTTGATGAGTCTACGAAGTCTCATGATATCATGCTTTTTAGAAAGAGGCAATAAATAATGAGATAAATTCCATCATGAGTAAACAATACATGAATGTTGTTGGATCTCCCACCTTAAAGTAAGCCTATAGAGTGTAAATGGATTTTCAAAAAAAAATGAAAGTCGATGAAACTATTAATATGTTCAATGCCCAGTTAGTGACTAAAGGGTTTACCCAAAAATATGGGATATACTACTCTGGTTTATACATCCTAGTGGCGAGAATATTGATATTAGACTATTAATTGCTCTAGCATCTATCTATATTTGAGGATTCGCCAAATAGATGTGAAAACGACATTCTTAAATGAAGAATTGGAGGAAGCGGTGTTTATGGAACAACCATAAGGGTTTGTTGTTTCATGTCAAGAGAGAAAAGCACGTAAATTCCTAAGGCCTCCATATGGGCTTAAGCAAGCCCCTAAATAATGACACCAAAAGTTGACCAAGTTGTTCTAAACAACACATTCAAAATAAATAAATTGGATAAATGCGTATATAGAAAGTTTGATAATGATAAGAAGTTCATTATTTGTTTATATGTAGTACCAAAAGAAGGTACTGCAGTCACATGATTGGAGTACGTTAAAGTCATAGGTTGCCATATGTATGCTATGACTAGCATATGTTGAAATCATAGGTTGTCTTATGTATGCCATGACTAGCATTGGGCCTAGTATAGCCTTTATTGTGAAAGGTAAGTAAATATATTAGCAATCCAACTAAATTTCATTGACATATGTGGTACAAAGAGTACCGAGATATCTTAAGAAAACCATGGATTATGATATTAAGTTTAGTGGGTATCATTCTACATTAGAAAGATACTTAGATACCAACTGGATCTCCAATAAAATGGATTATGCTTCTAGAAGCGGGTGGGTATTCCTAGTTGTTGGGGTGCTATCTCTTGGGGTTCTAAGAAATATACATGTATAAATGATTCAATCATGGTTGCATCATTTATTACTATGGCTTCTACTGATAAAGAAGTAGAATGATTAAATGATCTCTTATATGAGATTTCATTGTGGTATAAGCCAATATTACCTATCTCTATCCATTGCGAAAAGCATATAGTAAGGTGTATATTGAGAAGTCTAGACACATTGATGTGAGATATAGTTATATGAAACAACTCATTACGAATGGAGTGATAACTTTAGACTTTTTGAATTCAAGTCATAGTCTAGCGGATCCTTTCATGAAAAAGTCTTGCTAGAGATTTGGCGTTAAATACAAGCAAAGCAGTAGATCTTAAACTCGTTAATATTAATCACCCGCAAAGGACCTTCAATCCAACGCATGGTACAACGCCAACTCTTGAGTTCAATGAGGCAATTATGTCATTTGAGTAATTGCAAGCACTAAAGTGAAAATTTCATCATTGGTGTAGTGCTTGGTAACATATGACTAAAGAAAAAAAGAAGGTTGAGTGAATGCTTTTAATAAATATAATAAATGTTGTGTTACAAATGATCAATGGGGTCTACCTATATGAGTTTGAAGTTTAGCTGCTTCAAGGAGTGATTTAATTATACGAATTTGACTCTAAAACACTCATGAAAGATACATGATATAAGGTCTTGAAATGTATGAATTTGAAGATAAGGTAAGTGTAAGAAGTAAGTCATGTGTGTGTGATACGTTCTATTAGTCAAATGGGATGCATGATTCAAAGACATAGTTTACTATGTCATTCTGATTAGTTGTATGATGTTTATACTAAGTGGAAGTTCAATCGCGAGACACCTTTATTTATGCATTAAGGCTTCCTCCATCTTTTGAGATTTTGTAAAATTTATTTGAGAATGTATGTCTTTTTGGAAAATTTGTAGATGTGCAGGGTAGGATAAGCCAAAATTAAGCTTTCAAAGAGAGACCACTAGGATATCCTTCTCCCCTTATGTCCTATTTTTTTCTAGTTATCGAAGGTGCCCCTTGATGTGGGCGTGCTTAGAAGTTTTGGAGACTTGGAAAGAGGTCTCCTTTTTCTTCTCTTCCCTATATATATATATATATGTAGAGTGCGTATGTTGCCCGTCCATTTTAAGATGCTCATGTCAGGGGCGCCCATTCTGGGACGCCCGTGTTGGGGGTGCCCGTTCTGGGCCGCTCGTGTCAGGGGCACCTGTTCTGGGCCGCCCATGTCTGGGCACCCTATCTTAGCCGTAGTTATTTGGGCCATCGCGTTTTACTCGCCTTGTTGCTACATAAGCAGGTGTGGTTATAAACATAATAGCCCCCACCTTTAATGTAAATCTCATTTACTTAAAAAGTGTACTCTTATAACTAGGCATGCATTCTACATGCTTGTTTGTGTGTGTATATATCTATTTATGGCCCTTCTCACTCTCACACTTTGTCCCTTACACTTGTTTTTTTACTTTTTACTCTAGCTCACACCTCCATGGAGATTTTTGAGAGGATCTCTTCTTGACAATATTCTCTTGGCTCTCTACCAAAATTTTGTGTTGATGTCGTGTTATTTCCCAATTCTTTCAAGGATTTTTCCTTCTAGAGGATTTTGTGAAAGAGCAAGCTTTGAATTGCTTCAAGTGGCCTACTGATGTCATTCTAATACAGAATGCGTACTAGCCTCCTCATGGGAATTACGTGGAATCTTATGCCTTATTGGTCCTCACCCTTCTCCTTGCGTGTCTACAGAGTCTTTATGGTTTTTTTCGAATGAAAAAAAGATAATAGGTGCAAGTAATGGCTTGATTTTGTGCCTAGATACTCCCTGTTTCGGATCTTTAGGGTTGGAAATATGTAATCTAGCTACCCAAGCCTTCCTTCCTATCTTTCTTCTCGAGGAATTTTGGTTTCTGTGCTCTTCCTTAAAAATTGGTTTTACCTGTATTGATGACGCTTTGCTGTATCCTTTCAACTACCATATATTGCATTTCGTTTTTAACATGGACGTCACTTTCAGGGAAGAATCCTAATCCCAGTTACTCTATGTGCTATTTTGATTGTGGAGCCTAGAGGTATAAGACGCTCATATGTACGGGAGGCAGCTTAATAGATTTCTCGAAGTTAGTGCTTCGCGATAATGTTCTGTACTTGCAATGAAAGCATAGCGAGTGATTCCCTCCTGACTGCCCTCACTTTTATCCTTAATTGGTGGCCTGGGACGTTACAGAGGATTCGAACTACCTATTGTTCTTGCCTCCTCGAGTTCATGACGAAGCCGTTCGTTGCCAGTTGCTAGGTTTTTTTTTTGTCTCTAAGGTCACCTGTGTTTAGCTGCTCTTCATGGCCTTGCTCTTACCTTTTGAGTATTGGGGAATAAGCAAGATTTTAATTCATGGATCTTATTCTGAAGCATATTTTTCAACATATGGCATCCTGATGGGCGACAAAACATCGAAAGTACAGGACATTTAATAATTGTCCACCATTTAATCTTTTCTATTGAATTTAAGTTTACTGTCATCATTTCTTAGGTCCTGAGCATTGGACACTTCAGGTGATATGCCCTCATGGTTATCGGGAATGGGCACGACTTTGGGCTTATTCGGGTTTGCTTCAACCTTGTGGTTCTTCCATAGTTTCTCAAGGGTTCCTTTATGACAATCTAGCGTGACGAATCTTGGATCCCATATCAATACGTGCTTTGTACCTTTTGGATATAAGATAGTATTTTGGGTTAAATATGTTTTGTACTTTCTGTTTCCTTTACTTATTTTTTGATGTTGTAATTTTTTGTTTTTATCATTATGTATTATAATAGTTTTTGCTTTTATCAGATGTATTTCTATGCTTTTTGTACTCGGTATATCCCACAATTTCTACATTTTCTTATTTTCGTGCTAATGTTTCAAGTTTGTTTTTATGGTTCATGGGGCGCATCAGGTAGTAAGGAGCACTATCTGGCCTCCCGGTACCACGCACTTGCTAGTCTGGGTTGTGATTTTAAGAGCAAGTTGTGCAGCCTTAGGTTCTAACATCACTCATAATTTTTATTGTTGGGCTTAGGGAGCGTGCCACGTAGCTCCCAATCCAAACGTTGCTTACAACTTCCATTTCAAGTATGGAGGCATGCCACGCAGCCCTTGATCCAAATATTACTCATAACTTTCATTTCATGCTTAGGGGCGGGTCACACAGTCCCTGCTCTCAAGGCTACTTATAACTTTCATTTCAAGCTTAGGGACGTGTCACGTAGCCACCGGTCTAAAGGTTGCTTATAACTTTTATTTCAGGCTTAAGGGTGTGTCACCTAGCTCGCCCAATTTCCCATCGTCCTAAGTTTTTCAGGAACCTCCTCTATAGGGGCGCTTTACCTAGCTCGCCCAATTCAGCACGTCCAATCTCTCTAACCTTTTAAATTTTATTGAAACCTTCTCGATAGGGGTGCTTCACATGGCTTGCTCAATCTAGCTTGCCCACTTTGGCTTGGGCAATCTGGCCCGTCCGGTTTGGCTCGCCTAGTTTTACTAACTTTCTGAATTCTACTAGAACCTTCTCAATACCAGGCTTGCCCAATCTAGCCATTTCACCTTCTCTCTTTTTTTGGCTTTGTATATATAGTGCCATACTTTGACCTTTGACCTTAATTTAAACCGTAGAATGGGACCCTCGGTTTCTTATTACTTCCTTCAACTCATTTTTGCTCGCGTTTCCTCTCTTTTCCGTCTCTCTTGCACCATTATTTGTTTCATCTTCCACCTTTCCGCATGTTGGGTGCATCATTTTCTCAAGGTATTCCCTTATCTTTGTTTCCCCTTTTCTTCTTAATTTTCTAGGGTTTATGTTTTAGGATACATAAAATGATGAAGTTGGGGATGTAATTTGTGCCTAATGGGTTTGATTTTTGGTTACTTTAGCATGTTGTAGCTCGAATTTTCAAAATTGAAGCCCTAACAATGAATTCATGGCTTTTGGGGTGTGTGATCTTGATGTGGTGCGGCGTTGGAATTTCACTCAAAAATGTAAAACTTTGGTCGTATTAAAAACAAGGTTGTAGTGTAACTTTGTAAAGATTATTTAGGGTTTTGGCTGGGTTTTTAGAGAATCATAACATAAATTTCTCTTCACTTTTATTGTTTTAACCTACCCAGTTTGAGTTGAAAATTTGAGGGGAAGGTTGGATTTTTACTATCTATATTGGTTATTGCTCATTTTAGATATTAGCCTTGTTAAGTTCTTCCCCTTTTTTGGTGATTCCCAATGACTTCTTTCCGTTTTCGTATTCTCCACCGTAGCTATTTTTTGATTTAAGATGTTGAAAAAGGGTCACGTAGGATGAAACCGGAAATCCCAGGTCCCAGCAATAACTTTAGTTACAACATATTCTAGACAATCCAATATTAACCGAAAAAATGGATGAGTTTTTGTCGCCTATTGACCAAAGTGCCCCTTTTTTCTTACCGCTACTTTTATCTTTGCCGAGTTTACTCATTTTTATTCATTGCAATGTGCGACCTCATTATATATATGTTCTCTACTTTGATTTTATTTTGGTTAACTTATTAGGAAAGGTTTACTACAGATTAAAATGGTGTGCGGAAGCGGTCGAACAAGACGTTCGACATGACAGGCTCACGAGGAAAGTGGTGCTCCTTCGGACATCCCGCCTTAGTTTCGACCCCAACGCTGCTATTTTTAATGTTGATAATCTGCAGACTCGATTTCCCAACGTTGAGGATACTAGGCCCTCTAAGAGGTTTCTCCATAAGTATCGAGGGGAATCGGGGGTTTTCACTATTCATGAAAAATACTACTTTCCACATGACCACAAAATTTGGGTCCCAATAGAAGATGACTCTTCCTTATTTTCTCCCTGTCATGATTACTTCACAATTTCAATAGAGGCCCTTAATGCTGGCCTTCAGTTTCCCTTTCCCCCTTTATATCCCATATCATGTCGCGCTATTCTCTATGCCCCTACCAAATAACTTCGAATACCTTAGGAAATATTTACGGACTTGTTTTAGCATGTTTTGTGAACGGGTTTGAATTGAATGATGCTATTGTCAACTACTTGTTTAAGCTTAAGCAAGACAAAAATAATGTTGTTTTTGAAAGCCAGGTGGCTTGGTCTTTATGCATGATAACTCATCAAATATTAAGGACGGGTTAAATAAATTCATACAGGTTCGCCCACCTACTCTTCCCTACTACTTGATAGTTTGGCGTGACCTAGTTCGCCCTCGTAGTCTATGCACTGAGAACTTTACCGAGGAGGATTGGGCAATTATCTATTATTTTGATAGGGATATGAGTGAGGCTAGATTCTTGGCAACCCAAGCCCACCTTAGGCAGGAGGTCGTACTCGTTAAGGCGGAGCTTAGTGCAAAGCCTACTTCAGGTAACTTTCTATTCTTGCTAGCAAAGAGACTTTCACATACTACTATTTCTTTTTCTTTATTTCTTTTCTCTTCGTTCTCCCCTTATTTTTTTTTTTTTTAGTATCTAACTATCTCTTAACTTTCAGCAGAGGAACTAGCTAACACTGACATCGTCAACTTCTTTGTTTCGGAAGTGGTTCTCCCTAACGCCAAGTTGGGGGTGGCCAGGTTTCTCCAACGGTGGCTAGTCAAGCATCTTCGATGGTGGCTACAGTCCTTGGAGAGTGGGCACCCCAGACTCCAATGCTACCAGTCTAGGGGATCATCCTAGTCCTCTTTTAGGGCTCCTCCTTCTCACCAAGGTGGTTCCTCCTTTTTGAAGAATTTAGAGGAAAGGCAGGGTCATAGCCATCCTAGTCTGCCTTCCGCTTCTTCTGCCTCGATTACGATGACATAAGATCCTCCTACCCCCACTCTAACCTTACCTGTTCCAACTGCCCCTTCTAGGGAAGAACCAAGAGCTGGGACCACCTTTGCAGATGAGCAAGTGGATACTCCACACATAACTTTTACTTCGTCATCCATTCCTAATCTTGAGGCTTTGCATTGTATTTTTGGGGTAATTCTACCAATGCTCCGGACTTCTCAAGATGGATCTTTTTTTATATTCGAGGTAAGCTCTATGACTTATCTGATCCTTCGCATTTACACACTTTACTCCTTTCACATTCTATGTTTATGTTTTCATGTTTATGTAGTACATTGCTACTTTTGCCTCTTTGTGCACTGTTGGAATGCGAGGTGAAGAAGCTATCCACCGTCTTCACAGCCTATAAGGGGATTTTTTATCTTTTAGAGATTCAGCCTATTTTCAAGAGGAAAGGCTTCGTTAGAAGTTGAAGCAGTCCAAGGCTTAGTGTGTCGAGTTACATAGAAAAATAGATGGGATGAAGGGTGCCTTGCAAGGTAGAGATGAGCATATTGCTCGGCTAATTGTTGATTTGCCACGCGCCCGCAAAGAATCTGTGCCCGCTTTTAAATCCAGCACCAAGTACCAGATGATAAAGAATGAAGATTGTTAGTCGGGACTTGAATGGGTGTTTGATCGTTTGTTGGGGAAGCTCAAGGAGGGTGGACCCTCTTGCACATGGGAGGTCGTCAAAGATCTTATATGCCATGTCACTGACAAAATTGTGAATGAATTGAATACCGAAGTAGGTCCCTCAACCGGTGGTAGGAACGCTAGGTCTCAAGCATGAGCATTATCCGACTTTGGGATTGGCAACCTTATGACATCTTGCCATTTAACCTTTTGCTTTTCTGGTATGTTATTTTGGTCTTGGTGTAGAAATACTCGACATAAAGTGATGATGTTTGTACTCTAGCTTTTTTCTTTGTATGTACGGATTGTATTTACACTTTTTATTCTGCGACTTGTGTTGATGTGAAGCAAAAAATACTGCGTGTAACAGTGTAGGTTGTGTCAATTTGTTGTATCTATGCTTAGCGTGCTATGGCTTTTGCCAATTTAGGTAAGCATAAAGGTACCTTTGTAATTTTTTGGATATCGCATCTTTGACCAATGGACTTGATTTGTTATGCTTGCAAATAGCGAACGTCGTTTTTGAACAGGTGAATGCTTACTGTCTCATTTCTAAGTAGATGAATGTTTATTGCTACAGCTCTGAACATATGAATGTTTATTGTTGCAGCTCTAAACATATGAATGTTTATTGTTGCACCTCTGAATAGGTGAATTCTGAATAGGTGAATGTGTAGTGTTGCACCTTTGAATAGGTGAATGTTTATTGTTGCAAGTTGTGATGGTAGCGAAGGAATGTTGCTAGTGACTACAGCGGTCAACGCATAAGAGGTGCTTAAATCCACAAGCTGACATGTATAAAATTTCACCTAAATGATGATGGACAAAGTTTTCTGGCTGGTTGAACTCATAAGCTGGGATATATGAAGTTTCACTGAAATCTTAAATGGACATTACCTTATATTTGTAAGGTGTTGCAAAGTAAATCACGTCTCAAAATGAAGCCTTTAAAGACTAGAGTTTTCCCACATTTTCAAGAAAAGGTAACAAAGATGTAGTATCGAAATGGTAGGGGTCAGTAACTTGCATAACTTGGCCTCGACACTTTCAACTAAGCATGACTTTCAACCTTTAGATAGTTTACCTTGCGATCTAGGGCAGGTACAATTCTTAAATCCCTAAAGGAATAAGAGTCAGATTACATATCCACCTGGAATTTCGTGAAAAGTCTTAGGTGTTTATAATGGTCTTTTGCGTTTTTAGTTAAGAAGATCATATGAAGGGTAAAGTACGTGGACATAGGTAGGGACCCTTTTGTACTAGTTGCCTTTGATTTATTAGTATTATACACCATATTCACAATAAGGCGCAACATTTAATAATTTTCTACCTTATGAACCTAGGTATTGCATGCATTCCAGCTGTGGGATAATTCCACCCCATCCATTCGATTTTCTTCTTTCAATACCTGGGTCACCATAAGGACCTTCCCAATTTGGGGCAAGCTTCCCTGTACCGGGTCCCTTCCCATCGGATTCCATGTGTTGTGAGACCAAATCACCTACTTGGAAACTTCGCGGTGTGACCCTTAGATTGAAGTAGACGACCATCCTTTTTTCTGCATGACTATCTAGACTAGAGCGTTGGCTTGAACTTCCTCAATTAGATCCAGCGATCCTCGCAGAACTTCTTCATTAGTCCCTATATGGAAATGTTTTATGCGAAAGGTGGGATTGTGTATATCTACGGGTAGAACTGCCTCGTAAAGGGCGTTTCACCCATAGTCATCTTAGCCATTGCCCGGGTTGACCAAAGGATACTAAGTAACTCGTCCATGCATTTTCCTTTGGCCTCATCAAGTCATTTTTTCAAGCCTTTTAAAATTTCTTTATTAGATGCTTCAGCCTGGCCATTACTTTGTGGGTGTGCTATGGCAGCAAAATGGAGGTTGATCCCTACTTCTTCGCAGTAGACCTGAACTCATAGCAAACTAAATTGCGATCCATTATCAACTATCAAGGCTCGAGGCACACTAAAACAAGTGATAATATTTTTCCATAATAATTTTTATGGAGCCGTTGCCCAAAATGTCCCAAAATAAAAAAAAAAAATATTACCAAAAATGGCCCATTTTTAAAAAATTTTACCCAATTGGCCTCCACATCAGCAAATTTTAAAAATATAACCTTTTTTTTTTTGCATTTGGTATTCCTCCTTGTGAGGAAGGTACCCTGACAAGTGGTAGGGTTTTTCGTCCGAGTCTATCGATGACAGACCCTGCCACTTCCTTTTTTTAATTTTTTTAATAAATTATTAATTATTAATTATTAATTAAATTAAATATATTAATTGTATTTTTATTATCATATTATATTTAGTTTCCTAATTTACATTTTAGTTAAATTATTGGGAATCTCGGGATTTCAACAATATAATTTTTTTTTCAACTTAAAAAAAAAAACCAAGTATATTTATATTAAAATATAAATATATAAATATTTTAGAGAAAATAACACTTAGATACCATTAGGTTTAAGCATTCATCACTTAGGTACCCTCACATCTCAATATATAGAATAAGGTACCCCGAGGTTTGAATATATTATCACATATTCTATGCTAGAATTTGATTAATTTTTATAAATGCAGCCAAAGTTCTACAAAAATTGTTGATTTAATACATAATTATGATAATATATGTAACACATGCCAATATTTTTATCAAAAATTTAGTGAATTACGATAAAATATTCACCAAATACTGATGTAATCTACCTAAATTTTTCCCAAAAAATGTGTCAAGTTAGTATTTTTCAACAAAAATCATTAAATTCTAATGAATATAGTAATATATTATTGAAACGACGTTCAATTTGAACAAAAAAATATCAAAATTTGACAAAATATTAAAACCTAATTGATAAAATATGTTTTATTATTAATAAAATTTTAAAATTTTAGGGTATCTAAGTGATAGTAAAACCACAAGGTACCACATTATATACATTAATATATCATGGTACCTAAACAATAAATGGTCAAATATTAGATCACCTAAGAAATAATTTCTTAATATAAAAAATATTACATAATTATCCATATATTTGTATAATAATTGAAATATTATTATTGAGGATGAAAGGAGAGAGAGTTGTATTAATGACGATAAATTTAAACTAGGACAGGAGTTAGTGGTATTGTAAAGATAATAATTTATGTTAAATGCTATGTCAACAAATGACTATTATTAGATAACTCTAATAATGAGTAAATTAAAAATTATGTATAGATAATATAATTTAATATTTAATAAATAATTTAATTTAAATTTTTATTATAAATTATATAGATAATTTAACTAAAATATACATTATAAAGCCAAATATAACATGATAATAAAAAAATATAATTAATATATTTAATTTAATTAATAATTACTAATTTATTACAAAATTAAATAAAAAATAAAAAAATTTTAAGTGGTAGGGTCTGTACCTCCCTCACAGGAAGGGAGGTATCCCAAAAAAAAAAAAAAAATTTAAATTTTAAAATTTGCTGATGTGAAGGCCATTTGGGTAAATATTTTTTGAAATCAGCCATTTTCGGTAATATTTTTTTGGGCCATTTTAGGCATGGCTCATTTTTGTGTGGCTTGATCCATTATCCTGGCCACCGATTCTGCCTCAACCCATTTGCTGATATAATCAATGAGGGCTATCACAAATTTCCTTTGCCCGGAAGCTATGGGAAAAGCTCCCAGCATGTCTATCCCACATTGTGCGAAAGGTATTGAATTGATTAAGGGTTGTAGAGATGTGGAGAGAACATGATGTATTGGGGCAAATCTTTGGCAAGCATCGCACGGATACACCAAATCTTTAGCATCTTTTTTTTAGAGTTAGCCAGAAGCATTCCGTGCGAAGAACTTTGTTAGCTAAGGTATGTCCTCCAATATGTCCTCCGCATTCTTCGTCAGAAGTTCCTACAATATGTCGTATCCTTGTCTCCTTTCCACACATTTCAATAACGGGTGTGAAAATGATCGTTTGTACATTTGATTTTCTAAAATTACAAATCGAGATGCTTGGCGCCTTATCTTTTTGGCTTCAAGGGGATCTTCTGGTTGTATTCCCTGAGAAATGTAATCTGATATTCACTTAATCCAACTAGGTGTTTCAGCAACATTACATACTTTGGAGTGGCAGGTTCTTTCAAAATGCTTTGGTAAGCTTGCTTCAGCAATATTTCTATGCCCTTATCTAGTGTTTGGCACGAGCTAGCCAACTTGCTTAGTTTGTCGGCTATGCGATTCTCGTCTCACTCGATATATTGCACCTTTACCCTTATTGGTTCGATGGGAGGCTTTGAAAGGCTTGCATGTACTTGGCCATACTTGGGTCTCAGAACTCATATTCCCTATTTATTTGGCTCACCACTATTTTCCAGTCACTAAAGATTGTCATTGTTTTAGCCCTCGCTGCACACGCTAATCCTACCTAATGAATTAGGGTTTCGTACTTAGTCACGTTATTGGTTAACAGGAATTGAAATTGTAAGGCATAGTGATGTGTGGCACCCTCTGAGTCTTGAAGATAGACACCCACTCCTGACCCCTCCTAACCCAAAGAACCATCTATGAATATTTTCAAAGCTCGGGCCGCCCCACTTGCAGGGTTAGTCCCTGTAGGGTTCCCTTGCTACTTTGAAGTGTTCACATCTTGCCCTTCTCTTTCAGTTCCAACTTCGTTGGGGTCCTTTGCTTCAAAAGTGCATTTGGCAATGAAATCAACCAATGCCTGAGCTTTGATAGTAGTTCTGGTAGATAGGAGGGATCATTTGTCAAGTCTAGAAGCAGAAACTATAGAGAGAAGCTCTAGGAATTGTGAGTGGTGCATGCATTTCCGCGGTGGCGGGTGGATCTCCTCCCCTCACCTTCTGGCAGCGCGTGAAGGCACGTGCATTGTCGCACATCGGCTTCTTGACATTTCTGTGCTCCTCGTTGTCTCATCTTTTTAGTAGACTACTGCAATCACCACTTTGATTAGGTTTGAGGGTGTAACACATATGAGAGAGGGAGTTGAAGGTGGTAGTGTTGATTTGCATAGGATGCAGTTTTTGCTGTTTCTCCACTAGTTATCAATTGCTTATCATCTGGTGGCTCTGCCTTGATGCCTTGTGACCCTTTTCTCTTGGTGGCTATTGTGGTGGTGATCCTTCTCTCTCTATAGGTTTCCCTCTCCTATTTCTTGAGTTGATTTCCTTCTTGTAAGCAATTGTTGGTAAGATCTCTTTCTTGCTAATTTTCTGCTCTTTGTGATCACCCTTACCAATCTTGGGTGGGTTTGGTACATCTTGATTGTTTTTGGTGTTTTAAGCTGATTGCTCTATTTTGACTTTCATTTTGTGCTCTTGCTAAGTTTCTTGCTGAGTTGTCACTCTTGATGATTGAGCTCTGGTTTTGCTTGACCTGTTTTTGCAATTAGGGTCGATCTTGATTTCTTTGTTGTGGTTTATCCTTCTTGGACTGATTTCCCGTTGTTATTGTAGTTCATCTCACTTGCTTACTTCATCCCTTTATGCGGTGTTTGGATTTGGAGGCTAGCTATTTAGTTTAAGGTGCTGCTACTTGATTCCTTTCTCTTTTTTGCACAATTTTTGGTCTTGTGTATTGATATTAGTGGTGGTTGTGGTTTGATTTTTGTGGTTATGGTTGTTGGTCATTCTTGGTGGTGGTCTTAAGGTGTGCTTGGGTGATTGGGTTGGTATTTGTTTGGTGGTGGTGGTGCTCTTGTTTGGTGGGGGCTTGTGGTTGTTTTGGTGGCTTCTTGGTCTTGTGGTTGATTGGAGGGTGGAGGTGGGTTGGGGTGGTTGGGAGGTGGGGGATTTTGCTTTGGTGGTTGTACGGTGGCTAGTATGGGGTTGTTAGGGTGGTGGTTGGTGGTAGGGAATGGTTGGTTGGTTGGAGGTTGTTAGTGTTTTGCGAATTGTGCAAAATTTTGTTACTAAAGTTGTTAGGATATTTTTAAGTTAGTTATGGACTTGATTTTTTGGGTTCTTGTGCTATCTTGAACCTTGCTCTTGTTTTTTTACCTTCTTGGGTTTATTCTCGATTTCTTGTGTTTATGGTGGAAGATAATGTTGACCCGAATGAGGAATGGGTTGCGAATTGGTCGGTAGGTGAATTTTGGAACAAGAGTTCTGGTGAAGCTTTAGACTCTTGGTTTGATCATATTCGTGCCCCACCAATGTGGAAGCCACATCATCTCGAGAAATGGAGTCATTGCCTCATGGGTGGTTTCAGTGGTGATCATGTGGCTTTCTCCCGATGTTCAGCCATAGCCCATTCGCTTTGGGGTTCGATGGGTCTTGAGTGTGTCATTCCTTGTGAGGAGGGTTACTGCTTTTGTTTTGATTCCTACACTGATGCAGCTAGAGTGCTTCAGGGCGGTCCATGGTTCATTAATGGCCATTATCTCTCACTTGATCACTGGATCATTGATCGTAAATGCCTTGGTTTCTCATCTTCGCCCTCTCGACTCCCGGTTTGGATCCAAATTCATGAAATTAAAGCAAAATTATGGACGAAAAAGGCTCTTAGCTCCATTGCTAGTGGAGTAGGAAAACCTCTATACTTGGATCAACCAACTATTGAGGGGACCATGACTCACTAAACTTGGGTTTGTGTTGAAGTCGATGCTTAAGATCCTCTACCCTACAATGTAAAGGTTGATTTTGATGGTCTCCGATTTGCAGTTCTGATAAAGTATGAGGGTTAGCCTAAAATTTGCCAAAAATGCTTAGTTTTTGCCTATTCTTCCCACACCTTGAATTCCCCGGACTCCTCTCATTCTCCTCCTCCGAATATTATTGCAGGCGGCAGAAGCCATTCGAGAAATTGCTGGCCTCAGGTAGTTTAGGGCAGTGAGCTAGGGGACGATAGTGAGGGTCCGGTTGGGGCCGGTTCCTGTGCAGGTTGGGGGGTCAGTTGGGGG
The DNA here is from genome assembly GCA_018398585.1 of Simmondsia chinensis. Lineage (NCBI taxonomy): Eukaryota > Viridiplantae > Streptophyta > Magnoliopsida > Caryophyllales > Simmondsiaceae > Simmondsia > Simmondsia chinensis. The sequence continues at coordinate 21,331,606 of JAGTTD010000006.1, read as the reverse complement.
GCCAGCTTGTGGTGTAAATAGCCCAGGCCCTCACATTGGGTCAGTTTGGTTGGGTAGGTAATGGAGGTCATATTCGAACAACTCCACTGCCCCTGCCAACATTCGCTCTCAACATTAGCTCTGAACATTCTAGCATGGACAGTAGCTTTTTCACTAGATGGTCGGTTAATATGTTCAAATTGTGTGCCTGAAAATATGGGCAAAGTTTTCTAGAGGCCATAACAACGGCAAATATCAACTTTTCAAAGGGCCGATCTCTTACTTCTGCATCTTTCAACACCTGACTGACAAAGTATATTGTCACTTGCTCCTTAAAGCGATTTGCCACCAACATGGCACTACTAGTTTTGTCTGATGCCGCTAAATACAAGGCAAGTGTCTCCCTTGGAATGAGTTTTTCCATAGAGGTAAGGCGTGCTAAGTGATCTTCCACCTCCATGATGGCCCGGTCGCACTCGTTGTCCCATACCTGATCCCTCTTTTTTCGCAGTGCTTGAAAAAGGGCGACGCTTTCTTTGTCGCTTTAATAATGAATCTATTAAGTGCAGCCAATCACCCGATAAGGTGTTGCACATGCTGACCATTTTGGGCGTTCCCATTTCTAAAACAGCTCTTACCTTAGCTAGATTGGCTTTGATTCCCCGGGCGCTAAAATTTGAAAGGTCTCTTCCAAATCCAAAACATGGTCCTTTCTGGCACATGACTTGACAATCATATCGTCAACATAAACTTCTATGTTGCGACCAATTTGTTGAGCAAATACTTTATTGACCAATCACTGATATGTGGCCTTTGCATTCTTTAAGCTAAACGGCATCACCTTGTAGCAATATGTACCTTCATTTCTCCTCAATTGATGGGACATTTTTTCCCCTTTTCTTCTAATGGAAAAGTAGAATATCTTTTGAGGAAGAGCCCACCACCCACTTTTTTCCCCCTGCTCCATTGTAGAAACAGGGCCTCGCCTTGACGAATGATGTATTTTCCTCATTTCACTGGTCCATTTTGATTTGCTGATACCCAGAGAAGGTGTCCATGAAGCTAAATAATTCATTTCCCGCCATTGAGTTCACCAACTGGTCAATCTTTGGAAGGGGGTAGGAATTTTTAGGACAGTGTTTGTTTAGATCTATGAAGTCCACAAACATCCTCTAAGTTTCATTTGGTTTTTTGACAAGAACCACATTAGACAACCATTCTGGACATTTCACTTCTCATATGAATCCAGCCTTGAGTAGTTTGAGAATTTCCATTTTGATTGCCCCATTTCTTTCAGCACAAAAGCTTCTTCTCTTTTGCTTAATGGGAACCGCGCTTGGAAACATGTTTAATCGATGCTGTTAGGAATAATGTCCAAAAAATCCATATTTGTCTTGTTATTTTATTTGACTAATGAATAAAATTTAAGTTCTAATCATTATCTTGATAAATTTGTGTAATTGAGCGTGTATGTTGCATGTGATTTCCTTTTTTATTAACGTCCATGAGATGGATATAGTCCTCATATTACTTTTTACATGTCTAGTCTAATTGGATAATGAGATTAAGCCACAAATAGACTTGGAACAAATGGTATGAAATGTTATTTAAAAAACTCGTAGTTGGTGGTAAGTTTGGACTACTTGTCTGTTAAGACTATGACTTTAGATGACTTGTCTTGGTCACGTGGATGGCGATCTGAAAGTGTTAGAGTGGTATATTTAATAAGATTAATACACCGAGTCAGACCATGTGGGTTACTTGTTTCTAGACTACTATCGGAAATGAGTGATTCATGTTACACTATCTGAATGACGACTCTAAATCCTGATTCTGGATTTGTGTATGGAATGTTAGTTACTTTGGTGTACTATAAGTAAGGTCTAGAAAAATGACTGAATTGCCATGTACACTGGGTAACAGCCTGAAGTGTGACAAGGATTAGGTATGCAATATGGAGTACTACAATTTCCTATGAGATAAAGATGTCCCCTTTGTTGATTCACAAGTGTTTGAATAATTCAGAATCTTTGGACAAAGTGTTCCAGGTATTTAACATTTAGAATTTATATTGTGAATATGTTCAGGTATAAATGAATTATTCAGTAAAGGGCGAGTCGGTAACTAATAAAGAAGCTGTGAGAAAAATAATGGTAGTAGTTCTAATTATTTTTAATTATGGATGTCTCATAGAGGGGTTATTGTTGTAAGAATAGTTTATTTGGGAATTATCAAATAAATGATTTAAATGTGGAGTGTAGTAGGATTTATTTTATGGAATTAAGTCTTATTAAATAGTAAATAAATTTTATCATGAGATAGTAATTAATTTAACCTATTTGGAGTTAGATTTAAATTGTTCATGAGGTCCCTGCATAGGCCTCTGTTTTTATTACCATCGAAAAATATTAAAGAATTCATGAGATCAGTAAATTTAATTTTGCTAAATATTATTCATGAGATTAATAAAAGTTAAAAATTATAAAATAAAATAAGTTTTTAAAATTAAAAATTCATAAGATAAATTTTTGCATTTGGAAGACAAAACAAAACAAAACAAAAAATTTAAAAATCACAAAAATAGTGCTGCAATCCAAGTTAATATGCATCGCGCACTGGGCTGCACAGGGCCGCAATCTGCACCTTTGAGCACGGGGGAAGCCCAGCTTTGGCGATTTGTGCCAACAGGCACGGGCCAATCCCACTCTGCCACGTGGCACACGTTGGGAGTTTTTAAAAGCGCGGTATTTGTGTTGAACGAAAATGTGTCGTTTTGATAAGTTTTATTTGTTTTTCACATATCCCACATCAAATTTTCAAAAATTTTTCCCTCAGAAAGCGTACTATAAATAGGGTTTTTGGAGTTAGGGTTTAGCATCCGACTTTAAATTAAAAATTTCAGAAAGTACTAACTTTCGGAGATCTAATTAGGGAGAAAATTTTCCTTTGAAAATTTTCTTTCTTTAGTTTAACATTTTTCAGAGTCCACTCTCCGGACATTTTGAGTTGTTGCATAGAAGACTTCTGAGTCTTGGCTTTCTCGGCGTTCTCTATTATTATTATTATTATTCTAGTTTTCTTAATTTTGAGCAATTCTAGGTATTCTTCTTTCCTTCTTTTTTAATTTTTCGCTTTTCTATTTATTTATAATATTCTTATTATGCTAGTTTTAATTCATGTTATTATTATGAAAGTATTAGAATAAAAGGCCTGTAGATTTAAATTAGAAATTTGAATCTATAGATTTAAAATCAAAAATTTAAAATCAACTTTAGGTTTAAAACTATAAATTTTAAACCCTTCTGCGGCACTAGTTTGATAAACTTGGGGAAAGTTTTTGAAATTCTTCCCAACAAATGCAATATCACCTCATGACTAATGCCCGGCATCTCCTCTGTACTGTATGCGAACTTCAACAAAGATGTTAATTCATGCTTCAAGTCCTTAGGCAGCCAACATTCTAACTTGACCATCTTTCCTTCCTTAATTTCTACCTCTTCCAAGCCGCCAAATCCCGACTTGGTCCTTCCAGTACATTTGCACATGGAGGATTAAGCTTTTCCTTTTGGTTTTCAACAAAATTTCACAATCAACATCACGCAAGGATGCGCGATAGCATTCTCAGGCTACCTTTTGATTTCTCCGAAGGGCAATGATGTCCCCATTGCTAGCTTCGAACTTCATCAACAAGTGGTAGGTTGAAATTACTACTCTTATATGGTTCAAAACAGGTCGTTCGAGTATAATGTTATATGGGGAGGTTGTGTCCACAATCATAAATTCTATTCTAACTTTCCTGGCGGCTTCTTTCCCACGAAAGATAGTGTCCATAACGATTGCTCCCATGGGTCTAACCGCCTCCGTGAAGCTAACTATGGGATAACTCACTGGAAGAATCCAATTTATGGGTACCTCCATCTGCTCAAAGCATTGATAAAAGATGACGTTCACAGTGCTCCTTTGATCGACTAAGACCCTGTGGCCCTGTATCGCTCCACATTAATAGAGATAACCATGGGATCATCATGAGGCACATGGATATCTCCAAATTCTTCGTTGGTGAAAGTGATTCCTAATAGGGATCACCTCCTTTGGCTCGCGCCTCTCCTATGTACAACAAATCATGGGGTGAGACTTGAGAAATCATCACGATCATCTGTTTTGGCGTCTCAATCATCTCTTTAGGAGGCACTATCACCAAGACCTTGCTATTCATTTCCTCGATTTGTACTTCTTTACTTGTCAATCCACCATGATGGTCTTGAACCTGTTTTTAACGAGCTTTGCATTCTTCTGTGGTTTGACCGTAAAACTATTGAAACTTGCACCATTTGTCCTTTTCTTGAGAGTCAAATTGCCGCTTGGATGGGTAGGATGCTTTTTTGTAGGAGGGTGACCGATATGTCTGTTTCTTGTTCATTTTGTAGGTCATATGTCTCGGAGGTGTTCCAACTTGAACTCGGGAGTTAGATGCGGACCTGGGAAATTTTGTTCTTGTTAGATAAGAGGATTCATATTTTTCTTTCGACTTTCCTAGGACCCCTAGTCAGAGTCTCCCTACTGCGTTCATCATGTCCTCAGCTGATATATACTTATTAGCTTTTTCCCATAATTCGTCGATTGTTTGAGGTTGCTTCTTTGCTAGCGCGAACTTAAAATTTGAATTCTTCAGCCCATTAATAGAGGAACTTATTGTTGTTTTGTTAGCCGAACCTGGTATATCTATCATTTCTCTGGAGAATCTTCTAACAAAGTCTCCTAAAGACTCCGAACACCCTTTGTTGTAGTTGTATCAACTGAGCTGCTATTTTCTTTCTTCGCTTGTTGCTCATGAAGTGGTGAGCAAACTTCTCTATTAATTGCGTAAAACTATCAATTGTCCCTATTGGTAAGGATGTAAACCATGATTGAGCTACTCCTTTTGGAGTGGTTGGAAAAACACTTGCACCATACCTCCTCTAAAGCATCTTGTATATACATCCGGGACTTAAAGTATGAAAAATGATCCTTTGGATCCTGGGTCCCATCAAAACGATCTGTATTTGGGATCTTAACCTTCTTTACCGAGAAAGACAGGATCCTTTTAGAAAAAGGAGAGTGGGTGCCTAGAACCTTCGGTGCCTTATTAGACTTATCGTCTCCTAACAGAGAGTTGGTTTCCCATTGCCTGATGCCTGTATTACTAACGGATTCGTCCTCCATTTGGTTCCGTTCTGTTTGAAGAAGCTTGCCTATCCTTTTCTCGCGGCATTCAACCTCTAAGCCCGACTCTTGTCTAGGCCACCCTTCTTACTAGTTTCGCAAGTCTTTAGACCCACAACCAGTAATTTTGTGACTTCCGTCTCCAAGTGCATGAAGCGCTTCCAGTTGTTGTTCAACCACTTTTTGCAGTAGACGATCTAGTGTTTTTTATACATCCTGTAGTTGTTGTTTTAACACTTGCTTAGGTTCACCGTCAGGTTTGGAGGGATTAGGAGATCCTGGTGGCTATGTCACGATTCATATGCTTCCCACAAATGAAGCTAATTATGTTTTTGAAAAATTTGCATATGTGCGAGGTAGGATAAGCCAAATTTAAGCTTTCGCAGAGAGACCACCAGGATCTCCTTCTCCCCTTCCGTCCTAGTATTTTCCAGTTACCAAGGGGGTGCCCCTTGTGAGTGTGCTTAGAAGTTTTGAAGACTTGGGAAGATCTCTCCATTTTCTTCTCTCTCTCTCTCCTTCCCTTCTTTTGAGGACTTTATCTGCATATATATATATATATGAAGAGTGCATATGTTGGTCTCCTATTTTGGGACCTTCGTTACGAGGTCGCCCGTTCTGGGATGCCCGTGTCTGGGGCACCCGTTCTGGGATGCCCGTTCTTAACCGTGGGTATTTGGCCCGCTGTGTTTTGCTCGCCTTGTTGCTACACTAGTAGGTGTGGTTATAAATAGTATATACTTTGAAGATGGTGAGAGATGTTGATGTATTTTCAAAAAAAGTGTTTTCAATGTGTTTTTGAAGTTTTTTGGCTCAAGCATGTTGTAGTGTGTTGACACACAATCTTATAGAAAGTCTTAATGCACAAAGGCCGGGGCTGAAGTATAGCCTTAAGTTTCGATACACAAGAAAAGTTGGTCTTTTTTCGCGTGGTTTCTTGTGTCCATTCCAAGAGGGCTTATGTCCCTTTGAAGGGACACTTGAAGCTCTATTTAAAGCCCCTTTATAATCAAATTTGGTGACTTCAGAATTTTTTTTTTTTTGGTAGGTAAGCGTAATATTTATTGATTTTCAATAGGAAATACAAAGAAACTTGAGGCATACTCCAAGGTAAGTCCAAAGCCTACATTAAGCAGGACCAAAGCAAAGCAACAACTAGAAAGCTAAGAACAAGCAAACAAAAGTGCTTGCCTAATAAAGCTAAAACCAAAGCAAAAAGAGAAGTAAAGAACAATAAAACTCACTCCTACAAAAGAATAAAAATAAGAAAAAGAAAATAAATGAGAAAAACAAAGAAAAGAAAGGGAAGAAACCAACAAGGCTCATCCCACAGTAGTAGTATCTATAGCAATAGCAGCAGTTGCTCTAGTCATCTGACGCTTAGCACGACGGAACTCACGAGGGGAAGTCACACCATGAGACTTTGAAGCCAGAGCACGCTGAATGGGATCAACACCAGTAGAAGCAGAGGTGCCCTCAGCTTAAAAGCAAGCATAGAACCCAAAAGAGGAAGGCCTACTCAAAGGGAAAATACTTGGAACACTGGCTTTGCGGTTCAAAGTATAAATCATGGGCTCATCATTCCCTATCAAGAGCCTTGAGCCACAACAATCTCAGAAGGAACCAGAGAAGACTCCCTCACCCAAAGATAAGACGTAGAGGAAATGCAAAAATTTGATAGACCCAAGTTATCCGATCTCCCCATAGTTAAATCCCGAGAAGAAACTGGCGCAAATCGAGTCGGAGAAGAAGAATCCTGAATAAGAGGGGCATTTGGAGCTGAAATGGGAGCCAGGGGTTGAATAACCTCGGACCTATGGCTGGGCTAGGGTGCCACTCCACGGCCCCCAAATATGGGCCTGGGTGGTCCAACCCCACCCAGGATATCTGTGATTGGGGCAGCGAGCCCCTAGCATGGGTTGGCCCAACGCCAAGGTGGTGTTGGGCCACAAAGAGATAGGACCCTTGCAGCCCAGTGAAAGGAGACGGCCCACTAACCGGTGCAGGCCCATAAGATGACATGCAGCCCATTTACCCAAATCCATACCCAGAAGAAGTACCCATAGGAAGCCCAAATATTAACCCAGGCCCATTATTAAAGGGGCCATGCCTCCAAAAATTACTTGAGAAAATCATATCATTCTCTACTTCTTCCATCTTGGAAATCCATCCTCTTTCCTCTCATTCTCACTTTGTGTTTTTGGTTTCATTGTATCTCCGAGACTATTTTGATAAGGACTAGATAAGTTTAAGGAAAACAGTTTACTACACTCCTTGAAGCCATTGTATTGTACCTGTTTTATTAAAATTCCCTAACCATTATTAGAATCCTAGATCAACCACTAGCTAATTCAATGAAGTACAGCCTGAGATTATCGGATTCTATGTTGCTCGAAGGCTTCTAAACCCAACAACTCCAAAGTGGTATGAACCACTGCTTGTGTTGGAATTGTATTTTTGATGTATAATTTACTTGTATTTAGATTAGTATTTTACATGTATTTATTCCTAGCATAATTTTAGGATCTTGTTTATTCCTAACATAATTACCTAACATGATTCTAGGATTTTGTTTATTCCTAGTTTAATTATCTAGCATAATTTTAGGATCTTGTCTCTTGCCTCTTCCTTATATTCTCCTTGGTACTTGTATATATTGCAAGGTTGATTATGTAAATAGATTATCCAAAAGGAAAATAAAAAGATTACAATTCAATTCAAATTCATCTCTTGCTAGTATTGTCTTGATTCTAGTATATTTGGTTCAAGCAATTTTTACATGGTATTAGAGCAAGTGTCGATCTTGCATTAGGTGACCTTTTTCCACCCCCGATCATTCAACTGACCCACGGCCAAGGGCACCCTGGGTGCGATTTGTGAGTTGTATTTTCTTCCCTCTTGCTACTTGTGCTTGTTTTGTGTATTGATTTAGTAGATTATGGCGGATGTTAGCAATAATGAGACTACTCCAAGCGAATGCTAATTAAATAATCATGCCGACTCTCCCGTCAGGGGAAGTCATTGATGATAATTCTCCATTTTATCTACATCCCTCGAATCATTCGAGCTTCATTTTGTCCAAAACATCTTAACAGGACCTAATTATCCTTCTTGGAGAAGGGCAATTCTTAAAGTTTTCAAAGCTAAGAGGAAAGTTGGTTTTCTTGATGGCAGTATTGCTAGACCAGATGAGAATTCACCAGATTTTGAAACTTGGAGTGCGTGTGACTTCAACAACAACAACAACAACAAACTCAGTGCCTGTAAGGACTCCGCAAAAGTAGGGTCAGGCGGGGAGGGGGGGGGGGGGTAGATGTATGCAGCCTTCTCCCTTCAGGGGGTTACCCTGAAAAGAGGCTGTTTCCGAGGACCCCCAACCTGAGACGCTGGTCCGCAGCAAAGAGCATGTGACCTAACAGCAGGAGAACATCAAAGCATGAGTAGGGCAAAACACATGATGAGCAAAACAACAAACTCATTGTAAGCCACAACAAGCATAAATCAAAGGATAGGTAGGCAAATAGTAGCTCATGAGAGCAAGTACACAACCTAGGTGCGCCAAAAGGATGTCAAGGCCTAGCGCTAGTAGGCCAAACTACCCTATTCCAACTGGAGCATCTATAACCCCTATACTAGCCCTCCATTGGGCCTTATCTAAGGCCATCTCCTCCCGAAGGTTTAGGTGGGTGAGGTCTTGTCAGATCGTCTTCAGCCATCTCTTCTTTGGCTTGCCTCTTCCTCTTCTGCCTGGTGTAGTAAGGGGCTATTCGCACCTCCTAACTAGAGCGCTGTCTGGTCTTCTTCTAACATGTCCAAACCACCTCAAACGTTGCTCCCTCAATTTATCTTCAATGGGGGCTACGCCCAATTTGCCTCTCATGACGTCGTTTCTGATCCTATCCTTCCTTGTGTGTCTGCACATCCACCTCAGCATTCGCATCTCCGCCACCTTCATCTTCTGTGTGTGCTGTTGTTTCATCGCCCTGCACTCCGCCCCATACGTCATGGCTGCCCTCACAACTGTCTTATAGTATCTTCCCTTTAGCTTCAGGGGGAACTGTCTATCACAAAGTACCGCGGAGGCCATCCTCCACTTATGCCATCCCACTTTAATCCGGTTGTTAACATCGTCGTCAACTTCGCCGTTGTGCTGTATCATAGACCCCAAATACCTGAAGCTCTCCTTCTTCGATATGGCCTCAGATCTAATCTTTACGTCTTCCCCGCAAGGCATGGTGGAGGGATCCAACTTGAGTTCCATGTACTCGGTCTTGGCTCTGCTTAGTCGTAAGCCCTTCAACTCTAGTACCCCTCTCCACAGTTCCAGCTTCTCATTTACCTCTTCCCGCAACTCCCCCACCAACACTATGTCATCTGCAAAAAGCATGCACCAAGGTACGCATCCATGGATGTGCCTAGTGAGCTCGTCCATAACCAGAATGAATAGATAGGGGCTCAAAGTAGACCCCTGGTGTACCCCTACTGTTATCGGGAAAGCGTCTGTCTCCCCATCCATTGTACGCACCGTAGTCTGTGTCTCCTCATACATGTCTCTAATGGCTCGGATGTATGGCACGGGGATGCCTTTCCTGTCCAAAACTCTCCAAAGGACCTCCCTTGGCACTCTATTATATGCCTTCTCTAAATCAATAAAAACCATGTGAATGTCCTTTTATCTCTCCCTGTATTGCTCAATCGTTCGCCTTAGGATGTGGATGGCTTCTATTGTTGATCTCCCAGGAATAAATCCGAATTGGTTCTGGGACACGTCTGTCTGTTGCCTTAACCTCCTCTCAATGACCCGTTCCCACAACTTCAGAATGTGGCACATTAGTTTGATACCCCGATAGTTGGTGCAACTCTGAATGTCGCCTTTGTTCTTATATATCGGGATCACTGTGCTCTTCCTCCATTCCTCATGCATCTTCTCCCCCAGAAGGATTTGGTTAAATAGTTTAGTCAGCCAACTGATGCCCCTCTCTCCAAGGCATTTCCAAACTTATATGGGTATTCCATCTGGGCCAACTGCTTTACCCCTTCTCATGAATTTCAGGGCTTCCTTGACTTCCTCGGGGCTAATTTACCTACAGTAACAGAGGTTCTGATGCTCCTCAGATGTTTGAAGATCACCTAAGGACATCTCTGTCCCTCCTTGTTCGTTGAATAGCTCTTGGAAGTACGTTTTCCACCTCGCCTTAATCCATTGCCTGTCCACGAGTACCTATCCATCTTCCTCTCTTATGCATTGTACTCTGTCCAAGTCCCTAGTCTTCCTTTCTCTAGCTTTGGTGATTCTATATAAGTCCCTCGCACCCTCCTTGGTCTCTAGCCTTTGGTCGAAATCCTCATAAGCTCTTGATTGTGCTTCTTTGACTGCTCTCTTTGCTTCTCTCTTGGCTTGCAGATGTCGATTTCGCTTATCCTTATATCTTCTATGATCCCACTCTTTGAAACACACTCATTTCGCCTTAATCTTCTCTTGGACCTCCTCACACCACCACCAGGACTCTCTGTTGCTTGGTGCCCTTTCCTTTGACGTGTCGAGAACTTCCCTTGCCAGTCCTCTGATCTTTTGGGCCAATTGGTTCCACATTTGGTTTGTGTTTCCCTCAAAGTCCCACTCGAACTCGGCCTCCACTCTTTCCTTGTATACCTTGTACTTCTCCCCCTTCAGATCCCTCCAACAGGTATGCGACTGCGCGCGTTTGCAGATTCTTTTGGCCCCTTTCTTGGCCTTTATATCCGCCCACAACACCTTATGTTGTGTAGACAGGTCTTCTCCTGGGGTAGCCCTGCAATTCCTGCAGTCTCTTTGCACCCTTTTCCTTAATAGTACGCAGTCAATCTATGTTCTTGTCCCACCGTATTGGTACGTGATGATGTGTTGCTCACGCTTTCTGAAGAAGGTGTTGGCCACCGTTAGGTCTTATGTGACCGTGAAGTCAAGTAGGGCTTTGCCCTCTGCATTCCTAGTTCCAAAACCGAATCCTCCGTGGTAAGAAGCGTAGCCGTCCTCCGTCACGCTGACGTGCCCATTAAAATCCCCGTCAATCATCACTCGTTCGGTTTGGGGTATGCCTTGCATCATTGGGGTACGCCTCTGACCTTACCCGCATACCAAAGCTTGTGCCCTAGCACATCCCTGGCTTTCGCGCCAACCCATTTAGTCTCTCGCAGACAAAAGATGTTGATCTTTCTCTTCATCATCATTTGGGCCACCTCGAAACTCTTCTTCGTTAGTGTCCCAACATTTAGTGTCCCTAGTCTCAAGTTCCCTGTCCCCTTCTGCCTCGCCCTCCCCCTCCCTAACCTCTTTGAAGATGGCCTCAATCTCTGAGTACCATAACTGGTAACATTCATCCACTAGCTGTGACTATCGCGGGTGAGTGATCAACATAGACAAGAAGCTTATAATAACATAAACGCACAAAAGTACCACCACAAACAAAGATCACAGTATTCAAAATAGTGGAAGGAGAAAGAACCAAATGAAAAGTACCCACAATGATAAATTAAAATATTACCCTGCTGTAATAAAGGATAGATCAAAGATGGGGCTGGTGTGTAGTTGATATTCTGGCCCGGCTAATACTTACCTAGGCCCGCTCTTGGTTGTCGATTGCTGGCTGCTAGCTTTGGAGTGGTAGCGGTGGTGATGGTGGTGGTTAGGACCTGGTGATGGTGGCAAGTCAGGTGAGGTGAGGTGTGGTGTGGTGTCGGTGATGGGGCGAGGTGGGCTGCGGTGGGGCTGGGTTGGGGTGGGGTGTGGGTAACAATGGTGGTGGTGCCGGTGGGTGGGGGGGTTGATGGTGGTGCGTGGAAGGGGGGGGGGGGGGGTGGCAAGTGGTGGTGCGGTGGGGTGTGGTGGGGAGGAGTGGGTTGGGGCGAATGTGCTATCCGGTGGTGGTGGTGGTGGCGGTGTGTGGGTGGGTGGGGGGCTGTGGTGGGACCCGGTGGAGGCCGGTGGTGGTGAGCTGGGGTTGGTGGGCTGGGGTTGGAGGCAAGGGAGGAGGGATAGTGGAGGAGAGGGAGGGAGGGAGGGAGGGAGGGGGAGCGAAGGAAGTCGGGAGGGGGGAGAGGGCACACGAGGGCTTGGGCCAGCGGTTGGCTATTGCCGTTTGGGCCGGTCGTCGACGGCGAGGTGGAGGGCTGTGGTTGTTAGTGAGATGGCCGACGTGCGACGTGACAGCAGGGGGGAGGGGTGGGCTGCAAGTGAACGTTAGCAGAAAAGAGAGAGAGACTTCATGGTATCAATTTGGCTTTCAAATTTTGTGTCTAAAGAAATAAACGAGAGCATTACTTATCTTGAAACTGCGCATGATATTTGGCTAGATTTGCATGAAAGATTTTCTCAAGGTAACGTCCCTCGTATTTATGAATTAAAATGCGATATCTCGCATTTGAAGCAAGATAATTTACCTGCTTCAACTTATTTCACTAAGTTGAGATGATTATGGGACGAATTGTATACGCTAGTCAAGATACCGCCTTGAACTTGTGGGCATGCTAAAGCTTTCTCGCTGATTTATGATATGGAGAAGTTATTAGATCTTTGGATGGGGCTCGACTCATCCTTTTCTACTGTTAGTTCCCAGCTTATGAATACTAAACCCTTAACTTTTGTTGGGAGTGCTTACTCTATTTTGTGTCAAGAAGAAAAACAACAGATTGTAGCCGCAGGTTCGGTTATACAACCCAAGGCAACGACTCTTGCCGTGAAGGGTGCATATGGGGGAGGAGGTAACCCAACCTCCTCGGGCAGCTTTCCTCGTCGTAATAATCATGTTAGTTGTGCTTATTGTAAGAAACAGGGTCACACAAAGGAGAAGTGCTTTGAGTTGATTGGATATCCTCCCGGTTGGAGGAAGCCTCAACCGAAAGGGGGAGCCACCGAGGCTTGGGCTGTAACAGCCCACTATTGGGCCGAACCCAATCTGACCGAGAGCCCCATCACCAGTTTATCCGCAAGCCAGTATCAACAACTCTTATCCTTACTTACCCCGGCCCCTACTACATCTAGCATAAATTTAACTGGTCAAGTTTTCATTACGAATCAAAGTTGGATTATTGATTTTGGTGCTACCGATCACATGGCTTCCTCCTTATCTCAAATGTTTGATGTGGTGCCTAATCAAATTGTGAGACCTGTGAAGTTGCCCAATGGGGTTAGTTTGAGTGTGTCACATATAGGAAAAGTCAAGATTTTGAACAAGTTTATTCTCCATGATATTTTGTATGTGCCCGGTTTTTATTGCAATTTAATGTCAGTGAGCAAACTCACTCACGATGAGAAATGTACGTTAACATTTTTTCCTGATTTTGTCATATTCAAGACCCATACTTGAGGATACTGATTGGAGCAGGCAAGTTGAGTAATGGGCTATACCTACTAGAAGCTAGCTTGGTGGATCCCTCGGCTCACATGGTTGGAGGTCATAAGGAAGCAGTTTTGTGGCATCGCCGTTTGGGACATATTGCTTTTAATAAACTTTCCATGTTTCCGTATTTAAACATTAAGGGAATAAATGTTGTTTGTGACTCTTGTCATAGTGCTAAACAAGCACGATTGCCATTTCCTTTGTCAGTTTCTCAAACGCAATGTTGTTTCCAATTAATACACTGTGATATTTGGGGCCCTTATCGTACTTTGTCAATCACCGGTGCACTTTATTTTTTGACTATTATTGATGATTATAGTCGATGTACTTGGGTTTATCTAGTCCCAAGCTCATGGGATCCTTATGGATTTTTGTCGTATGGTGGTTACTCAATTTGGATTGCCCGTTAAAGAAGTAAGAAGTGACAACAGCCAAGAATTTAAGTGTGGGCTGTTATTGGATTTCTATGCCAGGCATGGGATACAGTTTCAGACATCACTTACAGGAACACCCCAACAAAATGGTGTGGTTGAAAGGAAGCATAAACATTTTTTGGAAGTAGCCCGTGCACTTTGATTTAAAGCTGGCCTTCCTAAACGCTTTTGGGGTGAGTATGTCTTGTCAGCCCCTTATTTGATAAATTTGATGCCTACTCCTTTACTTGCTAACAAGAGCCCATAGGAGATTTTAATTCGGAAAATTCCTTCATATGATCATTTGAGAGCTTTTGGATGTCTATGTTACTTTCATGTTAAGAGTCTGTCTAATGACAAGTTTGATAAAAGGGCTTCACTGAGAATTTTTGTGGGATATCCGCATGGCCTAAAGGGGTATAAGATTTATAGTTTTGATGACGAAAGGATTATTGTTTCTAGGGATGTTCGGTTTTACGATGATTTTATGCCCTTTTTGAAAATTGGAGGTTTAAGTTTGACACCGGAAACGTTTGTTAATCATCCAAATGAACACATAGATTCCGACCCGATTACATTCAGACCGGTATAGCAAGCTGAACCGGTCACTGAACCGATCAGCAAACCGGTTCAGTGCGGAACCGGTTTTGCAGGTTCCGTTACGTTTTTAATCTTTGTAATTCAATTAAGAAATGGGCGGGTGTAAGTAATGGTTTAGGCGGGAAAATCAGTTAGTTGGTTGCTGCCTGCAGGTTTCTGGCGGGAAGGCTCAGCTCATGGAGTGGTGCTTCTCTAGCTCTATAAATAAGATCCGATGCTTGTAATTAGTTTTTATCAAATGAAATACATACTAATCCTTGTGATTAATACTTCTTTCTCTCATCTTAACTCTTCTATTTTCTCATCTCTTTCACTTCTTTCTCATCCCAAATTCTATCGATTCTTAGGTTAAGTTCAAGATTTAATCTAGAACTTAACAATTGGTATAAGAGCTTCGTTCGATTTTCAAATTAATGGAGAAAAACGTCAATCCCTTGATCGGTGGGGTCCTTACCAGATCTGTAGCAGCATGGGCAGCCAATAGACCAACCATTGCTGTTGGTGATGGCAGTAGCGATGCAACTGGACAAGAATGGGTGACAAGAGATCAATTGGACAGTAAATCTGAATCAATGCTTGCTCGATTCACGCAAGTAGTCACTGGAGTAATACCTCAACAGATTGAGGAGAAAGTTAATCAACGAATTCAGCAGGTTGAGGCTAAGATCACAGATCAGGTCGCACAGAATTCTCATAATCTGGAGGAGAGGATTATCCAACGATTCGAACAACAAATGCAGCAGCTCGAATCAAAGCTCACTAAGAATCGAGAGCAGATCAGAAGGACAAATCCTGATCCATTATTACCTGCTAGCTTCATGAAGGCAACTCAGCCAATGAGGTCCACCAATGAGGATGGACAGAACATCCAAAATGCAGGTGGGAACACTGGTGTTAATGAAAAGAGCTCAGATCGAGACCAGGAGGTGTTGAATTCTGGTGAGAGGCAAGGAAACAGTGAGCCGGTGCTACCTCAATCTTCAAATTGGAATGCAGGAACTGGACCACGAGTATCCGATCTAGACAGACCTCCTGATCAGTCGTTACAGCAGCGTTCAGGGAGCAAAGAGGAGTCCTCCAACACCAGGAATCATAGCCTCGAGTGCAGATCGAGCATTTGAAGGGAAACAACCTCATTTGTGGCTAAGGAGGCGTGAACGTTACTTCCATTTTTATCACATAGATGAATCTGAAAAAGTGCAAATTGTGGCCGTTCATTTGCTTGGGGACCATGAGGTATGGTTCTATGGCTTGTTGAGAAGTAGACCTTTCATTACTTAGAATGACTTTGCTAGATCTTTATGTGCTCGCTATAGTGAAGAAGATGATAGTGACATAGTGGATAAATTCAATAAGGTTAAGCAAGAGACGATTGTGAAGTATTACATGACTAGATTTGAGAATCCAAGAGCTAGCGTTGTGAATGAAATTGAGGCTTCTGAATCTTATTATGTAGCTGCTTTCATTAGTGGGTTAAAGCCTAAGCTAAAGAGTATGGTTAAGGCCTTGGATCCGATTGATTTGTCCATGGCTTTTGCTAAAGCCAAGCTCTATGAGGCAACCGGATTGACATCCAGTGATGCAACCAGGTATCGTGGTAATAGCTCACAGCTGCAACAAGGAAAACCCAAAACATTCAGAAATTAAGGCAAGCAGCAACAGAAACTGTGCTATCATTGCAATCAACCTTATCAATTTGGCCACAAGTGTAATCCCAAGTACCTCATGTCTGATGAAGGTACTAAGGTTGGGGAACTCTCTGATGAAGAAGAAATTGATGAGGATAATACTGATTCTGAGTAGGAAATTGAAGAAGAGTTAGACGAAGCAGCAGTGGAAATTTTAGTAAAGGCATTAACCGGTAATGGGTCTCACAGCACAATTCGGATCAAAGGGAAGGCCGAGAAAAGGTCCATTGTCATTCTCATTGATAGTGGAAGCACTCATAGCTTCATTGATCCTAAAGTTGTCAAGAAGGTGGGCCACGAGGTGATACAAACTCATCCACTAGCTGTGACAATGGCTGATGGCAAAACTGTCATGACTCAGAACAAATGCAAGGGATTTTTTTGGATGATGCAGGACCGAAAGTTCCAGCATGACTTCAGAATCTTGCCTTTGGGAGTGTGTGACATGGTGCTGGGAGTGGATTGGATGAGGACTTTCAGTCCAGTGCTGTTTGATTATGCCAACCTCACAGTCTCATTTGAAGTGCAAGGCTCGAAAGTTACACTACAAGGCATTGCGGAACAGGCTCAAATGCAAGTGATTAAAGGAAGCAAGATGAAGAAAGGGCTTCAAGGCTGTGCTTACCAGTGGGTAGGCCAATTATTTGTCATATCTTCAGCCGAGATTATCAGCATAACAGAACAGGCAGTGCAGTTTCTGGTTACCGAATTCAGTGATGTCTTTGAAGTGCCTAGGTCCTTGCCTCCCAAGAGGAGTTTGGATCATGAAATACCTCTCAAAGAGGGTGCTGCAACAGTGAAGATAAGGCCTTATAGATATCTCCATGCTCAAAAGACAGAAATTGAAAGACAAGTAGAGGAGTTACTTAAGACAAACTTCATTCGAGCCAGCCATAGTCCTTTTGCCTCTCTGGTCATTCTTGTCAAGAAGAAGGATGGTTTAGCTCGTATGTGTATTGATTATAGGCAACTTAACTCTATGACTATGAAGGACAAGTTCCCCGTACCAGTTATACATGATTTGTTGGATGAATTACAAGGAGCCCGAGTTTTCTCCAAGTTGGATTTGCGGCAAGGTTATCATCAAATCAGGGTGGGTGAGCATTATGTGTACAAGACTGCTTTCCGAACGCCCCATGGACATTTTGAATTTTTGGTTATGCCTTTTGGCTTAATCAACGCACCAGCTACATTTCAGGCTCTAATGAATGATGTTTACAAGCAATTTCTTAAGAAATTTGTATTGGTTTTCTTCGATGACATCCTCATTTATAGTGCATCGTTTGAAGAGCATTTGAAGCATCTAAGAGAGGTATTTCTGGTCATGCGCAAGCACAAATTGTATGCTAAGTTGGTCAAGTGTTCATTTGCTCAGACACATCTGGAATATTTAGGCCATGTGATCTCTTATGATGGAGTTGCAACCGATCCTTCAAAGGTACAAGCCATGAGAGAATGGGCTATTCCTGTTACATTGAAACAATTGAGGGGATTTTTGGGGTTAACTGGCTATTACCGCAAGTTTGTAGCTAACTATGGAGCCTTACCCAAGCCTCTAACAGATTTACTGAAGAAGGACTCCTTCAAATGGTCAGAAGAAGCTCAAAAGCCCTTCAATTGTCTCAAAACTGCAATGTGCAGAGCTCCTGTTTTAACTATGCCGGATTTCTCTTCAAGCTTCATCCTGGAGACAGATGCAAGTGGCAATGGTATTGGGGCAGTATTGTCTCAAGCTAGGAGACCTATAGCATATCTTAGCCAAGCTTTGAGTGCAAAACACCAAGCGCTTTCCACTTATGAGAAAGAGTACCTTGCAATATTACTTGCGGTGGATAAGGGGAGGCATTACTTAGATGGGCATCATTTCATCATTAGGACTGATCATCAAAGCCTCAAACACTTCTTAGAGCATAAGATTGTCACAAGGATCCAAAGGAAAGGGCTAATGAGGATGTTGGGGCTGAATTATGATATTGATTATAGAAAAGGCAGAGAGAACTGGGCAGCAGATGCACTGTCACGTAGATTTGAGGGGCACGAGTAGGGTTCCCTTGGGGCTATTACCATGATTTCTCCTGCTTGGATGGAAGAGCTACACCAGTCCTATGAGAATGACTCGTTTGCACAGGAATGTATAGCCGCAGCAAGTATTGGCAAGGGGTGCAATCTGGCTACTGGAACAGACATCTCTGTAACCAGAGGAGTGATCAGAATCCAAGGGAAGCTATATGTGGGCAAATCTACTGATCTTAGACACCAAGTCATCAGTGCTGCTCATGATTCTTCATGGGGAGGACACTCAGGAATGGAAGGGACATATCAAAGGCTGAAATTTCATTTCTGCTGGCCCGGGTTGAAGAAGGAAGTTACTAACTTTGTGCAAAGTTGTGAGGTTTGCCAACAAACCAAACTTGGTGATCATAGATAACAAGGGTTGCTCCAGCCCTTGCCAGTTCCTGATGGTGTATGGCAACACATATGCATGGATTTCATTGAAGGGTTACCTAAATCAAAGGGAAAGGAGGTAATTTGGGTAGTTGTTGATTGGTTCACCAAATCTGGGCACTTCATTGCACTGGCAAGACCTGTCACTATAGAAAAGCTTGCTCATGTTTTCTTAGACAACATCTACAAGCTACATGGGTTGCCCCAATCCATAATTTCTGATAGAGACAAACTCTTCACAAGCCGGTTCTGGAAGGAGTTGTTTAGACTCTTGGGAACGACCCTGGCTCTCAGCTCATCTTATCACCCTCAAACCGATGGTCAAACGGAGAGGGTTAACCAATGCATTGAACAATACCTCAGAAGCATGATATTTAGTCATCCCAAGGTGTGGGGAAGCTGGCTCTCTTTGGCCGAATTCTGGTACAATACTCACTTCCACTCTTCACTAGGCACAACTCCCTTTAGAGCCTTATTTGGGTATGATCCACCCTCTCCTTTTGGGTTGCAAGGAGTGAAGACACAAATGGGGGTAGTGACTGACCTCTTACAGCAGAGGAAGCACATGTTACAGCAGCTAAAGCAGAATCTCAGTCAATCACAGGCTCGAATGAAATGGTATGCTGATAGGAAGAGAGTTGATAGAAAATTCGAGGTGAGAGACAGGGTATGCTTGAAATTACAGCCTTATCGACAGTCCACAGTAGCAGTAAGAAGGAATGTCAAGCTTTGTGCATGTTTCTTTGGGCCATATAAGGTCTTGGAAAGGATTGGCCAAGTGGCATACAAACTAGAGCTTCCTTCCGATTCACTTATTCATCCTGTTTTTCATGTTTCTCTTCTTAAGAAACAGGTTAAACATGATCACAAGGTTTCTGTAGCACCTCCAGAGGTTGGACATAATGGTTCTCTGATCTTACAACTAGCAGCAGTGGTCGAAGCTACACACACCAGCTCCAATGACAAGAACAAGCAGCAAATTCGAGTTAACTGGTGCAATTTGGACCAAGCTTTCACCACATGGGAAGATAAAAGCTTTTTGTTAAGTCAATTTCCTTCTTTTATTTCTTAAGGACAAGAAAATTGTAAGAGAGGAGAGGGGGAGGGGGGGGGGGGGGGGGGGGGAATTGATTTTTATGTTTTTAATCGTTGTAATTCAATTAAGAAATGGGTGGGTGTAAGTAATGGTTTAGGCGGGAAAATCAGTTAGTTGGTTGCTGCCTGCAGGTTTCTGGCGGGAAGGCTCAGCTCATGGAGTGGTGCTTCTCTAGCTCTATAAATAAGATCCGATACTTGTAATTAGTTTTTATCAAATGAAATACATACTAATCCTTGTGATTAATACTTCTTTCTCTCATCTTAACTCTTTTATTTTCTCATCTCTTTCACTTCTTTCTCATCCCAAATTCTATCGATTCTTAGGTTAAGTTCAAGATTTAATCTAGAACTTAACATGCAGGTTCTAGAACAGGCTCTGCAGCCGATTCTGCAGCAGGAAGGGGACGACAATGCGGTGATTTCAAGTACCGGTGAAGGTGCTTTGCAAAGAAGTGGCAGAGTTCGTTCTATGCCCGCTAAGTATCAAGACCACATTATCGATGTACCACCATCTATAGCCCATTCTCCAACTATCGCGCCATCAGCAAACTCTGGTATTCTGTATCCAATCTCAAACTTTGTGTCTAACGTACGTTTTTCTAATGCTCAATCGACTCTTTTGAATGCCATCACCTTGGGTGATAAGCCAAAAAATTTTAACTAGGCCGTACAATATGGACATTGGAGAGAAGCTATTGAGAAGGAGATCAAAGCGCTTGAACAAAATCATACTTGGACACTTGAAGAACTACCAATTGGAAAGAAGGCCATAGATTCAAAATGGGAATACAAGATCAAATATAAGTCTGATGGCACGATAGAAAGTTATAAGGCTCGCCTCGTTGCTAAAGGTTGTACACAAGTGGAAGGTATAAATTATCATGATACCTTTGCCCCCGTAGCTAAACTTGTGACTGTGTGTTGCATATTAGCCGTCGCTTCGGCCCCGTAGTTGGATTATCCAACAACTTGATATGAATAATGCTTTTCTTCATGGGGACCTAGATGAGGAGGTCTACATGAAATTACCATAGGGTTTTGAACGTAAGACTGAAGGCAAGGTTTGTCGCCTTCGTAAGTCTTTGTATGGGCTTAAACAAGCCTCTCGTAATTGGAACCATAAGTTCATGGCAACTTTAATTCAAATCGGTTTTCAACAGTCTAGAGTTGATTATTCACTATTCATATACATGAAGGGGACCACTTTTACGGCTGTTCTCATTTATGTCGATGATGTGCTCATAACAGGCAATAATGAAGAACATATTAAAGGGGTGAAAGACACTTTACATAAATTTTTTGGAATAAAAAATTTAGGACCTGTTAAATATTTTTTGGGCGTAGAGGTTGCTCGTTCTCAAGAGGGTATTATGCTCAATCAACGTAAATATGCTCTTGATCTTATTAGTGACGCAGGGGTACTAGGGGCTAAACCAGTGTTAACTCCCATAGTACAAAATCATACGCTTGAAGATGGTGTGGGTGAACTCGTTGTTGATAGTGGGCAGTATAGACGTCTAGTGGGGCGTCTGTTGTATTTGACTATCACACGTCCCGATATTTGTTATGCTGTGCATGTACTAAGTCAATTCATGCATGATCCTCGAGTACCACATTTAGAAGCTGTTATGAGAGTTTTGCATTATTTAAAGGGGACATTGGGGCAGGGTTTATTTCTTCCTTCAAATTGTGATTTGCAGCTCCAAGCTCATTGTGACGCGGATTGGGCTGGTTGTCCTACAACTAGACGGTCTACCACAGGTTATGTCATATTTTTGGGGAGATCGCCTAGTTCTTGGAGGTCCAAGAAACAGAGTGTGGTTTCTCGTTCCTCGGCAGAAGCAGAATAAATATTCATGGCTACCACGACTAGTGAAATAGTATGGTTGTGTCGATTATTAGGTGACCTTTTTGTTACTACCGATGACCCTGCTTATTTGTGTTGTGATAACCAGGCAGCCCTTCATATTGCTTCAAATCTAGTGTTTCATGAACGAACAAAGCACATTGAGATAAATTGTCACTTCGTTCGTGAGAAATTAATGTCAAAAGAGATAGCCACGGCCTATGTTAGAAGTGGAGAACAAATTGCAGATCTTTTTAGACCATCCGGGCTATTCTTCATTTGTTGGCAAGTTGGACATGGTGAATTTATATGCTCCAACTTGAGAGGGAGTGTTGGAAATGTATTTTTGATGCATAATTTACTTGTATTTAGATTGGTATTTTACATGTATTTATGTCTAGCATAATTTTAGGATCTTGTTTATTCCTAGCCTAATTACCTAGCATGATTCTAGGATCTTGTTTATTCCTAGCCTAATTACCTAGTATGATTTTAGAATATTGTCTCTTACCTCTTCCTTGTATTCTCCTTGATACTTGTATATATTACAAGGTTGATTATGTAAACAAATTATCCAAAAGGAAAATAAAAAGATTACAATTCAATTCAAATTCATCTCTTGCTAATGTTGTTTTGGCTCTAGTATATTTGGTTCAAGCAATTTTTACAGCTTGTATGGTCCGTTTGATCTAACCAGAAATACTGTAGCTTTAGTGATAATGGTATTGTAACTGCTATTCTGCTATAAAAAGGGGTAAAAGTTGTAACTTTTTAAATATAATTGCTTATAGAACTACCCTGAGATGCAAACCATCTCAAACCTCAAATGATCCAACATGATATAAAAGATTAGGGCTAAAATTGAAAGTTTGATAGTCCAAACACAATATGACCCAAGCCCAAAATAATTTCGCAAGAACCCAACACATGAAATTAGAAATAGGATTGAGGTTTGAATGATCTAAACTCAAGATAATCGAACATGAAATTATCTGATCATGACCTAACTTGATCTTTAAGCTATCCACTTGACCAAATGTTAGGAGGAATATCAAGGAAATGCTTGGCAGAAATCTTGAAGCAAATAAAATCAGGGGTGCTCATGGGTTTGTGTAAACCTAAAAGCCACCCAACTTACTTGATTTGGATTGGGTTGGGTTTGATTGGATTTTTAATTTAATTGGATCTTGTTGGGTAGATTTAGGCTCTGTTTGTTTAGGGAGAAAACCACAATCTAGGAAGTGGTTTTCCCCTTTTCCGTTGCTTGAGGCAAGATTGGTAGAAAACCTTTTCCTTTAAATGGGAAAAAATGACTTCCCTTTTAAAAGAAGGGAAGTCATCATTCCGAGTGACCTAGAAACATGATTGCGACAATATATAAGTATTTTCATTAGATTTTCCCTAAACATGCTAACACAGCATATGATTTCGGCCATATTTATGTAGTTTTTACATCAATATACGATGAACTTTTTATCGTAATTTGCTAAAGATATTGACATGACTTGTAAATATTATCGTAATTATGTATTATAATAGCACTTTTATATTTGATCAGATTTTTACAAAAATTCATCAAATTTTGATGTATGGTATTCGAGTGATAAAATATTCAACTTCAAGGTACGTCATTATATACATTCAAATGTCATAATATGTAATAAATGTTCAAATCTCATGATATTTTAGTAATAATTCTGCAACCACATAGAGTCTAAATAATTTTAAATATATTATATTGCTACTTATATTGTCCTATAACTAGGTATAAAATAATTGGTAAAAGATAATTCATTTAAAACAAGGAATATCAAAATGTGAAAATACATTTCCGTTGAAACAAACAATGAAAAACCTCAACGAAAATAGTATTTTCCATAGAAATCCAAAGGAAAACATTTCCTTGGAAAAAGTGCTTCCTTTGGAACAAACGGAGTCTTAAGTTTAATCATTGGTGTTATGAGTTTTTATTGGGTCAACCAATAAAAATTCATTATACCCAACCTAATACCTATGCAAATTTTGGTTAAAAAACTAGAGCTCAAACAAAACAACCAAAGAAATATGAAATTTTATGCGCGTATGTTCGTTTGTTCCACAAGGGGTTGATTGGCATTAGCACGAGGATGTTTCATTTTGTTTTTGAATTAAATATGATATTTTATCTGATAGTTCTAATGGCCATTGAATAATTCATGGTGACCCAACACAACACACCTCTAAACTTCGAAATTAAACACAACTTACACTTTATATTTTTAATTTCATAAAATAACCTCCTAAACTTTGCAATTACAACAACCACCACCACCATCCAGTGTCTCCAAGGGCTCTTGCAAAAGCAAGGTCTGGGGGGTAGATGTACGCAGCCTTCCCTCTTCCGAGAACTACCCTGAAGGGAGGCTGTTTCCGAGGACCCCCAACCTGAGAAGCTGGTCCGCAGCATAAAGCATTGTGGCTCCTTCGAATAGCGAGGCCTCTTACGGGCAAGAAGAGCCTTGGATGCACTGAACTTGCTATAAATCCGATCCCTTTGCTCTGTCGTAAGCGATTCTACAGGCGTGCGACATGATTGCGCATAATTCTCCTTGTCCATCGCCAAGGATGACTGTCCAGAAGTGGGCTAGGGCAACATTGTTAGGCTCCCTTTATGCAAAGGATACACTATACGTGCTTCAATTTGAACTTAAGAAGCATATCTCACATGAAAATTTTCCTGAACTTGCTTATGAATCTGATCCCTCTACCGATGCGATACAGGGCACAAAGGGCAGAAAAGTACGGAATTTTTTTATTTTTTATTTTTATTTTTATTTTTTAAGCTTTGCAATTAGACATGTTCAAAAAATTTTACAATTAGACACAATTCATCCCTTGAATTTTTCATTTAACACAACTCATCCCTTACACAATCAATATTCAAAAAATAACCCACTAAATTATTTATTACATCCAAATTACCCTAATATATTAAGAGTAACTCTATAAGATACGAAAATAAAGGGCATGAAAATCCAACAAGCGGGATTCAAACCATGCCCCCATGCGCGTGTTTTGCAAGCTTCCCACCATATGAGCTAACACCCCCTTCATCTAACTATTCCATTAACATTATGTTTAAAACCTATAAAATACGAAAAATAAAAGCACGAGAATAGCACGGATGGGTCTCGAACCCCACTCCTGCGCATGTTAGGCTCACCCGTCCCCCATCTAAGCTACCATTCTCTTAGTAATCTATTAGGGTAAATAGATATTTAAAGGTTTTTTGGATGATGTCCACTTATGCACTCTCGTGCCCTATTTTCTCGTGACGTATAGCACTACTCATATACTAAACTTAATGCTTGAAACACAATCCACTCTTATTATCGTCCTTTTTTTTTTTTTTTTAAATAGCATCTTCCTATATTATGATATTAAATACAATCCACCCTTCATACATTCAATCAAAAGAACTCATTAGACAACTTTATTAAACTCAAAGCATCTTATAATCAAATTTGTTGCTTAAAATAAATACAATTAACTCGTTATCTAGTTTTAAAAAATAGTTCAGGAATTTATTTTTAAAAAGCGAATAAAACAAATTCAATTGTATTCAATTATGCATTAAATTTGAGCTGTAGGGTAAATTGGGTTTTATAACATAGTGTAGACGGTTACTTTTTACAATTAAATGTGCATGGAATTAGTTATGTTTACTATTATAATTTTGAAAACTAAATTAAATATTCAAGGGGTGAATTGCAATCGATAACAAAGTGTAAGGAGTGTGTTGTGTCTAATTGCAAATTTAGAAGACTATTTTATAAAATTAAAAGTGCAAGTAAACCATACTTAGTTACATAATTCAGTAAGTGTTATGATACATGAAAAGTGCAAAAAATCACTAATTTTCTATAATAAAGTTCAAGAGTTTTCATAACTATCACCTTCGGTTATTAAGTTGATTTACTTCATTCCACTACCACCTTTCTTCATGTTGGGTCACCGTAAATTACCCAATAGCCATCAGAACTAGAATCAAGACCATGATTGTAAAATTCTTTCCATGGATCTGGGTAAGTTTTCGATCCACAACTATTAAATTCTTATGGGTTGGCTCCAAACCCAACCCATCCCACCCATTGAACACCCTAATATAAAAGTTCAACCACTTCTAAGTTCATCAAATTCTTGTTTTCTTTCCATAAGTAGCTGCTTCTGTCTTCACTGACCCTCAGCAGCAACACAGAATCAGCAAAAAGTTAAAAGAACCAAGGACCACTGCCTTGGTCGTCAGCTACAAAGATTAACGCCTGCAGAATCAACCACTCCCTTTGTATATTCACTCAAGAGTTCTTTTCTCTTACATTTCTCCTCTCTTTCGACAGACCAAATCGACTTCTGATGTCAAGCATCTTGAATGCCTAACATCCGAATCAACACCTCAAACCATGTAAACGACCTAAAAGTTCTCTAATGTTTGACCAATTGCATGCATAAATATTTACTTGATCATTGATCTCACACTTTGACGGTTCAAATTTGACCAAAAGCATAGATAAATACTAGAAATAACAGTCTCACTACTGCACATACCAGTGTCCTACTCTCATATCCAAATTTAGTGCAGAGTATGCATTACTATAGGGATCAATATGAGCCTTAAGCAGCAAGTTTTTCCTACCTCTAGTTTGCATCTCTACCATGGGAAATACGCCATTGACCTCTTCCGACCAGCGACAGTAGGATTGGTTGTCGTTGGGATCACATTTACAACATTACCATTCCTAGTTACTTCCCCTCAACTTTCAGTCATCGACACCATAGTAAGCTGCTCAGTATTATGACTAACACTGACAGCGGGAACAGAAGCACTTTGTACTCCAGATACTTGCCCGTTGTTCAGGTTCATGTACGTCATCCCATCATTTGGAGCAAACCCAGATGAGTATAAGGGCAACTGACCACAATCTCCAACCTGGACTTGATACTGTGCGAACATATTGTTACCATCCCCGATACCCACGTGTCCAATTGGGGTTTGATTGGCATTAGCACGCGAATGTTTCATTTTGTTTTTGAAACGATGCTTCTTCTGTTTTTGAGATTTTGAAATCTTCTTTGGGGTGGGAACTGTGGCTGGAACCTTCCTTTTGCAGGGCATGACGGTGTAACCTCCGTCGGGATTAGTGGGAGCAACACCATCTGAGTTGGCTTGAATTGCAAGTAGAGCAGTCCTAGCAGCTTTAATCTCGGCTTCTTTCTTGGTTCGAGCTGCACCGCCAACGTAACGGGTCCCACCGATCTCTACAGTACAGGAAAAGTGGGCCAACCTGCCTGGTGTTTCTTGTTTTTCGGATGTGTATGTTGGGAGTGCATAATTCATCTTCTGTGCATATTCCTGCAGTAAGTTCTTGCATAAACCTGTTTCATGCTGGAGCAAAAATCAAACAGTATAATTAGGGACCATCACAAGGACTTTACATAAAAAAATAATATCCAATCCACACTGTTAGACAGGAAATAACTGCAACTTTAGCCCGCTTGTGCAGGTGGTTTCAGGTGATTAAAATACTGTCACTCATACTTGTGAAATGATTAAAATACTATCGCATCACGCAATTCAGAGTGTCAAAGACAGATTCATGTTTGAAACACAATTCAACCTGGTTGAATCAGTAGAATGCCAAAGAATAGCTTTTGTAGGCTGATCCAATTTTTCTGCTCTATCCTATAGCATGTCTTAATTATCTCACTTAATGAAGATACTTTTCGGGTCCATAAATTCAATACTATTGTTTGATTCACCCGTTAGAATTAATTTTATGGTTTCATTGTCCAACACCATGACATAAGGATTTTAACTAAAAACCACACATTCCAATTTTTCAATGGGAAAAAAGGAATTGTAACTACCTCCACTAACATGAAACCTGAAATGACCCAAATCGATTACCCCAAAACCCTAGATGACTTGAAATCGGAAGATACAAGCTGACCAAATTCGACCCTGAACTCAAAATCGCCCAACACAAATAACTCAAACCTAAAACGAATGATCTGACATGAACCTGAGCATATTTGACTCAAAGTTAGATCCAACCTAGTTGACCATAAATTGAGATGACTCAAACCCAAAATAACCTCACTTGTGTTAGATCCGAATTGAGTGACCCTACCCAACTAACATGAAAATCCGAAATGACTCAACTGTTGACTAAGAGCTAAGATAATAGAAACCAAACTGACCCAACCTGAATAAGTCCCAATCTAAATTTGAACCAACCTGAAATAGTAACAAATTTGAAATGACACAACTTGATTGACTCAAGATAAGAATGACTCAAAGTGCGAAATGACCAACATTACTGAAGCCCAACTTGTACTAACAACGATCATCCAATAACCCAACCCAATTAACCCAAAATCCATGACGGCTCAAATAGAAAATGATATGAATAAAAATCAAACGGAGTTCATCCAAACTCAAGATGACTCAAACCTAAAATGATCCGACTAGACCAAAACTTGACCCTATTTAACCCAAAACCCATAAGAATCCAACTTGGTTGATTTGGAAACCAAAATGACTCAAATTGTTATACAGTTGCAATCCAAACTTCTTTTGATTTTTCAAACATTGTACATCCAATTCTATCCTAATTTCAATTCCATCAGAGGTAGAATTAATATTGCAATTCCACAATTCAATTCTACTTCCAAGTGCCAAATAGAGCCTTAATACAATCCCAACTATTCTCTATAATATATATATATATATAAATATATGTACCACAAGAACTCCCACAATTCTCGTAATCTATGACTCTAATCTTGGTCGCTTCCCCTTCATGGAACTACGTTGTCAACTGTGTTTCATTTGGAAGGAATAACAATATACTCTTCCCCATGTCCCCAAGCCAAAATAGATGACATTTACATAGTACTAATTATATAAATCCTAATAGATTTTGCATCTTCACTGATCCCAAGCAGAACATACATTTCTACGAGATGCAATGACTAGGACTCAGGATGATCTAATTAAACGCCCAAGTGGAAAATCCAGACTGTACCAGGCTATCTTGGTTTAGAACTGAAGCAGGCTGGTTGATAGTGAAACTCAAAAGGGATTTGTTATGTTCTAATCATAAAAATCAAATTGCCATTCGTGATCAGTCACATCATGGCATGCCAGCAAAAAGGCAGGGGTATTACAACATCACATATGGAGTGCAACAACTACATTGGGTTTTATTGGGTTTAACAGAAAATGTGTTATCTATAAGTCTGATCTTTGTAAAAGTTTGAATGGATCATAGGCACATACAATTATAAATATGTTCTAATTTAATAAAATCACATCCATATGCATCAAGGATCCTTTACAAAAGTACCATACTATAATAGCAAATCGCACAACTAGATCAAAATCAACATTACATAATATAAAGTTACTTAGGATAGCTTGCAAAAAAGCTCCCTATCTTTTGTCTGAAAAATAGAGAATCTCCATCATGATAAAAATAAATAAATAAATAAAATACTTTACCCCTAACTTTAAAAAACCCAATACTCTACCCAAATCCGTAAAATTGACTGACAATTCAATTTTTTATGACCATTTTACCCCTCAAAAGTGAAAGGGTAAAATTACTGACCTTATTTTAAGGAGGTTTTCCATTTTTAAGCAAAAAATAGAGGGATCCCTATTTTGGAAAAAGATACAAGTTTTTCTAAAATTTATCAAAAGATAACTATTTTAATTAATTATAATATAAAGATATTATAAATCTAGAATACGATAAATATTTTTTAAGCTTTTACCAAAAAAATTTAAAACATATATAATTTTATGACAAAAAGAAATTATTATAGATTAATAAATTTAGAAAATATAAAAAGGATGAGACTCCCTGTGCATGCAAGAGCCTTTGAGGCATTGGATTTGTTGTTATTGTTGTTGTATAAAAAGGATGAGACTAAAAAATTATTATGTTAATGTATTGTATTCATTTGAAGTTTCTTTTAAATTTATTTCAAAAACTAGTTCTTACATTTATTTTGAAAAAACAAATAATTTTAGTTTCTAAATTGCTTTCTCATTTGAATTTTTTAGATTATAGTTTATCCTCAAAAAATAGAAAATATACCAGGCATATTTAAAAAATAATAATTTTATCTTCATATTTATGTTTTATTATATCCATAAAAAAAAGCTGACTTTTTTTTTTTCTTTCAGTATAAAATAATAATTATTTCACAAAAAAGCTGACCACCTTTTCTTATGAAAGTAAATTGTTTAAGTTAGAAAAAAAAAAGAATATTTTTTCAACTTTGGTTTTTTTTTTTTTTTTTAAATCTTTACAAAAATGAATAAATTTTCCATAATCTTTTGTCCAATTGTTTTTTATTTCGTATATTAAAGTTTCAAAACTTAAGTTTATCAAAGAATTATTATATTTTATTTTATTTTTTAAATTCTTTCTGGAAAATTTAAAACATATTTTCTCATCTTGTAAACTTATAATATCATTATATCATTATTATAATTAATTACAAGAGTTATTTTGTGTAAATTGCAGAAAATCCCACTATCTTTTGGCTAAAAACAATTCCCCTATGTTTTGACTAAAAAACGAAAACCTTATAGTGTTTGCATAAAAAAGAAAACCCTTTCTAAAAATAAAATTAAACACTTTAGACCCTCACTTTAGAGGCAAATGGTCATAAAAATTTGACTTAACCGTCAAATTAATAAATTGGGAAAAAGTATTGTATTTTTGAAAAGTGAAGAGATAAAATGTTAGAAATTGTTTGATAACAGAGAATTTTCCAATTTTCTAGAAAAATTTTCTCGCAAAACATGGAAAACTATAAAAAGTGCTTAACAGTACAGTTTTCTGATTGGAGAAGTTGGAAAATAGTTTTCCAGTTTCCCTATTCTTTCACAAATTTGGAGAATAGTTTTAAACTGTTTTCCAAATTTTCTTCATAAAATAGGGACCTTATTTTCCAACTTTTGTCCGACCTTATATTCCAACTTTTGCACCCCCCCCCCCCCCCCCTCTTCTTCACATTATTCATCCATTTTATAATATTTTTCTATATACCTCCATCTCCCACTCCTCTTAAAGATAATTGACTTATGGTATAATGATAGCAGCAACTTCAACAAAATGCAATTTTACTTACCACAGGCACGGATATAGATTCTTTCATATCCCCTGATTTCACCAACTCAATGAGAGCGACTTCAGCAGCTGACTGCTCAGCAGCCTTGCGATTAAGGAACCTGGGCAGCGAGTAGTATTTCCTCTCATTCACTATCACAGTCGATCTGAACCAAGGCGCATGCGACGGACCCTCTTTGATAGTCTCATAAACTGGCGTTGCAAGTCCCACTTTCTGTGCATACTCTTGTAGTCGGCTCTTGAACACATAACAATTTGACACACCTATGGAATCAGATAAAGGACAAATGTAACAAGCTGAATACAATATACATATATATATTATTAATTGAATCATACTCCGAAATATTTTCACATGTTAAAATATGTTACGAAAGGCATTAATATTAAATGGTATTATAGCTTCTCATTCAAATTTTCTACAAAAGAAGAAAACATGGTCGCTGAAATCTGTTACATGACATATGTGATCCTACGAGTGCAAACTGCAATTAGATTCCACAATGAAAACCCATCATAATCATCCAATATAGAACAGTGATTGAAAAAAAGCAATGAGTTAAAGATGATGCTGAATATTGGATCACACAAATTAAACAATAAAATGATAGGAATAATTTCGTAATTTCTAGAATAAATACATGCTCCCCTGTGTAATGACTTGTAGTCAAAGCAACCCTCTTAAATTTAAATACATGCATCATTACTATCAAATTGTATCAATTAGACCCACTTATCCAATTCTACCCAAATTTTAAAAGCCAAAACCCACTCGAGGAGTTCACGTTGGACTCCCTTCATTGTATCATGTTATTCACACCTTAGCTAGTTGTTTTATAAAATTAAAAGTTAACTCTTTAACAATATCAAAGAATAGTTCATTAGAGTATTTAACCAACCAAAGGCAAACACCCTACGCGTTTTACAGAATTTCAGTAGTGAATAAGGACAAGTAAGGATTTTCAAAAGCTATATCATACAGTGATATTCCCCTCCTATCAAACGACAGACATTCCTCCTCCCTTAATCACTAGTAAGCAAGCTAAATATACCCAGAGTTACTTCAACTCTTCACTCCATCCTCAAGTACCCATGTTTGATAAGAATACTTCGAAATTCGTTTGACACTGAAGACACTTCAATTAGACCAAATACTAGGTAAATCACAATGTTGCATTAGAACAAAAGGGCAAAGAAGCATAGTAGAAATAGACATGGACATGAAGTTGAAGTCACATCGCTGCCATCTTGCTTGGTTGTACTTGCAATGTCACAGAAGTGGGTATTATGGACATTGCGTAATTTATTGCAGCAACTGCATTAGGAGTTTAAAAAGGAATACAAGTTGTTTCTAAGCCTTAATTTAAAAAAAAAAAAAAAAAAGAAAAAAGAAAAAAGAAAAAAGGAAATTGAATGAATAACCATGCAGTGGTACTTTTTATAATCCTTTATGCATGTTTGAGAAAATTTGGCACAATTACCATAAAATTTGGTAACATAACCTAGATGTTTAAACATATTTTACGAGTACCTTTAATTTTTTAACCCTGTCCTCAACTCCATCAGTTTTCCGTTAATTTATACTGACGTAACATCCAAAACAAAAAGAAAATACTAAACAAATTATGAGGTGTTCCAACTAAAGATGAGATGATTGTGGATGAGGTTGAGCATATTGACTACATCATTCTTGATGACACTTTTGATCAAAACACTCGTTCCCCTGATCACGATGCAACGTCAACTGGAGAAGATTGAGAATGGTCAATTTGGTATGTTGTGCCTCACCTTGAAGCTACTCTTTGGGTTCTTTATTCAAATCATCCTACCTGATTACAAAACTTGAGGTCGATGTTTTTTTAACCAGGGGAGAATGATGGAGATTAAGGAGGAAACCATGACATCTACTTTAAAGATATTTGAAGATAATTGCAATTATTGTAATTTCTATTTGTTAGGATTTATTGTTAGTTATATTTGTTTCATGATAGAACTTTACTCTTATTAGATTAGCCTATTATTATTAGGTTAGGAGTTTTTGGTCTATTAGAACAAAAGTCTTTATATTTCTATAAATATTTATGTACCAAGAATCAAAAACAAATCATTAGACTATTGAATAAAATTCAATTCTTTCTATTTTCTTAAGCATATGACTGCTTTAAGCTAAGTATAAGGATACTTATTTTGGTTGGGCACATGAATGTTCAACTGTCCTAGGAACAGGACGCTTAGGAACCCCCTGATTAGGCACAAGGATGCTTAATCTCTATCGAATTAATGTCAAAAACTTTACACAGAGCCAGCAAAGGCCCTTCCCCTAGCCCAGGTCTGCCAACTCTAGCGCACCCATCACCACACTCAATACCTCCACCTCCTCCCCTAAACCAGGTCCAACAACTAGGACCCACACACCATCTCCAGTCTAGGATGGGGGTTTCACTGATC
The DNA here is from genome assembly GCA_018398585.1 of Simmondsia chinensis. NCBI lineage: Eukaryota > Viridiplantae > Streptophyta > Magnoliopsida > Caryophyllales > Simmondsiaceae > Simmondsia > Simmondsia chinensis. Next base: position 21,298,327 of record JAGTTD010000006.1, on the reverse strand, counting down.
TGGAGACGAGAGATAAGGGGATGGCGGGTATCACCAGCATTGGCTGGCGGTGGAGTTGCAGGTATGGGGATGCCGGTGGCAGCATTTGATGGCTTCCGCAAAGTTATAGAAGTTCAAGGTTCCCCATAAAATGTTTTCATTGTCGGCATACATGTAAAATATGTTTTCATTGTTGGCATACTTGTAAAATATATAACAAGACCTCATTACACTTATTTGGAATTTTCTCTATATATCTTAACAGATAAAATACAATATATACATATAAATAGCAAGCAATCACACAATAATTAGCTCAAAACACATTATGTAATGGATGATATGTAATGTAACAACCGTTACCCATGGTGCAATAGTTTGTGAGTATTATGTATCGCACAAATCAGTATATGAAATTCCCAAATGTTACAAAGAGCTATCAGAAAAATGTACAAACCAAAACAAAGATTTTGAAACAGAATCATATAGAAAACGAATTCGTTAGCCCTTGAATTTTAAGACAGAAAAGACTGCAGTATAACGCTTAACCAATATAATCAAACACCACATCAGACAAAAACAGCTTAATGTTAAATGGGGCATTATCTTTGCAAATTTTTGAATAAAAAGTCATACGTCACTAAGTTATATCCAATTCTAATAGTTTTTAATACGTAAACATATTTATAAGTATATTATGTTAAATATCAGACATGCACATGCATTATCGAAGCTGTTACAATATGACCATCAAGCAATGGCTAATTGAGTAATAGCTAGATCAAAATCAGTTACATAACAATTACGTCATAGCTTCTATTTGAATCTACGATGTAGCCAAACATATTTTTCATACCAGGCACCACTGGAGTCTGAGAGTTGTCAGCAGCATCAGCTTGAGGGGCTTCCATGTGCATCAACTTATCCCTTCTCTGATCTGATTCCTGTTTTTAATCTGCAGATGGAGAGTTAATATCAGCAAACTAGCAGCCTTGGCAGATACATCTTAAATATAAGCCACATTTGTAGGAAATGCCTAAATGCTAAAGAAACATGATTCAGGCAGGCTTCCAATATGGATTGACATTTTGAAACACGTATCAAACTTAAGAGGGCAGCAACTCGACTAATTGTGAAAATGTTAGGAGAGATAGATAACTAGTACAGAGAGTAGAAGCCTTCCTCATTAGTAATTAGTATTAACTTTGTTTCAAAATACCAATTTTTAATGGTTCAATTTTAAAAATACCAGCAATTTTATGTGGTATCGAATATATTCTAACAGAAACTAGTTGCTCTAGGCTCCTGACCTTAGGAAACTTCTATTATTGCCTGCTCCTTGCTCCCCCACTCTTACTCCCACTACCACTCTGACTCTGGCTTTGTGTAAGTACAAATTTTACTCAAGCTCCATAGTTTATTGCCTTCTTGCTCTCAGCAAGTTTAAAAAGAAAAGAAAAAAACGAAATTGCAGAGTTTTCCATGGAAGCTGATCAGCTAGCAAACTGGTTCTAGCGATGAAAAAGACGGCTGAGAAACATTGTTTCTCCATAGACAGAACAAATAATTTAAAATCCATAATGACAATCAAATTATGATGGATGAATCTGAAACATAATTGCACGAAACGGAAGTGGGGGCAAAAGCAAAGACGAGAGAGAAAGCATAAACGGGACTAGGAGCAAGAGCAAAAGCAATCATAAATATTTCTAATTTTTTGAGGGTGGAGCACGTTCACATTAAAATATATTAGTTCGAGAGAATCAGTTCTACACTTTTACTCTCTAGAAATTCTAGAGGATAAGACTAAGTGAGTCCAACATGTAAAAATCTGCTCTCCGAATGATTCAATCACTGGTTGACTCACACTTCTCTTACATCGTCTTGCATTTTGAGTGATTCAAACACATTAAAACATCTAGACAATAAGTCTCTAGTTGATCAAAGGGAAGATACTTTTCTTGCGAAAATATATCTCCTCGAGAAATATAAGCAAAAGTATCTTTTTCCATTCAAATGCTCTATCTAGTTTACGAAACTGATTTCATTATAAATTCAAGGAAATTTATCGCTTAAATAAGCACCATGACAATTTGATATGTAAAATAGACAATAGGTAGAGGTTTCAATATTTTATTATCTAGGCACCCTCCACATAAATTAGGTAATTTTTATCAAAATTAGGCGAATCTTCAATGGAAAATGATGATGAGGCATGTGATTACATCAACATATATATATGTATGTGTGTGCGTGTCATGTCAGCATTTTCGGGCAAAAAGTTGTTGAAATCCCACAAAAAGTAACTGAAATTGAGCAGAGAGTACCTATATATTGTCAAAACTATGCTCTGTGCTAGCATTTCCCTATGAAAATCCACTGGATTCCAACAAATGATACATATAATTTTCAAAATCATGTGCCAATTCAGCATTTTTCTAATGAGAATTCCTTGTATTCCCACATAAGGTATGTAGGTAATAAAATTTTTAAACTTTGGGGTGAATTAAGTGATAAATTTTTAAAAAACTTCAAGGTGTCTTATAGTATATATTGAAATATCAAGTAACCTAGATGATAATAGACAAAACTTCAGGGCTCCAAACTGATAAAATTCTGTTAATTTTAGATGAAATTCACATGGGTCCACTTCAAGTTGAGGTGAGATTAAGGATCTAAGATTATTTAAAAAATTTTCCCTTGTAAATACTTGAGCTTACTATTGTGGTTGATGATGATTGATGTACGAAAAGAGTGGATGGAATGGAAGAGGGCTTCGCCCTACACTAGAGACCAAGTCATCAAAGAAGAATCCATTAGAAAAATCTATGGCGTATGTTGCCTAACAATATAACTACCATCAAGCATTGCCCTCCAAGTAAAAAAATAATATAAAAAAATATGTTTTCTTGTTCGACAATAATTTAGACGAAATCGAAATATATTGCAAACAAAATCCTTGAGTGTCTATCATGAAGTAAATCGTGGTTTAACATTGCGCCATGGTTCGCGTTGGCATTTTAAAGGAATATAAGTTGCTTTTTTTTTTTTTTTATAATTAGTGACAGAGTCACGATACAAAGCAAGCAACTCGAACAAGCGAGCCCTGAGTCATCCCGCATAAGGACGGGGATCAAAACAACTAAAACAGTACAAACAGGAATACAAAAAAAAACAGGCAAACAGTAAGAGCCTCAAGTACCACTAGGGAGGACTCGAAAACATGACAAACCAAAAGACAGGAAAATAGGACAGTCAAACCCCTAATCTATTGAAGCAAAGCACTCAACATAAGTGGATTATAACAATCAAAACCCAGCCTTAGTCTTTTCCTCATCTCCAACGTGCCCTCCGCAGCAAACCAGCATCTTTGACACTATCGTCACTTTTCACCAGATTCCTCTTTTTTTGTTTGCCAGAGGCCTTCGCTGATCCCTTCGCACTATTCCCGGGCGACATGTCCTTTGGGAATATAAGTTGCTTTTACTTGCATTTGCAAAAAAGTTGAAACAATATCCATCCATTCATAGTTTTACGCCCCTCAAACTGTTTCACTTCAGTTTGGGAGCACTAGAAAACAACCTCTCTTCAGATTAACATCCTGAAGGAAAAAGGCTGCGTACATCCGCCCCCCCAGACCTTGCGTAGGTGGGAGCCCTTGAGGCACTGGGTATGTTCCTTTTGTTCCTAAACTGTTTTTTTAGATATAAATATATTTATAGTTATATTCTATGAATTAAAATACATGTGTGCATTATTAGGAGAAGAGAGGAGGGGGGGAGGGGTAATTACTAGCTCAAAATCCATTATGTAATCAATGTTCCATAACATAATTGCCTTTATATGGTACTATGGTCATTCTACATAAGGTGAGAAACCAGAACTGCTTTTCCAAGTGAAACATGTTGGTTGTTCGATATTCGTAGAACTCCTACCTGCTCACACATCTAGAAAAACATATTTATAATTTTTAATCAATTTAGCAAACTTTAGGTCTCTTTCTTGCTACTAATCACTTTATCCACTTAAAGTGAATCATGAAGGGTCCGGATTAATTCTTGACAAAGAACCAACCAATAATACCAAAAGTTTCAAATAGTAGGTAAACTAACATGTTCGTTTTCTGCTCTACTATGCCCCCTCAAGAGAACACCCTTTAGGGTGGATAAGTGGATAGCACACAAACACACTTTTTTCCTTGTATGTTTCAATCATATTAAGAGTGAGATTTGAAATTTGAATTTGAGGCTGCTTGGTCAAAGAAACTCTTAACACGTCAAGAACTAGCAATCCTAAAAGCGTAAATTGTAAGGTGAATTCCAAAAGTGGTGTTATAGGCTCTTACCAAATAAAAAAGGACAAGGGTCAATTATTCCCATCAAATAGCACTGGTTGTGCTACACGTTCTACACCGCACCAAAGAACTCTATAAATAATCAAAAGTCTCTTTCAGAAATAAAAGTGTTATATCTCTAGCATATACAAGCCTATCCATAAACAAGAAACACTAAACTTTGCTATGCTTGGATATGAGGAAGTGCTCTTTCACCCATACACATTCAGTGGAAAATCTAGGATTTTAGTCAAGGGGCTTCGATTATAAGCCATATAAATGTTTTTCCCTTCGCATAATCAAAACCCATAAGAACAGCAAAAACCAAAGATCTCTATATTATATTATATCTTATAGCAAAGAAAGAGATATCATTGTAACGAGAAATTTTCTTTCCATGACATAAGCTAGAATGCAACCAAAGAAAAAACATATACAAGCATCCCTTTGGGTTTTCATATTTAAATCTCTTTCTATTGCTACAAAACATTTACAAACAACCTTACGAAATTCCTGACAAAGGCCCTCAGAAATTCCATTGTTTTCGCTCTCTCTAATTCCTCTAGCTGCAACCCTATTTGCCGCCCTACTGCCCTCACACACTAAACATGAGAGATTCTAGTCTCCAACCCCAAGTCCATCTTACGTTTAAAGCTCATCAACGTCTCCTCCAAGCGTTGGTTTCTCTCCTGAGGAAGGTCTAATCCTTGATAATGTAAAGAAAAATTATCACTTAAATAAAACAACCTACTAAAATATTAGTGGGTCACCTGCCTATTAATTTAGGGCAAATGTCAGAGGAAGTAAAGGCCTGCCACAATTTTCCTTTCCAATAGCTAGGGCTACCGTAAATTAAAGCAAATAAAGATACAAATGTAGTGAAACATGTAATAATACCAATTAAACAGAACTACTGCAAGCTGGTAGATGCGCGAGACAGCAGTGTCAGGGCGGCGCGAGAAGGCGACGGTGGCGAGGGGCTGTAGCAGCAGCTCCGTTGTGTACGTTGGCTGGGGAATGCTGAACCACAAGGTAAAACCCTAAGCAAGGAACTAGTAGTTGAACAAGAAGGCTAAAAATGGATGGGCTCCTTCATATTTGGGCTTTGAATTGAACTGCGTTTTGATTTAAGAAGTGAGTTCCAAAATAGAATGGTGGGCTTATTAAAGGGAGGGTGGCTATGGGCAAAATTTAGGGTGGGGAACTGATGCCTTTTTCTTTCTTTCTTTCTTTTTTTTTTTTTTTTTTTGGGGTCTAGGGGTGGTTAACTCATTAATGCACTAATTTAGATAAAAATCAATTATGATAAAATAATGGAGATTAATAACATTATAGCAGTAAAAATAGATTTATGTTAATATCGGAGAACAAAAGACTAATTATTACGGCCAAACTTTTTTTTATTTTTTAGTATACAAAATTGTAATTGTACCTAACCCACCTAAACCTAAGAGAGGAGATGGCCTCAGATAGAACACGTTGGAGGGCTAGCATTAGGGTAGCAAAGATGGCAAGAGTAGAGTACTGCGGGGAGTGGCTGGTTGTCTAAGATTCTTAGGCAAGCATAACCTCTAGTGTAGCACTTTTAGGCTACCTTAGTCCCTAATCATGCCCATTCTCCTTCTCCTTCTTCTTCTTCTTCCTCTCCTTCTCCTTTTTCTCTCCTTCTTCTATTTTTGCCTCTATATACATGTTATTGATTAGTGGTTTATCTGCAGGCACTCAGCTACTTCAGGTTGGGGGTCCCCGGAAACAGTCTCCTTTCCTACCGGAAGTTGTAAGGCTGCGTACATCACCCCCCCAGACCCTGCATTCTGCGGGAGCCGCAAGGCACTGGGACTGTTGTTGTTGTTGTTAGTATACAAAATTGTCCTTTTTTTAATTTAAATGGACAAAAATGCCCATTTAATTACAATGGGTTCTCAACGTCTTTGGAAAATTTTCTAACAATATTACATATATTTAAATATGCATAATAACTATTTGCTTGTAAATAAGTAATTATTTTACTATAATTTTTAATAAGCTTATAATTTTGCATTTTATTTGATTTTCTAATTAGAATTTTAAATAAAAGAAATATTATTATATCTAATTTAATATTTTATACTTTTTTTCCCCTCTATATATGTAAAATGAAGTGAAAAAAAGGAAAAGAAAAACGAAGAAAAATAAAAAAAAATGGAAATGGAGAAAAAAGAAATTACATCAAAATGGAAAGATGAAAAAGAAAGAAAAAAAGTGGGTTAACTTTTAACCCCAAATGTTTTGACTTTAAATTTTGAATTTTGGGTTAATGCTTATAAATAAATGAGTTGGATGAGAAGAAGAATGTAGAGTGGAAAATGAAAATGTAGAGAGTTAGATTTGGTCAAAGGTTTTGAGAAAATAATTGTAAGAATGCTTTTCTGTATGGTTTTATGTTTTTGTTAAGCGAGGTTCACCCACGTATAAAGGGAATCGTACTTGGATGCTTTGAGTGAGAGATTTTATAACTTCCTTTATCCAAGCTGTACTGTAGGAGAGTTGGTTACTTGCTGTGCAAAGCTAAGTTGTGCGAAGATTGGTAGCTTACCGTCCAAAGCTACGTTATGGGAGGGTTGGAAGCTACGTTATGGGAGGGTTGATGGCTACCATGTAAAGCTACATTGTTGGAGAGTTAGTGACGTACTGTGCAATAGTCACATTTTGGAGAAGATTATAATATTGGGTTTGGGGATTATGGTTAGATATTGTAACTCCTTAAATTTAATTGTTAATGTTTAGATCCCATGGTTTGAGAGAGAGTTTCCAAATTTCCACATAAATTCTGGGGTGTTGATTTTTTCACTTTTGTTGTGCCTCATTTGTGAAATTCCCAACAAGTGGTATTAGAGCATGTTGGGAAAGCTTGTTCGGGAAGAAGGCAAGGGTTTGATGGCTGGTTTGCTGCTCCAACAAAGCAAGTGATAGTGGTGGCAACGAGTGGCCGTAGGCACCTAAGTCAATAAAGGGACGATAGCACGTGACGTGTGTGGTGGTGAAAGTGTGCCAAGGATGACCACATTGGTAGTTAAGGGTTGTCGGAGGTGTTTACATCCCAAACTTGAGGGAGTTGGAGCGACGGTGTCTTGAGATAAAGGTACACATGCTCAACACATGGGATCATGCTTGAGAACCAGAAGGCTTGAGGAGTAGAAACAACAATGTCTTAATTTCAGCTACCTAACTAACTAAAGTCCCGATATAACAGCCACTCAAGGTGGCTGCCTGGACTTGTAAGCTCAAACTCGAAGGGATTGCTAGGAAACTTACGAGAAAGGTAACTACCAGAGCTCAAGAAGGTCATTTAAAGCAAGTATCAAGACCATGAGCTTCTATAACATTCAAAAGAGTAGGGGCCAACATGAGGAAGACCGTTGACCTTGAGCACATAGGTCAAAGCATGTTCATGCACTAGTCTAGGGTTGTGGAAGCGTGCAAGTTGAACGTGGGACATATATGCCACCAATTAAGAATGCAACAATTAGAGTTTTAGTCTATAAATAAAGGACTCTTGTTGCACTACAACGGTCATAGCACCAACACAACACCTCTTCAAGTTTTTCGTTCTCTCGTTTTCACAACACATTTATGCTTGGTTTTTTCTCTTTTGTCTTAGGAGTAGGTGTACTTGTAGCTTTGTCTTGCTTCTTCAAACAATACATTCGGGTGTTCAATTACCGTGTATGAGAAGTTACGGCCCTTCTACCATAGTTCCTATCCTCAACCCCTTCGATAGGTTAAGTTTAGCACCATTGATCTAGGGCTTTGATGCCTAAACATAGAGCTTGATGGCGTTCTTCTTAGGTTGGTGACACAACTTAGTGTGTCAAGTGAATTAAGGTTTGAGTCATAGTTTCAGAGCTTTGACGACTAAGGCTTTGACCTTGATTGTGTAGGTCTTAATCCAGTGAATTGAATACAGTTCACTTCATCTAAATCTTGTCAAGTTCTAACTCATTTGAGTTATCTCAAGTCAAGGGTGCCAGACTTTAGGCTTGATAGTGGACTATTAAGCGTTGAACTTGTCTCCACTCTATTTCTTGGCTCCAAAGTGTACGAGGTAAGATGTACATGGGCTTTGCTCTCTGTTACCCCAACTATCGGTTCATATCCATTTTACTTTTCCCACAACAAAATAACCAGAAGAACACCAATATATGTAAACACATCCCTTGCCTCGAGGTGATTAAATAAGGTCAAACACATGCATTTTGGAATTTAGACTTACTTAAAGTCGAAGCAAGTCCCTTTTTCCATGTTTGTTTGATTGTTTTTCTTACTATTGGGACGACTTTCAACAAATTTCCCTAATTGATCTAATTAACATGGCGGAATAGTTTTAAATTACTAATTTTAAACTTACATGTGATTTAAAATTCATAATTTTAAGTCTAGAGGCCTCTACTCTAAAAACTTTTATAATTATAACATGAATATTAACTGACATAATAAAATACTATAAATAAATAGAGAAGTGAAAAACTAAAAAAGGAAAAGAAAAAAGAATATATGGATGTATACCGCAGTATCGCTCCAAGAAAGAAAATCGAGACTTGGAGACCTTCTATGCAATCTCCTCAAAATTTAGGAGTTGGGCTCCGAAAAATATTAAACTTAGAGAAAAAATTTCAACGGAAATTTTCTTTCTTTTAGTTGAAAGTTAACACTTTCAGAAAACTTTTAATTTTTTTAATTGATGCTAGACTTTAATTCCAGAACCCCTATTTAATAATAGGCTACTGGAACGATAAATAATTAAATGGCCGATGTGGGATTAGAAAATCCAAACAAAATGAAGTTGTTTAGCCCACAAGAGCATTCGTGCGTCTGCCAACATTATCATACCATGTGGCACAAGCTGATTCGTCCGTGCCCGTTGGTGCGGATTGGCAAGTAGGATGTCCTAGCACGTTGTCTCGCGCTAGTTAGTCTATAATGAGAGGAGCAGATCATGCCTCTCCTCCACTCACGGTGAGACACATGTCGTGCCATGATTGGCTAAGCCTGTAAAAACACATTGACTTTATTTTTTGCCACATATAAAAATTCATCATACGAATTTTATTTTATAATTTTAACTTTTATTCATCTAATGAATAATGTTTAGCAAATTTAAACTTACTCATCTCTTTAATAAATAATTCATCTCATGAATTGTTTAATATTTTTCTGATGGTATTTAAAATAGAGGCTTACACAGAGACTTCAGGGATAACTTAAATCTAGCTTCAAATGGGTTAAATTAAATATCATCTTTGATAAAATTTAATTACCATTTACTGGGACTTAATTTCACTAAACAAATCCCACTGCAGTTTAGAGTTAAATTATTTATTTGATAAATCCCAAATAGACTATATTGACCATAACAACTGTAATTACTATCATTATTTTTCTCACAACTTTTCCATTACTTCTGGACTTGCCCTTTTTCGAATAATTTATTTATACTTGAATAAAGTCACAGTTTCCAAATGTCAAACACTTCGAACACTTTTTCCAAAGTTTCCGAATTAATTCAAATATTTGCAAATCTACTAAGGGACATCTGTATCTCATAAGAGGCTATAGAGTTCCATATTGAATATCTAATTTGTGTCACACTTCATGCCGTTACCCAATGCACGTAGGACTTCGGCCATTTATTGATACCTTACTTATAATACACCAAGATAACTAACATTCCATGCATAAGTCCATAATACTCTTAGGATTTAATGTCGTCATTCAAACAGTACATCATGAATAACCCATTTCTGATAGTAGTCTAGAAATAAGTAACTCACATGGTCTAACTCAGTGTATTAATCTTATTGCACATACAAACAGAACATTCTTAAATCACCACTCATATGACCAAGACAGGTTATCTAAAGTGTCACGTTATAGCCTTAGCAGACAAGTAGTCTAAACTTGTCACTAACTACGAATTTTTCAAATAACATTTCATTCCATTTATTCCAAGTCTATCTGTGGCTTAATCTCATTATCCACTTAGAACAAATATGTAAATATACTTTGAGGACTATATCCATCTCATGGATGTTACTTAAAATAACATCACATACAATATATACTCACTTATGCAAATTTAATGAGGAAATGACTGGAACTTAAATCTAATACTATAATAAAGTAATAATTACATGATAAATTTTGATTTTCAGGACTTTTCCTAGTAGTCTCTGACTTGTCTTAAATCCAATTTACTATACACTTTATTCCCATCCCTTCTAAATGTGAATCAAAGATCTTCTGAGTTAAAATCTTTGTAAAAGGATTTACAAGGTTATTGCTCATATCTATCTTCAAGACCACTATTTCACCCTTCTCTATATAGTCTCTAATGAGGTGGTATTTCTTTTCAATAACTTTGGACGTCTTGTGTCTTCTAGGCTCTTTAGAATTAGCCACCGCACTCGAATTGTCACAAAGGACTATAATGGGTGTTAGACCATCTCTAACTAAGTCAAGAACTTTTAGGAACTTTCTGAGTCAACATGCCTCCTTTGCAGCTTCTTAAGCTACAACATATTCGATTTTCATGGTTGAGTCAGCAATATAAGGCTGCTTGACACTTTCCCAGCTGATGGCTCTGCCTCCAAGGGTAAAGACATAATGAAACGTCAAACGTCTAGCATCTCTATATGACTGAAAATCTAAATCAATATAGCCAACTTGAACCAGTTCTTCACTATGAAAGATTAGCATATTATCTCTCGTCCTTTTCAAGTACTTGAGAATATGCTTCACTGCCGCCCAGTGCATCGGTCTCGGGTTAGACTGATATCTACTTACCATGCCAACAACATAGCAAATATTTAGTCTCGTGCACAATATAGCATACGTAAGGCTTCCCATAACCGAAGCATATGGGACATTCCTCATTTGCTCTTTCTCTTGAGGTGTCTCAGGACACTGCTCTATAGAAAGAGGGACTCCATGCCTGAAAGGTAAAAGGCCTTTCTTAGAGTCCTCCATGTGATACCTTAACAATATTTTGTCAATATAAGTGGCTTGAGAAAGACATATCATCCTACTTTTACGATCTCGCAAAAGCTTGATCCCAAGAATATAACTGAATTCTCCAAGGTCCTTCATATCGAACTGACTTGAAAACCAAATCTTTACAGCTGATATGACACCTACATTATTCCAGTGAGTAGTACATCATCTACATACAATACTAAGAAAGTCACTACTTTCTCATGATGTCGTTTGTGCATGCATGGTTCATTATCTATTTGCTCAAACCCATAGGACTTAAATCGCTTCATTGAATCTAATATTTCAAGAGCGCGATACTCGCTTCAGCCCATATATGGATTTCTTCAGTTTGCATACCATATGCTCTTATTTTTTTCTAATGAAACTATTTGGTGGGCCATTCAAAAAGGCCGTTTTGATATCCATTTGCTAGATCTCATAATTATAATGAGCTGCACTGGATAGGAGTATTCTTATGGACTTTAACATGGCTACTGGTGAGAAGGTCTTATCATAATTGATACCTTCCTTGTGGGTAAAACCCTTAGCAATCAATCTTACCTTTAAGGTCTTGACTTTCTTGTCCACCCCTCTCTTCCTCTTGTAGATCCATTTACATCTAATGGGTTTAATGCCTTTGGGTGCCTCTACAAGTTCCCAAACCTAATTAAAATACATGGATCCTACCTTAGATTTCATTTCCAAGGTCCACTGGTATGCATCCTTATATTTAATTGCCTCAGTGTAGCTAAGATGATCAGACTCAATGTTGTGGTCAACCATTAAGGCTCCCGCCATGAATCTGTCAAGTGCCCTGACAATCCTCCCACTATGCCTTGGCTACCTAAGACATCCTTGACCCTATCTATAGGTGCATCTAATACATTTACAGTGTCTTGAGATGTCTCTAGCAGGTTAGAGAAAGTGTCATTATCTCTCAATTCTTCTAACACTACTTTGCTTTTGCTTTTGTAGTCTACTACAAAATCTTTCTCCAAATATCTCCCGTTTGCAGTTACAAACACCTTTAATTCAGAATGACAGCAGAAAAGACCACCCCTTGTTCCTTTATGATAACTAACAAGCATACACACCTTCATCCTCGTTTCCAACTTGTCAGGATTTTTTTTAATACATGTGCTGGACACCCCAAGTATGAAGATACCATAAACTAGGCTTTTGCCTAGTCCACAACTTCATGGGTGTTTTAGGAACTAACTTAGATGGAACTAAGTTACGGAGGTATGCCGTAGTTTCAAAAGCATAGCTCTGAAAGGAGATGGGTAAAGTAGCATGACTCATCATGGACCTTACCATCTCCAACAATGTCCTATTCCTTATTTCTGCAACACCATTCTACTGCAGAGTACTCGGTGCAGAAAGTTGAGATGTAATCTGTTAAACCTCTAGATAAATCTTGAAGCTTAAGCTTGTGAAAGAGAGAGATTAGATGAGAATTGAAGGAAATAAGAAATATAGAGAGAATTAGATGAGAGAGAGAAAGATCTCAAAAAAGATTAGATTGATTTTTCATTGAATGATCTCTCATCACACAAGATCTAACTACTTATATAAAGCAAGATACAATGGACTTGGACAAGCTAATGCCCGGCCTTACAAACACAGCCACAACTATTGACTCTCCTTGACCATCAACCGTAACAACTAACATTCAATTCTAAATTGGCACCAAAAACACTAGCTTACAATACAAGCTATTACTAATCAAACAACTAAGTCTTATTAAATCACAATCGACTTAGAATCATAACAATCCCCTTCCCCTGAAAACATTCTTGTCCTCAAGAATTAAAAAAAGGGAAATTGGCTCAACAAAAAACATCATTCTTCCCAAGTAGTGAAATAATCATCCAAATTACTCCAAGTCACTCGAAACTCTGGAATGCTTTTGATAACAGCTCGCAACTGCCGGGTCCCCAATATAGCTACAGGTTACAGAGTCAATGAGCCATTTGAACCAACCTCTGGAGGTGATGAAGAGAGACTTTGTCCTTGCTTTACCTGCTTTTTGAGAAGAGAAACATGAAAAACATGATGTATATATGAGTTAGGTGGAAGCTCAAGCTTGTATTCCACTTTGCCAATCCTTTCCAAGACTTTGTAAGGTCCAAAGAACCTCGCACAAAGCTTCACTTTCTTCATCACAGCAGCCGTGGACTGCCTATAAGGCTGCAATTTCAAATAAACCATATCTCCCACGTCAAAAGTTCTGTCTACTCTCTTCCGATCAGCATACAGCTTCATTCGGGCTTGTGATTGATGGAGTTTATCCTTCAAAAGTTACATTAGATGCTTCCTTTGTTGCACTAATTTAGTAACCTCGGCCACATGTGCAACAACTCCTTACAACAGCAAAGGGGATGGTGGATCTTATCCATACAAGGCTTTAAATGGAGTAGTTCCTAGGGAAGCATGAAAATAAGTATTGTACCAATACTTAGCCAACGACAGCCATCTTCCCCACTTCTTGGGATGGCTAAACACCATATTTTTAAGATATTGCTCAATGCATTGATTGACCCTTTTAGTTTGGCCATCGATTTGTGGATGATCAGATGAGCAAAGAGCCAAGGTAGTTCCCAACAAGCTAAACAACTCCTTCCAAAAGTGACTTGTGAAGAGCTTGTCCTCTGAAATTATGGATTGAGGCAACCCATATAACTTATAGATGTTTTCAAGGAACACACGAGCCAATTTCTCAGATGTTACAGGGCGAGCCAAAACAAGGGGGTGCTCAGCTCGCTAATGTTCACGAAAAATTTGATAAGGGCTCGATAAGAGCTCGTTAAAGGGCTCGATATCAGCTCATTAAAGGCTCGTTATGAGCTCGATAACATTTGGTATTGGCTTAAAAATGGCTCGATAATAACTTTAAAAACTCGGCTTGTTAATGAGCTCGACTCAATTGCAAGCTTGGCTCAGTTTTAAACACGATTGGGCTGGATAATGAGCTCGACTCAACTCAATAACGAGCTCGACTTGGCTCGATAAGCCTAACGAGCCAAGCCGAGCCGAGTATTGAACACACTATATTCTTATCGAATCTAGTTCGAACAAGAGTTAGAAATGCTAAATAAGAGCTCGGCTCAAACTCGAGCTCAATAAGCCTTATTGAACTCGAGTTCGAACAAGTGGGTGCTCGGCTTGGCTCGGCTTGTTTACACCCCTAGCTTTGAGCCTTTGATATGTTCCTTCCACTCCTGAATGGCCTCCCCATGTTGAATCATGTGAAGCACTAATAACTTGGTGTTTGAGATCAGTGGAAGTTCCAATGTACATCTTCCCCTTGAGTCCGATAATGCCTTTAGCTATTGTCACTTTTGCCCTAGAAGCTAAGTTATCTTCCTTGCCATTGCTAAAAGCTGCTATGCATTCTTTTGCAAAAGGATCATCCACATAGGACTGATGTACCTCTTCAATCCAAGCAAGTACAATCACCAAAGTGCCCCACAAGAGCCCTGTTCAAAGTCCTCCAATCTGCCTGACAGAGCATCAGCCGTAGCATTCTCCTTTGCCTTCTTGTACTCGATGTCATAATCAAGACCCAACATCTTCATTAGCCCTTTTCCCTGAATTCTTGTTACAATTTTCTGTTCTAAGAGATGTTTTAGGCTTTGATGATCAGTCTTGATTGTAAAATTGTGTCCATTTAAGTAATGTCTCCACTTATCCACAGCAAGCAAGATAGCAAGATACTCCTTTTCATATGTGGACAATGCTTGATGTTTAGGACTTAAAGCTTGGCTGAGATAAGCTATAGGTCTACCTCTCTGAGACAACACTGCCCCAATTCCATTTTCAGAAGCATCAGTCTCTAATATGAATCCCAAAGTGAAATTAGGCAACGTTAACACAGGTGCTTTACACATTGCATATTTCAAAGACTCAAATGCCACTTGAGCTTCATCAGGCCACTTGAAGGCATCTTTTTTCAATAAATTTGTTAGAGTCTTGGCTATAGCTCCATACTTAGCCACAAACTTGCCTTAATATCTAGTTAAGCCCAAAAATCCTCGCAGTTTCTTCAAGGTAACTGGAATGGGCCAATCTCTCATTGCTTGGACTTTACAAGGTTCAGTAGAAACTCCCTCTAAGGATATCACATGGCCTAGGTACTCTAAATGAGTTGATGCAAAGGAACATTTGGCCAATTTTGCATACAACTTGTGCTTGTGCATGACCATGAACACTTCCCTCAAGTGCTTCAAATGATCTTCAAAGGAGGCACTATAAATTAGGATGTCATAAAAAAATACCAGCATAAACTTCCTTAAGAACTGTTTGAAGACATCATTCATGAGGGCTTGGAAGGTACCTGGAGCATTGGTCAATCCAAATGGCATAACTACAAACTCGAAGTGTCCATGATGTGTTTTGAATGCAGTCTTGTACACATCATGCTCCATTACTCTGATTTGGTGATAGCCCTGCCTTAGATCAAGCTTAGAAAAGACTTGTATTCCATGTAACTCATCAAGAAAGTCGTCTATAACTGGTACGGGAAATTTGTCCTTCACTGTCATAGAGTTGAGCTGCCTGTAATCAATACACATTCTTACTGTACCATCCTTTTTCTTGACAAGAATGACCAGAGAAGCAAAAAGACTGTGACTTTGTCTTATGAAACTTGTCTTGAGCAATTCATCCACTTGTTTCTCAATTTCTATCTTTTGAGCATGAGGTTACTTGTATGGTCTTAGCTTTACTGGCTCTATATTAGATTTGAGAAGGATAGCATGATCTAAACTTCTCTTAGGAGGTCAAGCCTTGGGCAGCTCAAACAACTCCTTTAATTCCTCTATCACTGGTTGCACTTCAGGCTGGGCAATCTTTATAACCTCAGTTAGTGATATAGCAAACAACTGTCCCAACCACTGGTAAGCACATTTCTTGAATCCTTTTTCCGCCTTCCTTCCCTTCATAATTTGCAATTGAGCTTGATCTTCCATTCCTTGCAAAGTGACCTTGGAACCTTGAATCTTAAAAGAAACTGTTAACTTAGCAAAATCAAACAGAACTGGACTATAGGATCTCATCCAATCAACCCCAAGTACCATATCACATCCTCCCAAAGGCAGGATCCTGAAATCATAACCAAACTTGCGATCTTGCATAAACCATTAGAATCCTTGGCACTTGTTCTGAGTCATCACTTAATTTCCATCGGCTACTATCACTGCCAGAGGATGAGTCTTGATCACCTCATGACCCACTTTCTTAACCACCTTTGGATCAATGAAGCTGTGGGTGCTCCTACTATCAATAATGATGATGATAGACCTCTTCCCTGCCTTTCCCTTGATCCGGATTGTGTTGTTGTTCCATTACCAGTCAAGGCCTTCATGGAAATCCCAACTTCATCATCAACAAGGTTCTCAAATGTCTCTTGATTTGAGTCATTCCCACTAGCATCATATTCTTCACCCTCTGAGTGTTCATCGACACTGATTCCTTTAGTTGAAATGAGGAACTTTGGATTACATTTATGGCCAAATTGATAAGGTTGATTGCACTTGTAACACAGCCTTTAAGGTTTCTTCTTATTTGATGGGTTAAACTTGGGCCTAACAGATCCTTTCTGAGACTGGAAACTCCCTCCATGACCCCTAGTTCCATCACTTAAAGCAAACACTATTGCCTCAAAAAGCTTAGCTTTAGCATAAGCCTTGGACAATGTTGTAGGCCCAACAGCTTTGATGAGATTCTTAACCTTGGGCTTTAATCCGCTTTTGAAACTTAAGACATAATATGACTTAATAGCATGAGGATATTCAGTTATCCTACTAGCTCTAAGGTTCTCAAACCTTTTCATATACTCCTTCACTAATGTTTCTTGTATCACCTTATTAAATCTATCAACAATGTCACTAGAATCTTCATCACCATAACGCTCACAAAGTTCTTTCAGAAACTTAGCCCAAATAAGAGTAGGATTGCTCTTTAATAAATTGTAAAGCCATACCTCATGATCACCAAGAAGATAAACAGTAGCAATTTGAACCTTTTCAGCCCCATCAATGTGGTAAAAGTGGAAATAACGATCACATCTCCTCAACCATGAATGAGGTTGCTTTCCATCAAAAGGATCAATCTGCACCCTTGGTTGTCTATAGCCACTGCGTCTATTGTTCGATGTCACATCATTACTGCCTGAACGCTGCTGGTTCCACTGATTAGGAGGCTGATCAAATTGCTCTTCAATTAAACTGGCAGTTCTATGTATATTTGCTTGCTTAGGGGAATGAACAGCCTGTCCTACATTCAAACTAGTAGGTCTTGATTGAGCTTGATCAATTGATCGATCCTCTCTAGCAAATACCTCCTCTTCTTAACTTCGAATTTGAGTTCTAACATCAACTGCTTGACACATAACTTGAGATCTTTCACTGGCTACGGCAGGTTTAGCAGAAACATTAGATTGCGACATTACCAAAGGTCTTATCTGGTGATTAACAGGCAACGAACTAGCAGGGACCAAAGGATCAGGAAATGAAGGTATTTTTTGTCTATTGGATTGACTTTAAATTTCAGCAGTCTTCTCACTGAACATCCATGCTTGTTGATCAATTCACTCGGCCAATGTCTCCTCAAATTGTTGCTTTTGTTGATTTAGTTGATCAGTAATGATCTGATTAACACATTTTGATTGTAAGCTGAACCTCTCATTAAACGTTTACTCTTGTTCCTTCAGCACGTTATGCATCTGATCCTCAGTTATTTGTTCCCTCTCTTGCTAAGATTGATTAAGCTGAACAATCATAGCTGTTATCTGTGCATTCAAAATGTCTGGAGTGACAGCTTGCGGTACATTCTCTGCATTACCACTAACAACCTCAGCAAATGAAGGATTAGCTACTATTTTGCAACTGCTAATCTTGTAATGACACCATTGGCTATTGTTCCAAGTCTTTATGTATCAATTCAATTTTTTTTTATGTGTTTCAAGGCAATTTCTTGATAGTAACTGCAGCAACGACAATAGAATTCAGAACTAAATTCTCAAGCAATTTGCAATGCGATTCAAAGATATTTGATATCAAATCACGTTTGATTTGGAAGCCAAATGACGCTCTGATACCAATTGTTAAACCTCTAGATAAATCTTGAAGCTTAACCTTGTGAAAGAGAGAGATTAGATGAGAAGAAAAGTGAAGGAGATGAGAAGCATAAAGAGAATTAGTTAAGAGAGGGAAAGATCTTAAAAGAGATTAGGTTGATTTTTCATTGAATGATCTCTCATTACACAAGATTCTTCTTGTATGAAGCAAGATACAATGGACTTGGACAAGCTAATGCCCGGCCTTACAAACACAGCCACCACTATTGACTCACCTAGACCATCAACCGAAACAACTAACATTCAATTCTAAATTGGCGCCAAAACAACTAGCTCACAATA
This sequence comes from Simmondsia chinensis, assembly GCA_018398585.1. Classification (NCBI taxonomy): domain Eukaryota; kingdom Viridiplantae; phylum Streptophyta; class Magnoliopsida; order Caryophyllales; family Simmondsiaceae; genus Simmondsia; species Simmondsia chinensis. Next base: position 21,279,584 of record JAGTTD010000006.1, on the reverse strand, counting down.
TAGGCTATTATAGATCAAACAACTAAGCCTTATTAAATCACAATCGACTTCGAATCATAACACTGTCCCACTTGCAGTCTTAGAATCATAACACTATCCCACTTGTAGTTAGGAAATTGAGAAACTCTCCTGAAAGTATTCTCCACACTGATCTAATTGAAGTGATTTGATTTTTTTTACCTAATTGCTTTTCTACTTTAGCTTTGCACTCTTTGAACTTTTCGAAAGAGTGCTACTTATGTCTCATTAGGTAAATATATCCATACCTAGAGTAATCATCTGTGAATGTGGTGGAGTACTCATACCCACTTCTTGCTTGAACATTCATTGGTCCACATACATCTGTGTGAACTAGCTCAAGCAAGTCACCAACCCTGTTGCTTTTGCTCTTAAAAACGGACTTGGTCATCTTGCATTCAATGCATGATTCGTAGATGGGTGAGGACTTTAAGTCCAAAGGTTCTATCAGTACATCTTTTACTAGTCTTCAGATCCTATTCAAATTAATGTGACTTAAAAGTTGGTTCCATGTGAAGGCATTATCCCTTTCATGGTGTTTTCTTTTAAGAGAAGATTTATTTGAACAATTATTAGAGTTTTGATCAGGAAATAGCCTGAAAAAACCATCCAGACATGTACCTTTGCAAATAAACAATTTATTTCTTATAATAACAAGTTGAGAACTAAAATGAATTGAATAACCATTATCCACTAAACGAGACACCAAAATCAAATTCCTGCACAATGCGGATACAAATAAACAATCCTTCAAAATCAAAACTATACCACTAAAAACTAAGCTAATATCTCCTACTCCTAAGACTGCAACTCTTGTACCGTCTCCAACCCTCTGTACACATTGCCATCATGTAACCTCCTGGTTAGCCTGAGTCCCTGTAACATATTACAAACATGGTCAGTTGAACCTGAGTTCACACACCAGGAGCCTGGTGGACTCTCAACTACGTATGACTTAACTAAGTGGGATATAAGTATACCTTCACTAGTGGTTTGCTAGTCTTCGTAGGATTGGTGCAGTTCCTCTTCTAATGGCCCATTTTGCCACAAAAGAAACATTTTCCCTTGGATGGTTTCTTATTAGGCTTAGTAGCTACGCTAGCAATATTGCCTTTTCGTTTCTTTCTAGTGAACCCTTAGACTGCTAGCTCCCTCTTGTTCTTGATGCTTAGGTCACGTGGACACTCCCTTTGGCCCGCATTACGCCTTTGTGGCTCCTTCATCAGCTCAGGCAATGAATAATCTTTATTATTCATTGTGCAATTAAGCCTGAACTGGGTGAATGAGCTAGATAGAGAACTAAGGATGATGTCTTGCTGAGACCGACTATCAATTTTAGCACCAAGAATTTCCAACTCAGATAAACACGCTATCATCTTCATGACATGTTCCTAAACTGGTGTTCCTTCTGACATCCTCACATTGAGAAGCTTCCTTATTAACTCTTGCCTAGCTATCTATCTTGACTACCAAACATTTCCTTTAAATGTTTAATCATCATAGCTGCTATTTCCATCTCAAGCATCTGATGCCTGAGCACATTTAACATAGCAGCCAAAATGTAGCATCTGGCTAACTTATTAGCCTTATGCCAGCATTTGTGATGCTCTTTAACAACAATCGTGGAATTAGTAATGGGTGCCACATGATGAGCATTAGGGAGAACAAACTTGTAACCCTTTTGTATTAATACAATGCCAAATTCATTTTCCAGGCAAAGTAATTAGGTCCAGTTAGAGGTTTATCCTTAAGAATTGAATGAGCAACCCCAATATTCTCTGTAGCTACAAACATTTGTGTAACTTTAAATCATGAGTTATGTACAATGCAGTGATATCTATTCTTTCAAATTTAGCAAACAAAATAAGTCAAGTACCCACAAAACTGAAATACCATGAATGCAATAATGACCCAAACGTACCACTCATTACTTCTCGATAGCGAGGAAATTCAAATTAGTTTAGTTCAAAACAATTCTCAGTTACATACTTTCTTGTAACTCTTACTAAATATGATTAACTCATCACTTTTCCTTAGTCTCTAACATAACACAATAGAGCTCCTCAGGCAGGCTAGTATGTCACGCTAGTCAAGCATAAACTATTACCTAGACCTCCATAAAAAATACACATAATACTCCACGGCGGCGTGGTCGTATCGCTTCTTTGCACTTCAGTTTATCGTATTAGAAGTTTAACCTTATAACCTGTAAACCGTTACCTTCCACGGGGAGTGATATCAATTTACTATACTGCTAGACCGGTAATAGAGATTGTGAGGTCTCACCTAATGAACCTTGCTCCCACTTAAATTTTATAAACTTGTGGTTTCGTTGAAATTGCATTTACAACTAGATTATCTCATAATCGATGTTAAAATCACATCCTTAAATAAATTAATTAATAAAATTAATTTAATATTACTATTTTTGATACAGTATTGATGTTTGCAAGTCCACGTCAGCATTGACGTCATTGTTGACGCTAGCGTTCTGCTAATGTCAGCATTAGTAAACAATTATATATACATTTTTTATATTAAATAAAAAAATATTGATTCTAATCTCATTAGATCAATTTATCCGATATCAACAATTTTTTACAAAATGTGCAAAATCATGTCATACATATACAAAATATGAATTTCATAAGTTAAAGTTCTATTGATCTGAATTAACTATTAATTCAATCAGTGTTTCAAACAATTTAAAATCGAATCTACAATTATGATCGATGTCAAACGAATAACTCAAGCAATCTTCTACTTCTCTCTGCCATTTTGCCATTAAAAGAGAGGACCAAAAATTCACAATTTCTAAATTTTTATTTTTGTATTTAATTTTTTTCCTATCGAACATGGCGCTGCTAATCGATCTCCTTAATCTTAATCTCTCTTATACCACTGAGAAGATCATGGCTGAGTACATATGTTTCTTCTGATCTAAACGACAAAGGGAACGTAGCGCCACAAAGAATCAAATTCAAAGATTTTTCTTCAAAGTTGAGTTGTGCTTTATGGATCCCTTGGCTTATTTTAAATTCAACTTTCTATCCGTTTTTCTTCCAATTTGGGACTAGTGGCGGATCCATGCTATGGGTACCGGGGTGCATGGACCCCACAACTTTACTACCTGACTTTTAAAAGTATAAATTTGTGGGTATAAAAAATTAATTGCTCAACACATAATACATGAGGTGAACCCGTAGCATTAGCAAGAGTTGTGGCCTAATGGTTCACGAAGCTAATATCCAATATCAGGTCCCGTGTTCGATAACTAATCCCAGCGATGTCCTCTTCTTTTTACTTTTTGCAATTCATGCATTCCCCCTGTGAAAAAAAAAAAAAAAAAACTTTTAGCAATTTTTAAATAATGAAACTTTATTATATATGCATATTTTTTTTAATCAGCTAAATTTTGCATTAATTTAATAATTTTCCTTTCTATTTTTTTAAGCAAAATCTCTGCAAAAACCCTTTTTTTTTCAATTTATAAACTAGGATTTTTTGATTTTTTAGAAAACCCTTTCTGGGTTCTTGAGACTAATCTGAAACTTGATCTGGGTTCTACTCATTTATTCAACGCAAAGATTTTGGCATGTCAGAAAGATAAAGCCTTATTGCTATAATTAGTTATTCCAAAAATCAACTTTTAGATTGTTAAAAAATTGACTAATATTCAGGCATAGCAATGAAGGAGAGAGTAATTAGAATAACCTTACAACACGATGATACCGCACAGTGGTAAGAACCACTGTCCCAAAAGACGATTTTGTCGCTGCTCCGGTGCATACAGTATAACCAGCGGCTGTCCTCCAGGATTAACATGATCTGACTCTTAACGTGGACTTTGTTAGGCAGAAGTGCCTTGAACTTTGCCTAAATTTGAGGGGAGAGAGAGAGAGAGAGAAACCGAGTGAGAGAGAGAGAGTCTAATGATTCTTACTCCAAATTGAGGGCTGAAATTAGGAATCTTCTAGTAGATGAGCATAGAATGAAGCTCAAAAAGAAACTGAGAAGATCGTTTTCTATACAGAGAGAAACTAGGGGAATATATATATCATAATGTAGAAAATGGTTAGAAGTATTAAATCAAGTGCAATAAATTGTAACGGCTATAAATGGACGTAATAAATTGCAACGGCTATATTGTTTGTAAATTCCCAACGGTCATAATTTTAATGACCCTAAACGGCTAGTAACGGTAAATGACCAATAAATAGGCACGGTTAAAATATTATCCGAAAAATAAATATGCTTGTTAAGAAAAAGATCATAGACACAACTTTTCTAATGTGGGATACAACTCCCCCATAAAACTAAAGGTTAGCTTGTATCATCTTTCCAACACCATGTTTAGCCTCCGTGCTTCCATAAGGCTGATTGAGTGTTTGAATGTGCTTTGACACACGTGCTTGAGGTTCCCTTAGTCTTCCCATGTCAATCCACTCTTCCTTGAATTTCCTTAAAGCTAACATCTTTAATACATGATTTAAATAACTGTCTTGAGCTTACCAGTTATCTTTCTCATAGCGTTCCTAGTAATTCCCTCAACCTCGAGCGTATTTTTCCCCATCAGCCATCTTGAGTGGCTTTTATGCTGAGGCTTTAGTTGCTGAAGCAGCTGGACTCGAGACATTGTTGTTTTCATTTGGCAACATTTTCATGCCTCGAGCATGGCTTCACGTGTTTTGCATATGTCCTTTTAGTGCTCAAAATCTTTCTTTAAGTTCTTCCTTCTTTTGTGCTCTATTATAAGCTCTCAAATTTTTTAGAACTTCGATTTGTGTTCGAACAATGGCCCAGATCACTCACTATGTCTCCATTGCTATTTCTAAGGATGATAGCTGGATGGAGTTCCTCATCTCGTCTGGTCCAATCTGATAACTCTATTGTTCTTGATGAACTCCGAGTCCCTTTTAACTCAATCCCCTTCGAGGAGGGTCCCTCATGTTCATTAGAGGAGAGGTCCTCTTCCAACTATAAATCTTATATTCTTAGCTAGCCAAAGTTTGAGAGGAAACCGTATTTGTAAGGAATTAACTCCTTTTAAGGGCTAGATTTTCTTGACAAGGCAATATGCAAACTGGTTAGACTAGTTGACCCCATGCCTTGAGAAGAAATGGACGTAACGTCACATATTGGAGGCCATTAGACTTTTTAAAGCCTCTCTCAAGTATGATTACCCAGCCATAACAATCCTCACCTACTGTTGGAATGCCCGTTATAATGCCTTTATGACCGTTTTTTCAGGATCGCCTTATAGGACATAGTAGCCTTAATAGGTGTCTTTCCCCTTGGGGCTTTGAGCTTCCTTTGGACAGTTTAGTCACAAAGGAGGCCGAGACTTTTTCTTGCTCTTTTCTCTTTTTCCTCTCTACCAACTAACTATGAGACCTTTGTGCGCTTATTTTTCAAGGAAGTTAATGAGTATGGATGAGATTCCAAAGAGGAAGAAGTTGTCTTTTACTTGTTTTGGTTCATCAATTTTGTTTTTGCTAACTTCTTGAACACCATTCTTAAATCTCTTAAGACGGTGGCGATTAATATGGCTTTTAGTACCACTCCTTTGGCTTTGGGACCGTTACTCTTAGGCCAAGTATATGTTTGCCTTAGGGACATCATGGTGAAGAACTACAAAGTCCAAATAGGGGGTCCCCTTTGGCTTGTGCAATTATAGGATCAAGCATGCTTTCCTCACCTTTGTAATAGAGGTCCTTTCATCCATCGAGATGATGCTATCACCTCCCATGGAGAATATTTTGCATACAGGGGCTCTCTTCCTTCCAGGGTGGACTTTGGAGCATTGCCTCGAGAAGCTTCTAACTCCAAGCCACGGGTTTGGAGTCCAATGCGTCCCATTAGGGAAAAGAGACTTGATCCCCTTTGGGTTAGAAAAATGAACCTTGACCAAGATATCTCTATGGACATCAACTCTAAGCACTAGCAAATAATACTCCATCCTTAAGACTTCCCTTATTATCACCATACTAAGCCTAGTATGGAATCTTACAGGCATGGATTATTTGTCATGCAATTTGGTATGGTCTAAGACTTTCCTTTTCTTAGTGTTTTTAGCAATAGAAACCTTCTGGACCAATCTAACCATTAGGAGTGTGTATGGGAATCTTGCACGTCGCAGGTATGGTCCATGAGCCACTTAATGTTTTATAGTCGGGTATCAAGCCTATTAGTCCTCTTTGGAGGCTAGAGCACCCACCCCAGTCGTAGGTGGCTTAAGGAGGAGGAGTAGGAGGATAGTCCCTACTATGCCAGCAACATAAAGAGTCCCAGCCATAGAGGAAGAAGAAGAAGAAGACGAAAAAGAGGTAACAATCTCCCAACCATCAAGAAGAAGAGAGAAAGACATTCTCAATAGAGATTTAATTTATTCCTTACATTGAAAGTTTTACTCCATATTTCTTTCTTCCAATTTCCTTAACTCCTTCCGTGATTCCAGGTTGTTTTGACAACTTAGGCAACCCCTGTTTGTCGATATCCCATATTCTCCTTCTAGAACCAGGTCCCAGATGAAGCTTATGTAGGTAGTGATGACCCTACTTATCTTTTATGAGTTATTCTTGGTTGAACCATGAATTAGTTCTAACTCATTGTCTTTTAGCAGATATATCATATGAAGTAGTTGTTCCTACCCTTAAAGAGCAAGAATCAGCAACAACTTCGCCTCCACTTGAGACACCAAGGGTAACAACTCGTTCCTTTGCATCTGACACTATTCTATTGTCAAGTGATGGCTTTCATGGATTTCTAGTGTGCTTTTTTTCATGTTTCAGGCCATCACGCTTTCATTCTCGCCTAGTGTATCTTCTTCCTTTGAGAGGCTTAAGGTGAGTGGAAGGCTGGCCTTACATTAACTTAACCCATAATTAACTCCAAGATCTCAAAAGTTAAGTACCATGGTTCAGCTCCCTATTAATGTTCTAGCCTTATCATCCAATAATTAGGAGGCTTTGTCCCCCGTGAAGGGTTTGAAGAGTGATACAAAGATAGCCTTGTTCATTATCGTGGAGCTCAAGACTCTTGAGAACATCCTCATCAACATTCTTGAGGAAGTTCCCCTACTGGTTCAGAAGAAATGATACTGCCAATCAAAGATCATGGAACTCAGCCACTCCTCAAAACTTGGGGAACTTTTCCTTTTGCTTAGAGAATTGCATACTGCCAAAGAAATCCAAACTTAGTAAGCTCAAGAGTTTCAAGCCATTAAAGACTGGATTCAAGCATTGGAGCGGTAGATAAGCTAGCTTCAAGGGAAGCTCATGACTCTCAAGCAATAGGGTGCAGCTCACACTTCGGGATCCAAGTGCTGAAGGATATTCTGTTCGAAGCTCTAAAGGAACAACAATCTCTTTAGAAGCAAGTTGTTTCTGTATATGGTTAATTGACTTAGGCTGCAACAAGACTAGCAACCATAGGATAATGTTTAGCAAGAATTAGAGCATTGCTTTTCTAGCTTTAATCTTTGTATATAGAAATTAGGTTGCATAGTTTGTATTATAGTACAAACTCATGTACCTTCTCTCATATCATGAATGACGTCACATATTACTTCTATTGCAATTAAGCTATGGGAATCTAAACTTAAACACTTCTTTATTAGAATTCAAAATTGAAGGCACATATTTCTTTAGGAACCCTCCATGGTGGACCTTGGATGGATTCTCCCATCTAATTTTTGAAGTAACTAAGCATTTACTGAACACTTAAAAATAGATAATTGCTTGGTTGATGCTTTTAATTTTTAGTTTTCGGCATAGCCATTCGATGTTGTTTGTGAATGGAAAGAATAATATTTTTTATTTAGTTTGAATGTCTTACATTAGAGAGAACTTTTGAAACTTAATTTGCTTAGCCAACTTTTGAGTTCATTCAACTAGGCAATTGATAGATTCCCCCCCCCCCCCCCCCCAAAAAAAAAAAAAGAGTGATTGTGTTGCTTTTAGAGCCTAAAATGAAGAGTCCAAGTTATTCCTCTCTAATAAGAGAAACCTTGTCAGGAATGGTGCCAAAATTCTTAGAAACATGAAATTCATTCTTTCTAGATAGGCCTACTTGAGGATTAGCAAGATTTAAGTTTGGGGATAGTTTCATAAGTCTAATTTTGTATATACTTTTTATATGATTATAGAATCATTTGTTAACTATCATAAGTCTAATTTTGTATATACTTTTTATATGATTATAGAATCATTTTTTAACTAACTTACACTTTAATTACATATATATTGCTAGCTTTTACACATTTATGTTTTTTTTAATGTTACGCAAGAAAGGAGCAAAAATACGAGTTTTAAGGCCAAACATGCCATGGAACCAACTCAACTCCAGTCTCAAGGCCCATAAGAAAAGAAAGAAGCCTAAAGGACTCACCATACAATCCATCTCATTCAAATAGGCCGGCCGCAAGGAAGAAAAGGATAAAGAAACATTGGATAAAGACTTCGTCCGTAGAATTTTGGTAGTTTGATAGCATATTAAGGTCATTATGCATGTAAATCTTTATTCCTTGATCTAGAAAACTCAAATAAGGATAAAAATCAGATCTCGGGTAGAAACTATGAGGTGGATGGCTAGGAGGCAAAAAGAGGATAAACTAAACATAATTGGATAGAGTTTGTTGGCAATTCGGGCTTTTATTCATGCTATAGTTGCGAACCCTACTTAAAGCCTATAAATACAACATAAGAGGCATGAAATCAAATCATATTCTAGACCTAGGGCAGAAGCTTGGACGTGATTTTTGAAAGAAAAACGAGGGCAAACAGAGAAGATCAGCTAGAGTTCTTCGGCGGGTTCCAAGTTCTTTATATCCTGTGTCTTTTTTTTTATGCATTCTTCTTCTTCTTTTGTTTTATCTATCTTAGTTATGAACTAATTTTCTCTTTCCAAGGCTATGATGTAGCCGTAGTTGTAAGATACGACCTTTTCTAGTTTGAAGTATTTGTTGTTTGTTTGTTTGAATGTTGAAGTGTTTATTGTTGTTCTTCATACTTTTTGAGTGCTTGTTGACAATTAAAATTTGTAATAATTCATAATGAGTCCCAAAGGAGATTTATGATTATTGCTATGGTTATAGACACCATAGATTGAGTGAATGTTAGAGATATTTTAAGTCGATTTGTGTGGCAATGTGAAAAAACCAATGATCTTCAAGACTTATTTTTATTTAAATTTAGTGTTCTTTGCACAATCTTTAGTTTTTCTTTAGTTTCGCATTCAAATTCCAAGATTTAGTCATCCAAATAGAATTAAGGCTAACCAGTTTTGATACTCAATCACTAAAAAAATCCTCGTGGGAACAATACTCAAGTCATACTTTATTACTTGATACGATTTAGTATAGTTGCTAAGCTCAAACGTACATCAAGTTTTTGGCACCATTGTCGGGGATTGTTTTAAGTTGATTGATATTAATACCACTTAGTTTTAGTACTAATTTAAACATTATTTTTGTTTTCTTTGTGATTCTATTTCAATTGTTTGGTATTAGTTTAAGATTTATTTTGCTAGTAATTAGAGTTTTAGTTGTAGATATTTAGGTTAATTTTGAACTAGAACTTAAGACAACCGAAAAAAAAAAAAAAAAAGAATCCCTGTTAATTTGAATTTCATTAGTTCACACGCATCAATTATTTTTGTTGTTGCATAAAAGTTGTAGGTGTTTAAGGTTTTGTTACATCACGTTTCATTAGTTTCAGTTGGTTTGAATTTTTAGTTCATTTTAGTAATAAGTGTTTGAATTTATTTTGGTTTTTTTTTTTTTCCAATTGGTAATTGATTTTTAATTTGAAATTCACTCAATTTTTTTTGAAGGTGCTTAGGCACCAATTAGGTTTTGAATTTGGATTGTTAAGCACCAATTAGGTTTTGAATTTGGATTGTTTTCATTTATCTTGCCTTTTGAAATCATATCTAGTATATTTAGTTTTTAGGATATAATTTTATAATTAATTAGAATTTTCTAACCTAGAGAGAATTTTTCTAACGAACTAGATTTTGTTTTTCTTTATTAGTTTTTTTTTCCCTAATCAGAACTTGGGCAAAATCGATTTAATTTAGAAAGTTTTAGTTATGCTTTAGATTTTTTTTTCTTTTTAATTTTAGTCATCAATTGTTTTAGAAGAAACAATTTCGAAATTTTTTTTTCCTTTGCAATATTTTCTTTTTCTCATTTTTCTCCGAATTTTATTTCTTTATTTTTTTTCATTTTTCCCCTTTCTTTCACAGTTTGTGTGTTTGTCTTGCTTGTTTATTTCCTTTTACCTTTTATTTTGTTTTTCTTGTTTTGCGCTAAGATGACAAGGAGGAGAATCACCAAAGAGGGCACCAACACGCCATCACCGGATCCCATTAGAACTCCGAAGTTAAGCATGCTTGGGCGAGAGTAGTACCAAGATGGGTGACCTCCTGGGAAGTTCTCACCCTCAGGTTGGGGACACTGGAAAACAACCTTTCTTCAGGTTAACACCCTGAAGGGAGAAGGCTGCGTACATCCGCCCCCCCAGACCCTGCGTAGGCGGGAGCCCTTGAGGCACTGGGTATGTTCCTTTTTTATCACAAGGAGGAGAAATCATTCCTTTTGATCCTAAGATTGTAAAAACACTTCGAAAAATTAAGGAAAGGAAGCCAGCCGAGGTCATGGGAGAACAACGTGAAAAGATGAAAGAATCTTAAGTGAGTATGCAGCACCAACTATCGGTTGATGCACCTCTAGTATTAGGAGTCCACCTATCAATTTAAATAACTTCAAAATCAAACCGACTATCATACAGATGATTCAACAAATTGTCCAGTTTGGTGGGTTGCTTAGTGAAGCTCTAAACTTGCATATCTCTAACTTTTTAGAGATATGTGATACCTTTAAGCATAAAGGTGTCAGCAATAATGCCATTTGATTAAGGTTGTTCCTATCTTATTAAGGGACAATGCCGAAAGGTGGTTAATGTCATCACCTCTTTGTACAATTATCACATGGAACGGATTGCCCCAAAAATTTCTTGCTAAATATTTTTCACCCCCAAATCCGCGAGAGTGAGGAATGACATTACCTTTCTCCATGCAATACTATAAGGAATCATAGTATGAGGTACGTGAGTGATTTAAGGAGTTGTTGAGAAAGTGTCCACACATTGATTACTAGTTTAGTTCATGTCCAAATCTTTTACAATGGTTTGACACCCAACACTAAAACAATGGAGGATGCAGTAGCTGGAGGAGCATTGATCAACAACACACTTGAAGAGGCTTATCAGTTGCTAGAAATGATGGCTAGCAACAACAACATGAGGACTTAAGATAGAGCTAGGATTGGAGAAGTTCATGAAGTTGATGCATTCATGGCATTATTTGCTCAACTCTCACTAATTCAAAAGTATTTGGGTAACATGAATGTCAACATTGTTCATACTCTTATACTAACATATGAATTTTGTGCAAGAAACCATGTAAGTGTGGAGTGTCAAGTGGGCAATACCTTTGCCTTACATGTCGAAACACCAACGAACTCAACACAAACCCTACTCTAACACTTACAATTCGGGATGGAGGAACCATACAAACTTTTCTTAGAGTAATAAAGAAGCTCCTAGGCAAGCCACTCATCTCCCTCCAGAAAAGAAACCTAACTTAAAAGAGATGTTTGTGAAATTCATGCATGAAATGACAAATTTCATGCACGAAACTAGGGCCAATTTTAGGAACCAAGAAGCCTCTATTCGTAACTTAGAAACTCAAGTGGGACAAATAAGCTTCCTTGCTGAGCAACATCGTCACTAGCTCAAGAGCACGTGTGAACGCCATAGCAATGAGGAGTGGAAAAATTCTTGAAAACCCGCCCAATGAGGTCACCAACGCCACAAACAAACACAACCCGAGCATGAAGATGAGACTAAGCATCAATAGTAGACCGAACCGAAGAGGCTTAAGCCTGTGCCTTACAAGCCAAAGATGCTGAAAATATGCGAAGTTCATGAAACAGATCTTGTCCAACAAAAGGAAGTTGGAACGGTTTGTGACTGTGGCACTAATTGAAGAGTGTAGTACTATACTTCAAAAAACGTTGCCTCCTAAGCTGAATGATCTAGGAAGTTTTATGATACTTTGCACTATTGGTAGTTTCACTTTTGATAGAGTTTTATGCGATCTAGGTGAAAGTATTAATCTAATGCCACTCTTTGTTTTCAGGAAGCCTAGTTTAGGGGAGGTAAATCAAACCATGGTGTCACTCCAATTGGCGGACAGGTCAATCAAGTATCCATAGGAAGTGGTAGAGGATTTTGGTGAAAGTTGACAAGTTATTTTTTCTAGTCAATTTCATAGTTATTGACATGGAAGGGAATCAAGAGCTACCTCTTATTCTAGGTTGATCTTTCCTTGCCATGGGAAAAGCCTTGATAGATGTTCAACAGGGAAAATTTGTCTTATGGGTAGAAGACAAACAAGTGGCCTTCAATGTATTTGAGCCTATAAAATTTTCATCTAAGAAGGACATTTGTTTTCTAATTGAAGATCAAGTTATTCTCACCAAGTTGGAGGCTTTAGGGACCAAGGATAACTTAATGAGAAAATATGCTCGAGTTTGAAAAAGAAGATCAAAAGAGTGGCGTGTCAAGCTTAAGGATCCCATGGTTGAAGAAAAGGGTGGAGAAGTTGGAGATGGTCATAGAACGAAGGGTGCTAAAAAGATCCATGGGAGAAGGGTAAAGTTTAGTGTGGATGGAGGAAGCTCCATTCTCGTGAAGGATTCGGAACAGGAAATCAAAGGATACAATAGCTAATGGCTATAACTTAAAGCATTTCTTAGGAGGCAACCCATGTTTTCTTTACTTTTTTTATTTTATTTCTTTTGTTTATATTTTTTCTTATGTTTGTTTATGTTTTTGAACTAGGTTTTCCAAATACATTTGAGGATTGGAGCAATTCAAGATTTCATCATCAAGCCACAATCTTCAAACCTAGGGAGTATCTCTCACCTTTTGTTTTGGTCTTTTTGTTTCTTTTAACATTGAAGACAATGCTAATATTTATGTTTTGGGTAGGAGAGAAAAAAATTTTGAACAAGAATTATTTTTAAGCTTTTTTAATATTTTAAAGTCCAAAATAACCTAGTATTGCCAGTTTTGTTTTGTCCTTAGAGTTGGCTTAAGTACCTCCTAAAGTTCGGAGCCTATGTACGGGGATGTAAATAGGGTCGACCAACAAAAAAAATTTCCTTTTCTTTTAGTTTAGTTTTTCGGCATGGTTGCTTTGACTTTCTCTTTGATTAAGATGCTTAAATTTGAATGGATTGCATTAGAATGTTATTTACATGATAGATCTCTAAGGTTGTGCTTGGGACTAAATGAAAGCAAATGAAAAAAAAAAAAAAGCATGGAGAAGAAGAAGAAGAAGAAGAAGAAGAAGAAGAAGAAGAAGAAGAAAAATGTTGAAATCGCGCTTAAAAAAAAGAGAAGGGTACCAATGCTTGTAACTCCAAAATGAAGTAAGTACCCGTGACTAGTTAGCTCTTGTAGCCTCTTTATCTCGAGTAAGTAGATCCATAGGGGCGTTCTTACACTTGGTAACCTGAGCCAATTGGACTGGGAACGACCTTATTGAAAGCTCATTACATGGGTCATGTAGAATGCTTATGAAAAGTTAACATATTTAGTCACTTAAAAATTGAATCTTTAAGCACCGCTATCCTGCATAGAAAATTATAATAAAGTTACCTTTTGGATATGTGCTTTGGTGTGGCTTAGTATACTTGCTACACTTAAATGCACATCAACCTCCAAAGACTTCAATGACTTTAAATTGTCCTTTCTAATTTGGGAACATTTTCCATAAACATGGTCCTTCTGGCCAATGGAAAAAACCACTTTGTAGACTAGGCTAAAAAAAACACCTTTCAAAACTAAGTCTCCCTAATTAAAAGATCTTGATATGACCCTTTTGTTATAAGGTTTGGCTAACCTTGTCTTTTGTCTTTCGAGCTTTTGAAGAGCATCAAGCCTATCATGATACAGGTCATTTAATCCATCTATCATGGCATACTTATGGTTAAGTAAAATTCCCTTGATGAGCCACTCTTTTGGATTGAATTGCCACCTTCATTGGGAGTACAACATCATGATCATATGTTAAATGGAAAGTAGTCCCAATAGTGTCTCTTTTAGACATTTTATAAGCCCAAAGAGCGTCAAGTAGCAACTCATGCACCTTCTGTGATTATCCTCTATCATCTTTGTTATATTGGTCTTAGCCTAGGAATAATAAAGTGTGTGAGTTTAAATTTCAATATTGAAGCTCCTAGTCAACTCCTTCACCTTAGACTCATCAAACACTAGAGCCTGATCCATAGTTATGGTTTTAGGATCAACAACCTGCATAGGATGTAATCCTTGATAAAATTTGCTGCACCTTGTTGATGATGATTCTATACAGTTTAGCTTCATCCCACTTTGTAAAGAAGTTTGTAGCGACCAGGATATAGAAGTGTTGCTTATTTGATGGAGGAGTGATCTCTCCAATGGTATCCAATGCCCAACCTCAAAAGGGCCATGGTTTGACTATTGCATGCATCTTGGATGCGATAACCATGGGCATATGCACATGTCTTTGGCTTGTTCTACATCCTTTGGCATATCTGATGTAATCATTCATCATTGATGGCCAACAATAGCCATTGTTGGCCCTAAAGGCAATCAGCGTTGTAATCTTGATAATAACAATTATTTAATGAGTCATTATGCTTAGTTGTTCTAACTTTGTTGAAATGACTAATGAGAAAGCAGGAAAACTCAAGAAAGATCATGCTAATACCATTAAAGATGATGGATCAGGAGAAAAATGATCAAAGTTGAAGTGAAAATTGATCCATAATCAAGAGAATGAGGTGCATGCCTAAAATAATGAGATAAAATTATTAGGGTCATATTTTGGCTTCAAGTAAAATTTATTTATGCAAAACAAGAAAAAAGGATAAAATTGTAAAAAAAAAAAAAAAAAAAAAAGCCAATGGTCAAAAGAGGGCAAAAAACATCTGGGCATGCCGAGTGTCGATACATAAGATGCATGTGTTGACACATGGACAAATAGTAGCCAATGCAGGCTGTTGTGTGTTGGCACATAGATTTGGGACAAGTCTAAACTACTACTTTTTGAGATCCAATTTCTTTCCTATGTTTTTCAAAAACTCTCAAATGGCTTCTTGGCCTCTAAATAGGGCTTGAATGCTTTGGTAGATATACTCAACTCACTACGCTTTCATTTATTTAAATTTCTTGTATTCTATTTGCACTTCAAAGTTTTAATATCTTGTTTTCATGGGGTTTTTCTTGAGCATGGCTGGTTTGAGTGTGTTGAGATGAATTGATATATCCATAGCTCTCGCTAAGCTTGATTGATTGTCAAATCAATCTTTTAAGAGTGTGATTCTTTTCAACTCATTTTTTTGCCAAAAGATTGGTTCTGAGCCTACATACTGAAGGATCGGTTGTAAAATGATTGGATCCCAAGTCTACACTACAAAAAGATTGTTTGTAAAAGGCTAGTCTTCAGCCTTTGTAAAAAAGGGTTGTAAAAGGTTAGACCTTGTTTACACCCTAAACTTGAGGACGTTAGGACGATGCTGTTTAAGGATAAAAGGATATGTGCTTATCATGTGGGGTAATGCTTGAGACTTAAATTACCTTCGGAAATAGAAATAACGGCATTTCAAGTCTAGCTGCTTTAGGAGTAAACAACCCTCAGACGATTAATAGCCATTCGAGGTGGCTGAATGCGTAAAAGGGGCTTGAGCTTGAGGGATTACCAAGAAGGCTACAAAAAAGGCAGTTTCCAGGCTTGAGCTAGTTATATGAAGCACATATCAGGGAATGTGGCCCTTACGCATATCTAGAAAGAAGTAGATGGATGTGGGACATCTAAAAGGACCTCAAGCACATAAGCTTAAGCACGTCCAATGCTATTTCAGCCCGAGAAACAAAAATGGAGGCAAAATGTGGCGAACATATGCCAGTTTTTTAAGATGCAGAAGTTAGAACTTAGGCATTATAAATAAGAGACCCTGTTGTCATTATAATATGTCCGGCATGAACTACAAAACTTTTTAAAGTTTTCTTTACAACACACTTATGCTTTATCCTTAGGAGTAGCCTAACTTGACTTAGCCTAGCTTAGCGTAGCTTGCAACTTGTTTTGCTTTCATCAAGGCAATACAATTCTCGGGTTTTAAGTATGTACTCACTATTTGAAATTTGTTCCAACAATCGCCGAATTAAGATTTGCATCATTATTTTAAGATTTTAACGACCAGGCCTCGAGCTTGATTGCGTTGGTCTTAACACTTGTGTCACTGCTTAGTGAGTCAGGTGAATTTAGGTTTGAGTCATTTCAGTGTTTCGATGTCCAAGGCTTGACCTTGATTACATTGGTCCTAATCCAGTGACCCAAATACAATTCGCCCACCAAAATCTTGTAAAGCTTTAACTCATTCGAGTTATTACAAGTCAAGAATACTTGGCTTAGAAATCCATAGGCTCAGGCTTTTAAGTGTACTGTTGAGCTCTTGAGCTTACCTCCATCGTAGTTCCTAGCTTTTAAGTGCATATAAATCAAGTGTGCTTAATTGGAGCAAGTTTAGAATCCACATTATAATTGCAAACTGAAGTCAGATTCACCAAAAGCATTAAGCCTTTATAGAGGTGATTGATTGAGGTCAAACATGTGTGATTTGTGAATTAGACTCGCTCCAAACTGGCTACAAGTTCCTTTTTTGCATGTTTGTTTAAATTTATGCATACCATGACCACAAATATACTAAAATAGACCAAAGGAGAAAATAAATCCTGAGCCTAAGTTTCAAAAGGATCATCAAGTTAGTAAAAAGGCTCAATTAACAAAGAGTAATACTTGGGGAGGGGACTAGCTTCCAAGTTGGAAGTGAACCACTATTAGAAGTGTTGCTCACACTTCTTTTCTTTCCTTTTCCTTTTATTTCTGGAACTTATTGTTTATATTTCAATCTAATTTTGGTTCTTAAAGCTTAAGTTTTCAATTTATTGCAAAAGAACCTAATTCACCTCCCCTCTTAAGTTGTGCCTTAGGCCTTTAATCAATATAAGAGCTACTACTCTTCTTTTATTTGGTTTAATAACCTTAAAGTGATCCCTATAGCAATCTTTGCACCTATTTTGGTTGAGGATCAATTGATCGATAAGCCTCCACTTTTTAATTGTAAGAACTTCAGCTGTTAGACACTTAATATGAGACTTTTAATCAAATCTATTGATTTTGACTTATGGCTAATCATCAAAACTTGTAATTTTGTTCTTTGAATGAATGAAGGAAATAAAATTGTTGACGGACAAGAAAACAAGCTTGTCCAATATGACAAGACATAGCTTCAAAAAAATATGAAGGCTCACTTCCAATTATTATGTGCTATTACTACCACTGTGTTTAACCATGTTAAAGGCATGCCACAGTGAAGGAGATTTGAGACAAACTTGAAGCCATATTTGAAAGAAAGATGAATGAAGAATTCCTTGATATAAGTGAAGAGGGGAAGTTAATCTTTTTCTCATGGCTTTTAAATCTCAAGATAAAGAACTTGAAGAAGATAAGGTAATTGATTTATCTTATGATGAGCTCATTATTGGTTTTCATAAGTTATATGGTGAATTTGAAAAATTTTAAACCAAATACTCTTCTATGAAAATGGAGCTATAGAAGGGGTTAAAACAATATTTACTGTTTAAGCTTAAAAGTGAATATTTGAAAATAAAAATCTAGCCTTTGAATGATCAAGTTGAAACATTAATCAATGAAAAACAATCCTTGAAAGAAAGCTCTTTTTGAATAAAAATGAATATGAAAAATCTAAGGAAGATGAATCACTGCTAAAGAAAAATAAGTCTTTGAATGAACATGTAGAACAACTCTCAAAAATTTCAAGTAAGTTTTTCAATTTCCAAGAAACACTTAAAAGTATACTTTCTTTTAAATTCTCGTTTAAAATAACCTGTAAATTGGCTATAATGGGAACATTCAAAACAACAATTTAATTTACTTTTTGTTAAAGCCTCGTCAACACAAGTTATCTCTACAAGATGTCACTATTATGGTGATCATGGGCACATTGAATATCATTGTTCATAAAGGATCTTAACCAACTATTGCCAAGACTAAAAATGAAGGACCTAAGAAAATTTTGATACAAAAAGAATGCTGAATGTGTAGGTATACTTGAAGATTGAGAAAAAAATCGAAAGTAGTGCTTAGGCAATATTACTAGAGATAAATCCAGGTCTATTTCCACCAAATCAAGGAAAGGAAATGTCACTTTTGATGACAAGAAGAAAGTAAAAATTTTGTGTATTGGTATTGTTGCCCCAAACTCTTCTCCTTGCATATATTTTACTTGTTGATGGTCTTATTTATAATCTTCTAACCATTAGTTAACTATTTGATAAATTTTATTGAGTGCATTTTTGAGTCATCTAAATGTATAATGGCGCATGCTTATGTGAATGAAGTATTACTTGATCAATTTAAGATGTGAAAATGTCCATATAATTGATTTTGATTTTGTAGATTCCAAAATGCTTTAGATTCTTGGACCAAAATGGTTTTTGGATTTGGCATAGAATATTTGGACATGTTAGTATGGGCTTGATTTCAAACTTTTGAAAAATAATCTTGTTATACGATTACCAAAGGTTAAACTTGAAAAAAATTATATTTGTGATGCATGTTAATAGGGGCAACAAAACATGATCTTCATTCAAATCCAAGAATGTAGTTTCAAACTCAAGGCACTTGAACTCTTACATATAGACTCATTTGGTCCCACTAGACACTTGAGTCTCGGTGGAAAATGACATTGACTTGTAATTATTCATGATTACTCTCATTTTACTTGGTGCTTATGCCTTTTTCATAAGAGTGAAGCCTTTGATGAATTTGAAAACATTTACAAATGAATGCAAAATGAAAAGGATTTGGAAATCGTTTCATTTAGAAGTGATCATGGAAAGGAATTCGAAAATGAAGACTTTAAAAAATATCATGATTATTTTGGAATTGACCATAATTCTTGGCTCCTAGAACTCCTCAACAGAATGGTGTGGTTGAAAGAAAGAATGGAACTCTTAATGATATGCCAAGAGCTATGCTTTGTGAAAATAGTTTGCCAAAATCCTTTTGGGGTAAAGCCATTAGCCCTGCTTGCTACATTTTAATTAATCATTGATAAGGCCTATTTTAGAGAAAACACCCTGTCAACTTTACATTGGAAGAAAACCAAATATTGGATACTTCAAATCGTTATGATGTAAATAAAAGAAATCTTTGGTAAAGTTAATCCACAACAATTATAAGAGAAATTTTGGTAAAGTTAATCCAACAGCGAGTGAAGATCTACTTATTGGCTACTGTCTTACTAGCAAGCATAGGAAGTCTATAATAAAAAATAAGGAAGAGTGTGTACATGTAGTATTTGATGAAACTAACAAATTTTCCCATAGAAATCCTTATAATGATGATATAGTGATCAAACCAACAAGCATCACACCCTCATCCGAGCAGCAAGAAAGGGCTCAACTTGAAGCTCCAATGGGTGAATAGAAAGGAAAGAAATGTGAAATCAAAAGAGGAAGAATCATCACATGATGAGAAATTCTTGAAGGATCAACTAACAATTCAATCATTGGTGATCCCTTTAGAGGTGTAAGGACAAGGCCTGTTTTGGCCGCGTTTGTCGTCTAGCCACATTCATCTCTCTGGAAGAATTCAAGAACATAGAAGAGGTTGCCGATGGTGCAAATTGGATCAGGTAATGAAAGAAGAGCCAATCTATTCAAGAGAAATAAAGTGTAGGAAATTGTGGATAGGTCCAAAGATCATCAAGTCATCAATACCAAGTGGATCTACCGCAACTAGAAATATGAGGAATGTAATGTCATAATAAACAAGGTAAAGTTAGTAGCTAAAGGCTATAATCAAGAGGAAGGTATAGACTAAGAAGAGACCTTTGCACCTATTTATGGATTAGAATCTTAACTCCCATGTGTTTGTGCTTCATTTAACAAGTTTTAAACTTTTTCAAATGAATGCTAAGAGTTGCTTTTTGAGTGGTTTCATTGATAAAATTTATGTTGGGCAACCATCCGGTTTTGAAAATGATAAATTTTCTAATCATGTATTTAATTCAAAAATGCTCTTTAAGGTTTGAAATAAGCTCTTAGAGCTTCGAAGGAGAGGTTGAGTTCACTTTTATTGCAAAACATACTTTTAAGAGAAAAGGTCGACACCCACACTTTTTGTCAAATATTCTAGACTTTATGGAGAATTTGCAAATCTTATGAGTAAATAAGCATGACGAGAGAGGTCAACTGCTTCCTTAGATTTCCAATCAAGCAAAGCAAGGAAAGAATTTTAATGAAGCAAGTCACATCAAGCAAATGCTTAAGAAGTTTGGCATGAAAAACTCCAAAGCAATTGCAACTGAAATGAGCTCAACACTTAAGCTAGACATGGATAAAAAAGGTAAAAAGGTGGATCAAAATTTATATAGATGAATGATTGGAATTCTTCTTTACCTTATTGCTAGTAGGCTTGATATCTTGTTTTAATGTGTTCTTATTTGCTTGGGTTCAAGCATGTCCAAAATAATCACATTTGCATGCCTTGAAAATAATTTTCTAATAGTTGGTTAGTACTTAGGCTTTTTCTATCCCAAGTTTATTTCTTTGACCTAGCGGGACATAGTGATGTGGATGTTGTCGAATGTAAAGTGGAGTGCAAATCAGCTAATGGTATTTGTCAATTCCTAAGTCATGGTTTGCTATCATGGTTTAGCAAAAAGCAAAGTTCTGTTGCCTTTATTAATGTAGTATTAAAGAATGTTTAAAACTGTGTACTCACAAGCGTGAGAGTTCTTTGTAGCTAAGTCAGATATACGGGGGTCCTATCCTTAAGGAATCGGTATAAAGTTTAATTCAGTAACTAATAAGTGGTTTACATTTGGGTTTTTATCCGAAAAGGTTTAACAATGAATGAAATTCAAGCAATTTAAACAATAAATGGGTTGTTAATCAATCAAAGTTAGTTGGGATATGAATTAGGTTTAGCCTAAATTGAATCCCATCATTAAATTTTATCACTACAATGACTGTCTAAGGTTTAGGCACAAGCTCTAAACCTAGATTAACATTAAACTAGGGCTTAGATAATGAACTACTCTGAGGACATAACCCATCTTATCACTCTAGATATAGCACGGATTATCTCAATAGCATTACTAAATTCTTTCATCACGTCTAATTTCATGTTAAACCTTGATTAATGCTTAAGTTAGGGCTTAGGATAATGAACTAATTTAAGGATATAAGCCACCTTATAACTCTAGGTGTAGCATGGATTATCTCAATAATACTAACAAATTCTTTTGTAACTCCTAATTAAGTATTACTTGGTATAAAAATTGTGTTCAGGATTGGGTACAACCTTAAACCTGACAGCTCATGAAGAACATGTTATACTATAGTCTAAACTACAAGCATGGTAAAGCAAATCATGGCTACAGGCACATATAAAGAAAACCAATCTAAAGCATAGAATTCCCCACATGGTGCTAAAAATAGTATAAAGAAAGTTATTATCATAAATAAAATATAAATCTGGGATCTAGATGGCCACCCATCCTTCACCGATAAACTAATAGTCTACTGCTCCATAGGAGGTTTATACATCACAAAATAAAAAGATAAAAATAAAGAAAAACTCATAGATTTAAGACTCCCTCGATCGATGTTGACATGACTCTCAATTTAATCCCTCAAAACTCTAACCACTTATGCTTCAGCCTTCCCGAAAATCATGGTTGTTTGCTTTATTTATTTCTTAAGAGCGTGATGTTGTTGCTGTAAATACAAATGTAAACAAACATGAAAAAGGGACTCATCAGAACTAAGGAGTGAGTTTAATTTTGGATCACACATCTTTGGCCTCAACCACTCACCTGTTCGGAGAAAAAGAGGTGACGATTTTCGTGTATCCAATTTCGCTTGTTAAGCGCGTGGATTCTACTTATGCTCCAATTAAGGAGACTTTTATATTTTATGTGGATACACACACAAACACACATATATATATATATGATAAAAAATTAAAGAGATATGGACTTAACTCAAATGGCAGTTACTGTGACGAAGTAAGGCCCACATACATCTTTTCTCATACCCTTAAAAGTTAGGAATTGTGGTAGAGACAAACCCAAGAGTTTAGTAGTCCACTCGTAAGCCTGGGTCAGTCAAATTTTTAGGCTTGGCACCCTTGACTTATAATAACTCGAGTCTAATAAGATTTAGGTGGAGCAAAACTTATTTGTGTCATAATGAGGATCAATGCAATCAAGGTCAAGCTTTGGCCATCAAAGCCCTTAAATAATGGCTCAGACCTAAGTTCACTTGACTTATTAATCAGTAACAGTAACGTTAAAACCAACATAATCAAGGTTAAACGTTGGCCGTTAAAACCTTTAACCAAAGCCTCAATTCTTAACATGTCAAGTTTTGGGATAGATTAAAATTAAGAGTTCATACCTAGATCCCGAAGAACTATATTACTGATGAAGCAAGTATAATAAGATCTATGCTAAGCTAAGCTAAGTTACGCTATTCTTAGATAAAAAGCATAAACGTGCTATAGAAAAACTTGAAGAAGTTTTGCATGGGTGGTGTTGGACACTTTACAACTACAATAATGCCTCCTATTTATAAAAAACCAAAATAATTATTGCTACCTATTTCAGCAGCATTTTCTTCCCACGTTGGCCTCAAAGCTTCTTTGGCGCGTTGAATGTTCCCGAGATTTTGTGTGCTTGAGTGTCCTTTTAGAAACCCACCTTTTCTTTTTTAGTTGGAGATCCTTTTTGATGCTCCATATTTTGTTGGACAAGCTTGAAGCTCATGTATTTGAAATAACACTCCAAGTAACTACCTTGAGCATAAAAACCACCCGTCTTGCAGCCTTCTAGGAAATCCCCTAAGCTCGAGCTCTTTTTACCCCCCAACCATCCCGAGTCTCAAGTGGTTAATACCCTTGTCTAGGTTTAAATTCCTCAAGCAACTAGGCTCAAGACGCCCCTATCTTAGCATTTAAAGGCCTTACTTTCCTTGAGGAGGGCCTCATGTGACAAACGCGTAGCGCTTTGCTCAAACCGTGTCATCCCATCTTCCTCGAATTTAGGGTGTAAAAAAATGCCCACTTTTAGTCGTTGTAATTTCAAATTTCCAAAACTAGTAAAAATATGCTTGAATTGACCCTCAATAGCTATGAAGAGCTTGACATAACACTGTTTGATGTTTCACGTTCCTTCATTCCAGCGTGTTTGTAAATATGACAATTAGGGCTTTGAAATTTCACTTTTCTGCTTTATGCTCTCTTTTCATTGTGATCAAGCACTCGAAAATACTTGTTCTTTGCTTTTGATTCCTATTCTCTTCTTTTGTTAACCTACTTCTTTGTATCTTTAGATTCTTCAAAGCACTAAGAAATGGCTTAAATCTCTTGAGTTGTCTCTGCCCCTATCCCTTAAGCCGATAGCCCTATTGAGCAGTTGGCACATCTGGTTCAATTAGAAGTTTCAGTGGCCTTTGATAGGCTTTAAAGCCCTATTGGCCTTGGTACCATCAAGGAGGATCTTTTCTAGATGTTTGAGGACTATAAACCTTGCATCTTTGGGTTCATCACCCATCACACAGCACAAACCCCTTCTGACATGTTTCAACGTTTGTGTTTATGGGCTTCCACAAAGAGCCAGATACCAGTGAGGACCTTGCTCTATGTGAATTGGGTGGACAAGATTCCATCATTTCCGATGTGGGCAATATTTTTGCTCACTCATTGAAGTGATCTTTTTCGCTGCCACCATCATTTCCATCATTTCAAATGCACGGCAGGTCCGGTTGGTAGCACAGTTCCATACCATGATGGTTTACAAGATATCCACAAGAAACTCTCCTTATAACCCTAAGTACCTATTTGCTTGGCCATGTACCTCACCCTTTGAACCTTAAAAAATTTCTCAAGAAATCTAAACATGCACAGAGTAACATCGTGTATTCCCTTAATGACCTACAATTATCAAAGTCTCACTTTCATGACTCGTTATGAATCTTTCTAACGAGGTAAGCAAGACTTTTCCCTAAATCTTGGCATACTTTTACAACCTTAAGGGAATATTAACGCGAGGCTGTTTCCCTTACATTTCTTAGGAATTCCCCGAATTTCAAAACAAGAGAATTTGGTTAAGCAAGAGCAAGTGCTTTGGGATCCCTTCCAGGAGAGGCCAGCTCCATAACCATTAGAGGAATGAGTCTACCAACCAGTTATTTCCCACAGGGGCAGTCATAGGAAAGGTCTTTAGCTAGGACTAGGACTCCATCTTCTTGATGTTATACATAAGTTTTTGGCCATACAAGCAACTTACTTGCATTATTTCAGTATTAGCCATGTACTCTTTGATATTATTAATGAAATATGCATTTTTTTTAAATATGTCTTTTAGTTTGGTAGTTCCTTTTGTTTATTTTGCTTACTTGAAGATCATTGAGTTGATCCTCACGACACTGATATTGAGACTAGGCCCATAATTTAGAAAATCGAAATTTAAGAATTTCCATATTAGAATCCAAAATTGAAGGCACATATTTCTTAAGGAATCTTCCATTAATGGCTCTCGGGTGAGTTCTCCCATCAAGGTCTTGGAGCAAGCAAGCGTTTCTTCCAAATATCTCTATGACTCTAAATAGGCCCTCCCATTTTAGGGACCACTTCCCAAAGATACAATCCCTCTGGCCAATGGGAAATACTACTTTCCAGACTAAGTCCCCCAAATCATAGGACCTAGGTTTGACCATCTTATTATTGGCTTTGGCCACCCTTTCTTTTGCTTTTCTAGTTTATGAAGGGCATCAAGTCTGATTTGGTTTGAGTTAGTTAATTCGTCCATCATAGCCTACTCATTTTCAAGTTCAGAAAACTTCCCTTGGTGAGCCAACATGATAGACTAAACTATGACTTCCATTAAGAGTACAACATCATGGCCATACATTGAATGGAAGGAAGGGGGGGGGGGGGGGGGGGGTGTTTGTCCAGTTGCATCTCGTTTGGATGTTATATAAGCCTAAAGTGCATTAAGTAGCAATTCATGTCACTTTGTTGGATTATCCTAAATAATTTTCTCAATATTAGCCTTTAGAATCTTGTTGGTAGACTCTGCTTAGACATTAGCCTGAGCATAATAAGGGGCTAAGTTCAAGGATGTTGAAACGCCTAGTAAACTACTTAACCTTAGCTCCATGGAACACCCTCGCTTGGTACACGGTTATGGTTTCTGGGATTCCAAACCTACATAGGATATACTCTTTAATAAAATCAATCACATCTTGCTAATTGATGTTCATATATGGTTTAGCTTCCAACCATTTTGTGAAATAATCTGTAGCCACAAGATTATAAAATTGCTACTTGCTAGAAGCAAGGTTAATCTCTCCTATGATATCCATTGCCCATCCTCGAAAGGGCCATGGTTTAACAATAGTATGCACCTCAGTAGCAGGGATTCTTGGTACCTGACCATGTCTTTGGCATGCTTGATACAATCGTCCATCATTGTTGGCTAGTAATAGCCATAATGCCTAATTAACTAGTGCATCTTGTTGTCAGCTAAATGGGCACCACAGATACCCTCATGGGCTCCTACCATCACTAGCATTGCTTTGTCTAAGTCTAGACACATGAGAAGCACTCCACTTGCGTTCCTTTTGTATAATTCTCCAGATTCATCATTAACATAAAATCTTTGAGTTATCATTTTCACTGTTCTGTCTTTGACATAGTTTTGAGGGTTTTTAAAGTAATACATCAAGGGCATCCTCCAATCCTCACATTGAGTTACGATTGATGGATGTATCTCAAAGCTATCCAGTGCTCACTCGTAATTACTTCGCTCTCGACTGAAGGACTCAGTGAATTCAAGGTCATGGTCTAAAATCTTAGTCTTAATAACCATGATCTCCTCAAACATTGTCCTATGTAACTTATACCTAGAGGCTAGTTGAGCCAAATCAATAGCAGCCTTATTTTGTTCTCGAGGTACGTGTTCAAATTTGACCCTTTCAAACTTGCTCAACATCTCTTGCACTATTGAGATATTTTTATTCGAGGTATAACTTAAACACTAAAACTCCTCTTTTACTTGGCAGATGACCAACTGTGAATCTCCTCTTATGATCACATTGGGGACTTGGATTTCAAGGAGAGTTTGCAAGCTTATAATCAATGCCTCACACTCTACCCTATTGTTGGAAAATTTTCCATCAAAGGTGATAGCCGACTTGGTAATGATCCCTGCAGGGGATTTAATTACAATCCCAACTCTGACACATTAATTGATCCTCGATCTATCAAAGCATAGCTCCCAAGGGACCATCAGGAACTGATCCGGCTCATAATCCATGCTATTTTGAATGTTTGGATGGTCAGCTAAAAAGTCTGCTAGGGCTTGGCCTTTGACTGACTTCTATGACACATAAATTAATTCAAACTGAAATATACTCCATTTATTTGACTAATGTGCCTTATATATATATATATATATATATATATTCATATTATACCTTATTCTTGTTATATATTCGGCTTTTACAAGTGTGTTTAATTCCAATCTAGGTACATTTAGGCTTGGAATGTATTTGGCCAAACAAAGGTTAAAAAGTGGCGAAATCAAGTATAATTTAGGCATAATTGAAGACTACATTAAGAAACTTGATCACCTGTGCAAAAGAGGGACCTATCAGGTCATAATTCGATAACCCAAATAGATCTCATATAGGGAACTAATTTATAAATTGGCACAAAGAACCAATTGATCGGCAGCTTACAATGGGAAAGCACAGACAGTGGGATAGCGATTGATTGGCCAACAGTACCGATCGATCACCTAGTTGATCAATCATGAAACAATATCGATCATTTGCCCCAACGATTGATCGTGCAACAGTGTCAATCGATCTGTAAGACTGCGGCAGTAGGCCCTAGGTCATGCCACGGTTTTAAATAGAAAGGGGGACACCTCTTTTCACACTTTTGCACGTCTCTTCTCCTTTGCTCCTACCTGAAGCTGCTTCGACATCTAAGACCTCTCAAATGCCAAAGCACAAGTAGTCGAAGTGTTGGGGAGTCAATGAATGGATCAATGTCAACGCCAATTAAAAAAGTCTTTGCTTCTTAGTTTTATTAATAGTTTTTCTTTTCTAGATTTTAATTATGTATAAAACTCCTATAGAGGAGTAGAATCATTTAGTTCAAGGATAAAGGACGGTAGCCATCCATATCTCATATTTGTATTGTACTTTTGACGATAATTTTGTTATGTTATTTCAGCACCCTTGTGGGGATTTCCTCTTGTTAATTTGTTTTCTTTGGATGTGGTTGTAGTCATGTTTGGATTTCTAGCTCATTAGCATTTGTCTATGAGCTTGTAGCCTAGAACAAAACACAACAAGTTTTCATGCGTTGCTAGGATTGAAGTTTTATCTAACCCTGAACACAATCTTTTATACAAGTTAATATTGAATTAGAAGCAAGAAAGGAATTAAGTAGTTTTAATAAGATAACCTATACAACATTTAGGCTCCTTTTGTTTTGACAGAAAATTTGAATCCAAGAATTGATTTTTCTTTGGAAAAAGGTTTTCTTTTGTTTGCTTCAAAGGAATACTTAATTCCTCATTGTGATGTCTTCTTGTATATTTAAAAAATATATATTTTTCACCAATCATTTTGTATCTTGGTATAAGGCAACATAAGTAATAATACAATATATATGAAGTAACAAAAAAAAGTTAACTACCAAAGCTGTATAAATTAGAAAACTGTTTCTTAGGTATTTTAAAATATGAGCATTTATCATCTAAATACCCTGTCATTTTAATCTATACAGTGAGGTATCTTGAGATAAGAAATTTTTATCACTTGTATATATACTGTATTAAAATCTAGTGAATTTTCATTAAAATTCAGCTAATTTCTGCCAAAAAACTGATATGGTATTAACAATGATCATATTATCAAAAGGTTGTCGACATTCTAACAAAAATTAATTATATATTATCCAAAAAAATGTCATTTTAGCATTTTCGGACAAAAAAATTATCGTATTATGACAGAGGATATGTATAGATTGTTGTTTTCATTTAAAATCTACTAAAATTTGGCAAATGATACCTGATTCATGAGAAAATTTATAAACTTTAGAGTACATTATTGTATCTTACTGAAATGTCATAGTACCTGCGTAATAAATGCTAAAATATTAGAGCACTAAGATAATTTTCTTGTATAATAATATATAACAATTCAACTTGATTAAAGTGTTTTGTTGCAACTATAAGTAACATCCAAGCTACTTTTAATTATTCATACTAATTCTTATCTGATATTGTGACATTAAATGTGTACAGTCCAGTCTAGTTTATTTCGATTCATCTAGATTTGCATGATGATTATCAAGAAGGTTTTTGGGACATTTAGAATCATGACTTCACCCGTTTTCAAAAGGAAGTCATTTTCCGTCATTTGAGGGAAATGGTTTTCTCCGTAAGAAAAAGACGTGCCAAATAATGGAAGGGGGAAAACCAATTCCGAGAATGTGGTTTTCCCCCCTAAACAAACGGAGCCCTGGGGTGATAAGATAGGTTAACCTTTAGACTAGTGCATTATCCTAAGCCTTTAATTTCAATGTTAACCTAGGCTAATGCTTGTAGCCTAAGCCTTCTAATTGAAGACACAAAGAGTAACCTAAGAAAAGAGGGAGAAAGGGGGGGGGGGGGGGGGGGGGGGGGGGGGGGAATTAGGTTCTTTCATTATAAGTGAGAAATTAAACTTTAAGAACCAAAAATTAAATTGAAAGCTAGACAATGAATATGAAATGATAAAGATAAAGGCAAGAATCACAAGGATTTTTATAGTGGTTCACTTCCAAAGCGGAAGCTAGTCCACTCTTCAAGCGACTACTCTTTGTCACTTAAGCCTTTAACAAAGCTCGATGATCCTTTTTAAAACCAGGCTTATGATCCAACCTTTACAACTGGTCTTTTTGTATCTAGGCTCAAGACCCTACCTTTATAACCGATCCTTTTGTAATCGTAGGCTCAGGATCCAACCTTTGCAATAAATAATTGAAATAAGTAATGGAAGAATTAGAGCAATGAGGCTCTTCACTCTTTCAAGAGTGAATTGGCAATAGATCAAGCGTAGACAAAGCTAAGGATAGGCCAGTTAAACTAAACAATCAAAGATAAAGAGAACTAATGATGTTCAAGAAAAACTTTAAACAAAACACAAAAACAAACCGTTGAAGTGCAAGAAAGTGAGTGCCTTTTATAAAAGAATGCTTAGAAAGTGTTGGATGATTTAAACCAAAGCATTCAAGCCCTATTTATAAGCAAATGAGAGATGGGAGACGTTCAAAATGTTGGAAAAATGATTAGGAAAGAAATCAAGTCAAAAGTAGCCGTTTGGAGCTTTTTTGATCTGT
Organism: Simmondsia chinensis; assembly: GCA_018398585.1. NCBI lineage: Eukaryota > Viridiplantae > Streptophyta > Magnoliopsida > Caryophyllales > Simmondsiaceae > Simmondsia > Simmondsia chinensis. The sequence goes on along the minus strand of JAGTTD010000006.1, from coordinate 21,249,962 downwards.
GTGTCAATGCATGGACTTGTGTCTCGACACAGAGCCTCTATTTGTCGACACACAGCAGCTCCGAATGGCTAATGTAGGTCTGTGTTTCGACACCCCTTCTTTGTGTCGACACTCAGCATGCTTTGGTGGATTTGAATGTTTTTGATCAATTAGGTTCATTGATTGGCTGATTTACCATATTAGCTAAATAGATTGATTGATTAATTGATTATCATATTAGGTTAATATTTTTTGAATTAGTTTCCTTCATTTTGCTCATTCAAAGATTGATTGATTCATTACCATGTTAGCTTAAAATTATGAATTATTTTCCTATATTTTGCTCATTCAAAGATTGATTGATCCAATCAAGCTAAAAAGTCACCCATTTAGAATTTGATCTTGTTTGATTTGATCGTACTTTTCAAAATACCAATCTTTAAAAATATTTTTATTGAAAAACTAGATTGGCTTAAATTTTGACTTGAATATTTTTTAAATAAAATTTGGAAATCAAATTTCAAAAATATTTTTGTTAAAGCATCACATATCAGTATTGAGATTTTTGACTCAATTGATATATCTCGATCCTAAGTCCTAGAAAATAAAAATAAATGATTTGAGGCGCTTGGGCTCATATCTCGTTCTCTTCAATTTGGATGAATCTTCTTTTCAACAATGATCTCTTTTCTTCTTGATTCATCATCTTAGAAAGCTTGGCATCAACATAATTAGCCTTTGCTTTTCCTAGCTTTCTTCTAAGTCACTTAGAAACAAGATTAGAGCAATTTAAACATAATGACTCTCTAAATGATTGCTTTCTCGATAACAGTAGGGGTACAGCGAGGGTCTGCTTTGAGCCCCTATCTATTCATTCTGGTTATGGACGAGCTCAGTAGGCACATCCACGGATACATACCTTGGTGCATACTTTTTGCAGATGACATAGTGTTGGTGAGGGAGTCGCGGGAAGAGGTAAATGAGACGCTGGAACGGTTGAGAGGGGCATTAGAGTCGAAGGGTTTACAACTAAGTAGAGCCAAGACTGAGTACATGGAACTTAAATTCGATTCCTCCACCACGCCTAGCCGGGAAGACGTCAAGATTGGAGCTGAGGCCATTGCGAAGAAGGAGAGCTTTAGGTACTTGGGGTCCATAATGCAGCACAACGGCAAAGTTGACTAGGATGTCAACAACCGAATTAAAGTGGGATGGCATAAGTGGAGGATGGCCTTTGCAGTACTTTGTGATAGAAAGTTCCCCTTGAAGCTAAAGGAAAGATACTATAGGACAGTTGTGAGGCCAGCCATGATGTATGGGGCGGAGTGCAGGGCGATGAAACTACAACACAAACAGAAGATGAAGGTGGCGGAAATGCAAATGCTGAGGTGAATGTGCAGACACACAAGGAAGGATAGGATCAAAAACAACGTTATAAGAGGCAAATTGGGCGTAGCCCCCATTGAAGATAAATTGAGAGAGCAACGTTTCAGGTGGTTCGGACATGTTAGAAGGAGACCAGACAACACTCTAGTAAAGAGGTGCAAACAACCCCTTACTACACTAGGCAGGAGAGGAAGAGGCAGGTCGAGGAAGAGATGGATGGAGACGATCCGATAAGACCTCACCCACCTAAACCTTCGGGAGGAGATGGCCTTAGATAGGGACCAATGGAGAACTAGTATAGGGGTTTTAGATGCTCCACTTGGAGTAGGGTAGTCTAACTTACTAGTGCTAGGCCGTGATATCGTACTGGCGCACTTAGGTTGTGTACTTGCTCTCATGAGCTACTACTTGCCTACCTATCCTTTGATTTCTGCTTGATGTGGCTTGCTTTATGTATGTTGTCTTGCTCGTAGTGTGTTTTTCCTGACTCATGCTTTGTTGCTCTCTTGCTGCCAGGTCACTTACTCTATGCTGCGGACTAGCATCTCTGGTTGGGGTTCCTCGAAAACAGCTTCTCTTCAGGGTAACCCCCTGAAGAGGGAAGGCTGCGTACATCTATTCCCCTGACTCTGCTTTTGCAGGAGCCCTTGCAGGCACTGGGTTTGTTGTTGTTGACTCTTTAAATGATTACTATTATCAAAATTACAATATATATGGCTTTAAGGCCAACAATCTCCCCCTTTTTGAGGATGACAAACATTTGATGCTTTCTCTTGGAAATGTGAAAGTTGAAGTTTAGAATTCACCATAACACACTCACTTATCAAAGCATACACATGACCATGAACTCATTGAGGAATTTCTATCATGATTAAGGTTCAAACTCAATTGCTCCCCCTAAGTTGATGCATTTTAGTATAGTTAAACATTTAATAGGTTAACATCATCATCATTTTTAACATTTCTCACTGAAACACAACTAGGCATGAATCACTATACACCTATACACCAAATTTTCTACCCCTTTGTCATAAAAAAAAAATAAAAACGAAAAAAGAAATTGGGGATAAAGAAAGTGACAATAAGAGCAATAAGAGCATATATAAACACAAGAAAATGATACACATTCTCAACTAGTCATAACACTGCATCACTTCAAGTAGAATGTTGTACTACAATGAAAAATACAGCTCCAAATTTTTTAAAGAAAAGAAGACAAATCTAAGGATTAGGTCATCTTTGTCTACCTAATAGAAAATGTAAAATCTTTTATAGTATGGATCATGTTTCCTGTCAGAAGTCCTCAAGATTTGAGTATAGGGTTGAATGTTGTTCTTGGAAGGAAGAAACTTGTTCTTCCAAAGAAGTGAGTCTTTTACTTACACTTCTTCTTTTCGAAGGTCCTTGTTGAGATTCACCCTCATTAACCCCATCTCCTCCATCAAAAATTTCCTCGCCCTTGTTTCTATTTTCATTTATTTCTTCTAAAGATGTCTCAATAGAGTCATCTTGATATGAAATGGGGTTTGAAAAAGGTGATCTATTTAAAGTGCGTTGGAAAACACGGGTAACAAGCATGCCATATGTGAGATTAGTCTTTCGAGAAGGGATATGAAACAAGACTAAATCCCCAAGATTAATATTTTGGCCATTTAGGAGTCAAGATAAAAAGAATAAATGCGAGTTTGAGACCGAGTTGAAGCTACTCAATCTTGGAATGATGTTCATACAAATCAATTTATGTGGTAATTTAAGAACCACTCCTAAATCATTTGAATTTGGCTTCTTTGGTTTAGAAAGTGGTACTTCACCCCAAACTTATTCCACTAAAGTGTTACGGTGAGATTTGGGAAGTGAGAATTGGTGGAGTTCTTGGGGAAATACAAAATCATCCTCTTCGTCAAAAACAAAATCAAGCAATTCATTTCTATAACATGCATTAATTTTAATTACTTGCCCTAAAACTTATGAGGGTAATTCAAGAGGAGTAGTTGTAAAAATTTTAAGATTGAAGTAAAATTCGTATAATAAATTTGGATATACTGGCTCCCTTATACAGCGAATTTCAATCCAACCTACTCCTTCAAACAAAGTAAATAAGTCCCTCAAGTTGTTTCTCCTAACCCAAGTCCAATCTACGAATCTAACAAATAACACTTCTTTTTTGAGGAAGGGATTAGAGGAGTTAATTGAACTAGGACATCGGGAAAAAGAAGCACCTTCATTGTTTCTGGAACTCTTCTTGAAAGTAGTTTCTAACCTCTTTGTACGACCCATGACTTAAAGTTTGAAAATTTTGAGAGAGGGAAAAAAAAAAATCGTAGGTAGGTTAGAGTTCGGTAGAAAAAGATAAAATTTTGAAATTTGCTTAAAACTTGTTAAAGAGGATGAAATGTTAGTTACAATAGATGATTTTTGACTAGAAAAAAAAAAAAAAAAAAGTGAAGAAAAACAAGCAAATTGAAGAAAACATTGGGTGGTTCGTTTTTGAGTTAGGGCTTGTGAAAAAGATGAATTTTTGACAAATATCCAAGATTTGATGTTAAAATATTGATAGAAACTGGATTTCTAGTAAAAATTTGAAATTTTTTTTAGAGAAATTAATGATTTTGGATGTGCTTTTTAAGATTTTTGTTGAAGGAGAGGTTTGGGTTTGAGAGAGAGAGAGATGGAGTGAAGATGGGGAAGATAGTAGAAAAAAATGGGAAAAGGGAAGTCATCTGCAGTAGCTGATGACTTATCTCTGTGTGTCAACCCATAGAAACGGAGTACTGCTTACATAGATCTTGGGTGTTGACACACAGAAAACACAGCATGACTATATTTTTCTGTGTGTGCGTGAGGCTTTTTTTTTTGTTTGAAAAAATAGTTCAAGCTCTTATATCCATGAGTTGGATAAGAATACTTGATTCATTGGAGCTCTTTTATATTGAGTATTAAAATTCAATGTTCAATGCAAGCAATCAAAGTCAATTAGTCAAATTGTACATGCCCGTTCTAGTTTTAATATAACAAAAGATTTCTTAACCTAGAGGTTTAGTAAAAATGTCCGTTAATTGATCATTGGTGGGAACAAATTTTACAATGAGATACCCCTTAAGCACATGATCACAAATGAAATGATATCTAACCTCAATATGCTTTGTTCTTGAATGTTGGGCTGGGTTTTTAGTTAAACATATAGCATTAGTGTTATAGCCCATTACAGGAGCATGGCCAACATGAATGCTATAGTCATTTAATTGATGCATTAACCACAATATTTGAGCACAAAAACTTCCCCATGCATTATATTTAGCTTTGGCGGTGGATAGAGCAACACCATTTTGCTTTTTGCTAAACCATGACATCAAAGCATGACCAAGAAATTGACAAGTGCCATAAGTCAAGTTCATTGGGTTGCAATGCCTTGGAATTTTTCATGCCAAATTTCTTAAGCATTTCCTTAATGTATTTGGCTTGGTTGATGTAAATTCCTTCCTTGTCTTGCTTGATTTGCAATCTAAGGAAATAGTTGAGTTCTCCCATCATACTATTTAGAAATTTTCTAGTCATAAGATTTGTAAATTCTTCACAAAGAGATGGATTAGTAGCACCAAACACTATATCAACATAAATTTGCATAATAAGAATGTCATTTCTAGAGTGTTTGATAAAAAGTGTAGTGTCAACCTTTCCTCTTAAAAATCCATTTTGAATTAAAAAGAAACTCAATCTCTCATACCAAGCTCTAGGAGCTTTTTTCAATCCATAGAGAGCCTTTGAGTTTGAGAACATGGTTGGAATAGTTGTCATCATCAAATCCAGGTGGTTGTTCAACATAAACCTCTTATTCAATAAACCATTTAAAAATGCACTTTTTACGTCCATTTGAAAAAGTCCGAAATTTTTAAATGAAGCAAATGCACATAAGAGTCGAATAGCTTCTAATCTGGAAACAAGAGTGAAGGTTTCCTTGTAGTCTATGCCTTCATCTTGTTTATAGCCTTTAGCTACTAACCTTCTTTTGTTTCTTACCACGTTGCCTTCCTCATCTTTCTTGTTACAGTAGACCCACTTGGTACCAATGACTTGATGATCTTGAGGTCGATCCATAAGTTCCCACACATCATTTCTCCTAAATTGGCTTAGCTCTTCTTCCATTGCCATGATTCGATTTGCATGATTTAGAGCTTCTTCTATGTTCTTGGGTTCTTCAAGAAAGATGAATGAGGCTAGATGGAAATATTCGGTTAATGCATGCCTTGTTCTTACACCTTGGGAGGAATCACCAATGATTTCACTTGTTGGGTAATCCTTCAAGAATTTCTAATCCCGTGGCAAGTCTTCCTTTTTGGATTCTACATTTTGGTTATCTCCTTTCGGTTCATCCATTGGAGCTTTGAGTTTATCTTTTTCTTGCTCCTAGGTTAGGGGTGTGATGTTTATTGGTTTGATTACTGTATCATCATCATCACAAGGAGTTCTAGAGAACAAGGCATTAGTTTTTATCAAAAACCACTTGTATAGATTTTTCTACAATCTTTGTCTTTTTATTATAGACTTTATATGCTTTGTTAGTTCGGAAGTATCTAGTAAAAGTACCTTCATCTTCTCGTGGATCAAACTTACCAAGATTTGTTTTGCCATTATTGTGAATGAAGCATTTGCACCCAAAAGGTTTAAAATATGCAAGGTTTGGTTTTCTACCTTTATAAAGTTTATAGGGTGTTTTCTTTAAGATAGGCCTTACTAAAGCTCGATTTTAGATGTAGCAAGTGGTGTTAACGGCTTTGGCTCAAAATAATTTTGGTAAATTATTTTCAAAAAGCATGGTTCTTGCTGTCTCTTCAAGAGTTTTATTTATTCTTTCAACAGCTCCATTTTGTTGAAGCGTTCTAGGTTCCGAAAAATTATGATCAATTCCAAAATAATCCTAATAATTCTCAAAGTCATCATTTTAAAATTCCCTTCCATGATCACTTTAACCAAAATAATTTTCAAATTGTTTTCATTTTGCACCATTTTGCAAAACTTTTCAAATTTATGAAATGCTTCACTCTTATGAGAAAGGAATAGGCACCAAGCAAAACAAGAGTAGTCATCAACAATTATAAGTCCATATCGCTTTCCAACAAGGCTTAAATGATGAGTAGGACCAAACAATTCTATATGTAAGAGTTCAAGGTGCATTGATGTTGAAACTATATTCTTGGGTTTAAATGAAGTTCTAGTTTGTTTGCCATACTGACGTGTATCACAAATATGTTCTTTTTCAAATTTTAGCTTTGGTAATCCTCCAACAAGATCATGTTTTCAATGTTTTGAAATCAAGTCCATACTAGCATGTCCAAATCTTCTATGCCAAATCCAAGGATCATTTTCATCCTAGAAACTAAAACACTTTAATGAATCTACACAATCAAGATCAATCATATAGACATTTTCACATCGTAGACCAACAAGCAAAATTTCATTTGTTTTAGCTAGTTTAACTCTGCATCTAGATGATTCAAAGTTCACACAATAGCCTTTATCATATAATTGACTAATGCTTAGAAGATTATGCTTAAGACCTTCAACAAGTAAAACATCTTCAATGCAAGGATAAGAGTTAGAAGCAATGTTTCCAATACTAATTATTTTTCCTTCGTGTTGTCATCGAAAGTGACATTTCCTTTTCTTGGCATTAGTGAAGTGAACTTAGATTTATCTTTGGTCATGTGTCTTGAGCAACCACTATCCAAGTAACACTTTTGGTTATTTCTTTGGATTTTCATATACACCTATCGCAATTCAAACACTTTTAGGAACCCAAATTTTCTTGGGTCCTTTGTTGTTACCCTTTACATTAGGTGGTCGAGATCCTTTTGGGACCCAAATAATCTTTGTCTTTCTCAAATTCCTTTTGAAAGAACATTGGTACATGATATGCCCATGGGCACCACAACAGATGCATCTTATAAAGTTTGTTGGAGGTGAAGAGGCTTTAACAAAGAGAACATTTGAAATTTTTTTGAGCATTTTCATTATAACTAATTCCTTCTTTGTTATAGGCAGGCTTTTGAGATGAGAGAATTTTGTCAAGTGTTTCTTGCTTCTTCAAAAATTTGTTTGAGATTTTCGAAAGTTCTTCCACTATTTCTTTTAAAGATTCATTCTCCTTCAAGAGTGATTCATCTTCTTTGGACTTTTCCTTTAAAATATGAAGGGTTTCTTGAATGATTGTTTTTCATTAGTTAGTTTTATGATTTCTTCATTAAAAGATTTATTCTTTTTCTTTAGTGATTCATTTTCAAGTTCAAAAGCAATAGATAAGTCTTTTTCTAAACTCGTCTTTTCAAGACCTTTTATGAAAACGTTGTGTTATTTTTTCATATTTTTATATTTCTCATACAAATCATGAAAACCAATAAGAAATTCATCGTAGGATAGATTAGTTACCTCATCTTTTTCAATGCTGTCATCGTCAATGGCCGTGAGACAAAATTTGGCTACTTCATCTTTACTTTCTTCATCAGAATCATCGTGGCTATCTCCTCATGCCACAAATGCTTTCGTCCATTCTTCCTTTTTGCCCTTTTTTTGAATTTATTGAAGGATTTCCTATTTTTTCGCTTGGGACAATCCCTCTTGAGATGTCCAATTTCTATACACTCATAGCAAGTTGGTTCATCTTTGGAGAAAGATGAACCTTTTTTAAAATTTATCTTAAACCTTTTCTTTTAAAGACGTTTGTAAAACTTTTTCACCAACATAACAACTTCATCATCACTCTCGTAACTTAGAGATGATTTAAATGCTATGTCTTTACTTTTCTTTCGTTTTTCTTCTTCCTTAAATTCTTTCATGTCAATCTCATCGGTCATGAGATTTTCAATTAGTTGATCAAGTTTATAGGTATAGAGTTTATGAGCTTTTCGAATAGCGGTAATCTTGCCTTGCCATGAAATAAGAAGAAATCTAAGGACTTTACTAACTTGCTTCTCATTTGAATACATTTTTCTAAGAACTTAGAGTTTGGTAGTAATGTCAGAAAATCTAGTGTAAACTTCTTTTATTGATTTCTCCTGTTTCATTTTAAAAAGCTCGTAGGACCTTACCAACATGTTTATTTTTAAAGAATTTACTTGATCCGTACCTTCATAGGCGACCTCTAACTTTTCCTTTTTCACTTAAGAAGCTGACACATGATTAAAGACATTTGGGGCAATAGCATAGAGTAATTGATAACGAGCCTTTGCAATTTTTGCAAGTTTTTTTTTATCGTCTTACATAAGTTCATTTTCCTCTCTTTCTTTGGCTTTTCTCCTCGTTTCTTTGAAGATAAATACTTACCATTTTTCGTTATAAACCATAAATCAAAATCAATGGATGTCATATAAAGTCTCATACTAAGCTTCCAATACGGGAAATTTCCCCCATCAAAAAGAGGAGGCTTATTGGTCAATTGACCATTGGCCAAGATACAAGTGAATGTTACCATAAGATCACTGTAAAGTTGTTAAACGAAAAAATAAGAGTACCAACTCTGATACCAATTGAAGCCCTAAAGACCAACCTACTGGGGGGGGGGGGGGGGGGGGAGGGGGGTGAATTAGGTTCTTTCGTTATAAGTGAAAAATTAAACTTTAAGAAAAAAAAATTAAGTTGAAAGCTAAACAATGAATATGAAATGAAAAAGATAAAGGCAAGAATAAAACAAAACACAAAGATTTTTATAATTGTTCACTTCTAAACCAGAAGCTAGTCCATTCCTCAAATAACTACTACTCATCAGTTGATCCTTTAACTAAGTTTGATAATCTTTTTTAAAACAAGGCTCAGGATCCAACCTTTACAATAAATAATTGAAATAAAGCAATGAGACTCTTCACTCTTTCTAGAGTGAATTGACAATAGATCAAGCTTAGCCAAAACTAAGGATATGCCAATTAACCTCAATAATCAATAATAAAGAGAACTAGTGATACTCAAGAAGAATTTTAAACAAAACTCAAAATAAACCATTAAAGCATAAGAAAGTCAAAGTATTTTTATCAACAAATGCTTAGAGACTGTTGCATGATTTAAACCCAAGCATTCAAGCCCTATTTATAGGCAAATGAGAGCTTAGGGGACATTCAAAATGTTGGAAAAAAGATTAGGAAAGAAATCAAATCAAACTAGTCATTTATAGCTTTTTTCTGATATGTGTGTCAACACACAACTTCTATGCCTCTGTGTGTCGACACATAGTAGCTCCAGATGCCAACGGTAAGTATATTTGTCGATACATCCCTTCTGTGTGTCGACAGTCAGCAAGCCTTGGTGGATTTGAATATTTTTGATCAATTAATTTGATTAATCGATTGATTTACCATGCTAGATATTAATTCTAATTTTATATATAATTATTTATATCATTTTAATATAATTTTGGCCATTTTTGCATCAAACTTCTATCAATTTTGCCCGATTTTGCTCATTTTGAACTATTTTGCTATTTTCTTTTAAAAATACTCATTTTATGTTAAATCTTGCTAGTTTTTATCATTAACATTAACAAGTGAAAGCAAAATACATCAAATAAATACCAAAAAAAAAAAAAAAAAATAACCCTTCATGCTCACGCCTAAGTGCAGAATTTTACATAAAATATCAACGTTTCAGCTGCAACTTGCATTTGGGCTGCAAAAACACAATGCTTTTTGCCTAAATTCATTGTATAAACACAATTTAACTTATCCTAGCTCAAACACTATATAATTAAGAAATAAGCAAGTAACAGCAGCCGCAAAAACCAGCAAATAAGAAGCAATTTTGTTGATTTTTTCCATTTTTTTTTTTTATCCTAGTTCAAACACTATATAAAGGGGTGTTGTGTAGTGTTGAAGATCATTCTTCATTCAAAAAAAAAAAAAAAAAAACATATATAAAGTGTAGAGAAAGTAGAAGAAAAACGGGTGAAGGAAGAAGAAGGAAGAAAGAAAGTTTGGTTTGTAATTTTGTATTTTTAGTTCTTTCTATTCTTTTTCTTTCCTAAGTTCATAAATTTGTGTTAGTTATGCTTTATATTAAGTTTATCACGAACTAATTTTGTTATTCCAAGGCTAATGTAACCTAAGTTGTAATATACGCTTATTTCTACTTCAACGTATTCATAGTTTTGTCATTGCGTTGTTGAAATATTTATCATTGTTCTTCATGAGTTTTAAATGATTGATCACTATATAAGGCCTATAATGATTAATAATGAGTCTGAAAGGAGATTTATGATGAGTGCTAAGGTGATAAGCACCACAAATTGAGCGAATGCTTGATAGAAATTAACGCGATTTGTGTAGTTTTTAAGAGAAAATCATAGAGCTTAAAAACTGTTTTCTTATTTAAATTCATGTACCAGAGTGATGGGTTAATATGTAAAAGAGCATGCTAAATATTGTTCGAGAGAGAATAATTAGTAAATTAAGATTTTCAACCATCAACACGTAATAACAACTTGAATAACGAGAATAGAAAGGCATATTGATACAACTAGGTGAAATCGGATGCCTTGGATATTATAAAATCAAGTTAACATATTTTATTTGTTTTTAGTTATTTTTATTTCATATCAATATCTCAATTTTTCGATTTTTCAAATAGTATCAAAGCTATTAATTTTGGTACTCAGTCAATATCCTCGTGGGAATGATACTCTACTCATTTCTATATTACTTGATATGACTAGTGCACTTGCTAACTCATACGCAAAGTCTGCATCAAGTTTTTGGCGCCGTTGCAGGGGATTGTCTCTATTTGAGTGATATCAACACCAACTAGTTTTGGTGCTAATTTAAAATTGTTAATAATTTGTAAATTTTGTGAAAATTGAAATATAAATCTCTTTTCATTCTTTTATTTTAGTTGTAAAGGTAATTCTTAAAAAAAAAGTAATTAAACAAAAAAAAAAAAATTTCGTGCATAGAAATTTTTTTTGTTTTGTATTATTTTGTTATTTTTTCTTATGTTTGGCCTTTATTTTCATCTGTATTTTGATTTAAGTTCACTTTATTAGTATTTTCAAGTTTTCAAAAATATTAGGGTCACTAACACTCTCTTTTTCCTAAAATTTGTGTTTCTGAACTTTTATTTTAATTTGTGTCTTTTCATTAAATTATTTCATTGGTAAAGATAATTCTTAAAAATTATTAAATTAAAAAAAATCATATATATATATATATATATGTTAGTTTTAATACTAATTATTAATAGATTGTAAATTTTGTTTAAAATTTGAGAAATTAATCTTCATTCATTTATTTTATTTAATTTTATTTTAGATTGTTGTATTTTTATGTTTTATTTGTTTAATTTTAACTTTATTTTGACTTTTTAATTTGTCCAGATAAATTTTTTAAGTTAAGTTTGTTATCTTTTATTTGTTTAAGATCTTTAGTATTAGCACTTACCCTTTAAAAAAATAAATATATTATATGTATAACCTTGGATTATTGCAATTTTAAAGCTTTCTCACTAATTTTATCTTTCCTCTAACTTTTAAGTTTAATTAATTAATTATTTCCTCATTTTTTTTTTCTTCATACCAAGCTGTATTTGATACATTATCTACTCAACTTTCACTAATTGAAGAAATGATTACTGCTAGTACTCCTTGATGTAAATTTTGCGTAGGTAGCCATACTAGTATGGAATGCCAAATAGGTAATAGCTTTTCTTCATCAAATTTTGAGCAATATAACATTATGAGACCTCAATATCAAGCTATACCTAAAAGAAAACTGAGCATTCATGAATATAGTGAATTATTTGCTGAACTTTCATAAATTTGAGAAACATTAAATGGGATAATTGCTGCTCGTGCTCTTAGATGTGAATTTTGTGCAGGTAACCATGCTAGTATGGAATGTCAATTAGGTAATAGCTTTTCCTCATAGGGTTTTGAATAAGGTAATTACATGTCAAATTTTAACCAACCCCAGTACATTCCCAACTATAGCACCTATAGTCAAGAATGAATGGATCTTTCTTGGAATCATCACAAAGCATCTTGGTCACCCACTTATCCATCTCAAGAAAAGAACAATCACTTAGAAGAGACCTTTAGAGAATTCATGGAAATTGTGAGTGACCTAAAAAGCCAAAGAACCTCCATCTAAAATCTTGAACCTTAAGTAGGGACTGCAATAGAGGAACAGTCAGAGAGGTCTGAAGAATCCCTGCCTAGCAATATCATCACCATTCTAGGGGAGCAAACTTAGGGACTGCAATAGAGGAACAGTAAGAGAGGTCTGAAGAATCCCTGCCTAGCAATATCGTCACCATTCTAGGGGAGCAAACTAACGCCATAGCATTGAGGGATAAAGACACATTAAAAGAACCACCTCAATGTGATATAATCCCCTTAGTCAACTCAGAGCCACCAATGACCAAACCTATCTTGACCTACCCACCACCACCAATCATTGAAATAGAATGTCGAGTCTATCTAACATGGTCAGAAATTTTCGGAACCATGGATGCCTCAGAGAAAAATAGCAGCAGAAATCAGAAATGAAAATTCAAGCTATGGAAAATCGGGCTCAAAGATCCCAAGATTAAAGAAGGTGGAGGAGGTCGTGTAAAGAAGAGAACAAGGAAGAGTCACGGAAGAAAATGTTCATTATGGATGAATGGTGGAAACTCTATTCTCCTTCAGGACATGGGATAGATCCACCCAAAAAGTCGAGCTAATGACTATAAACTAAGTGCTTCTTGGGAGGCAACCCAAGTGTTTATATCTTTATTTATCTAATTTTATTTTCCTTTCATTATTTTTATTTTTCTCGTATTTATTTTTGATTAAACGGGTATTTTGCAACAAGTTTGGAGGTAGCACAATGTCGACATGCACCATCAAAAAGCAATCCTCAAACCTGGGAAGTATCTCTCACCCAATTTATCTTTTTAGTTCTTTTTAAAAATAAAGTTTGGGGGTGGGAAAAGTAATGTTAATAACAATAATAAAAAAAATTAAAATTAAGAATATTTGAAAAGTTTTCTTATTTTATGTTTTAGAGTCGGCTTCAGTGCCTCCGAGGGTTCGGAGCCTTTGTATGGGGATGTAAATAGTGTCGGCCAACAAAAATGTTGTCTATTTTCTGTAAATTTAATCATTCGTCTTTCAAAAATTTCAAAATAAAAAAAAGGGAGAGAGAGAGAACTTATCATCATGCTTTTTAGACAATTTTTATACTCCTTTTAGCTCGTTTACTTTAATTAGATTTGAATAACATGATAATCAACTGTTATTGTGTTCTAATTGCAAAACACGATCTAATCCAAGGCACTATCTTGATAATACCATGGTATTTGACTTCACTAGTTGGCATGGCTGTTTTACTTTTCTTTCTGATTAAAAGAAGCTCATATTTGAATAGATTGCATAAAGAGTATCATTTATATAATAGATTTTGAAAAGTTATGCCTAAGTCTAATAAAAGAAAAATAATAGAGGGAGAGAATCACTAAGCACCGCTATCTTGTTAAAAATGTCTATCATTTGGATATGTGCTATGGCATGATGGTTTCTGATGCGTCTCATATTTACGTATTTTTTAATTGTTATTTTAATTATTTTGCACTTATTTAATTATAGTTCTACACTCATTTTGGCAATTTTTAAATTTAGCAGGTTTAAAATTAAAGTTTTGGAAATTGTCACATTTTGGTGCAAATAAAGCAAATTAATGCGCAAACAATTAAATCAAGTTAATCAAGATTCAGGACAAGAACGCAAAAGCTTGACCCGCACCGCTACAGTACCCAAGCTGCACTGCTCATCATCACCAACCTCCAGCCCAACTTCGTCCGGCCTGTTCACCTACCCCAGCCCAAACGCAGCCCTGTTCACCGACCCGAAACCCAGCAGGCACAACCGACCCACACCTTCATCGTCATCATCGTCGGCCCTGTTCAACCTTAGCCCAGCTCCCTTGCTCGTCACCACCAACACTGTTCTGGCCCAACACGAGCAGCCCCAGCCCCAGCCCAGCCCGGCACTAGTCCAGCCCACCGTGAAACCCTAGCAGAGAAGAAGAAGGTCGCTTGTGGGGGTGTATTTAAGCGAGGTGGGCGTCTCTGGTTTGGGGGTCTGGATCGAGGGGGTTCACTGCCTCTGTGCTCTTTCTCTGAGCTCTCTCTCTCTCTCTCAGTTCTTGCTTTTCCTTTTTCTTTCTTTTCTTTATTTTAATTATTTGTTAAATTGGAACGAGAGCGAAAATAGCGTGGAGATCAACATGAGTTTGCTAAACTTCTTCTTCACTGGATCATCCTTGATGGAGAGCTAACTTGCTCTCTGGGTTAGATGAAATCTTAGCCTTGACTTTTGTTTACTTTTAATTCAGGTTAATTTAATTGTTTACATGAATTGCTTGGTTGAGATAAATACTTTGAAGTATTATGTTTTTATTGTTTATTCAATTGATATGATTATTGAGTTTGTAACCTTTAATTGTTAATATTGATATTTATAAATTAATTCTTTGTGCTTGTAGCCTTAGGATTAATTAATCAAGTAATAGTCTTAACCGAATTTTTAATTAAAGCCTATCTTTCCTATGCTTTAGTTAGATAGGGTCAATACGTAATAATTAACAATACGTTAGGTAGAGCCTATTTTCCTTATACTTTAGTTAGAAAGGGTCAATACGCAATACTGACAACATTATCTTGGTAGATTGAAGCTTGTGGCCTAAACCACTACCTGTGTAATAATTAATAATTCTAAGTTAAAAGTTAATGCAAAAGTAATTGGCTAATGATGGATTCGAAATCCTAGGTTCCAATTTAATACACTTTTTCGATTAGAAGTAGATTACTTTAGTTTAATTATTGTTTCCTTAGGTTAATTAATACAAAAGTCTCTCAATTTTATTCAAATCAATTTAAGTCATATATTAAAATTCACGTACTCTTAGTCACTGTGGTTCGACACCCTCTCGCCTTACACTTCAATTTAGGTGTATTTAATAGATAGGGTTTTAGACTAAATTTTGATAAACGTAGAACAATACATTAAGATTTTGGCGCCATTGTCGGGGACTAGAAAATGTTCGTGATTTTATTTTTGTGATTTTCTCTGATTTTTAGCTTTGTATTTCTTCCTTAATTTTAAATTAATTTATTTTATTTTTCAACCTAGGATTTGAAATCTTGATTTGATTCTTAATTTAGGATTTTTAATTTTTAATTCTCTTTAATTGTTATTATGTCTTTTCTAAAAAAAAAAATTCTTTTTATTAGCATTATTTTTCTTGTGGTTTTCGTACATAAGTAGATTTTAGGATATCTTGTTATTTGTCTCTTTTTTTTTAGAGTATTTGTTTTGTCTATTTTATTTGTTTTGTGTTAGCTTCCAATTTAAATTGAATGGCTAACCTTGTAGAAGAAAGAGTTGAGATGAGAAGAGAAGTGAAAGGGGATGAGAAATAGAGAAGGAGGTAATAAAAGAGAGAGAAATTCCAAAGGAAAATCTGAATTTTATTGATTGAATGAAGAAATTAAAAGCTTTGAGCCTATTTATACATGATTGGATACAATGAATCAAATTAACTCAACCTAACCGACCTTAACAGCTTTTGGCGCCACAACCGGCAGCCGCCCAATTTGACCTGCTTGACCACTAACCTACCTCCCCAAGGCGCCAAACCCACCTAACCAACATTTGAATACATGACCAACACCACAATGGAAACAATACTGAAATTACAACTAAAATCTAATGAATCACAACATTCCCTCCCTCTTGAGAAACTTCTTATCCTCAAGGAGTAAAATTAGGGAATTGGCTCTTCAAGAAGTTGTAATTTTCCCAAGTCACAAAGCTCTTGTTCAAATTGCACCATTGCACCAATACTTCTTGCAACGCACTATGTTCCACCTGCATTATTCTTCGTGCCTTGACTACAGCAGGTTACAACAGCAGCATCCCATTAGTCCCTGCTTCAAGTGGCTCCCGTGCAATCTCAGTTCCCCTGTTGACCTGCTTTTTAAGTAGAGAGACATGAAACACCGGGTGAATGTATGCATGTGAAGGTAAGTCAAGCTTGTATGCAACGTTGCCAATTTTCTCCAAGATTTTGTATGGGCCAAAGAAACGAGCACTTAGCTTGATATTTCTCTTGACAGCCAAAGAAGACTGTCCATATGGTTGTAATTTAAGGTAGACCATGTCTCCAACTTCATAGCTTTCGTCTACTCTCTTCTTGTCTGCATAAAATTTCATTCGTGCCCGAGCTTGTTGGAGATTATCTTTAAGTACTTGCAAGATCTGCTTCCTCTGCTGCACTAAGTCACCTGCTGCAGAATCAACAGCTCTCGGTTGCTGCAGCAACATTGGAGAAGGAGGAGGATAGCCATACAAGGCTTGGAAAGGTGAAGCCCCAATGGATGCATGAAAGTGAGTGTTGAACCAATACACTGCCAAAGAAAGCCAATGATTCCACTCCCGAGGCTGTAGGAAGACCATACTCCGGAGGTATTGCTCCACACATTGATTGACACGTTCGGTTTGACCATTCGTTTGAGGATGATAAGAAAAACTAAGTGCCAACGTTGTACCCATCAATTTGAACAACTCCCTCCAAAATGTGCTTGTGAAGACCTTATCCTGATCCGAAACAATGGATTGAGGCAATCCATGTAACTTGTAGAAGTTGTCAAGGAAGATTTTTGCCAATTTTTCAGCGGTAACAGGTCGAGCAAGAGCAATGAAATGGCTATATTTAGTGAAATGATCCACTACCACCCATATGACTTCCTTGCCTTCAGACCTTGCCAATCCCTCAATGAAATCCATGCTAATGTTGATCCATGCTCCATCCGAAATGGGAAGGGGTTGAAGAAGACCCTTGTAATGATGATCTCCCAACTTGGTTTGTTGACATACCTCACAAGCCTTAACGTACTCACTCACTTTCTTTTTCAAGCTTGGCCAACTAAAATAAGCTTTGACCCTTTGATAAGTGCCTTCTATACTAGCATGACCTCCCTAAGCTGCATCATGAGCGGCTTGTATAATCTGATCCCTCAATCTAGTAGCAGATCCAACATACAACTTGCTATGAACTCTGATCAGACCTCTTTGCACTGATATATCAGCTGCACTGTCATTCTTTCCTGCATCCTTCACAAGGGCAGCAACTACACACTCTTGGACAAAAGAATCACCCTCATATGTCTTATAAATCTCTTCCATCCATGAAGGAACCACCACGGTTGTGGCACTGCAGTACCCAACTTCAGCATCCTCAAATTTTCTGGACAAAGCATCGGCTGCAGCATTCTCCTTGCCCCTTCTATACTCAATATCATAATCAAGGCCAAGCATCTTCATTAGGCCCGTCTTTTGAATTCTCGTCACAATCTTTTGCTCAACATCCAAGTAATGCCTCCATTTTTCAACGGCTAAAAGAATTGCTAAATATTCTTTCTCATATGTCGACATAGCTTGATGTTTGGGACTAAGAGCTTGACTCAAGTAAGCAATGGGTCTTTCATGTTGAGAAAGAACAACCCCTATACCTGAACCGCTTGCATCTGTCTCCAACACAAAGATCTCTTCAAAATTTGGCATTGCCAACACGGGTGCAGCACACATAGCTGACTTAAGAGCTTCAAAGGCAGCTTGAGACTTCTCTGTCCATAGAAAAACATCCTTCTTTAGGAGTTCTATTAGAGGTTTGGCAATGGAACCATATCCCTTAATGAATTCCCTATAATACCCGATCAACCCCAAAAAACCTCTCAATTGCTTCAAGGTTATTGGAATTGGCCAACCTTGCATCGCTTGGATCTTAGTAGGATCGGTGGAAACTCCTTCTTGAGAGATGACATGGCCCAAATACTCAAGCTTTGTCTGAGCAAACGAACATTTGGACAACTTAGCAAAGAACTTTTGCTGCCACATCACCACAAAGACTTGGCTAAGGTGCGTGAGATGATCTTCATAAGATGAGCTATAAATCAGTATGTCGTCGAAGAAAACGAGCACAGATCTTCTCACGAAAGGCTTGAAAACATCATTCATTGCCGCTTGAAAAGTGGCCGGAGCATTTGTTAGACCGAAAGTCATAACAACAAACTCGAAATGCCCATGATGAGTCTAAAAATTAGTCTTGTAAATATCTGGCTCAAGAACTCTGATTTGATGATACCCCTATCTCAAATCAAGCTTAGAGAAAAAGCATGCTCCATATAACTCGTCAAGCAAATCATTTATGACGGGAATGAGAAACTTATCCTTCACTGTCAAAGAATTCAATTGTCAATAATCGATGCACATTCTAGCCGAGCCATCTTTCTTCTTCACAAGGATCACAGGTGAAGCCAAAGGACTATGGCTTGGTCTAATGAAATTCATGTGAAGTAACTCCTCAACTTGCCTTTCAATTTCTGTCTTTTGGCCATGAGCATAACAGTATGGCCTAATCTTGACCGGATCAGCATTTGCACGAAGGGGAATGGCATGGTCCACACTCCTTGGAGGAGGAGGACTCTTTGGTTGCTCAAAAATGTCCTCAAACTCTTCCACCAAGGCCTGAACTTCTGGCTTGATGTCTTGCTGCAGCTCAACAGAGGAGATTACAAACAAATGCCCGAGCCACTGCACTGCTTTCTTCTTGATTCCACCTTGTAGCGGTTTACCATCAATCAACTTGAGCTGAGCTTCCTCTGATATGCCTTGCAGAGAGACTTTAGTGCCATGAACCTCAAATGCCACGGTCATTTTATCAAAATCAAACACCACCAGATTGAAGGTTCTCATCCAATCCACACCTAGCACCACATCACAACCTCCCAAAGGAAGAAATCTAAATCAAAGGTGAATTGATGATCTTGCATAGACCATGGAAATGCCAGGCACTTGTTTTGAGTTGTTAGTGAATTGCCCTCAGCCACCATGACTGCCAATGGGTGAGCCTTTGTCACTTCATGCCTCACTTTCTTAATCAACTTGGGATCAACAACACTATGTGTGCTCCCACTATGAATAAGAACAATGATGGAGGTTTTACCGGCCATGCCTTTGATTCTCATGGTATTATGAGCTCCACTCCCGGTCAATGCCTTCATGGATATCTCAACTTCATCATCAGTCATTCCATCTTGTGAAGTAGGACCATCACTGTCTTCCTCAGCGTCTGAATTTTCACTGCCAGAAACAACACCAGCACAGGATCCTCTTGCATACATTAAGGTCTGAGATTTACACCTATGGCCAGGCTGATAAGGCTGATTACAACGAAAGCATAGCCTCATTGAACTCTTGTCAACAGCACGCTTAAATCTTGGACCAGATTAATTGTTCTGCTGCGGTCTGTTACTACTACCATGGAGCTTGTTCTTGTCACTTGAATTGGCTAAAGTAGCTTCAATCAACTTAGCCTTGTTGTAAGCACTAGACAATGTTTTAGGACCTATGGCTTTCACCATATTTTTGATCCTAGGCTTCAATCCACTAATGAAATAAGAGACATAATAGGGTTCTGTGTCCTTTGGAGCAATGGATATGATTGACAGCAAATTAGCTCGTAAATTCTCAAATCTAATCATATACTCCCTCACAGTTGAAGTTTGGAACACCTTATTAAAGTTGTCCACAACATCAGTTACCTCTTTCTCACCATATCGTTCACACATTTCTTCTACGAATTGGCCCCAAGAAAGATTAGGTTTGCTCTTCAACAAACCATAATACCACACCTCATGATCACCATGTAAATGTATTGTAGCTAGTTGGAGCTTTTCATCTTCAGGTATGTCATAATACTGAAAATACCGATCACATCTTCTCAACCAAGATTCCGGTTGTATACCATCAAAAGGATCTATCTCCACCCTTGGCTGCCTGTAAGTACCGCTCCTGCCACCAGATGAATTGTCATTACTCCCTGATCTATGCTAAAATTGTCGATCAGGAGGTCTATCTGGATGCTCGAGCTCATCCTCTGCAAATCTGTGAAGTAAAACAGAATTCTGCTGCCTTGAATTGTGATCTGCATTCAAGCCATTCGATCCGGAATGAACTTGTCCTGAGGCACGATTCAGATTCTCTGCAGCAATTTCAGGTTGTGCAGGTTGATTCTTAGCTGATCTGATGTGGATTGAAGGTCCTGCATCAGGCTGCAACATCGGAGATTTCCCTCGAGTCCTGCACAAACCTTCAGTTTTGTCAACGTGAACTTGCTGCTGATCCACTTCAACTGGTTGAAATATCTGATTAGCTGGCTTAAGGATTGCATTAACACTGGATTTTACTTGCTTATCAACCTGCTCCTGCAAATGTACCAACTTAGCCTCAATTTGCTGCAATTGCTCCTCTTTTTTGGAGTCATTTTCAAGCAACAATTGTCTCATGCTTAAAAACATCTGCTCAAACTTCCGATCCATCTACTCAAACTTCTGATCCATCTTTTGATCGAGCTTTTCTACATTGCTAAGGCGATCATTGATGCCTTGAAGATAAGCAATTGTGAGGTACTGAGAACCGATTGTAGCCTCTTCACCAGCAACAGCCGCGAAAGGGCGATCTGGACTCACAACCGTAGCTGCATTAACTCCTCCAGCTCCAGATCGTGTCCTCACACCCTTAGCCATGGTCTGATTGTTTTTCCTTTGTTTTGCCAGCCTCTATCAATCAATTGATTGCTTGAACCAGCTCTGATACCAATTGTTAGCTTCCAATTCAAATTGAAAGGCTAACCTTGTAGAAGAAAGAGTTGAGATGAGAAGAAAAGTAAAAGGGGATGAGAAATAGAGAAGAAGGTGAGAAAAGAGAGAGAAATTCCAAAGGAAAATCTTAATTTTATTGATTGAATGAAGAAATTACAAGCTTTGAGCCTATTTATACATGATCGGATACAATGAATCAAAATAACTCAACCTAACCGACCATAACAACTTTTGGCACCAAAACAAGCAGCCGCCCAATTTGACCTGCTTGACCTTTAACCAACCTCCCCAAGGCACCAAACCCACCTAACCAACATTTGAATACATGACCAACACCACAATGGAGACAATACTGAAATTACAACTAAAATCTAATGAATCATAACATTTTGCTTATTAAAATTTTAATTTACTTGATTTTTGTGGTTGATTGTTCATGCACGGTGGTCGCTCTTTGTCTCTGGACTTTACTAGATTCGACCCTGAAATTGAAAGAACTTTAAGAGACCTTAGAGCCCAACACCAAGCAAAATCTGCAAGTGCTAACTCTTATTTAGCAATGGCTGACGAACAACAACCACGTACACTTATGGATTACTTTACTCCCACCACATACGCTTCACCCTCATTCATTAGGTTGCCACCCGTAGCTCATCAGTTCGAGCTTAAGCCACATACTATACAAATGCTTCCTTCATTCCACAGCTTAGGTAATTAGAACCCGTACACACACTTGGACAGTTTCATGGAGGTTTGCTCAACCTTGAGGATTTCTAATGTCAGTGATGATGCCATCTTGCTTCGCCTTTTTCCTTTCTCTTTAATGGAAAAGGCCAAATATTAGTTAGGCACCTTACCTAGTGGGACGATTAGTACTTGGACTCAAATGCAACAAGAATTTCTTAAGAAATTCTACTCCATTAGTAAGACTAACGCTGCTAGGAGAGCCATTAACACCTTCGCCCAACTCCCTACTGAGGAGTTTCATGAGAGTTGGGATAGGTTTAGGGAACTCTTACGAGCTTGTCCACATCATGCTATCCCTAAATGGCAACTAGTTCAAAATTTCTGTTATGGGTTAAACGAGAAGGGTCAACAAACTGTTGATGCCTCGTGCGGTGGCCAGTTCCTTAGAAAGAATGAGGAAGAGGTGTAGGAACTGTTTAAGCTTTTGAATGAGAATTCAAAACAATCTTCCGCACATGCATGTCTTAATGCTACTAGGTTAAATAGAGGAGTAAATGAGATTGCTCACACCTCCATCTTAGATAAGAAAGTAGACTCTCTTGCCTCTTCCGTAGAGTAGTTAACTTCCCTATTTAAGATGACACTGGCCCCCTCTATTGCACCTAATGTGTCTCATGTTCAAATGTGTATAGTGCTTGCTCTTCATGTTCTAGTGTCTCTCATTCTACACATAGCTGCCCCTCTGCTTTACCTTATGTGGAGTGGTCGGAGGAACAAGTCAATGCAGCCCAAGGATTCTCTCGAAACGACCCATACTCTAATGCGTACAATCCGGGATGGAGAAACCATCCTAACTTCTCCTGGAGGCAGGTAGGAGAAGGACAGTTTGTGCCACAAAAATCTCACCCACGACCTCAACAATCTAGTATGCCCCAACCTCTAGGTTTTCAATCGCAGTGGCGTGCTTCTAACTATTCTCAACCTCCTAATTTGAGCGCTAATTCAAATTTTGAAGAGAATGTTTTGAGTGCGATGAAAGGTTTAGAAGCCAACTCCCAACTCGTCCACTCCCATACACAATCAATCTCTAAGCTAGAAACCCAGATAGGTCAACTAGCTAATGCTTTGAATAGGAGAGACGAGGGAAGACTCCCTAGCCAAGCTAAAGAGAACCCTTGGAACTATGTGAGGCAAGAAAACTATCCTCCCCGTCAAGAACAAGCAAAATCCATTACAGTGTTAAAAAGTGGGAGGGAGGTTGACAATGGAGTGAGTGTTGAGAGTGAAGTTCCCATAAGTGGCGAGGGAGAAGAGAAGAGCAAGGAAGGAGAGAAGGCGACCGATGAGGTCATGCACCCTTCTTCTACTCCTAAGACCTCTGATCTTCATTCCCCGTATGTACTGAGAGTGCCCTTCCCCCAAGCTTTAGTTTCACCACATCCAAATGGGAAGGATAAGAAGTGGGAAGATATTTTGGAGACATTTAGGCAAGTAAAGATAAACATTCCCATTCTTGATGCGATTAAATAGATCCCGGCCTATACGAAGTTCATTAAGGATCTACTGAACCAAAAGAGGCGATCTAGAGCACATCTGCTTAAAAAAGTGTTCTTACCGAGCAAGTGAGCTCTATTGTGGAGTGTGACACTCTAGTTAAGTACAAAGACCCTGGTGTCCCCACCATCTCTTGCTCACTTGTGAACTTTCCAATTGATAAAGCCTTACTGGACTTAGGAGTGAGTGTCAACATAATTCCTTACTCGGTTTATGAGAAGTTAGGCCTGGGAGAGTTGCAACCCACCACGGTGACCTTGCATTTAGCAGATAGATTAACTAGGATTCCCCGTGGTGAGCTGATTAACGTGCTAGTGAGAGTAGACAAAGCCTTGTTTCCTGCTGATTTCCTCGTGCTTGATATGGAACCTTCTAGTTATCCAAAAAATCATGTCCCTGTCATTCTAGGTCAGCCTTTCTTAGCGACAGCCAATGCTACCATCAATTGTAGATCTGGGGTAATGGATGTTTGCTTTGCCAATATGACTATTAGGTTGAATATTTTTAAGTCTTCGTTGTCACTCACTATTGAGGATGAGTCAAAGTGTTTTTGTGTAGATGTTGTTGATGATTTGGTGGGCCAAAAACTCTCCTCTACCCTAGTTAGCGACCCCCATGATGAGAATGCAAAATCTTCTAAAGAGATGCAACGAAGGTTAAACTCGGACATGAAAGAAGTTTTGCTTTGGGAGAAGAATCACGATGTTATGGTTCAAGAGGAAATTGTACTAGGCCATAGGTTGTCTAGGAAGGGTATTGAAGTTGATAGAGCTACAATAGAATTGAATTGGAACTCACCCCCTCCCTCAAATGTGAGCAAGTTAGAGACTTTTAGGTCATGCGAGTGTCTATAAGGGATTCCTTACGGACCATGGGAAGTTGACTAGACCATTGACTAGTGTGCTATCTAAGGACATATCAGTTGAGCTCGATGAGTCTTGGTTGCAAGCTGCTCATAAGCTTCGATCTTCACTTTTTGCTGCTCCCGTTAGGCACCCACCCGACTACTCTCTCCCTTCTGAAATCATGTGTGACACTTCTGATTGTGTTGCAGATTTTGTCTTGGGTGAGCTCGATGAAGTTGTTTCTTTGGTTAACGCCATTACTTGATCTTCGCCAGACCTATTGCGCCTAACTGAAGGCGTAAAACTTAGTGCTCCTAGGAGGCAACCTAAGTTTGTTATTTCTTGTTTTTATTTTTGTTTTTGACTTAATTAGTTGCTTCGATGCTTGTTTTCTTTCTTTTCAGGTTCTTGTGCTAGGTTGAAGGAATCATATATACATGTCCGCCTCGTCTCGTCAGGTTGTATTGCTCCATCTCACCTCTCACTTGTGCTTTAATGATTGATGTTATTGCATTGAGGACAATGCATGATTTAGGTGTGGGGGTGAGGCTCATTTGCATATGCTCATTTTTGGTCAAATTTTGAAAATTTTGAACATCTTTTTGTGCATTTTGAGCGTGCATTATAACCGTTTAGCTAAGTTTTCCTTGATCGACGCGTATGTTATGATGACAGTGGGATTAGTTGTTTATTTTGTTCTCTTAATTCCAAGAAATTAAATGATTCTACTCCATACTTGTTAATGAGTGTTGCTGATTATTGTTGATATTAAAAGGTTTTACTCATGCCGCTCGCATATTCACTGAGCACAGGACTTTCATGTTGTTGAAAATCTGAAGAATTTGAGTAAACAACCTTATATATCTTGAGTTTTGCAAGCCTGCCCTACTGGCTTATCCTAATCCTTGCCCTTGATTTTATGTAAAGTACTGGTTGGTCAATGTCAATTGTAACGATGAAGTACGTTTAATTAAAAAAAAATCCAAAAATGGACAGAAAAGAAAGAGGAAACAAAAAGAAAAAAAAATGAAAAGAAAAGAAAAAAAAAGGGTTTCCTCCAAAAGAAAAGGGCAAAAGAAAAAGAAAAAGTGAAAAATTGGTGTACGCTCATGATAAAGTTTCTTTTGTGCTATATTAAGGTTAAAATGTTGTAAAGTGGTCGCTCATATGCCACTTAAAATTTCTCTATGTATAGGCATGTGTTTAGGTGATTCAATGGGGGTGCACAAACTTTTATATATTTGGTTAGGAGAGAGAATTTGAGGAGATTCTGTGGCATGAAATCCAATTCAATTACACTTGTGTGTTGCTTGAGTAATTCCAATTAGTTGACACAAGGTTAATGAAGTTCTATGACGAGTTTTGAAGTTTAATCATCTAAATTCATGGAATTGGAAAACGCTCTAAATGATTTAATCTTGTCTTAAATTGTAATATAGGTGTTAATCTCGGAAAACTTTGTAAAGGTTGGGATAGTTAGGGTAGTAGGTCATTATAGTTTTTATGTTAAATCATAGGTTTTGCTCGAGGACTAGCAAAGGTTAGGCGTGGGGGTGTTGATGCGTCTCGTATTTACGCATCTTTTAATTGTTATTTTAATTATTTTGCACCTATTTTATTATAGTTCTACACTCATTTTGGCAATTTTTATGTTTAGCAGTTTTAAAATTAAAGTTTCGAAAATTGTCACATTTTGGTGCAAACAAGGCAAATTCAATGCGTAAACAATTAAATCAAGTCAATACAGATTCGGGACAAGAACGTAAAAGCTTGACCCGCATCGCTACAGTACCCGAGTTACACTATTCATCGTCACCTACCTCCAGCTCAACTTCGTCCGCCCTGCTCACCGACCCCAGCCCAAACACAGCCCTGTTCACCGACCCAAAGCCCAGTAGGCCCAACCGACCCATACCTTCAATGTCATCATTGCCGGCCCTGTTTAACCTCAGCCCAGCTCCCCTGCTCGTCACCACCAGCACTGTTCCGACCCAACACACGCAGCCCCAGCCCAGCCCGGCACCAGTCCAGCCCACCTTAGGATTAATTCTTTGTGCTTGTAGCGTTAGGATTAATTAATCAAGAAATAGTATTAACCGAATTGTTAATTGAAACCTATCTTCCCTATGCTTTAGTGAGATAGGGTCAATACATAATAATTAACAATACGTTAGGTAGAGCCTATTTTCCTTATGCTTTAGTTAGATAGGGTCAATACGCAATACTAAATACATTATCTTAGTAGATTGAAGCTTGTAGCCTAAACCACTACCTGTGTAACAATTAATAATCCCACGTTAAAAGTTAACGCAAAAGTAATTGGCTAACGATGGATTCAAAACCCTAGGTTCCAATTTAATACACTTTTTCGATTAGAAGTAGATTACTTTAGTTTAATTGTTGTTTTCTTAGGTTAATTAATACAAAAACCTCTCAATTTTATTCAAATCAATATAAGTCATAAAGTAAAATTCACGCACTCTTAGTCCTTGTGGTTTGATACCCTCTCGCCCTACACTTCAATTTAGGTGTGTTTAATATTTAGGGTTTTATATTAAATTTTGATAAACGTAGAAAAACACATCAGTTTCGTGCCCTGGTACCTCGAGCAAGTAGATCCGTAGGGGTGTTTCAACACCTGGTACCCTGGGCCAATTGGAATGGGAGTTGTCGCATTGAAAGCTCACTACAAGGGGTACTTAGAAAGCTAAAAAGGAACTAAGAACCAAAAAAAAAAAAAAAAAAAAAAAATTTCTAGCACCGCTATCCCACATAAATAAGATATGTGCTGCCCGTTAAGAGGGCGTCACAATTGTGGCTTTTCTTACTTATGGGTCATCGCCCAGCAATCGGAGCTTGATTCTCATTGAAGATATACTCGGGAAGTCATAATACAGGCATCTCAGCAGTGGCTTCTCTTACTTATGGGTCATTGCCTAGGAGTCAGAGCTTGATTCTCGCTACAGATATGCTTATATTGACTTGAGTAAATAAATTCCTCCAAAAAAAAGGGTGCAAAAATAATTAGTTTTGGGTATACTTGATAAGTCTTGTTATGAGTGGCATAATTTATGTGCTCTATTCGGTTTGAATAGCTTAAGATTAGAAAGAACGAATAAACTTAATTTGCTTAGCTAACTTTTGAATTCGATTGCCTAGGTAATTGAAAGATTTTTTTCTTGGGAAAGATGGTTTTGTCCTTAGAACCCTAAACTTTAAGTCTCAGTTATTCTTCTCTAATGTGGAGTATACCTGCTTTGACTTGTGGTAAAATTCTTAAAAAGTATGAGATCCTGCACCTTAATGTTTAGCCTTTCTTGAGGACGAGTAAGATTTAAGTTTGGGGGTATTTTGATAAGTCTAATTTCGTATATAATTATTTATATCATTTTAATATAATTTTAACCATTTTTGCATTAAGCTTCTATCAATTTTGCCCGGTTTTGCTCGTTTTGAACTCTTTTGCTATTTTCTTGTAAAAACACTCATTTTATGTTAAATCTTGCTAGGTTTTATCATTAACATTAACAAGTAGAAGCAAGATACATCAAATAAATACAAAAAATTAACAAAAATACTTCATTCTCATGCCTAAATGCCGAATTTTATATAAAATATCAACTTTTCAGCTACAACTTGCATTTGGGGTGCAAAAACACAATGCTTTTTGCCTAAATTCATTGTATAAACACAATTTAACTTATCCTAGCTTAGTTTTGCAGGTTTTGGGCGTTGCTTGAGTAGAAAATTCACATAAAATAATGAAGAAATAAGCAAGTAGCAGCAGCCGCAAAAACCAACAAATAAGAAGCAATTTTGATGATTTTTTCCATTTTTTTTTTATCCTAGCTCAGCACTATATAAAGGGGTGTTGTGTAGTGTTGAAAATCACCCTTCATTCAAACAAAAAGACATATAAAGTGTAGAGAAAGTAGAAGGAAAACGGGTGAAGGAAGAAGAAGAAGGAGGGAAAAAAGTTTGGTTTGTAATTTTGTATTTTTAGTTCTTTCTATCCTTTTTCTTTCCTAAGTTCATGAATTTTGTATTAGTTATGCTTTATATTAAGTTTATCATGAACTAATTTTGTTATTCCAAGACTACGATGTAGCCTAAGTTTTAATATACGCTTATTTCTAATTCAAAGTTTTCATTGTTTTGTTATTGCATTGCTAATATGTTTATCATTGTTCTTCATGAGTTTTAAATGCTTGATTGCCATTTAAGGCCTATAATGGTTGATAATGAGTCCGAGAGGAGATTTATGATGAGTACTAAGGTGATAAGCACACAAGTTGAGCGAATACTCGAAAGAGATTAACGCGATTTGTGTGGTTTTTAAGAGCATGTTAAATGTTGCTCGAGAGAAAATATTTAGTGAATTAGGGTTTTCAACCATCAATACGTAATAACATCTTGAATAACGAGAATAGGAAGGTGTAGTGATGTAATTAGGTGAAATCAGATGTCTTGGATATTATTAAATCATAAAAAAATTATAAAATCAAGTTAACATATTTTATTTCTTTTTTGTTTATTTTATTTCATATCCATATCTCAATTTTTCGGTTTTCAAATAGCATCAAAGCTACTAATTTTGGTACTCACTCAATAACAATCCTCGTGAGAATGATACTCTATTAATTTCTATATTACTTGATACGACTAGTGCACTTGCTGATGCATACATAAAGTTTGCATCACTAGCTAAGTTGAAGGATTGATTAATTGATTGTCATATTGGCTTAATTTTTTGAATTGATTTCCTTCATTTTGCTTATTAAAAGATTGATTGATTCATTACCATGTTAGCTTAATTTTTGAATTACTTTCCTTCATTTTGCTCATTCAAAGATTGATTGATTCAAACAAACTAAAAACTCACCCATTTAGAATTTGATCTGATCATGCTTTTCAAACTAGCAATCTTAAAAATATTTTTATTGACAAACTAGATTGGCTTAAATTTTGACTTGACTATTTTTAAAATAAAATTTTGAAATCAACTTTCAAAAATGTTGCAAAAATATTTCATAATTTTTCAATATTGAGATTTTGACTCAATTGATATATTGCTATCCTAAGTCCAAGAAAATAAAAATAAATGACTTAAGGTGCTTGGACTCAGATCTCATTCTCTTCAATTTGGATGAATCTTCTCTTCAGCATTGATCTCTTTTCCTCTTGATTCATTGTCTGAGAAAGCTTGGCAACAACATGATTAGCCTTGATTTTTCTTAGCTTTCTTATGTGTCACTAAGAAATAATATTAGAACAATTTAAACACAACGACTCACTAAATAATTGTTATCATCAAACTTACAATATAAATGGCTTTAGGGCCACCATAAATCATTTTCATACGTAAATATAATGACGGCATTTGTTAAGTTACCCTGAATTCATTCCCTAAACTAACCTTGATTGAGTTGGCAACCTTTTCAATGTTTTAATTGCTTTCTTCTATTAATTGCTCAACCAATCTACAAAAACCCAAAACCAAATCACTCTTTAATAATTGAATGAACTTTATATTGATTCTCTAAGGATACAACACCCGTATGCTCGAGTAAGCTATGGCGATCTTATATGCTTGTGAGTAAGCGGTTTTATTCACTTTTAAAACTCGTTTGAGTTTTTGGTGCTATTGCCGGGGAATCGGTAGGCTAAGTTAGATTTAGGGATTAATGAGCTCTTTTTGTTTTCTTTTTGTGCTTATTTCTTTTGTTTAACTTTAGGGTTGTGGTCAAAGTGAATTTAACTCGCTTTTCGTACTGCATGCACGGTAGATGCTCACTCAACCCCAAATTGTTACCTTTCGTTCTAGAGATTGAGTTGGCTATATCTACTTTGAGGAAATATGAAGCAAGTGCGAATACACTGGAAGCCATGGTCGATTACACCCCACGTACGATTGGGGACCACTTTGTTTCCCAAACGTATGTGACATCGCAGGGGTTGTGTCACCAGCTGTAGGTAATGCAAACTTTGAAATGAAGCCTGGGATTATTAACATATTTCCCACTTTCTGTGAGAAGCCAATAGAGAGCTCATATGAGCATCTTGATGCATTTATTAAAATTTGTGAAACCTGCCACTATCAAGGTGTCTCGACTGATGCTATTAGACTATGCCTTTCTTCTTTTTCTTTAAAAGACGTAGCTAAGAGGTGGTTTAAATTCCTACAATGGGATGAAATCACCACTTGGAATGACTTCCATAGAAGTTCCTGACCAAATTTTATCCTAAGGTCAGAACCAATTTCATGAAAGTTGGGATAGATTTAAGGAGCTCCTAAGAAGTTGCTTCCATCACGAGTTACCCAAGTGGGCTCTTGTTTAGATTTTTTTTTTTGATGGACTTAAGGCTTCCAATAAATAGGTGGTTAATGCTTCGCATGGGGCAGCATTCGACCAAAAAGACAGGAAATAGGATTGGACGTTATTTGAATGCCTCAGTGAACACCCTCTCAACCAAGCCTCTTGCATGAGCCTAGTTAGAGGAAGCACATGCGGTGTTCATGAAGTGGCACCTAACGATGACGTTAACCTCAGACAAGACGCCCTTAGTAAGAAGATGGACCAGCTAATGAATTTACCTGCAAACCCTACTAATGTGGGGCCAGTTAATGCAGCTGAGACATCGGGAGATACTACTCCATGTGGCATTCGCCATTCTACTTTTGTTTGCTTATACACATCTTAGTTTTCCTAATTTGTGTAGAGCCAGGTTTATGCAGGACAAGGGTATTCGTGGAACAATAACCTGTTCTCCAGCACCTACAATCATGTGTGGCACGATCATCCAAACTCCTCATGGAAGCAGAACTCCAAACAGAATCAAGCTACGAGGCAATTTGCTCCTAGATTTGAAGTACTGCACTCCCTCCCGGTTTTCAGGGAGCGCAAAGGTATGATGCTCAACCTCAATCCAATGCTATTCATGATAATCCTCCTCCCCATCTCTAGGACACACTTCACAGTTTGAGGAGCGGATGCTCCACTTTATGGAGGATGCTAAACAACTGGTTCAATCTCACTCTCAATCTATTGCCAAATTAGAGAACTGGATAAGATAGTTGGCCCAAGCACTGGATAGGAGAGAGGAAGGGAGACTACCCTCTCAACCACTCACAAACCCCTTAGGATCGACTAGTTTCGATCCTTGCTTACTCATTCATGAGCAAGTTGAGATTGTGTTAGTTTCAGGAGAGGAGAATCTTAGGGAAGTCAAGGTTCAAGCTAAGAAGGACATGGCTCCTCCTCCCATTTTTGATGGGGAGTGATCACTAGATAGGGTTTATGAACTCACTATCCATTTCCCTTCAGCCCTTGTAGGACTAAAGAAAAAGGACGACTCAAAGAGGGCTGAGTTCAACGACTTATTTAATGGCATGAAAATCAACTTGTCGTTGATTAATGCCATTAAATATATGCCTATGCGTTCTAAGTTCCTCAAGGACCTTCAGTTGAAAAAGAAGTGCACATAGGTGCACACTCTGAATAAGATCCAACTCACTAAAAAGTGAGTAGTAATCTGGCGTCGAGCACCCCACCCAAGTTTAGAGATCCCTGGGCCTTTATAGTCCTATGCGTCATTGGGCAACATTGCACTAGTTGAGTCCTTTTAGACTTAGGAGCAAGTGTTAACCTTATCCCTTACTCAATTTTTCTAGGAATTGGGTATAGGAAACCTTTAGCGCACCAGTATTACACTTTAATTGGCTGATAAAATAGAGTGTGTACCTCATAAGGTGCTCAAGGTTAACAAGTTTGTCGTCCCGGTTGATTTTATTATCTTAGATATGGATCATATTCTGAGGTGGAAGAACAAAACTCCTATCATTCTAGGTTGACTGTTCCTGGCCACAGCCAATGGTGTAATTCATTTTAGACTAGGCGTGTTGGAGGTTTCTTTCGGAGACCTCAAAGGCAAGTTAAAGGTCTCGAACATTGTTCGACACCTTGGGTCTGAGGAAAAATGTTGCGGGGTTGATGCTATTGACCCTTTGGTAGAATTGGACACTCCATTCTACTGAAAGTGCTGATTGGAACAATGTGCCCGTCTATGTCAATAACTGTGTGTTAATTGCTAGGTCATCGCCTAAGCTTGGCAGGATAGAGATTCGAGACCTCGATGCTGGCCATGTTCTTCTCCTCGATTGTCATAGGTCTAGAAACCTTATTAGGTCTGGGGATTGCCCTTAAAAGCTCAACCTGATTCATATCGAGGATGCTATCTCAGATGTTGGTTCTCGTCCGTCTGAAGACGTTAAACTTAGTGCTCTTGGGAGGCAACCCAACCTACTTTTACTTTTTTTGTGTGAATTAGTTTAATTTTTAGATTAATTCTCTTTCTTTTGCAGATCCGTTTGTTATCCCTACCATGACTACTTTGTTCTCTTATAATAAACACTTGTACTATTCATATTTCTTATCCTATTAATAAGTTTGCTTAGTATTTTGTTTTCTATGTCTTGCTTTATAGCTTGCTATTTCGGCCTCTTCTTGTTGGATTTGTCCACTACGCATAGCCGAATGTGTTAACTCCGCGACACATATACCTCAGGTCACCTCTTTCCTTTCCTTGCTTGTATTTACTTTTGTTTGGTTTGTATTGAGGACAACGCAAGGTTTGGGTTTGGGTTTGGGTTTGGGGATGGCATGTAAGGTTTAAACTTTTGTTTGTTCTTGTAGAATAATTTTACTTAAATTAGCTGAGTTTTTGCATTGATTAGCATAGAATTATTGTGACATATATTGAAGTTCAATTTGATATGTGCTAAGATTGTTAGAGTGTTTATGTAATGAGATTATTCTTAGATCTGATTGTTGAATTTGTTATTTTTTGTAACTAGTTGGAGATATTATTATATTTCATGCTTAATCTTGTGACAAATCCTACGTTTTAAGTTGTGATAGCAGGAATAATTTTAGGAATTTGAATAAAGCATTTTACTCGTAACGATGTTGAAATCAATGGTTTCTCTTTTTTTTGAGTTAATTCTACTTCGAAACAAAAGAGGCACTAGTGCTTGCTCAATTGGGTAAGTAACCATGACTTGTTAGTTCTTATAGGCCCTATGTCTCGAATAAGCAAGCCCGTAGGGGTGTTTTAACACCTAGTACCTTGAGTTGACTAAATTGGGAGCTG
Organism: Simmondsia chinensis; assembly: GCA_018398585.1. Classification (NCBI taxonomy): domain Eukaryota; kingdom Viridiplantae; phylum Streptophyta; class Magnoliopsida; order Caryophyllales; family Simmondsiaceae; genus Simmondsia; species Simmondsia chinensis. The sequence continues at coordinate 21,216,687 of JAGTTD010000006.1, read as the reverse complement.
CTGGTCAAAATCTCGCCACCCAAGGCACGAGGAAAGCTTACAAAGAATCAACTTCTTTAAGTCACTTTAATAGGCACCAATGCCTAATGTGAATGAATTAACTTTCCAAGGTATGTGCTAGTAATAGCTTAGGTTGTGAATTTCTTTTACTTAGCCCATTAGGTCCGAGGAGTGCTCTTCACTCAGTGCCTTGAGCTAACTGGATTGGGAGTCATGGGCTAAAAACTTGTTACATGGGTTATAGGGAGACACACCTGACCATGAGTTATTTAAAAAAAAAAAAAGAAAAGAAAAAGAAGTAAACAAGAGAGAAAAGAGAAGACTTGAGATTTCTTTATTGGTTAGGGGTAATTTGTTATAATAACTTGTTTCTTTAGTTGTTCTTTCTATTGTTGTTAAATATGGAAGGTTCAGAACAAGGAAAAGGGAAGAGAAGTTTTAAGCTCACTTACGAGTGAAAAGACTTAAATTACAAAAAAAAAACTTTAGCTGGAACTGCTGAAATAATAACATGACATAAATATTCTCCATTTTCAAGTACAACTTCAGATATGTATAGAAATATCTTTCACAAGTAATTCTTGCCATTACATACTTGATTAAAATTTTTCATCTTTAGCTAGTTTGAGCTAAATCTTGCTTGAGGACAAGCAAGGTTTGGGGTTGGGGATATTGACGTGCATTTTTTTATATATTTTACACTGCATTCCTACAACATATTCGGCTTTTACGTGTGTGTTTTATTTCAATCTAGGTACATTTAGGTTTGGAATGTATCAGAGCAAACAAAGGTTAAAAAGTGGCAAAATCAAGTAGACTTTAGGCATATTTGACGACTACGGTAAGAAACCCAACCATGTGGGTAAAAGAAGGGCCCATCGCGTCATAATTTGGTAATCCAAATAGATCTCAGAAGCTATTGGGAACTAATTGACCAATTGGCACGAAGAACCAATTGATCGGTAGCTTAGAGGGGGTAAGAACCTACAGTGGGATAGCCAATCGATCGGCAGCTCACAGTGGGCCAGTTGATCGATCATGAATAGCGTTGGTTGATTGCCCAGCTTATCGATAGTCCAATAATTCCCATCGATCAGCATGATTCCCACAGCAGACCCTAGGTCACTCTGCGGTTATAAATGGAAAGGGGAAGGATGCCTCTTTTCACATCTTTTGCTCCTCTCTTCTCCTTCTTTCCTTCCTGAAGCCACTATGTGATCCAACAGCTCTCAAGCGCTAAAGCACCGGTGGTCGGAGTGTTGGGGGATCAAAGCACGGATCAACATTAACACAAATTGAGGGAGTTCTCACTTCTTAGTTTTATTCATTATTTTTCTTTTCTAGACTTTAGTGATGTCTAAAACCCCCATGGAGGAGACTGTTTTAGTTTAGGGACGAAGGACAAGTAGTCTTCCGTGTCCCAACTTTGTATTATATTTTTTATGATGATTTTGTTATGTTATTTTCGCACCCCTCTACGGATTTCTTGATGTCAATGGTTTTTTTTTTTTTTATTTTGGATTTACTTGTACATGTTTGGATTTCCAACTCATTAGCATTGTTCTACAAGCTTTTAGCCTAGACCATGACATAGCAGGTTTCCACACATGGTCAGGGATGAGGTTGTACCCAACCCTAAACATAATCATTTATGCAAGTTAATATTGAATTAGGGGCAAGAAAGGAATTAAGTAGTGCTAATGAGACAAATTATGCTACACTTAGGGTGATAAGATAGATTATACCTTTAGACTAGTTGATGACCCAAAGCTCTAATTTAAATGTTAACCTAGGCTTTAGAGTCCATAGCATAAGCCTCTTAAATCGTTGTCACTAGTGAAATATAATGATGGGATACGAGTTAGCTACCCTAAATTCATTTCCCAAACTATCCTCAATCGAAGTGATAACCTTTTCATTGTTTTAATTGCTTTCTTCAATTAATTGCTCAACCAATCTACAAAAACGTAAAACCAAGTCACTCTTTATTAACTGAATCAACTTTACATTGATTTCCTGAGGATACATCACCCGAATACCTAACGAAGCTATGATGATCTTGTATACTTGCGAGTACATGGTTTTAAAGTTGCTTTAAAACTTGGTCATTAACCTCCCTCTCATTAGAGCTCTATGTAGTATGTATTCAAGTATATCTACCTAAGCAACCACGTATATAGTAAATATTAAGAAGTAATGTCTCAACTTTATAGATGCATAGAATAGAGACAAAGAAAATTTCTTAATGGAGGAATATTTTATTTCACATTCATTCAAGTAGCTACTTAGGTAGAACATAGCTTGTTCAAACCCCTAGTCATTGTGTTGTACAAACAAATAACCAATTGACCCATTAGAAGTAGAGACATAAATCTTCAGCGATTTACCCTACTTAGGTGGAATCGAAAATGATGTTTGGACTAAGCATTCCTTGATCGCCTTCAAGGCTGCTTGATGTGGCTCCTCCCACTTGAAGTCTTTCTCAGACTTGAGTCTCAGTATTGGAGGGGAGACTTTGGTCTTTCCTGCAACATTTGAAATGAAACGTCTTAGCAAGTTAACATGTCCTAAGAATCTTTGAAGCTTCTTTTTCCTAGAGCGCAGTTTGGACTCTTGAATGGCCTTAGACTTATTAATGTAAACTTCAATGCCCTTTTGGTGTACCAAGAAACTAAGGAAGTTCCCAGTGCACGCGCCATAGGCACATTTTAGTGGGTTCTTCTTAAGGTTGTGATTCCTCATTCAAACGAACGCTCCTGTCAAGTCCTCCAAGTGTTTGACTTGGGTTCCACAATATTGCCAATGAGATCATGAAAGATCACAGTCATGGCTCTTTGGTAGGTGGCACCCGCGTTCTTTAAACCAAATGACATAGCTACCCACTCAAAGGTCCCTATCGACCTAGGGCATCTAAACGCTGTCTTGCGGGTATTCTTTAAAACAATCATGATTTGGTAGTACCCACAATAGTCATCCATAAAGCAAAAGACCTCAAGCCTCAAGGCTGAATCAATGAGGACATCGGCTATTGGCACAGAGTATTCATCCTTTGGGGTGGTCGCATTTAGATCTCTGAAATCAATGTAGACTCTAATTTTGCCATTCTTTTTTATGACAGGAAATATATTTACCAACCACTCAACGTACCATACAATCCGAATTAATTTGGCCTTTAAGAGTCTCTCAGTCTCCTCTTTAACCAAATCTATGACCTCTTGGGACATCCTTCTCTTAGCCTGAATTATATGCCTAAAACCTAGCTTGATGGAAGCCTATGTTCAACCACTTTTCTGCTTAGACTAGGCATCTGGTGATGGTCCCAAGCAAAAAAGTCCTTGAACTCAAGAAGCAAGGTCAAGTATTGCTTCCTCTGCTCTTCAAAAAGTAGAGCACTTAAATATGTAAGCCTTGGGTCCTCTATTGAGCTAAAGTTAATCTCATGGAGGGGTTCTTGAACTTTACCCCTTAAATCCTCCATCTTAGTTGGCACCAATCTTAAGTAAGATAACTCCAGCCCTTTCTCTTGTATCATCTGGAACTCAAGACCATTTTTAGAAATAAATGGCTAGCTAGCCCACAAGTGATCCTCAGCATGCCAGGACACTAGCTTTGCAATGGCTTAGGAGACAGCCCTTTGGGCCTTTAGTGGGAGGTCTTGGCTCCTCTACATAAGGCTTCTAGTGTGCCTTGAGAGTCCCCCCTCATTAAGAAGGGCTCATGCATCACTAGAAGTCAGAGTCCTTTAACTCCATATTATCCTGATCAACCTCAGCTTCAGTGAGCAGGATGTCAGAGATGGCTATCAGTTCCTGGTGTTAGGCAATATGAAGAGTAGTCTTCTTGACACTTAGTAGTCTCGCGCCATTTTCGTAGAACTTGGCCTCTACATAATTTTCGCAAGCGACGAATGGCCTGTTATGTACCATAACAACCTCATATTTGTCATGGTTCTAAAAAAGTAATAGCTGGTGAAGTGAAGAAGGGATACAATAATTGGCATGTAGCCAATCTCTCCCAAGTAAAGCATTATAGCTTGAGGTAGTATCCACTACAAAGAAAGCTATTAGCTTGCTCAAGTTTCCAACAGTTAACTCAATTGGGATGATCCCTTTAGACTTAGAGGTGGCCCTTGAAAAGCCATAGATTGCCACATCTAAAGTTATGAAGTCATCTCAAGATTTACCGTAACATGTATGAAGGCAGGACATTGATGTATACGCCATTATAAACCAAAACTCTATTAACCATAATGCCACCGAATTTGGCCTTGATGTATGTTTGCTTTATTCTGTTTGTAATTAAGTGTGATGTGGTCACCATAAAATGATAACAAAATAAATGAGCAAAAGAGACTCACCACGACTAGGGAGTGAGCCTAAATTCTAACCACATGCATTTGACCTCGACCTCCCACCATTTTTGAAGAAAAGGTTATGATATTTTAAGATATCTGACTTTGGCTATACCATGAGTTCAGCTTGTGCTTCAATTAAGAAGACTTGATAAATATTTTTTATGAATTTCTATATATATATATATATATATATATATATTGATAGAAAAATAAAGAGATATGGACTTAACTCAAGTGGCAGTTACAGTAACAGAGAGGGACCATAGACACCTTTTCTCACACATTTAAAAGTCAGGAACTGGGGTGGAGACAAACCCAAGAGCTCAACAGTCTACTTACAAGCCCGGGTTAATCAGGTTTTTAAGCGTGAAACCCTTGATTGATAATAACACAAATGAGTTTAGGTATGATAAGATTAAGATGGAGAAAGTTGTATTCAGGTCATTAGACTAAGACCAATCTAATCAAGGTCAAGCCTTGGCTGTCAAAGCCTTAATTACTTGAGTAAACCTATGTTCACTTGATTCATCAAGCAATGACAACTGTGTTAAGATCAACGCAATCAAGGTCAAGCCTCGGTGGTCAAAGCCTTAAACTAGAGCCTTAATTCTCAACTCGTTGAAATTTTGGAATAGATTAAAATAGGAAGTTCATACTTGAAACTCAAAGGAGAATATTACGGACGAAGCAAGTATAATAACTTATTCTACGCTAAGCTATGTAACACTAAGTTACGCTACTCCTAAGAAAAGAGCACATGTGTGCTTTAAAGAAAACTTGAAGAAGTTTTGTATTAAGTGTGCGTACTGATTTGGACTACAATAGTATCCTTTATTTATAGATAAATTAAATAACGGCTGCCCCGAATTTCGTGGCATTTTCTCCCCATGCTAGGCAACTAAGCTTCTTCTTGCATGTAAAGGTTCAGTGAAAGTGTCCGTGATTTAGTTTTGGAGGGAATTCCTTGAAGCCAATGTCCGAATTTCTAGCTTAAGTCCCCCTCTAGAAGACCCGCGTTCTCTTGGATTATACTTAGTTCCTAAGTATCCAAAATTGCACTCCAAGTGAATATCTCGACCTAGGAAACCACCTTTCTTACAACCTTCTTGGAAGCCCTTGAGCTTGAGCTCCCTTTACTCTTCAACCATCTCAAGCCTCAGTGGTTGATACCCTCCCTTGTTAGGGTGATAATTTTTAGGATGCTGGGCTCAAGACGCTGTTACTTCAGCACCTAAGGGCCTAATTGTCCTCGAGGAGAGCCTCACATGTTAAGCATGTGGCACTTCACTTAAAATAGCATCATCCTAGTCCTCTCAAATTTAGAGTGTAAACAAATTTCCCCCTTTTAGCCGTTGGTAAATTCAAATTTACAATGGGTAAAAAATCCTGATTTGACCCTCAACGGCTTGAGGCTACTCGAGAGAGCACTGTTTGTTGTTTACTCTTCCGTCCTGCGTCTCCATGAGTATGCCAGTTAGGGCTTAAAATCTACACTTTTCTATTTTGTGCTTCCTCTCTTGTAACCAAGTGCTCTTGAAACATGGGCTCTTCGTTGCTCTATAATCTTTGATTCTTTATTTAATATGCTTCCATCTCTTTGCATCTTCTTAAAACCAATCTGACGATGCCTCAAATCTCTTCTGCCATCTTTACTCCCCTTCCCTAGGCTGATAGCCCTATTGAGCAATTGGTGCATTTGCTCCAATCTGACACTTTAATGGTCTTTGATATGATTCAGAGTCTAATGGCACCTAGGACCCATCTTTGACCCATTTCACAACGTCCCTAGCCATTAGGGCATATTTCTAGATATTGACGAGTCTCCTTTACTTGGTACAACCTCTACAGGTCAATCTTAGGGAGGAAGATGCGCTTAAAAAGAAGTAGCACCTTTTAAAGGATGGATGCTTTTAATAAAGCGGAATGCCGTATGGGTTGACAGGTTTGATGTTGATCCACAGAGAGAAATGGAAGAACCTCCGCATCTATGAAGCCATTCGGCTATCTACCATTACCCTTGGGGATGATCATTCCATCATGACGGCACTAACCTGCTGTTGGAAGACCTATTGTAACACATTTGTTCCCCCAAGGGTTTTCTTGGTATTACCTTGGCGGACATAGCGGCCTTAATAGGCCTTTCATAAGGAAGAGAAGAATTGCCTCTTGATTCTTTCATTTCTTCAGAAGCTAAAGCCTTTGCCTCGTCTTGCTCTATAACTTATTTACCTGGTGGTTACAAGTCCTTTGTTAAGATGTTTGTTACAGAGGCGCATAACTTTGGGCAAGGTTCCTGAGAAGAAGAGATATGCTTTTGTTAGGAATGGGGTCCTAGAAACACAAACTTTACCCTCCAAATGTTATTTTATTAAAGAACAAAATAGAAGTTCCAGTCGATTTCCTTGTTAAATTTGTATAAGTAAGAATACGTACTGCATGTGATTTTCTTTTGGGTAACATTCATGAGATGTGTGTAGTCCTCACGCTATAATTTATATGTTTTTTCTAAATGGTTTATGAGATTGACCCACAGAAAGACTTGAAAAAAGTGGTATGGATTGTTGTTCGAAAACCTCGTAGCCCAAGACAAGTTTGGACCACTTAATGCTGGGACTATAACATGACAATTTAGATGACTTATTTTGGTCATGTAGATGTTGATCCAAAAGCGTTAGGTTGGCATGTTTAGTGAGATTGACACTCTGAGTTGGACCCCGTGGATCACTTGTTTCTAGACTACTATCGAAGATGATTGATTTATGTTATACTGTTTGAACGACGGCTCTAAATCCTGAGAGTATTCTCTACTTGTATATGGAACGTAAGTTGCTTTGGTGTACTAAGGTCTGTGAATTCCCATGCATACTGGATGGTGTGAATACTAACAAGGACTAGTTATTCAATACAGAATCTACAGTCTCTTATGAGATATAGATGTCTCCTTAGTTGATTCACAATTATTTGAATAGTTTGAAATCTTTGGCCAAAGTGTTCCAGGCGTTTGATATTTGAAATTTGTGCTATGAATATGTTCAAATATAAATAAATTATTCAGAAAAGAGCAAGTCGGTAACTAAGAGAGAAGCTGCGAAAAGCATAATGCTAGTAAGTATATTTATTCTTTGTCATGGACATTTAGTGGAGGGGTTGTTGTTGTCAATATAGTCTATTTGAGAGTTATCGAATAAATGGTTTAAGTCCGGAGTGCAGTGGGATTTATTTAGTGGAATTAAGTCCCATTAAATGGTAATTAAATTTTTCATGAGATGATGATCAATTAACCTACTTGGAGCTAGATTTAAATTGCTCCTGAGGTCCCTACTCAAGCCTATATTTTTATTGTCATTGGAAAAATATTAAGAATTCATGAGATGAATTATTTATTCATGAGATGTGTAAATTCAATTTTGCCAAATATTTTTCATGAGATGAATAAGAACTTAAAAATTATAAAATAAAATAATTTTTAAAATTAAAATTCATAAGATTAATTTTTACATGTGGGAAAAAAAATTAGTCAAAAAATTGCACAGGAGTCACGAACCATGTATAAACAAATGGACCACGCAACACGACACGAGTCATGCACTGGCTGGTAACCTGTGGCGATCCGCATGCACAGGCACTGGCCAATCATGGTCTACCGAGTGGGACGTGGAGTAATAATATAAGGCGGTATTTCCCCTATGCAAAATGCAACGTTTTTGTTGCCTTTTTGTGTTAAACACTGCATTTTGCGTTTGAATTGCACGTCCCAAATCGAGATTTTTGTATTTTTTCACTTGAGTAGTCTATTATAATAGAGGTATCTCTTCAGGGTTTGACATCTATTCCAAAATTAAGGGTTTTTGAAAGTGTTAATTTTCAGAGATCTAATTAGAGAGAAAAATTTCAGTTAAAATTTTTGTTTCAATAGTTTAACATTTTTTTGAGCCCATCCTCCGGGTGATTTGAGAACATTACATAGAGGGTGGCCGGGTCTTGATTTTCTCGGGTCTTTTGGAGTTTATTATTCTTCTAGTATTCTATATTATTGGAGCAATTCAAAGTATTCTTCTTTCATTCATTTTTAAGTTTTTTGCTTTTCTATTTATTTACTATAATCCTTATTATGCTAGTTCTAGTTTATGTAATTGTTATGAATGTATTGGAGTTGAGCCTTATAGATTTAAATTAGAAATTTGAAATTATAGATTTAAAATTAAGAATTTTAAATCAACCTTAGGTTTAAAATTTCCACTGTGCTAGTTTTATAAACTAAGGGAAAATTTTTAAATTCACCCCAACAATTGGTATCAAAGCCAGCATCTGATTACATTTATAAGTGAATAGGTATAATAAAATCGAAATAGATAGACTTGCGATTTTATAAAATAGAGATTTTATTAAGAAGAAAAGATTGTTTAAGGCAACGGTTTAAATTATTTAAATCATAAATGAATTAATAATTAATTCAGATATGTCAATTTATTTACATTCATGTTATTCGTACAATGATATTGTGTGTAGTTAATCATGATTTACAAAATCGGGTAAAATTGACCTAATGAGATTAGTTTCAATTTTTTTTATTATTTTCATTTAAAAATAAAAGAAAGACTGATGCTGACGCCTGCAAGTCAGCGTTGATGTTAGGGAATTTATATTTTAAATTTTTTTTTTTGGTACATGAAGACCTCAGTACTGGTTTATATAATAATTAAAAATTAATTTTATTAATTGATTTAATTTTAGAATGAGATTCTAAAAGTAGATTATGGGATAATGTAAGTTGTAAGTCGGCACTTTATTAAATTAAAATAATTAATTAATTTAATTTTTAGAATGAGATTCTAAAGCAGATTATGAGATAATCTACGTAGTAAGACGGTATTATTTTAAGTTTAAAAATTAGTTAATTAATTTTGTTAGTTAATTTAATTATAGAATGAGATTCTAAAGGAGACTTTGAGATAATCTAAGTTGCAAAAGCAAGTTAATCAAAAATCACTAATTTATAACAATCTAGTAGGAGCGATGTTCAATTGTTGAAACCTCACGGTCTCCATTACTAATCTAGCAGTATAGCAAATCGACAGACCTCCCTGCTAAGGATGTCGTTTTGCAGTTTGCAGGGTTAGACATCTATTAGGATAAACCAAAGTGCGAAGAAGCGATGCGACCACCCTGCCGTGAAGTACTACGTGGATTTGTATGGAGGTTTAGGTAATGGTTTACACTTGACTAGCGTGATACATTAGCCTCGCTAAGGAGCTGTATTGTGTGATGTTAGAGACTAAGGAAAGTGATGAGTTAATCATGTTTAGTAAGAGTTACAAGAAAACATGTTAATGAAAAATAGTTCTCACCCAAACTAATTTTGGTGGATACCTGACTTATTGTGTATGGTAAAATAAACGAATAGATATCACTGCATTATACATGACTCTTATAAGATAGTTACACAATTATTTGCATTTACAGTGTTTTCTTTAGATGGCATGCTTGTCTGAATTAGAGATTCTAGGCACTAAGATTGATAGTCAAGTCAACTTCACATCATCCTCAGCTCTTCTGTCCAGCTCTTTTATTTAGTTCAAGCTCAACTGCGCAACAAATAATAAAGACTATTCATTGTTAAGCTGATGAGGGAGCTGCAGGTTGCAGAGGGTGTGATACGAGCCCAAGAGTGTCCACTTGACTCAGGTATCAATGGCTAATGGGAGCAAACAGAACGTGGGACCGACTAGAAAGAAAGGCAAAGCCAAGGTTTCTAGTATAGCAACTAAGCCTAACGAGAAGCCAACAAAAGGAAAGTGGTTTTTTTATGGGAAGATGGGCCATTAGAAGAGGAACTACACAAAGTACATAGCTACTCTTTCTGCAAAGATTACTAAGCCATCTGGTGATGGTATGATGATATGTCATCTAGTTGAGTCGTGCGTAGTTAAGAGTCCACCAGGTTCCTAAATTTGTGGACTCAGGTTCAACTGACCATAACTATAATATGTTACAGGGGCTCAGGCTAACTAGAAAGCTGCATGATGGGGAGCAGTACCTAACGGATGGAGACGGTACAAGAGTAGCAGTCTTAAGAGTAGGAAATGTTAGCTTAGGCTTTAGTGGTAGAGTTTCATTTTTAAAGGATTGTTTATTTGTACCAACATTGTGTGGGAATTTGATTTTTGTATCTCGTTTAATGGATAATTGTTATTTAGCTAATTTTGGTTTTGAACCTATTATTATGCAAAATAAATAGTTTATTTGCAAAGGTACATGGATTATTTATGTGATTTCCTTATCAAAACTCTAATATTTATTTGAATAAATCTGGCACAAGCTCACTTTTTCAATCTCCTAAAAGAAAACAACCTGAATGGGATAATGGCTTCACATGGCACAACTATTTAGGTCACATTAATTAGAACGTGATCCATAGATTGGTAAAAGATGGACTGGTAGAACCATTAGACTTGAAGTCATTACCAGTCTGCAAATCCTGCATAGAAGGACAAACGACCATGTTTGTTATTAAGAGCAAAGGCAAGGGTTGGTTACTTACTTGAGCTAGTTCGAACAGATGTATATGGCCCAATGAACGTTCAAGTGAGAGGTGGGTATGAGTACTTCATCACATTCACCAATGATTATTCAAGATATGGATATGTTTAATTAATGAGACATAAGGCGGACTCTTTTGAAACGTTCAAAGAGTACAAAGTTGAACTTGAAAGGCAATTAGGTAAACAAGTTAAGTCACTTCGATCAGATCGAGGTGGTGAATAGATTTCAGGTGAGTTTCTAGAATTTTCTAACCGCAAATGGGATAAGATCTCAGCTTTCTACTCTGGGTATACTACAGCAAAATGGTGTTGCAGAAAGAAGGAATAAGATATTGTTAGAAATGGTATGGTCCATGAGGAGTCATGTACTTTACCAATTTCTTTTTGGGTTATCCCAAAGGAACAAGGGTAGTCTGTTTAATAGTTCTTCTAATCAAAAGCTTTTTGTATATGTAAATGCAAAATGTTTAGAGGAGGATTTTGTAGTAAATTACAATGCAAAAGCAGAGTTGTACTCGAGGTATTAAAAGCAAATGGCGCTAACTCTAAACAGCTAGACACAACTTAGGACACAGTGGGTGCATTAGATGCAATAACTCATAGGGTTGAGAATGTTCCAGGTACACGAGAGCCTAAATCTGAGATAGGATCTAAGTTTTCTAATCAGGTCTGGGATCTTATAGAAGCACCGATTGGCATTAAGTCCATTGGTTGTAAATGGGTATACAAGAGGGAAAGGGGAGTGGATGGGAAGGTAGAGACCTTCAAGGGAAAAATGGTTGCTGAAGGTTTTATCCAAAAGGTAGAATCGATTATGATGAGACCTTTTCACCAGTAGCCATACTAAAGTCCATAAGGATACTCCCGTCCATTGCAACTCATTATGAGATCTAGTAAATGGAAGTCAAAACAGCCCTTTTAAATGGTCGCCTTGAAGAAGACATCTATATGGTGCAAATGGTTCTATTGGCAAGAATCGGAAGCATATGATATGCAAACTGAAGAAGCCCATATATAGAATGAAGCAAGCATCATGCTCATGGAATATTAGATTCAATGAAGAGATTAACTCTTATGGCTTTGAGCAATTGGTTGATGAACCATGTGCGTACGTACAACATTGTGAGGAAGTAGTGACTTTCTTAGTATTATATGTCAATGATTTACTATTCATTGAGAATAATGTAGGAGTGTTATCAACTGTAAAGATTTGGTTATCAAGTCAGTTCGATATAAAGAAATAGAGATTATATGATGATCTTTAATACTGACGAGTTGGTTCCGGATGGCTATACCGATTTAGACTTCCAGTCAGATAGAGATGCCAGACATTCAATGTCTAGGCATGTCTTTACCCATGGAGTAGGAGTCATTAGTGGGAGGAGTTTCAAGCAGTCTTGTATTGTTGATTTCACCTTGGAGGCCGAACATATTGTATCTTCAGAAGCTATAAAAAAAAGGCAAGTTAGTTTAGATAGAGTAATAGACTTCACTAAGACTTTGACTTAGTGGACCTTTGGATCATACATAGAAGGCATGGATATAAATTTTGTACTAAATTGGATTTACGATAAGTGGGATATTCTTAGGAATGGTGTCCTAGAAATCTGAACTTTACCCTTTAAATGTTATTTTATTAAAGAATAAAATCGAAGTTTTAATTAGTTTCCTTGTTAATTTGTGTGAGCGAGCATGTAAACTGCATGTAATTTTCTTTGTGGTAACATCCATGTGACGGGTGTAGTCTTTATATTACAATTACATGTTTGTTCTAAGTAATTTATTAGATTAACTTACAAATAGACTTAGAACAAATGATATGGATTGTTGTTTGAAAAACTCGGAGTCAAAGACAAGTTTGGACCACTTGTATGCTAAGACTATAATGTGACACTTTAGATGACTTTTTGGTCATATGAATGGCGATCCAAAAGTGTTAGGTTGGTGTGATTAATAAGCTTGACACGCTGAGTTGGACCATGTAGATTACTTGCTTCTAGACTACTATCGGAGATGAGTGATTCATGTTGTACTGTTTGAACGAAGACTCTAAATCCTTCAAGTATTCCAGACTTGTGCATGGAACGTTAGTTGCTCTAGTGTACTATAAGTTAGGTCAAGACAAATGATTGAATTCCCACATACACCTGGGTGGCAACATGAAATGGGAAAATGATTAGGTATCCACTATGGAATCTAGAGTCTCTTATGAGATACAGATATCCCCTTAATTGATTCGCAAGTAGTTGACAGTTTGGAATCTCTGGCCAAAGCGTTTCAGGTGTTTGATATTTAGAATTTATACTAAGAATATATTCAAGTATAAATGAATTATTCAGTAAAGGGCGAGTCGGTAACTAAAGAAGAAGCTGTGAGAATTATAATAACAGTAGTTATATTTATTCTTTGTCATGGACATCTAGTGGAGGATTGCTGTCATCAATACAGTCTATTTAGAAGTAATTGAATAAATGGTTTAAGTCTACAATATCATATGATTTATTTAGTAGAATTAAGTCCTATTAAATGGTAAATAAATTTATCATGAGATGATAATTAATTTAACCAATTTGAAGCTAGTTTTAAATTGTTCCCGAGGTCCTTGCGTAAGTCTCTATTTTTATTGCCATTGTAAAAATATTAAAGAATTTATGAGATAAGTAAATTTAATTTTGCCAAACATTCTTCATAAGATGAATAAAAAGTTGAAAATTATAAAATAAAATAATTTTTAAAAATAAAATTAATAAGATAAATTTTTATATGTGGAAAAAAACTACTAAAAAATCACGTAGAGGTCACGATCAGTGTATAAACGGACCAACCAGCGCACCGCACGTGTTGGCAACCTATGGCGAGCCGCGTGCATGCATGAATTGCCTCAAAAAGTCCAATATACATACATTGTTGGACCTTTTGAATAACAATCAAAAAGATCTTACGGAAATCAAACATTTTCGCGTAGAAGATGTAAAACAGATATTAGACACTTTTTAAAAGCATTTCCCAATTGATTTACCGAAAATTTAAATCCACTGGATTTTTTTTCTAAACAAATAAAAAGGTGTAAAGAAGAACTTCTTTTTGTTAATTTTTAAAACAATCCATACATTCGTATTCGAAATAGATACATAAATTAATTGAATAGAGATATCTAGGGAATATTCACTTTGAAGCGACTATTCCCTAGATACACACGTCATGTTGTTTCACAATTTAATTAAATTAAAAAAGACCTAATGTTAGGGATTTATCAATGGTAATGTTGCTTCAATACCTAAACAAAGGGGCCCTGTGGTACCAACTAAAAAAATAGTTATCGCTGCTAGATGACGAAATATTAACATTCTCCAAAAAAGGAATTGTTAATAATCCCACAGGTGGTGAAACCATTAAAAGAACGCATAAGAATTTATTAGGTATTGTGCGATGTATTTGACATACAGGAAAAAAAAAATATCATTTAGGTAATATTTCTAAAGGAGATGCAAATGGATCTTACAGCTTACCAATCATTGATGGTTCTAGAACGGCTAAGCCTACGTTAAACGCAATAGTACGTAGAATTACTACTGGAAAAATTGTAAAAGACCATTAGCTCCCAATTCTTTTCTTGAACTTGGGGTAGAGCAGTTTAGTAGCTTGCAAGACTCATAACCTAGAGGTCACGGGTTCAAATCCTATCTTTGCAAGATTTTGTCAAACAAAATTAGATTTGACTCTGTTAACTTTAATTTAACTAGAATTTAACTAGTAATTAATTACTATTTTTTTGTAGGGGGCAAGAGAAAAAAATAATGAAGATAGAATCACTACACTATTACGATCAACTATACCAAATCGTTTATCATATTTGAAGGCATTACTTTACATTGAGTGGATAGCATGAATCAAACCCACGTCTTCTCCTTGGCAAAGAGAAATTTTACCATTCGACTATATCCACTTTTTTCTTCTTGAGAAGGAATATGTCAACGCATATATAACGAAATTATATATGTCTGGGTCATATTTGCGCAGAATATGGTCAAATACTCTTTTTAATTTAAGGCAATTCTAATTAGATTTTTAATTTTTATTATTATTATTTCACTAAATTCTAATTCTAAATTCATTCTAGAAGTTTAAGTTTGACCCCTCCCTCTAATTTTTTTTCTTTATTTGTTTTTTGCATTTTGGGGACTTATATTGGTTAATTTAATTTGTAATGTTTCTCACAACCTGAAAGAATTCCAATTCGTGGGAAGGGTCATTTTTGGATCTGGGACAAATAGGTTCAAGAGATAAGAGAATTAAGAATACACACTAGAAAGACTATTCCAATCCATAATGATGAACCAGAAAATACAATATTTTTGTTACTTCACCAACCATCGAGAGAAGCTAATACAATGGGTACATTAATCAGTAAGACTGATGAAGTAGCAATTGATGCAAAGATAGCCAATTGGAAAGCTGTAGTCATACTTATAATCCTCCAAGCTACCAACAAATGAACTATACCATTTCATCCCTCTATCAGTCAAAATTGTAATAAAATACATCACGGAGAGATTTTATACTATCAATACATTGATTCTATATAATATAATGATAATATAATGACTTATGACCATTGTTTGACCGCTTTATTCGAACATGGAATTGAGGAAAATTGCTTTATTTCACCAATTGGTGTATCATGCATCTATATATAATATATATAGCTGCAAATAAATTGTCGACTTACACCTAATATTTGTGTACAGATGGTGATTATATCAACTCATATGTCCATGTTCTATTCAAGGGAATAAGAATTATTACCGCAAGGCATAGAGGGGGAGGTCATAAGTGTCTATACCTTAAAATCAATTTTTGACGGAATGAAAAAGACATAGATGATAGAATTGTAACACGACCCTATACGAAATGCATACATTTGTCTCATACACTATGGGGATGGTGAGAAGAAATATATTTTACATCCTAAAGGGGCAATAATTGGAGATAGCATTATTTCTAGTACAGAAGTTCCTATTAAAATAGGAACTGGCCTACCATTGAGTGCGGTTTGAACTATTGATTTAAGTAATTGGAAGTAACTAATTAGGTTTACGATGAGACCTAGAAATCCATCACTGATCCAATTTGAGTACCTCTACAGGATAGACCTCAACAGAAAACTAAAGAGTAACGGTAGCAAGTGATTCAGTTCAATAGTTCCTCATATAAAATTATTAACTCTGGAGATATAGTAATATGGAGACGATAAAATAGTTTCAAGCACAAATAGAGCCGAACGCGCCCCTTTTGTTCAAACAATGTGAGGAGGATGGGCTATTCACATTTCATTTGATGGTCAGAGGCGAATTGAAAGATAAGCAGTGGGAATTCTAAATATTCCCCGGGGAAAAATAGAGATGTCTCTCATGCTACCTGTAATATGTATATGTGAAAGTATCGATGTAATTTCATAGTGTCATTTGGTCTGAATGCTACATAAGGAACATAAGCCAGATGACGGAACGGGAGGACCTAGGATGTAGAAGATCATAACATGAGTAATTCGGCAGATCTGGGCTCCTATATATCCACTCATGTGGTACTTCATTGTACGATAGATATAAGATCCATCTGATCTGTATGTATATTATCATCTACATCTAGAAAGCCGTATGCTTTGGAAGAAGCTTGTACAGTTTGGGAAGGGGTTTTGATTGATCAAAAAGAAGAATCTACTTCAACCAATATGCTCTTAGGCACAACCATAAAGAACATAGAAATCAGACTTGGAAAGGGTGGAAAATTAGCTAGAGCTACGGGTGCTGTAGCAAAAACTAATATCAAAAGAGGGGAAATCGGCCACATTAAAATTGCCTTCGGGGGAGGTTCGTCGGATATCAAAAAACTGCTCAGCAACAGTCGGATAAGTGGGGAATGTTGGAGTGAACCAGAAAAGTTTGGGTAGAGCCGATCTAAGCGTTGGCTAGGTAAGCGTCATGCAGTAAGAGGAATAGTTATAAACCTTATGGACCATCTCCATGGAGGTGGTAAAGGAAGGGCCCCAATTGGTAGAAAAAACCCCACAACACCTTGGGGTTATCCTACACTTGGAAGAAGAAGTAGAAAAACGAATAATTTATTCGACGTCGTAGTAAATAGGAGAGAAAATAGAAGTAGTTTCTTTGTCTTTACAACTTTACAAAACAAAAGAAAAAAAATTAGAGTAATTAACTGTGACATGTTTACTAAAAAATACTTTTGTAGCGAATCATTTATTAAGAAAAATTGAAAAGCGTAACAAAAAGATAGTAATAAAATTACAAAATAGGTGAACGGAGGGAATTGAACCCACACATGGTGGATTCACAATCCACTGCCTTGATCCACTTGGCTATATCCACCCTTTCCTATTTCTTTGTCAATTATGAAATTTCAATTAATCAACTTTTTTTATTATTTTTTTAAATAAAAAAACTAGTAAAGGAGCAATACCAGTTCCCTTGATAGAACAAGAAATTGGTTATTACTCCTTTACTGTCAATAACCCGATTAGATTAAGATCAAAATCTTATCCATTTGTAGATGGAGCTTCCATAGCAGCTACGTCTAGAGGGAAGTTATGAGCATTACGCTCGTGCATAACTTCCATACCAAGGTTAGCGCGGTTAATGATATCAGCCCAAGTATTAATTACACGACCTTGACTATCAACTGCTGATTGGTGAAATTGAATCCGTTTATATTGAAAGCCATAGTGCTAATACCTAAAGCAGTAAACCAGATACCTACTACAGCCCAAGTAGCAAAGAAGAAGTGTAAAGAACGAGAATTGCTGAAACTAGCATATTGGAAGATCAATCGACCAAAATAATCCTGAGCAGCTACGATATTATAAGTTTCTTCCTCTTGAACGAATCTATAACCTTCATTAGCAGATTCATTTTCTGTGGTTTCCTTGGTCAAACTAGAAGCTACCAAGGAACCATGCATAGCACTGAATAGGGAGCCGTCGACTACCCCAGCTACACCTAACATATGAAATGGGTGCATAAGGTATTGTGCTCAGCCTGGAATATAATCATGAAGTTGAAAGTACCAGAAATCCCTTGAGGCATGCCATTAGAATTCCTTGACCAATTGCATAGATCAAGAAACAGTAGTAGCAGAGCTGAATATGCAACATCAATCCAAGGGCGCATACCCAGATGGAAACTAAGTTCCCACTCATGACCCATGTAAATAGCTACACCAAGTAAAAAGTGTAGAACAATTAGCTCATAAGGACCACCATTATATAACCATTCATTAATGGATGCCACTTCCCATATCAGATAAAAGTGCAAACCTATAGCTGCCAAAGTAGAATAATGGTCCCAGAAATTATATTGCTTCCATAGAGTAGAGATCTAGAAACAGGTTCACAAATACCATCAATATCTGCTGAAGGAGTAGCAATGAAGGCTCTAATAAATACAGAAGTTGCGGTCAATAGGGTAGGGATCATCAAAACACCAAACCATCTAATGTCAAGACGGTTTTCAGTGCTGGTTATCCAGTTACAAAAACAACCCCATAAGCTTTTGCTTTTACATCTCTCTAAAATAGTGGTCATGGTAAAATCTTGGTTTATTTAATTGAATCATCAAGGACTTCCAAGCACACGAATTCTCTATAATCTATAAATAGATAATTGAAGGCTTGTTATTCAACAGTATAATATGACTTATATGCCTGTGTCAACCAATAATGATCTGGATCCATCTGAATTTTTTGTGAATGGACGAAGTAATTGAGTTACAAAAATAGATATAAAACAGTACATATGATTTCAATATAAAAAAATGGGTTGCCCCGCCATGAGGCACGCGGAGTAATAAAATAAGGAGGTATTTTTCCTTTGCCAAATGGACGTTTTTGTTGCCTTTTTATGTTAAATGCTGCATTTTACATTTGAATTATGTGTCCCTCATTGAAATTTTTGTATTTTTCTGCTTGGGTAGCCTACTATAAATAGAGGTACTTGTTTCAGGGTTTGGCATCCATTCCAAAATTAAGGGCTTCTAAAAGAGCTGACTTTTGGAGACCTAATTAGAAAGTAAGATTTTTGTTGAAAATTTTCTTTCTACAATTCAATAATTTTGGAACCCACCCTTCTAGCGATTTGAGGTCATTGCATAGAAAGCAGCTAGGTCTTGGCGATTTGAGGTCATTGCATAGAAGGCAGCTAGGTCTTGGTTTTCTCGAGTTTTTTGGAGTTGATTATTCTTCTGGTATTCTATATTATTGGGGCAATTTCAGGCATTCTTCTTTCCTTCACTTTTAAGTTTTTCGCTTTTCTAGTTATTCACTGTAGCTCTTATTATGCTAGTTATATTTCATGTAATTGTTATAAATGTATTATAGTGGATGCCTATAGATTTAATTAAGAATTTAAATCTGTATATTTAAAATTAGAAATTTTAAATCGATCTTAGGTTTAACATTAGGAATTTTAAACACTTCCGCTGTGCTAGTTTTATAAACTAAGGGAAAATTTTTAAATTCGCCCCGACAGCTTTTACCTGTTTTGCTTAAACAAGTTTTTCTTCGGTAATTCCTCTAGCTTAGTTCTTAAATTTCTCAAGACGATGGCTATCAACTTGGTCTTTGGTACTGTCCCATTTACCCTGAGGCCATTATTTTTGGCCTAAATGTATGGATGCCTTAGGCACATCATAGTTAAGGACAATGTTGTTCAAACAGGTGAACCCTTATATTTGATCCAACTTTGGGTCCAAGCCTACTTCCTTGAGCTATGCCCTAGAGGCCCCTATGCTTCTACAGGCCAGGGGGTTTCTTGCTTTGAGGAGCAGTTTGCTCGTTGTGTGGTCCTCTTACCCCGAGATAGTCCTTTGACCAATGCCTTGAGAGATTAATGTTTCCTCCCTTCAGGAAGAGAAGCCTTAGTCCATGTTTTTTCAAAAACTGGACCTTCGTTATGATGTTTATGTGGACATCAATTCACAGATCTGGAAGGCAATCCAGTGCCCTCAAGATCTATTTCTCTATGACTAGACTTATCCAGGTGTAGAAATTTATGGGCTTGGGTTGTTTGCTAGGAAGTTTGGAATGGTCCAGTATATTCCCTTTCACAGTATAAGGACCAAAAACCTTTGGTGGGCTAAGAGGATCTCCATTTAACTCCCGCAATATATAGAGCTCAAGCTCCCTTTTACCCTTCAACCATCTCAAGCCTTAAGTGGTTGATACCTTCATTCGGGTAATGTTCTTCTTAGGATACTGGGCTCAAGACATCGTTACTTCAGCACCCCAAGACCTAATTCTCCTCGGGGGAGACCTCATATGTTAAGCACGTGGCACTTTGCTCCCAACGATGTTGACCCAGTCCCCTCATATTTAGGGTATAAACACCTACCTATTGAATGCTCTGCTTTATGATGAGCAGAGGAGTTAGTATTCAAACTTGCTCCCTCGAGTTGAAGGACTGCTGCTTGAAACCATCAAGAGATGCCTAGCCTAGAAAGAAAAATGGTTGAGCATAGGCTATCTTTCATGCCAAGTTTAGGGCCCATAATTTAGGCCCAGAGAAGGATGTTCTAAGAGATGATAGATTTGGTTAAAGAAGAGGTTGAGAGACCCTTAAAGGCCAAATTCATCAAAACATCCAGGAAAGACTAAATTCCTCACTCCACTACTAAGGCTCAAGTCTTAAAGGGACTTTAAGTGGAAAGAGCCACACCAAGCAGCTTTTGTGGCCATTAAGGACTACTTGATCAGGCCACCAGCGTTGACTCCACCTAAGTAGGGAAAATCGTTGAAGATCTATGTCACTACTTCTGATGGCTCCATTAGTGGTCTGCTTGTAAATGGCAATGAGCAGGGGTATTAACAGGTTGTGTTCTACCTAAGCCGTTGTTTAAATGAGAGTGAAATAAAATATTCATTCATTGAGAAATTATGTCTCCCTGTATTATGCATATGTAAAGTTAAGACATTACTTCTTAGCATTTACCATATATGTGGTTGCTCATATAGGTGTTCTTAAATATATGTTGGATAGACCTTTAATGAGAGGAAAATTAAATAAATGGAGTACTGCTCTACTATATTTTGCATTAATGTATGTTTCATAAGCGTTAATAAAGGGTCAAGCTCTAGCAGACTTCTAAACAGACCCTCTAAATAATCAAACTAAATCAAGCCACAAGCCAGGCGAGCTCTTAGTGATTGAAATAGTCCCTTGGATACTATATTTCAATGATTCAAGGACCAAATCATGTGCCAGAGTAGGAATTATGATTGAATCCCCTATTGGGATCGTCACAAAGCTTGATGTCACCTTGGTAGGTAAGTGTTCTAATAATATAGCTAAGTACGAGGCTTTGATTATTGGCCTGCAAGCTCTCATAGAAATGCGAGCCCTTATATAGTAGTGAGAGGGGATTCACAATTAGTGATTTGCCAAGTAATAAGGGAATTTTCTTGTTTACGTGTCACCTCAAATGTGTACATCTCAATAGTGCAAGGATTAATGAGCAAGTTTCACGGTGTTCAATTTGAACATATACCTTGTGAACAGAATTAAGGCGGCGAATGATTTGGCCCAATTAACCTCTGGGTACAAATTTCCCAGGATATGGTGTGAAGAGACTATCATCATCAATACCTAGGTCTTAAACCATGATCTCGAGATCACTAACTCATTTGGCTCTACAAGCAAGGTATTTACAAGTGAACACCTGGATTCCTTTGAAACACAACAATACGTCACAAGTCAGCGTGATTGGAGGAAGCCCTTGTTGGATTACTTCGAGAACCCTCATGAATATGTCAAAGATAGGAAAATGAAAATGAGAGCTCATAGATACCATTTTGATGATGAATCTGGAGAGCTGTAAAAAAAGGACGCTAGTGGAGTGCTTCGCAGGTGTCTATACATAGATGAAGTAATGCTAGTGATGGTAGGAGCCCAAGAAAGAATTTGTATGCACTGGCTCATCAAACATTATGCACTGCTAAAGGGTGCAAAGCATGCCAAAGGCATGGACATGTACTAAGGGTTCCTGCGTCTGAGATGCATGCCATTGTTAAACCATGGCCTTTTTGAGTATGGGAAATGGATGTTATAGCGAAGATTAATCCTCCTTCTTGTAAGTGGCATTCATACATTCTTGTATCCACATGCTATTTTACAAATTGGGTGGACATTAAACCATATAAGAATATCAATCAGCAGGATCTTATTGACTTTATTAAATAGTATATCCTATATATGTTTGGAATCCTAGAGACCATAACTGTGGACCAAGCTAAAGTTTTTAATGGGTTTGAGGTTAAGGAATTTATCAAGAATTTCAATATTGAGATCTTGAACTCAACCCCTTACTATGCTCAAACAAATGGCCAGACTGAATTTATCAACAAGACTCTAGAGGCAACATATAGAAAATGATTTAAAGGCAATCCTAGGCTATTGCATGGACTGCTACTTGATGCTCTTTGGGCCTACAAGACGTCCAAACATGATGCAACTGAGACAATGCCCTTCCATTAATGTATGAGCATGATGTTGTACTTCCAATGGAAGTTATGGTTCAGGTTATTAGGTTGGCTTAACGAAAGAGATTTTCTGAACTTGCATATGAGCAAGCTATGATGGATAAATTAACTAACTTAGACTAAGTTAAGCTTGAAGCTCTTCATAAGCTAGAGAAGCAAAAGAAAAGAGTGGCTAAAACCACAACAAAAAGGTCAAACCAAGATCCTTTGATGTGGGAACTTAGTCTGTAAAGTGGTATTGCCCATTGGCTAGAAAGAATGTGTCTTTGGGAAGTGGTTCCCAAATTGGGAGGGTCCATTCAGAGTTATAGGGGTATTTGGAAGAAATGCTTACTGACTCTATGACCTAGATGGAAGGACTCATCCTAGGGCCGTTAATGGAATGTTCCTTTAGAAATATATGCCTTCAGTTTGGGATTCTAACAAGGAAATTCTCAAGTTTAGATTTCCTAAGTTGTAGGCACAATTTCAGTATTAATGTCTTGAGGATCAACTAAATGATCCTTAGGTAATTGAAACAATAAACTCATAAGAGGAACTACCAAACAAAGAAACATATTGAATGAAATGCGTAGTTCATTAATGATTTCAAAGAAGTACATGGTTATTACAAAACAATATAGGTTACTTGTATGGCCTAAAACTTCTATACAATCTCATAAAAGTTAGCTCCTCATCCTAACTAAGTACTCCTCTATGGATGTTAACTGGTTGGTTGCTTCATTCAACCATTAGTCCATGGAGATGACTTCTTCTTGAAGGGTTTCTGATTTCTTTGGGCTTCTGCTGCTACTTGTTCAAAGTCTCTAACTCTTAAGCCTTAAAAAGTATGCTATTGCCTTGGAGACGAATAGGTCGTCCACCTAATTTATGTAGGTTAGGCCCTTATCTAGCTCACTGTATTTTCATAAGGATACTCATAGGCACAAATAAGGAGAACCCAAATTTACCGAAAGGAAAATCCTAAGGAGGGTTAAAGTTTGGCCGTAAGGCACATGGTTCGTAGGATGAAGAGGGATCATTCTTAGTTATCCATGAAAGATCATCCTCAATAGTATTAAGGTCAAAAGGGTTTTGGAATCTATTTGATATCACTAAAACATCTTATTGAACCAGGCTTGTACATTGCTCTATGGTTCTGTTAGCCTAAGGGATGGGGGCAAAAATAGAGTAGGTAATTTTGTCCATTATAAACGGTTTGCAAGATTCTGAGATCTCTAAGAATGAAATTAGCAACAAAGAATGAAAATTCAAAAGCTAACAGCAAATGTTCAAGTGCTTTATCACAATGGAAAGAGAGCATAGAGTGAAAACAAAAATTTTCAAAGCCCTAACTGTCATATTTGGAGACACACAAGAATGAAGAAAGATGAAGCATCAAACAGTGATCTTTTGAGCTCCATGTAGCTATTGGAGGTCAAATCAAGAAGATTTTTACCCATTGGAAATCTGAAATTACTAATGTCTAAAAATGGTGCATTTGTTTACACCCTACACTCGAGGAAGTTAGGACGATGACATTTTGAAGTAAAACGCCGTGCGCTTATTGCATGGGCCCATCCTCGAGGGATGAAAATGGCAACTCGAGCCCAGTTGCTTAAGGAGTTAGAACCTTGTAAAGGATATCAACCACTCGAGATGGTTAAAGAGATGAAGGAGGCTTGAGATGTTTGAAAAGGTAAAAGAGGCTCAAGCTTGAGAGACTTCCCAGAATTTTGTTAGACAGGTTGTTCTAAAACTCAAGACAGTTACTTGGAGTGCAATTCCAAACACGCAGGTCTCAAGCCCAGCCAATAGAACGTGGTGCATTTAGAAGGAATTCCGGTGAGTTATCGGATGTGCAGCTTCAAGAAAAACGCTTGAGCACATAATTTCAAGTCACGTTCAACACCCATTCAGCTCGCCAAAGAAGCTTTGAGGCAAACATGAGACGAAAATACCAATGGAGCAGGATGTAGAAGTTATTTTTGTTTTCTATAAATAAGAGACAATATTATAGTTGTAAAGTGTCCTGTAGCACCATGCAAACTTCTTCAAATTTCTTTGCAACACGCTTGTGCTTTTGACTTAGGAGTAACATCACTTGCCTAGCTTGGCTTAGCATAGTGTAATATAGATCGTCTTTGTACTTGCTGTTGGACCTAAAGGCCATTTATATTGTAATTTTGATGATAACAATCATTTAATGACTCATTGTATTCAATGTTATAACCTTGTTTAAAATTGACTCATAACAAAGCTACAAAAAATAAAGATAGATCATGTTATCCAAGATGATAGATCAAGAAGAAAATGATCAAAGATGAAGAGAAGATTGACCCTAAATCAAGAGAATAAGATCCAAGTGCAGAAGCTTCAAGTAATTTGTTTTAAACTTTAAGACTTAAGATTGGGATATATCAATTGAGTCAAAATTTCAATGCTAATATGTCATGCTCTAACAAAAAAAGTTTTTAAATATTTTTGAACTTTGATTTCCAAATGTTATTTGAAAAACACTCAATTCAAATCCAAGCCAATTAAAATTTTCAATAAGGATATTTTGTAAATTGACATTATGGAATCATGCCTAAAGTAACTAGATCAAGAAAATTTTATTTGAGTGATATTTTAGCTTGATTAGAAAATTATTCATTTAAACAAATAAGCCAAATAAGGTCAACAAATCGAGTTTACGGTCAAAATATTCAAAAACCACCCAGGCATACTATGTGTCAACACGTAGAAGGGATGTATTGACACACAGGCAAACAATAGCCAAAGTGAGCATCTTTGTGTCGACACACAGTCCAATGATTTCAAATCCGATTTCTTTCCATTTTTTTAAATGTTTCCCAAGGGCTCCTATGTCTTCTTGGCTTATAAATAGGGCTTAAATTCTTTGATAAAATCATCCATATTCAAGCCTAAAGTTCTTGTGTTCCACTTCTGCTTTAACATTTTAACTTATTATTTTTTTGAAGTTTTTTTGAGCATCACTAATTCTCTTTTCTATTGATTATTTGAGCTTAATTGGCATATCCTTAGCTTTGGCTAAGCTCGATTTATTATCAATTCTCTCTTAAAAGAGTGAAGAATTTGATTGCTTTAATTCATTTTATTGTAAAGGTTGGATCCAGAGCCTATTGTTATAAAAGGGTCAATTATAAAAGGTTGAGTCTTGAGCCTATGTACAAAAAGACCAATCGTAAAGGTCAAATATTGAGCCTAGGTTTTTAAAAAGGATCATCAAGCTTAGCAAAAGGCACAAATGACCAAGAGTAGTCACTTGAAGAGTGGACTAGCTTCTGGATTAGAAGTGAACCACTATAAAAATCATTGTGCGTTGTCTTCTTATTGCCTTTACTTTTTATATTTTGTATTTATCATTTGTCTTTTAGTTCAATTTTTGGTTCATAAAGTTTAATTTTTGTTTTATTGCTAAAGAACCTAATTCACCCTCCCCCTCTTAGGTTGTTGTTTGATCCTTCAATTGGTATCAAAGCTAGTACTCTTTGTTTGGTCTAACAACTTTGGAGTGATCCTTATGGCAACCTGTGCACCTATTTTGGCTGAGGGTCAATTGACCGACATGCCTCCACTTTTTTACGGTAAAAACGTTTTCCACTGGAAACTTAGGATTATGTGTATTGATTTTGACTTGTGGCTAATCACTATAAATGGTGATTTGTTCCTTTAATGAATGAAGGAATTGCAATTATTGATAAATTTGAAAATGAGCATGTGCATTATGACATGACAAAAGCTTGAGAAAAGTGCTAAGGCTTACTTTTAGTTATTATGTGCTATTACTCCTAATGTGTTTAATCATGTCAAAAGTTACAAGACTGTAAAAGAGATTTTGGACAAACTTGAAGCCACATTTGAAAGAAAGTCGGATGAAGAATCTCTTGATATAAGTGAAGAGGAGCAAGTGAACTCGTGTCTCATGGCCATATAATCTGAAGAAGAAGAAGAACTTGAAGAAGCTGAGGTCAATGATTAAATTATGAGCGCATGGCTAATTTTCATGAGTTATATGGTGCATTCGGAAAATTGAGGATCAAATACGCTTCTAAGAAGAACAAGCTACAAAAAGCGTCAAAACAATATTTAGCACTTAAGCCTGAAAATGAATCTTAAAAAACAAAAATAGAATCATTAAATAATCAAGTTGAAATATTAATTAATAAAAAACAATTTTAAAAGCAAAGCACCTTTTAAACGGAAGTTTATGAATTATTACTTAAAGACAATTAGTCTTTCAAAGAACAAGTACAAGAACTCCACAAATTTCAAGTGAGTTTCCCAAGGGGCAAGAAACACTTGAAAAAAATACCTTCTTCTTATAGACCCACTTACAATAAAGCGGGAATTGCCTATGGTGGAAATGCTCAAAAATAAAAAATAAAAAAATTGAATGTAATTCCTTCAAAGCCTCCTCACCACCAACAAACTCTATAAGATGTCACTAGTGCAGTTATCATAGACATATTGTCCATCGATGTCAATTTAAAAACAATTTGAGAAAAAACAAGATGGTTTGGATTCCAAAGGGATCTTGACCCCCAAAGGTCAAGACTAATAACAAAGGACCCAAGAAACTTTGGGCCCCAAAAATTTGGTAAATTGTGTATGTATGCTTGAAGATTGGGAATAAAAATCAAAAGTGACGCTTGAACAGTCGTTTCACAAGTCATATAACCGGAGATAAATCTAAGCCCACTTCTATCAAACCAAGGAAAGGAAATCTCACTTTCAGCAAGAAATAAAAAATTCTTTGTATCGGTATTATTGCTTCTAATTCTTCTCCTTGCATAGATGATGGTTTACTTGTTGATGGTCTTATGCATAATCTTCCAAACATTAGTTAACTGTATGATAAAGATTATTATGTGCATTCTTGAGTCATCTAAATGTATAGTGGCGCATGTAGAGATGAATGAAATATTACTTGATCAATTAGAATGTGATGATGTCTATACTATTTATCTTGAAATGTGGGAACATTGTGAAATGTTCAACTATCTTGAATGAAAATGACCCTTACATATGGCATAGAAGCATTGGACATGTTAGTATGGACTTAATTTCAAAACCTTTGAAAATTCATCTTATTAGATGACTACCAAAGCTTTAAAAAAAGATCATATTTGTGATGTATAACAATATGGGAATCATAACCAAGAATATAGTTTCAACCTCAAGGTATCTCAGACTCTTACATATCCTTGTTTGGCCATCCTGGACATTTTAGTTTTGATGAAAAATGACATGGACTTGTAATTGTTAATGATTACTCCCATTTTACTTGGTGCTCATTCTTTGTTCATTGGAGTCAAGCATTTGAAAATTTTGAAAAGTTTAGCAAACAAGTACAAAATGAAAACATTTTAAAATCTTTTTAATTAGAAGTGATTATAGAAGAGAATTTGAAAATGTGGATCTTGAAAAATGTTATGATTAATTAGGAGTCCACCACAATTTTTGGACTCTTAGAATTCATCAACAAAGCGGAGTGGTTTAAAAAAATAGAACTCTTGAACAAATGACAAGAACCCTACTTTGTGAAAATAAGTTGACAAATCTTTTTGGTTCAAAGCTATTAACATCACTTTTTACATTCCAAACTGAGCTTTGATAAAGCCTATTCTCAAGAAAACACCCTATGAAATTGATAAAGGAAGAAACACAAAATATTGCCTATTTCAAACCATTTGGGAGTAAATGCTTCATCAATGACTACAGTAAAATGGATCCTGGTAAATTTGATCCAAGAATAGATGAAGGTATTTTCATTGGATATTTTATTACTAGCAAAGTATATGGAATCTATAATACAAGGTCAAGGGTAATAGAATAGTCCATACATATCATATTTATTGAAGCTAACAACTTGGTCTCTAGAACTCTTGTAATTACGATGATATAGTGATTGAACCAACAATCATCACACCCTCATCCAAGGAGCAAGAAAAGGCTCAACTCGAAGCTCCAGTGGATGAAGCAGAAGGAAATGTCAATTATGTAGAATCCAAAGAGGAAAACGTACAACATGTAATTGGAAATTCTTAAAGGATCACCCAACAAGTCATATCATTGGTGGCCCCTTACAATGTTGTGAAAAACAAGGAAATGTTAGTAGCTAAACACTATAACCAAGAGGAAGATATAGACTATGAAGAGACCTTTACACCCATGATAGATTAGATGCAATTAGACAATTATGTAGCTTTGCTTCATTTAAAAAAATTTACACTTCTTCAAATGGAAGTTAAAAAGTGTTTTCTTTAAATCGTTATATTGAAGAAGAAGTTTAGGTTGAACAACCACCTGGATTTGAAGATGACAAATTTTCCAATCATGTTATTGAACTCAAAAAGCTCTCTACGGACCTAGAGCTCAGTATGAGATATTCAGTTGTTTTCTAATGTAAAATGGATTTTCAAGAGGAAAGGTCGACATCACACTCTTTGTCAAACGTTCTAGAAGTGATATTCTCATTATGCAAATATACATTGATGATATAGTGTTTAGTGCTACTAATCCATTTTTTTGCGAAGAATTTGCAAATCTTATGAGTAAGGAATTTGAAATGAGTATGATAGGGGAGCTCAACTATTTCCTTGGATTGCAAATCAAGCAAAAGGAGGGAATTTTTATCAATCAAGCCAAATACATCAAGGAAATGCGTAAGAGGTTTGGCATGAAAAAATTCAAGGCAATTACAAGTCTGGTGAGCTCAACACTCAAACTAGATATTGATGAAAATTGTACCAAAAAAAAAAGGTCGACTAAAAGCGATACAGAGATATGATTAAATCTCTTCTATGCCTTATTGCTAGTAGCGAATCTTGTTTAGTGCGCGTTATGTGGTCAGTTTCAAGCATCACATTTGTGTGAATGGAAAGAATATTTTAATACCTTGTTGGTACTTAGGCTTATTCTTTTTGAAGAGTGATTTATTTGATCTACTTAGATATATTGATGTAGACTATGCCAGTTTAAAAGTCGACTAGAAATCGACTGATGGAACTTCTTAATTTCTTGGTCATGCTTTAGAATCACTGTTTAGAAAAATGGAATGTTGCCTCATTCATTGTCGAGGTCAAATCCATAGCTTGTACAAGTCATTGTGCTCAAATATCTTGATTAATGCATGAATTTGATGATTAATATATTCAAATTGGTCATGCTCCTATTATGTGTGATAATTCTTGCATAATATGCTGAACCAAAACTCTGGCACAACATGCTAGAACCAATCATATAGAGGTAGAAATCATATCATTCATGATTATGTGCTTAAAGATGATGTCCCCACAAACGTGTTAGAGCTAGTGTCCTAGGAAACCCAATTTATTTGAACATTTCATTAGTGATTAAAAGTTGTTTATCATTATCATGTATTTAGTTTATGGTCCTTTATGCATGTGATGTTGTTCTCTTTCAAAACACGTACCATAATATGGATGAAGTCCTTAAATGACATTTGAGATATCTGTTTTAGTGGATAATGAGTTAATACCATAGATGGACAAAATAACGGATCAAAATGTTATTTAATAATTAGTTCATAGTAAGTGATGAGTTTAGGCTACTTGTCTACTAAGACTATAACATGTCATTTAGATAACATGTCCTGGTTATTTGGATAGCAATCTAGGATATTTTGTTAGTGTATTACAGTGCGATTGGACCACGTGAATTGCTCGCTTCTGTACTACTATTAGAAGTCGGCAACTCATGCAATTTGGTTATACAATGACTCCTAATTCAGAAAATATTCCAAACTCGTGCATGGAATGTTAATTGCTTTGATGCGCTAAAAGATGAGGTTAATAAGTCTAAAGGGATATTACATTCATTGGGCAATTGCATGAAGTGCGATAGGAACATATATTTTATTAGGAATCTACCATGTGAAATGTCCACTTAGTTGATTCGTAAGTATTCGAATTGATTCTAGAGACTTTGCCAGAGCATTCCTTTTGTTGGACATTTGGAAATAATACATAAGTATTTTTCTATATTAATAAATTATTCGAGAAAATAGAGTTGGGAACGAAGAAGGAAAATTAAGAACGAATGGCAATAGTAGTTTAAGTTATTTTTATTATAGACATTTATTAGAGGGGTCGATCGTGAGTAAGCTATTGCAGAAAAATCTAACTATTAAATATATTTATTTTTAGAATGCAGTTAAACTTGTTTAGCAGAATTAAGTTTTACTAAATGACAATGAATTGTTATCAAGAGATTGTAACTAGATTTGCACATTTGGGGCTAGAAATAAATTGTCCATGAAGTCCCTATGTAAGCCTCTAAATTATGCACCTACAGAAATTAAAAGAATTCATGAGATGAATTATTTTATTCAAAAAGTTGAATCAAATTATTTTTTATTAAATTCAAAAAATTATTGGGATGAATTTTACAAGAAAAATAAAAAAAGGGCAAGCATGATTTAATAGTTCGAGCTAATCAGCGTGTAGGGGGCAAGGGGTGTTTGCGACGATCCACATCCCCTCCACTTAGCCAACCATGTGGCCTTTCCATGTCAGTGATCCGCGCCAAAAGGTGCAGACTAATAGCAGGGTGCCACGTGGCATCTTGCGTGCGATATAACTAGACTGCACACAGATTTAAGTATGTTTGAGGTATTTTATCCTAATTAAAATACAATTTTATCTTTTATTTTATATTTCTAATAGAATTAGTTAGGTCTTGAGACTTCCATAAATAGGGGTGCATGACCCCTTTGGATTTAATTCAATTTGTTCTATTTTCTCCCAATTAATTAGAGAATTAAAAAGGAGAAAATCTCTTCCCAATTAATGCATAAAATCATTTGAAGAATTACTTGATTTCTTGATGCCCACTTATCAGGGACTAATAGAGGAATTGTAAAGAAGATCTCGGAGGTATCATCTGGAGCATCTTTAAACTTGCGGTCTACAATGAGATACGAAATTTCTCAAATTATACTATTATATTTGTATTTAATTATTTTTCATGGGCGCATCATTTATGCTATGCATTGTTATTTCTAATTAGTGTCAAAGATTTGTATATATTCAGAATTAGATAATTTTAAATTGGGATTCCGCTATGCCAAATACAGCTGTTGTATGTTATTTTAGTTTGTGAAATTAAAATTTCCCACCCAACAATTGGTATCGAAGCCGGATTTTAATTATTCATGATGTGCATGAGGTCATTGATGGACATAATTGAAAAACTCATTTTAAATATAAATTTATGATGGGATCATATAAAAGTATAATGTAATCATTGTTGAATATATTCATATAAGTTATTATATGTTTAATTGATTGTTTAAATTGTTTAAAATTCAACTAAAAGGAATGTATTCATCAATGTTTGTGTAGTTTTTGGTTTATGATTATGAAAATAGGATTTTTATGACAAGTTAAATTCTTCTTATACTTATCTAATTGGATTACATAAAATTAATTGATATAATGACCTTATAGTCGATTAAAATACAAAAAATTTATTTTAAATCAAAAACAATTAATAATAATAATAATAATAATAATGATGATGATGATGATAATCCAATACCTGTTGACATCAGCAGTGTTGTTAGTAGGGATGACACTGACGTTGACATCAACTATTGACATTAGCAATGACGTCAGTGGCTGATGTTAGAATTTTTTTTAAAGGAAGCTTTTTTGTTTTATTACTTTAAAAATTGGATTCTAAAACAGGATTTTAAGATAATCAGTATTTTTTTTCCCATAAAAGATTTTAGAAAATAATTGGAGTCTTACCTTGATTTAAATTGTTATTAAAATGAGTTTTAATGATATGATTGCTCATAGTGAATATTTAATTAGTCCTAATTGGATTAAGATAGTAATTTAATTATTCTATTATATTATTTTAATTAGGTTATAAGATAACTTAAGGTAATTAAAATGCACTAATTTGTTTTAAAAATCAAGTGGGAGCGAGGTTCAAAGGTTGAAAACTCATTGTCTTCATTACCGGTGTAACAATATAGTGGGTTGCATTACACCTCGAGGAGGATATTAATCCGTAGAATACAGGGTTAGACTTCTATTAGGATGAACCAAAGTCCAAGCAATTGAGAACGGGCACGTTGACGTGCAGTATATCGAGACCTTGCATGGATGTTTTGGTAATGGTTTATACTTGATGAAAATAATACATTAGCGTCCCCGAGGAGTAAAGAGCTTACAAGAAAATGTAATATTAAAGAAGCATTCTCAACCGAGCTAAGCTTGTTGCGACCTCATCAACGGGGCAATGGGTAGTTTGGATCATCATTGCATTTGTTTTAATAAGGTGTTGTGGATGCCTAATTAATTATAACTGCGAAATTTTGAATGATATGATGTCATAGATAGATGCATGACTCGTGTGGTTTATTTACATATTTTCAGTGTAATCGTGAAGACTACTGGTGCATTGCATTTCATACTAATGGATAACCACCTTACTAGACCGAATTATCCAAACTGAAAAATGAACCTAGATATTGTGCTAATCCACGAGGGCCCATAAGTTTGTATTAACTGAACCCTGTCCTCCTATTAAGGGACGTTATGAGAAAGAACATCTTAAAAAGATGTTCGATAGGCAAGGTAGAAAAGCAAAGCAGGAGCTTATGGGAAAGCTCATGTTTATGAAAATGCCTAAAAGAAGTCTAGTTCAAGAACATGTTTTAAAAATGATGGGTTATCTAAACAAACTAGAATTCCTTAGCGCTAAGATTGATAGTTGAAAGGGAACTTAATGCGGAAGCGAAAACCCTGGCAACTTGATTCGATTCAAATAATATGACTCACGAAAAACGAGAAGTAAACTAATATGGAGAAAGAAAGAACAAAACAAGAACACACAATATTTACATGAAAACCCCTCTACAATCGAGATGGGAGAAAACCACGGACGGAGATGGAGATTCTTTATTAACTGAACGGAAGAATTACAACACACTTCCCAAACGAGATATATGGAAGAATTACAATCACTCCCTCTGAACTCTCGTAGCACTCGAATATATTGGAGGAATTATGAATCACCTCTTTTTCTTAATGGCGGCTCACCTCACTTTGATTGGATACGTATGGGAGAAACCTCTCACCGAATAATGAAACCCTAAACCCTAAACTCTGTAGGTTTCTCTTAACTTCATCAATAGATATGGTTTGTCTACCCCCATAAATCATGCTTTTGACAAAACCCTTATATGAAGTAGAGAGAGAACATAACAACAACATTGCCTGATCTTCATCCTTAGGAACATCATCCAATTCTTTCAAATCTTGAATAATTGAATTAAATTCACTGACGTGGTTCTTAAGTGACGTACCTTCTGACATACGAAACATGAACAACCGACGCTTAACTGCGAGTTTGTTGGAGACTGACTTGAAACAGAACATAGCAATTTCTCCCACAACTCCTTAGCGGTCTTCACTTCCAGAACTTCTGTCAAAACGTCATCGGTAAGACACATTTAAATTGCTGTGAGCGCCTTCTCATCCAACTCCTCCCATTGTGCTTCTGTAAGATTCTCTGATGTCTTCTCTTTCCCATTTAAAGCTTTCTTCAAGCCATTCTGAGTCAAGAGGCCCTTAACGCGAACTTGCCAAAAGCTGAAGCTCCCTTGACCACCAAACTTCTCAATTTCGGATCTAATTGTGGACATCATATTATCAAATCGAAATAAACAGAGCTCTGATACCAATTCCACCAAAGGCTCTGAACTTAGCTCTGATACCAATTTGTGGAGGAAAACTTAGTGTGGAAGCGTGGACCCTGGTAACTTGATTAGATTGAAATAATATGACTCACGAAAAATGAGAAGTAAACTAATATGGAGAAAGAAAGAACAAAACAAGAACACACAATATTTACGTGGAAACCCCTCCACAATCGAGAGGGGAGAAAACTACGGGCAGAGATGGAGATTCTTTATTAACTGAACGGAAGAATTACAACGTCACTTCCCAAACGAGATATATGGAAGAATTACAATCACTCCCTCTGAACTCTCGTAGCACTCGAATATCTTGGAGGAATTACGAATGACCTCTTTTTCTTAATGGCGGCTCACCTCACTTTGATTGGATACGTATGGGAGAAACCTCTCACGAATAACGAAACCCTAAACCCTTATTTATAGAAAATAATTCGGGCCGGCGCAACAAGGCTCCCGATTGATCTGAAACACCCGATCGATCGGCGCTCAAAACTTCCAAAACACTCCGAATCATTCCTTAAATCACCCGATCGATCGGTGACCACACGGCAGCCCCATATAAAATAACACAAGTAATTTGAGACATAACCTGACAATAGTTAATCTCAACAAGACATGATACTCAGTTCATGTTGAACTATGTAATGAATAATAAGGATTACTCGTTACCTGTATTGATGAAGGAGTTACAAGCAGCTAGGGTGGTGATGAAGGCTAAGGGGACTGTCCACTTAACCCAAGCACCCTAGACGGGGAACAGAAAACCATCTAAGAGAAGGTCTGGAAAGAAGAAGAACAAGGACAAAGCTGCTAGTGTAGCAGCTAAGCCATTGAAAAAGAAGCCATCAGTAAGAGGAAAGTGTTTCTTCTTTGGCAAGGATGGAAACTAAAAGAGGAGATGCCCTGAGTACTTAGCTAGTCTTCCTGCTCAGACAAAGAAAACAATCAGGACAAGGTATAGAGATATCATAACGAATTGAGTCTTATGTAGTTGAGAGTTACTAGGATCCTCGTGGGTGGACTCTGGTTCAACTGACCATGTTTGCAATATGTTGCTGGAACCCAAGCTTACCAGGAAGCTACATGATAGAGAGTTGCATCTAACCGTTGGAGACGGGAGGTGGCTTTTAGTCTTAGGAGTGGGAGAGATTAGCTTAGTATTTAGGGGTAGAGTTTTAATTTTAAAGAACTGTCTTTATATACCCGCATTATGTGAGAATTTGATTTTTGTGCCATGATTAGTCAATGATGGATATCCTATTACTTTTGGAATTGATTTTGTCATTCAACATAATAAAATGTTTGTTTGCAAAGGTACTGTTGTCAATGGTTTGTTTATTTTGATGCCTGATCAAAACTCTACCGATTACATGTTCAAATCTCACTGCTAGGCTGATTGTACCTCTTAAAAGAAAAACCCTGAAATTGATAAGGGGTTCAAATGGCACCAATGCCTTGGTCATATCAATTCTAGTATGATCCAAAGACTAATAAATGAAGGATTAGTTAAGTCTTCATATTTGAAGTCCTTCGTAGTTTGCAAATCCTGAATAAAAAGAAAGATGACTAAGTTTATCTTTAAGCGTAAAGGTAATAGAGTTAGTGACTTGCTTGAGCTGGTTCACACAGATATATGTAGACTAATGAATGTTCAGGTGAGAGGAGGCTATGAGTATTTGATCACCTTTACTGATGATTACACAAGGTATAGTTATGTTTACTTGATGAGACAGAAGTCTGACTCTTATTAAAAGTTCAGGGAGTTTAAGGCTAAATTCATGAATCACTTTGATCAGAATGAGTTGGTGAGTACCTTTCAAGAGAGTTTCCAGATTTTCTAACTGCAAGTGGGATTAGATCTCAGCTTTCTGCACCGGGTACACCACAGTGGGATGGCATTGCAGAAAGGAGAAATAGAACGTTGTTGGAGATTGTAAGGTCCTTGATCTGTCATACTACTTTATTGATCTCTTTATAGGGTTGCGCCTTAGAAACAACAGCTTACACTCTTAATTTGCTTCCCACGAAGTCGGTTTCCAAAACACCTATGGAGCTATGGACTGGGCACAAGCCAACTATAGGATATCTTTACATTTAGGTATGTTCAGCACATGTGTTGAAAAATAACCTAGATAAGTTGGAGTCCAGAATAGAAGTGTGTGTGTTTGTAGGCTACCCTAATGGTACAAAGGGTGGTCTTTTCTATAGTCATTCAGAACAAAAGGTGTGTGTTAGCAAAAATACCAGATTTTTGGAGGAGGATTTTATGACGGACTACAGAAGTAAAAATCAAATAGTGCTGGAAGAGTTAATTGAGAATGACACTACTTCTAAATAGTTTGATGTGTCTCTGGACCAAGTAGGCGTATTAGATACACTTGCGGTCCGTTCAGAGACAATATCTAGTACAAGGGAGCCTCGTCATAGTGAGAGGATAGTCAGGCAACCTAACAGATACATGGCTGGTGCCTTAGTGTCTGAGTCAAAAGATGTATCTGATCCTCTTACTTATAATGAGACACTCGAGGACAAGGATGTTAACTAATGGCTCTTGGCAATGAGAGTTGAGATAGAATACATGTATTCTAATATCTTGGATCTTGTATAGGTGATACCTGGCATCAAACACATAGGTTATAAGTGGGTCTACAAGAAGAAGAGAGGAGTGGACGGGAAGGTAGAGATCTTCAAGGCAAGACTTGTTGCTAAGGATTATACCCAAAAAGAAGGTGTCAATTACGATGAAACCTTCTCACCAGCAACCATGTCAAGGTCCATTAGGATACTCTTATCCATTATAGCTCATTTTAATTATGGGACATGACAAATGGATGTCAAGACAACCTTTTTGAATTGCAGTCTTGATGAAGACATCTATATGGTGCAACCAGACGGGTTCATTAGTAAGAATCATGAGCATATGGTATGCAAACTAAAAAGGTCCATTTATGGACTTAAATATGACGCAATTAATTCCTAAGGTTTTATTCAATCGGTTGATGAACCATGTGTGTACAAATGTAACATAGAGAAAGTAGTGACTTTCTTGGTATAGTATGTGGAAGATATCCTTCTTATTGGGAATGATGTAGGAGTTTTATAAGCTGTTAAGATTTGGTTGTCAAGTCAATTTGATATGCAAGTCCTAGGAGAACCCTAGCTATATTCTTGGGATTTAATTTTCTACAAGATCGTAAGAATAGGGTGCTGGGTCTGTCTCAAGCTTCCTATATAGAGAAAGGTGTTGTCTAAATTTAACATTGCAGATTCCAAGAAGAATTTGTCGCCCTTTAGGCATGGAGTGCCTATTCCTTTAGAACAATGTCCAACAACATCTCAAGAGGAAGAATATATGAGAAATATTCTATATGTTTCGGTTGTGGGAATCCTTATTTGTGCTATGTTATATACTAGAGCTAATATATGTTTTGCTGTCGGTATGGTGAGTAGATATCAGTTTAATCCAAGTGTAATGCCCTGAATGATAGTGAAGCATATTCTCAAGTACTTAAGAAGGACTAGAGATTATAGGTGGCAATTTCGGAAGCTTCCAAGGAGGCTTGTTGACTAAGGAAGTTTTTTATGGATCTTGAGGTTATAAAGGAGTGGCTTACACCTGTTGCCATTTGTTGTGACAACTTGGGTGCGATAGCTAACTATAAGGAACCCAAGAAGCACAATCGGTCGAAGTATCACTTCATTTGGGACTATGTGGAGAAAGGAGAGATTGCAATTCTGAAGATAGTTACCTCAAGCAACTTAGAAGATCCTTTTTACAAAAGCATTGACTCAAAAATTGCTCGAGTCACATTTAGATAGAATGGGAATGCATTGTATGACATATTAGGTCTATGACAAGTGGGAGATAGCTAGAGCTGGTGTCTTAAGGAACCCCATTTATGTAGACATTTTATTAGTGAATAAAAGTTGTTTATCATTATTTTCTATTTAATTTACGGGTCTTTATGCATGTAAGGTTGCTCTCTTTCAAAGCACGTAACATGAGATGGATGAAGTCCTTAAATGATATTTGAAATAACTATTTTTAGCTGATAATGAGATTATGCTACAGAGGGCCTAAATAACGGATAAGAACATTATTTAATAATTATTTGATAGTTAGTAATGAGTTTGAGCCACTTGTCTGCTAAGGCTATAACATAACAATTAGTTAATATTTCTTGGTTATATGGATAGCGATCTAGGATGTTGTGTTGGTGTATTACAATAAGATTGTTAAACTAAACAGGACCACGTGATTTGCTCATTTCTGTACTACTACATGAAGTTGGCGACTCTTACATTTTGTTTATACAATGACTCGTAATCCGGAAAATAGTTTGGGCTCATGCATGGAATCTTAATTGCTTTGATGAGCTAAAAGGATGAGGTTATTAAGTCCAAACAAGGATCTTACATTTGTTGGGCAATTGCATAAAGTGTGACGGGAATGGATATTTTACTAGGAATCTACCATGTGAAATGTCCCCTTAACTCACAAGTATTCAAATTGATTCTGGAGACTTTGGCCAGAGCATTCACTATGTTGGACATTTGTGATTAATACAAAAGTATTTTTCTGTATTTCTGAATTATTCGAAAAGGACAATTTAGGAACTATGAAGAGAAAGTGAGAAAGAATGATAATAGTAGTTTGAGTTGTTTTTCTGCAACAAACAACAACAAACACAGTGCCTCCAAGGGCTCCAACAAAAGCAGGGAGCTTGAGTTATTTTTCTCCTAGACATATATTAAAGGGGTCAATTATGAGTAAATTATTATAGGAAAATTTAGAGAGTAAATATATTTATTTTTGGAGTGCGATAAAGCTTAGGGTTCATTTACTGGGCACTAATGCACTGGATCCCATTAGAACTCCAAAATTAAGCGTTCTTAGGCGAGGGTAGTACCAGGGTGGATGATCTTCCGAGAAGTCCTCGTGTTGCCAATCTTATAAGATTGGGGGTCCTCAGAAATAGCCTCTCAGCAGGGTTACACCCTGAAGGGGTAAGACTGTGTGCATCCATCCCCAGACCCCCCTTAAGCAGGAGCCCTTGAGGCACTGGATCTGTTGTTGTTGTTGTTGTAGATTGCGGTAAAAGGTATTTAGTGGAATTAAGTTTTACAAAATGGTAGTAAATTTTTATTATGAGATGGTAATCAAATTTGATCCATTTGGAGCTAGAAGTAAATTGTCCCTATTGTCCTTGCACAAGCCTCTAAATTATGCACCTAAAGAAATCAAGAGAATTCATGAGATGAATTATTTTATTCAAGGCATTGAATAAAATTATTTTTTATTAAATCCAAATAATTCATGGGATGAATTTTAGAAGAAAAATTAAAAATGGGGTAAAAATGATTTCAAAGCACGAGGTGATCAGCAACACACATTCCCCTGTCAAAGATCCATGCCAAATGGCACGGACCAATAGACCCTGCGTGCGGTATAAATATATTGTGCACATATTTGAGTATTTTTGAGGTATTTTATCATAATTGAAATACAATTTTACTTTTTATTTTATATTTATGATAAAATTAGTTAGGTTTTGAGACTTCTATAAATAGGGGTGTCTGGCTCATTCGGATTTAATTCAATTTGCTTGATTTTCTCCCAACTAATTAGAGAATTAAAAAGGAGAAAATCTCTTCCCAATTAATTCTTGAAATCATTTTAAGAATTACTTAATGCCACGACGCCTACTCGTTCAGTATTAATAGAGGAATTGTGGAGAAGATCTCGAAGGTATTGTCTAGAGCATCTTTGCACTTGCAGTCTACAACGAAGGATGAATTTTCTTAACTAATACTTTCATATTGTTTTTCATGGGCATGTCATCTATACTATGCATTGTTATATCTAATTAGAGTCAAAGATTTGTATGTATTTAAAATTAGAGAATTTTAAATTTGAATTCCGCTGTACTAGATACAATCGTTGTATACTATTTCAGTTTTTGAAATTAAAATTACCCACCCCCCAATACAATCAATAATTATATACTTTTACTTGACCTCTAATAGGAGCTATCTGGTGACACTAAAAAAAGGATTAACATGGTGAGATATCATTACTTTTGTGCATCAATTTCATATGCATGGTTATATTGAAAATAGCTCTTAAAGATTTAACATGATGGTGCTTAATTGTCCAAGTATTATTATCTAATTCAATGGATATTACTGCTTGGAAACTATTTTTAAAGAAAACATTAAAATTGAGTCACCTTTAATCTCCATTTTGAACAAATGTGTTAAGAGAAATACGAAATATCTCCAAAGTTTAAAACTCTAGATTTGTTAAAAAAAAAAAAAAAAAGTTTCATATTCAACTCATTAAGACTTATGAAATATAAGTGACAAAAGAGGTGAAACTATCCTTTAACATATCGAGCAACATTTGCAAAGCCTAGATTTACATTTTAACAGATAAGGCATAAATCTCTACATCCCTTAATATTGTCTATTAATAGGAGGAGCACTTATTGCTTTTTATCAATGACAAAGGGTGAGAGCTTGGTGTTATTCACACATAAGGAATATATTGTGTTGTCTTTAGCATTGTGCAAATCATTACTTATCAACACGCTTGCTATATATCATGCAGGGGAGAGAGAGAGATCAAAAACAATGCTTTGAATTCATTTATTCATGCATAAGGTATATATCATGTTGTCTTTAGCATTGTGCAAATCATTACTTATCAAAACCCTTGCTATATATCATGCAGAGGAGAGAGAGAGAGATCAAAAACAATGCTTTGAATTCATTTATTCTCTTTTTATTGATGACAAAGGGGGACAAAATTGGTTTTTAATTGATTCATGTGGTAAAAGTGATGTTTGGTGTAAGTTATTGAAAATCTAACTCCTACCATGTTGTGAAGTTTATGTTTGATTGAGTTATTGTAAATATGATGTTCATATTAAGCTCTTGATTGCTTCATTTCTAATATGCACCGACATAGGGAAGACAATTGAATTTGAAGTTTAACAAGCTATACATTGCTCCATGACTTGTTATAATTTGGGTATTCATATGCTTTGATTGATTAATACTTTTATGCTAAAATCAATAATTCGATTTTCATAATTTTAAGAGAAAACATTAAATATTTGTCATCATCGAAAAGGGGCAGATTGTTGGCCCTAAAAGCCATTTATATTGTAATTTTGATTATAACAATTATTTGGTGAGTTATTATATTTAATGTTCTAATATTTTTTGAAAATGACTCATAGGAAACCTGTGAAAAATAAAGATAGATCATGTTGATAAAAAGCTTTTTAAGATAACAGATCAAGAGGAAAATGACCAAAGTTGAATAGAAGATTGATCCTAAATCAAGAGTATGAGATCCGAGTGTAGGTGCTTGAAGTTGTTTGTTTTTATCTTTAGGACTAAGGATTAGGATATATCACTTGAGTTAAAATCTTAATGTTGATATGTGATGCTCTTACAAAAATATTTTTAAACTTTGATTCCCAAATGTTATTTGGAAAACACTAAATTTAAATCCAAGCCAATTAAATTTTTTAATAAGGATATTTTGTAAATTGGCACTATGGAATCATGCCCAAAATAAGAAGATCAAGAAAATTTTATTATGGTGATATTTTAGCTTGATTAGAAAATTACTCATTCAAAAAAAAAAAAAAAAAAAAAAGAAGCTAAATAAGGTAAATGAATCAAGCTAGGGGTCAAAATGTTCAAAAACTATCTGGGCATGCTGAGTGTCAACATACAAAAAGGATTTGCCGACAACGAGTAGTCATTTGAGGAGTAGACTAACTTCTGGGTTGGAAGTGAACCACTATAAAAATTACTGTGTATCACTTTCTTCTTGCCTTTACCTTTTATATATTGAATTTATCCTTTATTTTTTAGTTCAATTTTTTTGTTCTTAAAGTTTAAATTTTTATTTTGTCGCGAAAGAACCTAGTTCATCCCTCCCCCTCCGCCCTTAGGTTGCTCTTTGGGCCTTCACTTGTTTTCTTTAAAGCAATACAATTCTTTGGGTTTTAGGTATAAACTCTCTGTTTTAATTTGTTCCTAGTATCAACAAGTTGAGAATTAAGGTGTTGGTTTAAGGCTTTGAAGGCCAAGGCTTAGCCTTGATTGTGTTAGTCCTAACATTGATGTTGCTGCTTAATATGTAAGGTGAGCTTAGGCTTGCATTATTATTTAAGGGTTTTGAAGGTGAAGGCTTGACCTTGATTGTGTTGATCCTCATCTACTAACCCAGATATAGTTTGCTCCATCTAAATCTTGTTAAACTCTAACTCATTCAAGTTATTACAAATCAAGGGTGTTAGGCCTAAGAATTTAATTGACTTGGGCTTGTGAATGGGCTGATGAGCTCTAAGTTTGTCTCCACTCCAATTCCACATTGTACGAAAAGGGGCATGTGGGCTTTGCTCCGTCACTGTAACTGCCACTTGAGTTAAGTTCATATTCCTTTAATTTTTTATCATACATATATTAGAAAAGCCACAAAAATATTAAAAGTCTCCTTAATTGGACCATAATTAGAATCCACATTAATTGCAAACCGAAATTAGCTTCACCAAAAGCACCATCCCTTTTCCACGAGAAGGTGATTGGTAGAGGTTAAAAACATACAACAACAACAACAGTCCCAGTGCGTCGCGGCTTCCGCAATAAGCAAGGTCTGAGAGGGGTGGATGTACGCAGCCTTACCCCTTCCGAGTGGAAAGGAGGCTATTTCCGAGGACCCCCAACCTGAAGTGCGTGTACGCCTACAAGTATAGAAATCAATTTATCACCAATGGATTTAGCAACAATAAGTTTCCAAATGAATTAAAGAAATAAGCATGCAAGCATTTAAATGTGTATGTATGCCAAAACAGCCGAGTAATCAGAACTAACTAAACAGTATATAAATGCACTACGTGGGGTTATGACTGCCTAGGAACCTTAAACTACAATTCACTCGCCGCATTATCCTACGCTGCCGCATCCGCTATCCTTATGCTAGTCCTCCATCATGCCCTATCTGAGGCCATCTCCTCTCTTAGGTTTAGGTGAGTTAGGTCGTGTCGAATCGTCTCCACCCAACTCCTCTTTGGCCTGCCCCTCCCTCCTCTTCCTAGCGTCGTTTGTAGCTATTCACACCTCCTAAATGGGGCTGTGGTCGGTCTCCTGCTAACATGTCCAAACCATCTGAGGCGGTGCTCCCTCAATTTATCCTCGATCGGTGTTACACTCAATTTATCTCTTATTACATCGTTCCTGATCCTATTCTTCCTAGTGTCGCCACACATTCAGCGCAGCATCCTCATCTCCGCCACTTGCATGCTCCGTGTTTGATTTTGTTTCATTGAGCGACACTCTGCCCCATATAAAATAGTTGGTCTAACTACCGTCCTATAGTATTTTCCCTATAGCTTTAGCGGGAACTTTCTATCACAAAGCATTCCGGATGCCATCCTCTACTTCTGCCAGCCTACTTTAATCCTGCTATTGACATCCTCATCCACCTCACCATTCTGGTGTATCATGCATCCCAGGTATTGGAAACTCTCCTTACTCGGTACGATCTCCGATGCTATATTGACCTCCTCTGTACTGGTCGTGGTGGAATGATAGAATTTGAATTCCAAGTACTCGGTCTTAGATCTGCCAATCCTTAAGCCCTTCGATTCGGTAGAGGTTAAAAACATGCGGTCCAAAATTTAGGCTCACTTTCATGTCGCTACAAGTCCTTTTTTTGCATGTTGGTTTGATTTGTATTTATGGTGACCACACACACACACACTAACTATGCAAACAAAAAGAGCAAACACCGATCACCACTTTCTAGGTATTGGGTCAAAAAAGACACGAGTCTAGCCTCTTCGTATCACAACACCAGTGCACAATTGATGTCCTAACCAAATATAGCATGAAAGAGGCCAAACTAATCAAAACTCCTGCCTTAAACCAAGCGCACCTATTCCCACTGGCGATCAGTACATAAGACAATAGTGTGGTGGGAGCACTAACATACTTGACTATGACTCATCACGATATATGCTATGCCATTAATCTTGTTTCTTAGTTTTTGCATGCTCTTTGAGCTAACCATTGGAAGGTCCTTAAACACATTCTATCCTACCTCAAGAGCACTCTTGACTATGATTTAATGGTCTTACTAGTTCGATCATATACCTTGCTTGTTTTTTCAGATGTTGATTGGGGAGGATGTCCAGAAACGCGTCATTGAACCATTGGATATGCACTCTTCCTCAGACCAAGTTCACTATACTCCAACAATCGAGCAAACAGTGTTGTCATGGTCATGGTCTCCATAACAAGGACCAAGTCCAACTATCGTGTTGTCATTCATGTTATTGCAAAGAGTGATTCGATCTGCTACCTGATGCATGACCTCGGTCTCCAATGCATTGGCTCTGTCATCATCTATTGTGACAATGCGTCTACTTCATACATTGTTTGCAGCTCCATCTTCAATGACGCCATAAACATATGTATGGAAGAAAATCTTCAAAGGCGATCTCCAAGTTCACTATGCTCCAACAATCGAGCAAACAGTTTATATCTTCGACAAAAGGCTTCTCTACTAACCACTTCCATTACCACAAAACACAATTTTCACCTTGCTCCACCATGTTAAGTTTGAGTGGGCA
The DNA here is from genome assembly GCA_018398585.1 of Simmondsia chinensis. NCBI lineage: Eukaryota > Viridiplantae > Streptophyta > Magnoliopsida > Caryophyllales > Simmondsiaceae > Simmondsia > Simmondsia chinensis. The sequence continues at coordinate 21,171,855 of JAGTTD010000006.1, read as the reverse complement.
TATTGGAGGAGCACACTAAGGAAACTCAATTAGGGTACCCTTCTAGCCTTAGACCCCTTCATAGCTAAAATGTATAATTGTACTTGTCCTTTCTATCGGCTCTCTATATAAGGAGCTATATTGTAACTGTCTTAATTGTTTATTTAAAGAGTAAGAGTTATTACATTACTTTTCTTGTTTTGACTTTCACAATATTTACTTGAAATGTTTTAGTTGTATACATATATGTATATATAGACATTAAAGAAATACTTGAATTAAGTATGGATAACGTTATCTTTATTTACCGCTAAATTGAAATGTTATAAGCTGCCCCAATTTTTTTTATTTTTTATTTTTTATTTACTCTTTTTTTTTTTTTTTTTTTAATCGGAAGCTGCCCCAATAATAGAAGCAACTTGTTTGAGCCTATAAATAAGGACAAGAACATGCAAGCATGCAGTAGGATCACATAAACACAAAGCATGAAAAATATGGAGGAAAAAGAGCAGCACCATCATCCCCGGAAGGGCGGCCTTATCACCATGCCCTTTATCTTTGGTTAGCTACTTTTCTTTTTGTACTCTTTTTTTAATTTTTCTTACACACTGTATAAAAAAAAAAAAAATTAGATATCACACTTTTATTTTAAATATTGTTTCAAATAAATGTTTTCATAATTAATTTTAGGGTAAACTACAAATTAGAGTCATGAGGTCTAATATGTTAATTTTTCATACAAACTTTATAAGATAATATTTTAGTCCAAGAATCATATGTATTTAATAAATTAGTCCAAAAAAATATAAAAGGTTGTAAAATAAATCTATCATCCAACTCTTCTTCATTAGCAATGTTACAATATTGGATTCATGTGTGGGAATTTTAGAATATTGAGAGGTTATGGTAACAAATAATGACAAGTTTTGCAGCCTTTTATACTATTATTTAATATATTTTATTAAATATATATAATTTTTAGACTTTAAAATTATTACACAAGGTTTGTTTACTAAAACATAAATAAATCAAATCTTAGGACTCTAATATTTGATTTACTCTTAAATTTACTTTGTATTTCATAAAGAAACAAATGAAAAAAAAAATTATTGAACCATACCCTAATATTTTTTTTATTTTACTCTTCAATGGTGTAAGAAAATCATTGAACACCCATGTCAAAATTAATTTGAAATTAAACCACCACATAGAAATTAATTTGGAATTATACAATTAAAGAGAATAAATTAAGCATTCTAGAGATATATTTAATATTTATAATCTATTTTTTAATAACTAAGTATGTTTTATGGTATATATTATATAATTATATTATGGTTATCTACGTAAAATATTCTTGTGCTCCGACCAATGTGTCAATTTAGTCCTTTTATTTTAATTGTATCAGTTTAGTGTTGGTAAAGTTAATAGCATACTTTTTAATTGTTTGGTTACATTAGATCTACAGCCCAAAGCAAACCCATCCTTTAACCTAATTAAACTAAATCATGACCCAATCGTTAAAAAAATTTGTCACCACCTTAACATTCATTTCATAGTAGGACCAAATTAAATTAAATTAATTTTTAATTAAACTAATGTTACTCGTAGTCCTATAGTAAAATTAAGATCAATGTTGGGGGGATTTTTTTAACAGTCGGGTTATAAGTAAGTTTAATTAAGATAAATTAATTTTAATTAGCCTAATTTTACTCGTAATTCTAGAGTAAAATTAACGTCAATGTGATAAAAACTTTTTCAATGGTCGGGTCATGATTAAGTTTAATTAGGCTAAACTAATTTTTAATTAGCCTAATTTTACTCGTAGTCTTATAGTAAAAGTTACGTCAACGTGATGAAAGTTCTTTTAACGGTTAGGTTGCTAGTGAGTTTAATTAGGCCAAATTAATTTTAATTAGCCTAGTTTTAATTGTAACTGTACAGTAAAATTAGTGTCAATATGTTGAAATTTTTTTTTACGAGTCGAGTCATAATTGAGTTTAATTAAGCTAAAAAATACAATCAAACGATTAAAAAATATGTTGTTAACTTGTACAATGACTAAACTCGTACAATTAAAATCATAAGAACTAACTTGACATATTAAGCGAAGTATTAGAACATTTTACCTGAGTAAATCTAATTTAATTGTACAATATATATCATGAAATACATTTAATTGTTAAAAAAATAGATTATATATATTAAATATATATCTAGAATACTAAATTTATTCCCCTCAATTGTACAATATTAAATTAATTCCTATATGGTGGTTCAATTTTAAATTAATTTATATATGCTTGTCCAGTACTTTTCTTATATTATTAAAGAGTTAAATATCAAAAAATTTCTTTGGGCCGTAGTTAAATGCCTTTTTAATATTTAATTGTTTTGTAAAAGCACCACCCCATTTTAAGATAGTTACATCTTTTTTATGGTAGAAATATTGAAGCAATATACTTTATTTGTCATAGCTAAGTTTTTTTTTTTTTTTCCCCGATAATTAGCAACATAGTCGCAGTATAAAATGGACAGCTTGTACGGACGAGGCCACACACAACTTGCATAAAAATAAGGCCTAAGAAAACAACAACAACAACAATGGCCCAAGAAAACAAGGCCACATACAAAAATGTCCAAGAAAAAAAGGAAAATAAGACAACAAAAATAAATAGGCAAAAGAAAAAAAAAACAAAAAACAAAAAACCAAAAACCAAAAAGGCACTACATAACAACACCATAAGATTAGGAATAGGGGGAAACTGCCATACCAAAGCTGATAAGATAACTATCAACTTACCCCAATTTCAATTTTTTTTTTTTTTTTTTTGATAATTATCGGCAAAGCCGAAGAACAGACGGCCCTCGAAAAGGCGAGGTCAAGGCCACTCCGAAAACGGAGGGAGGAACAAGAAGGGCAACAAAAAAACAAATTTTCTATGTTCAATTTTACAATATACCAAATTTTCTTTCTCTGGAGTTGAACAGAGGAACAACACATTTACTTTATTTCTTTTCTTATAAACAAAAATATATAATTTATGAATATAACTGAAAAATGAACGTTAGCTTTCTATAAAAATGAAAGTATTCCTCAACATTACCATTTATAAATAAACTATTGTGTTATTTACTAAAGATCAACTAAATTAGTGCTCAAAAAAAAAAGGATCACCTAAATTTCAGGTGCAATTTCAACAAAACTACCTATATTTTATAATTTTTTAAAAAATCATCTAAAATTTTCAAAATTTTTCAATGTATCACCTTAATGTTAACGCCGTTAATATCCGTTAGTTTTTTCTTACGTAGCATTTAAGGTGTGAAGTAGAAAACGTAGGTGGTTTTTTGAAACTCATCTAAAATTTAGGTGATATTCAATAAAATAAACTCTAAAATATTGAAATATCTTATTAAGCTAACCAAAATTCGTCGTACAAATGAATGAAAAGAGGGATTTTTTTTGCTGAAAATTCTCTATATCTTAGGTGCATCAAAAACTACTTAGGTATTTTAAATTGTTTTCAATTCACATCTAATATGACGGATGTTAACATCTTTAGTTTTTGATGACATGATATTTTCAAAAAAAATGAAATAATTTTAAAAAATCGAATTGACATTTAAAATATTTTAAATATTTAATAAATATTTTAGTATCTAAAAGGTTTGTAAATATCTTAAAAATTAACTTATATATTTAAAAGAAATTAAAATATTATATTAGTAAAAACTAATAGATGTTATTAGTTTAACATTAAGAGGTGACATAGAAAAATTGCGCAAAGTTTATGTGTTATATTGAAAATTTTGAAATTTTAAGTGATTTTGCAATCCCAATCAAAGTTTACGTGGTATTTGGTAAAAAAAATCTAAAAACAATTACATATATATACATATATATATATGTATGTATGGTTATATTCTTATGAGATGGTAAGAGTGTGAGAGGGGCGATCCTGGCCCTTCTTTGTAATGGACGGCCAAGATTTATTGGACATTAAAATAATAATAATTTACAGTCAAATTTGTCGAGTATTAAAAAAAAAATACAATTTTCTTCCCTTATTCCTTCTTTCTTTATGTCCCATGAAGGAGTACAGCCGTAATATTTGCTAAGTTTTTTAATATTCAACAAATCTTGGCCCTCCATTGTAATGGATGGCCAAGATTTGTTGAACACTAAAAACACACAATTTACGGTCAAGATTTATTGAGTATTGAAAAAATAATTTTCCTCACTTACTCGTTCTTCCTTTATAGACTGTAAATTATTATTTTTGTAATACTCAGTAAATCTTTGCCGTCCATTACTATAGAGGGTCAGAATCCGCCACTCTTATGCTCTTACCCTCTTATAAGAACGTCACCATATATATATATATATATATATATATATATTGGAAAATTATTTTTGAACTTTTGTTACTCTTACAGAGTTCTAGGGTGACAGTTGGCTTGAGAGAATGATTTCGGTACTCTAAGTTTTGACTATTTATCATCTACATAGTTTAGAAGTTTTCATAAATAAAATAAAACACCTCGAATATTAAATATTTTATCTTTTAGTTACCCTAAAATTTTACCAATTAGATATTATTTTTGTCAAAATTTGAAATTTTTTTTATTAGAAAATGTGTTATACACCAAATGAGATTCCATCCCAAAACTAATTAGTAATGGGTAGAGTAGCTCCCCTAGTATATAAATTGGTATTTTTTGGTGATCCTATTAATGTGGGATATCTTTGGGCAATAACAACCACCATGCTCCGCAACCATCGTCCTCGACGGTTTCCCTCTGGGTAGCTTTACTCTGAGTAGGTAGCCCTTTTATGTGGATAGCCTCACTCTACTTTAGGTAGTCCTCTCCTAGGTAGCCATTTTCCCTCCTGAACGGCTTTATTCTAAGTAGCTTCACTCTAAGTAGGTAGCCCTTTTCTCTGGACGGCTTCACTCTATTCTAAGTAGTCCTCTCCTAGGTAACCCTTTCCGAAACTTAGGCCCATTATAAGCTGTTTGTCAAGCACGGCCATCGAGCACGGTCTGTCCCATACTGGACCGAGCACGACTCCGGAACCGGGTCCATCCCATACCAAGCCGAGCTCATTCGAAGCGATCCAAGGATCAAAGGCTTTGATACTATTGTTACATACTAAAAGAAGTTTCATCCCAAAATCAATTGACAATGGGTGGAGTAGCTCTCCTAGTATATAAATTGGTACCTTTTTTGTGATCCCACAGATGTGGGATACCTTTGGGCGGTAACAAAATACTAAAATAGAACATAATTTCAATAATATTTGGTATCTTCATTAAAATTTGGTAATTTTTTACCAGGAAAACTAACACACACTTGATTTTTGCTATATTAAGATCATTGACATCAAAATTCAGTGGATTCTTTTTTCTTAATTTGCTAAATTTCTGTTGAAAACATTGACACGACTTCTATGCATTATTATTGTATATAATATCAAACATTTTATGTATTCAATTGGTATGTTGGTTTTAGAGTTTATTACTATATATATATATATATATATATTTTCAGTGGGGTGGGTATTCTCTGACTCCGCTTCAATGGATTCACTGATTTTATATTGAGCATTATCCCTTTATTATTGGATAAATAAAATGTATCAAATTGGTCACATTCTTAAATATTCATTGAATTCCAACAATGGTACTCAGGCGATAAAATATTAGGATATTTAAATAATACATGATCAAATTTTAAGATACTTAAATTATAATTATCCTTTTATTTAATTAGCAATAATTCGTCAAAACAAAAATCCAACTACTTGGGAACTGAGTGGGAATTTTTTTTTTTTTTTATATTTCTACCTTTCTTAATAATTTTCAGGTCTTTTTTTTTTTTTAGTTCATCATTTAAATATCCTGAAAATTTAACATACTTCAATTACAACTTGTTTTGAAAACTTCATCGTTTAGGTCAATCTTGTCACTAGATCTGAACATTTATGAGATTTCAACCAAGAGTTTGCTTAAAATTTTAAACATAAAATTACCTTGTTTTATATTATGAAATGTAACATTTATTTAGTAAAAAAGTGGCAAAGTCAAAAGTGCTTTTTTTTTTAATTAAAAGTAAAAGCTTATTCTTCCACTTTAGAAAAAACAAAAAAATTTGGTATTTTTCTTTTTAAGTAGAAATAACAATAAAAGTAAAATTTAAGCAATTGAAAAGACTTGTTTCATGTATTCTAAACTTTTATAATATATTTATTAACTATCTCAACTTCAGTAATATCTTTTAAAAATATTTTATATAATTAAAAATTATTTTATATCTGCTAAATATACATTAGATGTGCAAAAGAAGTTTTAATATTCAATAATATATTTGAAATATTAAAATAAAATTTCAAAAGAAGCAATTTATATTTAAAATTTTTGGAAACATTAAAACATATTTTTTATTTTTAGAAAGTATTTTATATATTTAAAAAATATTAAATAATGTAAAAATATTTAAATGTTCAAAATTTATATTATATATTAAAATGAATTTTGGGTAATATTTTTTAGCTACATAAGGCTTTTGTTGTTGTTCTCTCTCTCTCTTTTTTTTTTTTTGGAACAAATTTTGTTAACGTTCTTTCTGTAGTTTGATTAAAAAAAAAAAAAAAAGCAATTTTTTAAGTACTAACCAAACAATCACAGTAATACAATGACTGCTTTTTTAGAAACAACACTTTTTGTAAAAGTGTTTCTAAGAAAAAATGCTTCTAAAAAAAATACTTTTTTTCACAACAATATCAAACAATCTTGCATATATTTAGTTGTATATTTTCTTTTTTCTTTTTTAACCTCAATTATTTGGGCGAATTGGATTTACATGGAACATATAATTAGAATATTTGTAACGGTGCGGCATGCAGGAAATGAGGTGTGTGAGAAGTTGGCGGTGGTGGGATTCCAAACAAACATGATAAGTTACTTAACCAAGCAACTTCACATGCCTCTCACCTCTGCCGCCAACACCCTCACCAACTTCGGTGGCGCGTCCAGCCTCTCGCCTCTCCTTGGCGCGTTCATTGCTGATTCCTTCGCCGGCAAATTATGGACCCTAGCGCTTTCCTCCTTCATCTATCAATTAGTTACGTTCTATTCATTTCCTTATATAATCTTTTAATAATATATTACATTTAATTTCGTCAATTAATTTTGCAGTTAATAATATGAAGACAGTAGGAATGTTATTAGTATATGAGGTAATGATGATATGTATATTATAGAAGATAACATCTTAACTCCGCTTTGGCAAATAACAATAATAATTGCAGCAATATCATTTTCTTAAAATAATAAATATAATTATATCTATAAGGAATTTTTTAACATGTGCTTATTGGGTATATGTTAAGGTGTATTATATATATCATATTTTAGCATTTGATTAGCTAATACAAAATTTAGTATTATTGCTAATTGTATATGGCCAATCAAATATAAAAATATGGTGCAATTAATGGACACATGTTAGAAAGACCCTATTTATAATGATATTACCATGTTTACAATAATTGCAGCTATACATTTTCTTAAAAAACTGTCTTTTTATGCGTAATTAATAAACTTTAAAAATATGATTACTTAACATTTTTTACACAGTTCATAGCATCAATGACTTCACCGCTTTTGACGTTAGAATATTAAACTTTCATTAATAAATTTAAACTTTTGAAATAATTAATTTTTTGAAAGGGTGCCAAAAATGATAAGTGAGAATATGTGCATGATCCACACATCAAGCCTAACAAAACATTTGAATGAAAGACAAATATTTCTGAATATCTATAAGCTTAAACATTTGATACAAGTGATTTTTTTATACTTGAATCTCAAATATCTTGTGAGACTGTTACAGACCTGCAAAGAATGAGTAATTGTCATTGATGTAATAACTATCGTTCAATAGCTTATTGGAATTTGAAAATTGAGCCCATAATTTTTGGTATGATGGGCTTGCTATTTTAAAATGTCTACGACAAATTTTAACGTCCGAGTCATATTCATAATAAGTAATGTTTATATCGTGTGACTAACATTTATTAGTGCCTCCATTACCTTTTGGAAAACTTCAGTTGGGCTCATTCACATATTTACACAACCTAATACTCCTCATAAATACTTATTTTCTCTCTATGTAATTTTAAATTTACTCAAAAACTTTTTAAATTATTGAAATGTTCAACTAAAATATTTATTCAATTGTAAGCTTTTGGCATCAACTCAATAAGTTTACTCTATAATTAATTACGTATTTAAATTGTATAAAACAAATTTAATAATTTTACTGGGATAACAATATTAGCCGATTATGATTCGCAATATTAACTAAATTTTATAAAATGGATGAATGTATTGCAGGGGATGATAAGCTTGACAATGTCAGCGGTGGTACCACAACTGAGGCCAGGTCCAGGCGAAGCAGCAAGTGGAGGACAGCTGGCAGTTCTGTATGTATCGTTGTTGATGGCAGCATTAGGCTACGGTGGGATCCGACCCTGCCTTGTGGCATTTGGTGCGGAGCAGTTCGATGAGTCAGACCCTGAGCAAACAAACAGCACTTGGAAGTACTTCAATTGGTAATTCGAGTAGAGAAATATTTTGACATTTAAATTTAGGTTAAAGGTCTTAAATAAATTTAATGGGCTTTATTCAAATTTTTTTGGCCTTTTTTTTGGGTTTGGTTTGATAAAATATCGTCATGATTGATACTCTCCTTGTTATTATAATCAAGTTGAGTTGATCGAAGCCCCTTTTCATTCAAACATGAGCTTGATAACTCCTAACGAGTTTGAATTCGAGTTGAACTTTAAACAATTCTCTCTGCCTTTTTGGACTTATTTGGATAAGATAGTGGTATGGTCAATCTCGACTGGTTGGCAAAATCAAGTCAAGTTTACATATTTAAGCTACAAATAAGTTTGTCAAGGAATTAGCTAACCTAAAACCTTATGGCCTTAGATGAGGGCTCGTGAATGATTAATTGAATGCTTTGACATGTTCCCTCAAACAAATGAGGAGCATGTGATGCATGAGAATGCAAACATCACCCGGGTCACTATGATCCCCAAAGTCACTCCCGCCGCAAATCTTAAGGACTTCAGGCTTATTAGTCTTATTGGTTGTCTCTACAAAGTCATTTCAAATATTCTAGCCAACAGACTTAGTTAGGTCATTTCCTCGCTCATAAGTGAATCATAAATGGTGTTTTTGAAAGGACGACAAATACTAAATAGAGCCGTCATTGCTAACAAAGTGGTTTATTGGATCAAAAAGAAGAAGGAAAAGGCTGCCCTTCTTAAGATGGACTTTCAAAAAGCCTTTGACTTAGTAGACTAGACTTTCTTGATTGGACTCTTGGCCAATAAGCTTCAGTAAGAAGTGGACACAATGGATAAACAGTTGTATCTCCACTGCCTCACTCTCAATTTTGGTAAATGGATCTCAAATAAACCTTTAAAAATGCATAGAGGCCTTAGACAGAGTGACCCCTCTCACTGATCCTTTATAATTGTTACCAAGGTCTTCAACCATTTACTTACACAAGCTGAGTAATTGGGCCCTTTCATTGACATCCGAACTTCTCACCAACATTCACCATCTGTCAACTTAACACATATTCAGTATGCCGATGACCTTTGTATCTTTTGCAAAACAAAAGATGAAGGACTTCAAAATGTAAAGCAAGTACTGAGAACCTTTCAACTTCTGTTAGGGCTAAAAATTAATTTTCACAAAAGTGCTATGGTAGGAATAAGGGCCGAACCAACATGGTCTTCTCAAATAGGCTCTGCTCTCAGCTACAAGTCCAGTCATCTCCTAGTAAAATACCTGTGTATCCCTTTAGGTGGGAACCCTAGAGCCTACGGTACTTCGAAATCAATCAATGAAAGCATTCAAACCTGGCTAACTTCTAGAATGCCAACCTTCTCCCATGTGTTAGTTGTGCAGTACTCATCAAATCTATCCTTTTAGGTCTCCCATAGTACTACCTCTTCGGTTTTGAAATGCATCCCAAAGTTGCCAACAAAATAATCCAATTTGAATGAAACATCTTTTGAGGAGGCTTATCTGGATCTAGAAAACAAGCTATTAAGTGGAGTACCTTGAATTACCAAAAGACTTGTGAGGCATGGGAATCTTTACACTTTTCAATTGAAACTCTGCACTACTTTTTAAATAATGATGGCGATCCAATGTTAAAGATTTCCCCTTGTGGAAGACAATAATTTAAGCCAAATATGGACCTAGCCAAAGACTCTCCATTTTAACCACACCGGTATCAAACGAAGGCCTCTGGAATGTCATATATTCTATACACATCACCTCTAATTCCATTTCCTTCATCTTCACCTCGAGACTACAGTACTAAGCTGCATAGGGTGATAAAACTATTTTTTTGATACACACATGGCTAGGTGATTTTTTGTGCAAGGACAGGTACCCAAAATATTTTTCCATTTTAGCACAACAACACTCTACCAAAGATCATATGGGCTTTTGGGATAATATTACATAGCACTAGAACCTTGTTTGGTGTCATAGATTATTTGGCTGGGAAGCCAATATTCGGCTAGCACTTATTCCCGACTTACAGGAAGCTTCTTTCTGCCCTATTGATCAAGACGTCTTAACTTGGCAGCATGATTTGAAAGCGATTTTCCTAGCCAATTCCTTCCACAGGGCTCCAATTTTGGCATTAGGTAGTCTAACTGCAAATGAGATGAAAGGTTTCTAGTGCGGACTTGTCTCTCCTAGAATTGAGTTACTTGCTTGTTTGGCTCTTCTTGAGAAACTAAACACAAAGGAGAGATTAGTAAGAAGTGGAATACTTGACATCAACCAGATCCATTATTCCTTTTGCTTGACTAACAACGAATCGTGCATTAGTTTATTTCTTACTTACAAGACCTCATGGACTTTTTGATCTACAATCATGCACTAGTGGGTAAGTTTATTTCTTACTTGTAGGGCCTCATGGAGTTTTTGGTGCACAACCATGCACTGCTGGGGAAACACCCTTACATGCCCAAACAACTTAAGAGATCTCTTCTAGCAATGGCAATTCCCTTTCATTGAAGGCCCAACTAGGAAAGCTTAGCTTATGACCTATTTTGTTTCGTTTATTTGGGAGTCTTGGAATGCACTTATTTTTTTAAACTCACTTCCTCATTAGTTTTAGGTCCTTGATAACATAATACTTAGGATTATCTCATGGTTTGAAGTACTTGTTAGATGTCCTAGAATTTTGATTCATCATTGCATGGAGGACCCTGTTGGGCCATCCAAAGTGCTATGCCTTCTAAGCTTAGAGTTTGGCATGATTGTGATCTTTCCTTCTTATCAAGATCAACCATTCCTCAGTTGCGGGACCATCCTCGAAGGTAGGCTTTGTGTTTATATGGTTTTGATCAAGGTGCACAACTCAATTTGACATTGAAATTTATGATGTTTTACTTTACTGCTTCCATTAAAGAACCTTTGTAACCTTAAGGATCTCATCCTCTTCTTACTTATCAAAAAGAAAAAAAAAAAAAGGAGGAGCATTTGAATAGAACACACACGCTCGCCTCATGCCCTATGATGAGATTATACAAAACTTCAAGCATTGGGATTGTTGTGATTCAAAGCTTATGTTTCGAAGTCAAACAAAACTTTAATTCTATTTCAAAGAATATTGGGTCCAATTCCACTTAGAAAACTGGCTTTCCACAAAAGGACCTATTGATGCAGCACCAAAAAGAAAATCAATTGAGAATGGAGGATTTGACAGCCTTCCTTTAAATTTTTATTGCAAAAACTAATAAGAAATAAAGGAAAAAAATTCTTAATCTCGATTTTCTTACTCGAGAATTAGAAAGGGAAAAATAATTTAAAAATCTAGATAAAAAACTGAATGAAAACTACAGCTTCCTTCTATTTATAAAGGAGCTTTACTTGCTAAACTTAATGTCTTAGTCGCCCATCCCCCACCCGCCTAGATATAGGCTGCATCATCCTCCTCGGCCTAGATAGAATTTTCCCTTGAATTTGACCCCGATAGTCTTCTTGGCGGATGAAGATGGCCACATGGAAAATCAAAGGCTCCCAGCTTACGTATTGAAGTGCTCAGATATGGGGTTATACTAATTGGCACTTGTGATGGTGGTTGAGTGGATGATATTTTTGGTGGAGCAAATGGCATCGCTTGAACTTGGATCGTTGATGCTACATGGATGTGGGTAAGGTGGAGGCAGGCGGGTGACAGTGAATTTAGTCTTGGATTCAACATCCTCGAGTTTCTCCTCATCAAAGATGGGCTCCTAAAAGAGCTTGATGGCGAAGAAAAGTCATAAAGAGGTTCACCATCCATTATCATTTTTCTTGGTTGGGGGGGTGGGGGGGAGGGGACCTCAGTGGGCTGGTGGTGATGATGGTTGTGAGGCCAAAAGAGGTCATGGTGATGGTGGTACTCGAGTTAAAGAGGTGGTAAAGTGATGACTCGCTATTTGCTCGATCATAGACGTTTCTGGCAGCTGGGCCATCCTGGATTTGAGCCAGAGACCTCCTCTACGCATTTCACTGCTCCACCGAAAATTCGACACATTATCTGTAACATCTATGTATCTCGTAATTTCAAATCAACAGAGTGCCTATCCTACCTCCTCTACCTTCTTGATAGGGTTGATGCCCGAGCGGTTAAAGGGGATGGACTGTAAATTCGTTAACAATCACAAACATTTTTTTGACGGCGTCGAGTGGAAGGGCCGTCACTCAACGGATATCACCAATTTTAACGATGATTGTTGTGGTGGTGAGGCCATGAAGGACGATCGACGGTGGTGGTTGCCAAAGCTTGCCTCTATGCATACCATGTAATCCTCACATCGAGCACAAGTTCAAGATAAATGATGAAGCTTGATAACTGCTTGCTCCAACCTCCACTCGATTCACCAGAATCTTGCTTCTATCTCTTTGGACCTCCTGTTGTTCTGGAATTGAAGGTCTTTCTCGTACACGTCTCTGACGATGGCATATCTTTGTCACATACAGGCCATCACAGCAAACGTTCTAAGCATTGATACCAACTGATACAGCACCAAAAAGAGAATCCATTGGGAACAGAAAGATTCAACAACCTTCCTCTGAATTTCTATTGCAAAAGCTAATAAGCAACAAAGGGAAATTTTTTTTATCTCAATTCTCTTACTAAAGAATTAGAAAGAACAAAGTAATTAAAAAATCTAAATATAAAACTGAATGAAAACTCTAATCAACTTCTTTCTATTTATGGAAGAGATTTCCTAGCTAAACTTAAAGTCTTAAATAAATCAATATAAAAACAAAATCAAAACAATTTTATTTAAATGCATCTCTTATCTTCAAGATAATTAAAATAGCGATAAATCTAACAATTCTAGCTAATCTGCATCTTCCCAACTAGAAAACTCCTGTGTGGATCAGAACTCTTAGTTAACCATCCCCTTACCTGCCAAGATACGAGCTGCATCATCTTATGAAGGAAAAAAAGAAAAAGAAAAAAGAGCTTGAAAATGGATGGAATTAACCAGGCTAGGAGGCATCATGAGTATGTTTTTAGTTTAATTAGGATTTAAATTAAGGTTTTTTAAATCTTAACTAAATTTATGTCATTTGCTTGATTAATATTTTAGTTATTAGGAGTTATTTTACTAAATTATGTAACTAGGATTAGTGTTTTGAGTTATATTAGAATTAATCTGGTGGGTCTTAAGTTATACAAGGTTTAGTTTGGAGTTTTAAATTATATTAGATTTAGCCATTCTTTAGTTGCTTATAAATAGCCATTAGTTGTTATTTTAGAAAACTTTTGACTAATTGAATAGGATCAGGAATGAAGTCATAAGAGGCAAATTAGGCATGGCCCCGACATGTTAGTACGAGACCAATCACTACCCCAGTTAGGAGATGCGAACAACTCCAAACTATGCTTGAAAGGAGAGGGAGAGGTAGGCCAAAAAGATATGGATGGAGACAACCCAACACGACCTCAACTGCCTAAACCTATAGGAGGAGATGGCCTTAGATAGAGATCAATGGAACGCTAGTATAAGGGTAGCCGATGTAGGGCGTAGAGTACAAAAGTATATTTTTGCTAGCAGTAGTGCCCCTAGGCTTATATGTCTACTTGTTTTACTTGATATGTTCGGGAGTTAGTTTATTGCTTATTGTTTTGCTTATTGCCTATTGCTGCTTCTTGCTTCTGGCCTAGGCTTGCTCTGGGCCGTTGTGTTTATACTCTTATGCTGTAATGCTTTATACTTTATATTTGTAGGAAGTCATGCTTTTGTGCGTCTCAGGTTGGGGGTCCTCGAAAACAGCCTCCCCCTGGATCAGTTGTTGTTATTTGATTAATTGAATAAATTTGATGAGTTTCATATTTTGAGTTGATCTTTGTACTTTTATTTTGAATGAGTTCAATAAAATTACATAGTTCTTCTAAAGGCAGCTACTCAGGTATTCGCAGAATAAACGAGTTTAGTCGATCTCTCTCAATCCGACATCATTAGGTACGATCAACGGGTTAGAGGTTCTGTATTCTTCCCACTAGGCATAATCCAGGTTTGAGGATACAAGTTGGATCTTTAGATCGAACTGCATCAGTTTGTATTAGAGTGATGGCTATTGGGAAAAAGTAACTCTAATGCCGAATGTTTGGTTCACAGTTCTCAACTATGGTCACAACAAAAACACCTATTAGAGTACTTAGAGTGGGAGACTCCTCTCTGTATCTAAGCGCCCAGTCAGAGAGTCACGCTTCGTGGCATTTCACATGCGAGAGCTCCCAGGAATAGGATTATCTTTATAAATTTATTTTCTCTAATATCAGACGAATTTCAAAAATTCTCCCCAATTGTATAAAGTTTATGCAACGGAAAGAGTTTAGAACTCATAATTCTAAACCTAAGATTGATTTAAAATTCATAATTTTAAATCTACATATCTAAATTTATAATTTAAATCTACAGATTGAATTCTTAATTTAGATCTATAAGCCTTTTACTCTAATACATTCATAACAATAAATAAACTTAAATCAGTATAATAACAAATACTGTAAATAAATAGAAAAGTGAAAACTAAAAGTGAAGGAAAGAAGGCGTAACTGGAATTACTCCAATGCAAGAATACCAAAAATAAAATAATCTTCAGAACAGAACCAAAATTGAGACCCCGTGATCTTCTACACAATAACCTTGAGCTGCCCAGCGGGTGGGCTATGAAAAATATTAAACTGCGAAAAGAAAGTTTTTAACGGAAAATTTTCTCTCAAATTAGGTCTTCGGAACAATTCCAGAAATCCAAAAATTTATATTCAATTCAATGCCAAACCTCTGAATAGGTACCTTTATTTATAGTAGGCTACCATAGCAAAAATTATTCAAAAACGGATGTGGGATTCGTTGATATCGAAATCAGTTAAGAAACAAAAAGCATCATTTAAGCATTAAAAAGGACAAAGCGCTGCGTTTCATGAACTGGGCAAAACGCACGTGTTACTGCCAACCACCATGTGCAACGTGTCGTGTCCTGATTGGCCACAACCCATGCACGTGGATCCGGCCCAAGACGTCGCGCACTGGTTGGCCCATCCCCAAATAAACGGATAGTGGCCATGTGCGCATTTTTTTTTTTTTTAACTTTATTTGCCACATGTAAAAATTCATCTTATGAATTTAATTTTTCAAAAAATTATTTTATTTTATAATTTTAAATTTTATATATCTCATGAATAATGTTTGGCAAAATTAAATTTACCCATCTCATGGATAAATAATTCATCTCAAGAATTCTTGCGCAAGAATTTCAGGGACAATTTAAATCCGGCTCCAAATGGGTTAAATTAATCATCTCATGAAATAATTTAATTACTATTTAATGAGACTTAATCCACTAAATAAATCTCACTGTACTCCAGACTTAAACTATTTATTCAATTTTTTCGTAATAGACTGTATTGATAACAACAATCCCTCCACTAGATGTCCATGACAAAGGATAAATATAACTACTACCATTATCTTTCTCACAGCTTCTCCAATAGTTACTGAGACCTTTTACTGAATAATTCATTTATAATTGAACATATTCATAGTGTAAATTCAAATGTCAAACACTTGGAATATTTGGCTAAAGTTTTTGAACTATTCAAATATTTGTGAATCAACTAAGGTGACATCTGTATCTCATAAGAGACTGTAGATTTCCTATTGAATACCTGATCTTTGTCACATTTCATGCCGCTACCTAGTGCACGTAGGAATTTAGTAATGCGTTTAGACCTTACTTATAGTACACCAAAGTAACTAACGCTTCATGCACAAGTCCAGAATACTATCAAGATTTAGAGTCGTCGTTCAAACGGTACAAAATGAATGACTCATCTCCGATAGTAGTCTAGAAACAAGCAACTCACATGGTCCAACTCAGTGTGCCAATCTTATTAAACACACAAATGTAAGGATCACCATCCATGTGACCAAGACAAGTCATCTAAAGTGTCATGTTGTAATCTCAGCATACAAGTGGTCTAAACTTATCTTTGACTACGAGTCTTTCAAGCAACAATCCATACCATTTGTTCCAAGCCTATCTGTGGGTTAATCTCATAAATCACTTAGAACAAACATGTAAGTTGGAGTCTGAGGACTACACCCATGTTATGGATGTTTCCAAAAAGAAAATCACATGCAGTATAAATGCTCACTTACACAAATTTAACAAGAAAATAACTGAAACTTTAATTTTATTCTTTAATAAAATAATATTAACAGTATAAATCTTGACTTTAGGACACCATTCCTAACAATCTCCCACTTGTCTTAAATCCAATTTATTATAAACTTTATATTCATCCTCTCTATTTATGAACCACGGGTCTAGTAAAGTCAAGGTCTTATTAAAGTCAGCCACTTCATTTGAACCTACATGCCCCTCTTTGTAGCTTTTGAAGCTACAATGTATTTAGCTTCTATGGTGAAGTCAGGAATACAACCCTGCTTGACATTTTTCCTACTAATGGCACCTACTCCAAGGGAAAAGACATACCCAGACATCGTACATCTAGTATATCTATCTTACTAGAAGTCTGAATTCGTATAGCCAACTGGAACTAGCTCACCAAAGCATTACAGCTGATAACACCCATACATCATTCCTAATGAGTAGTATATCATCGACGTACAATACGAAGAAAGTATCTATTTTCTCTTGATGTCGTCTGTACACAGATGGTTCATCAACCAATTGCTCAAAACCATAAGACGTAATCGCTTCATTGAATCTAATATTCGATGAGCATGATGCTTACTTCAGTCCATACATGGACTTCTTCAGTTTGCATACAATATGCTCCTGATTTTTGCCGACGAAACTGTCTGGTTGCACCATATAGATGTTTTCTTTAAGACGACCATTCAAAAAGGGCCGTTTTGACTTCCATTTGCCAGATCTCATAATGAGCTGCAATGGATTAGAAGTATCCTTATGAACTTTAGCATGGCTACTGGTGAGAAGGTCTCATCATAAGAAATTCCTTTCTTTTGGGTAAAACCCTTAGCAACCTGTCTTGCCTTGAAGGTCTTGACCTTCCTGTCCGCTCCTCTTTTCCTTCTTGTAGACCCATTCACAACCAATGAGTTTAATGCTAATAGGCACCTCTACAAGATTGCAGATCTAATTAAAATACATATATCCTAACTGAGATTCCATTGCTAAAACCTATTGGTCAACATCTTTGTCCTTAACTGCCTAATTGTAGCTGAGAGGATCAGATTCAATGTTACGGTCAACCATTAAGGCTCCCGCCATAAACTTGTCAGGTGTCCTGACAATCCTCCCACTACACTTAAGCTCTCGTGTACTTAGAACATTCTCAACCTTAATAGTAGGTGCATCTCATGCATCTACTGCATGTCGAGTAGTGTCTAGCTATTCAGAATTAATGTCATTTTCTTTTATTCTTCTAACACTATTTTGTTTTTACTTTTGTAGTGTACTACAAAATCCTCCTTTAAAAATTTTTGCATACTTACAAAAACCCTTTTGATTAGAAAGATTGTAGAGAAAACCACACTTGTTCTTTTGGGATAACCCCCAAAAAATATTGGTAAAGTAGCATAACTCATCATGGACCTTACCACCTCTAACGATGTCCTATTCCTTCTTTCTGCAACACTATTCTACTACAGTGTACCCGCAGCAGAATGCTGAGATCTTATCCCATTTGCAATTAGGAAATCTAGAAACTTACTAGAAAGATATTCACTATCTCGATCTGATCGAAGTGACTTAACTTGTTTACTTAATTTCTTTTCAACTTTAGCTTTGTACTCATTGAACTTTTCAATAGAGTCCAATATCTCATTAGGTAAACATATATACACCGTAAGTAGTCATCATTAAATTAGATGAACTACTCATACCCACCTCTTGTCTGAACATTCATTGGTCCACATACATATGTGTGAACTAGCTCAAGCAAGTCACCAACCCTATTGCCTTTACTCTTAAAGACAAACTTGGTCAGCTTTTCATTCTATGCTAAATTTGCAAACTAGTAATGATCTTAAGTCTAAAGCCTTTATCAGTCCATCTTTCACCAATCTTTGGATCCTGTGAGAATTAGTGTGACCTAAACATTGGTGTCATGTATAGGCATTATCCTTTCAAGGTGTTTTCTTTTAGGAGATCGAACAAGTGAGCTTGTGTTAGATTCCTTTAAACAAATATGAGAGTTTTGATCAATAAACAAAATGAATAAACCATTTATAAAGGTATATTTTGCAAATTTATTTCATGTATTAAAAGGTTCATAATCTAAATCAACTGAATAATAATTATTCATAAAACGAGATATAGAAATCAAATTCCGTTGTAGAGTAGCTACAAATAAATAACCTTTTAAATAAAAAAACTCTAGCACTAAAGATCAAGCTAACATCTCCTGCACTTAAGACCACTACTCTTGTACTGTTTCTGACCATCAGGTACAGCTCCCCATCATGCAGCCTTTTGGTAAGCCTGAGCCCTTGTAACATATTGCAGGCATGGTCAGTTGAACCTAAGTCTACACGCTAGGAACTTGATGGACTCTCAACTATGCATGGCTCAACTAAGTGAGATACCAATATATCTTCATCAGATGGCTTAGTAGTCTTTATAAGAAGAGGAGCTAAGTACTTAGTGTAGTTTTTCATCCAATGGCCAGTCTTCATGCAAAAGAAACACTTTCCTTTTTCCGAATTCTATATGGATTTCGTTGCTACAATAGCAACCTTGCCCTTTCCTTTCTAGTAGGTCCCTTGTGAGCAATAACTAAGTCTAACTTATTTTTCCCAGGAAAAGTAATTTGGTCCAACGAGTTCATTATGCATTAGTAATCAAGTGAAGTTTACCAGTCTTATCCATTTCAAAATACTATAAATGCAAACATTCATGTAACTGTCTAACAAGAGTTATGTATAATGCAGTGATATCTATTCTTTTAATTTAGCATACGCAATAAGTAAGATATCCACCAAACTGTACTATCATGCATACAATGATAATCCAAACACACCACTCCTTACTCCCCAGCAGCGGGATCGTACAAAGCTAGCTCGGGTGAGAACTATTCTAAATTAACATGTTTTCTTATAACTCTTACTAGACATAATTAACTCACTACTTTACTTTAGTTTCTAACATAACACAACAGAGCTTCTTGGGGAGGCTAATGCATCATGCTAGTCAACTGTAAACCATTACGTAAACCTCCATACAAATAAACGTAATACCCGACGGCAGCACGGTCACATTGCTTCTTTGCACTTTGGTTTATCCTAGTAGAAGTCTAACCCTGTAATCTACGAACCAACATCCTCTGCAGAGAGGTCTACTAATCTACTATACTGCTAGACCGGTAATGGAGACCATAAGGCTACAACAATTGAAATCTCGCTCCCACTTGATTTTTAAAACTAGCAGTTTTTAATTAACTTGCATTTACAACATGGATTATCGCATAACCCCCTTCAAAATCTCATTCTAAAATTAACCAAAATTAATTAACTAATTTATTCAAAATATTATCATTTTATAACATCGATTATATCATAATCTTACTTTAGAATCTAAATCTAAATTTATTCCAAAAAATTAATTAATTAATTTTACTTTAAAAAACGGTACCATAAATTATCTCATAACATATTCTTTAGAATCTCATTACAAAATTAGTTAAATTAATATCAATTAATTAAAATTTTTAAATTTAAACAACACCAAAATTTAGATTATCTTATAATCTATTATTAAAATCTAATTCTAAAATTAAATAAGCTTGGACTATTTTAGAATCATATCCCGTACTCTATTTTAAAATCTTATGCTAAAATTAAATTAATTAACATAATTAATATTTATTTTTAAAATAATATTGACTTAGACTATTTGATGGTCTATTTTAGAATCTTTTTCTAAAATAATTTAAAATAACTATTATTTAAAATAACACTGATTTACAACTTAGATTATCTCATAATTTAATTTAGAATCTCATTCTAAAATAAAATTAATTAATAAAGTAATTAATTTATAATTATTGTGTAAACTAGTAAATAAATCTTTTTAACAATGGTTGAGGTTAACATCAGCATGATGTCAGCGCTAACGAGTGCTGACGTCACGTTAGAATTTTTTTAATTATAAATTTTTTAACTAAAAAAATAATTGCAGAAATCGTATCAACACATGCATAATCATATTATACAAATATTATAATCGCTAGTTTATAGATTGATAGATTTGAATTAACGATTAATTCATTAACGAATTAAAAAATTTAAATCAATATCCTAAATAATCTAATTAGCTATTAATTTTTTAATGATTTAAACAATTTAAACCGTTACTTTAAATAACCCAATTAACTATTAACTCTTTTAAAGATTTAAAAATTTTAAATCGCTATTTAAGAAAAACTTTCCTTCTTAATAAAATATCTGCTTTATTAAATCGCAAATCTATTTATTTTGATCTTATTATACCTATTTATATATATTATGAAAGTAATCAAATACTGGTTCTGATTCCAATTGTTGGGAAAAAGCAACTCTGATGCCGACTGTTGGGTTCACAATGGTCACAATAAAAGGCACCTATTAGAGCACTTAGAGTAGGTGACTCTTCTCTCTACCTAAGCCTCCAGTCGAGGAGTCACGTTTCTTGACACCTCACGTGCCAGAGCTCCTAGGAATAGGGTTGCCTCTATAAATCCCTATGCTCTAATACTGGCAGTTGGGACAAATTTTAAAAATTCTCCCCAGTTTTATAAAGTTCAAGTAGCAGAAGGAGTTTGGAATTCATAATTTATAAACCTAGGGTTGATTTAAAATTCAAAATTTTAAATCCACATATCTAAATTCATAATTTAAATCTATAGATCCAAATTCTTTATTTAGATCTACAGGCCTTTTACTCTAATACATTCGTAATAGTACATAAATTTAAACAGGTATGATAACAAATATTGTAAATAAATAGAAAAGCGAAAACTAAAAGTAAAGGAAAGAAGACGTACCTGGAATTGCTCTAATATAAGAATACCAGAAAGAAAATAATCTTCAAAAGAGAACTAAAATCGAGACCTCGGGATCTTCTACGCAATGACCTCGAGCTGCCCGGAGGGTGGGCTCCGAAAAAGATTAAACTGTGGAAAGAAAAATTTCAATGAAAAATTTTCTCTCCAATTAGGTCTCCGAAACAATTCCAGAAACCCGAAAATTTATATTCAATTGAATGCCAAACGTCTGAATAGGTACCTTTATTTATAGTAGGCTACCAGCACGAAAATGACTCAAAAATGGATCTGGGATTCGCTAATATCCAAACCAGTTAAAAACCAAAATGCATCGTTTAAGTATTAAAAAGAATAAAGCATTGCGTTTCATGAACTGGGCAAAACACTCGTTTTACTACCAATCACCGCGCGCCACTTGTCGCGTCTTGATTCCAACCCAGGGCCACCCAATGCACAACACGTGTCGTGCATTGGTTGGCCCAACGGCAAATACGCGGATCATGGCCCTATGGGCATTTTTTTTTTTT
Organism: Simmondsia chinensis; assembly: GCA_018398585.1. Taxonomy (NCBI): domain Eukaryota; kingdom Viridiplantae; phylum Streptophyta; class Magnoliopsida; order Caryophyllales; family Simmondsiaceae; genus Simmondsia; species Simmondsia chinensis. The sequence continues at coordinate 21,149,728 of JAGTTD010000006.1, read as the reverse complement.
TTTCTGCCTTGTTTTGCACATGTAAAAATTCATCTTTGCGGGAGCCCTTGGAGGCACTAGGTTTGTTGTTATTGTTGTTGTATTCATATCATGAATAATATTGGCAAAATTAAATTTGCCCATCATATGGATAAATAATTCATCTCATGAATTATTTAATATTTTTTCAATGATAATAAATACAGAGGCTTGCATAGGGACCTCAAGGACAATTCAAACTCATCTCTAAATGGGTTAAATTAATCATCTCATGAAATAATTTAATTACCATTTAATTAGATTTAATTCCACAAAATAAATCTCACTGCACTCAAAACTTAAACCATTTATTCAATATTTTCCTAATAGACTGTATTGATAACAACAACCCTTCCACTAGATGTCCATGACAAAGGATAAATATAAATACTACTGTTATCCTTCTCATAGCTTCTCCATGACAAATGATAAATATAAATACTACCATTATTCTTCTCATAACTTCTCCATTAGTTACCGACTCGCCCTTCACTGAAAAATTCATTTATACTTGAACACATTTACAGTATAAATTTCAAATGTCAAACACTTGGAATACTTTGCCCAAAGTTTCCGAACTATTCAAATATTTGCTAGTCAACTAAGGGGACATAGTCTATTTTATAATCTTATTCTAAAATTTAATTAATAAAATTTAACTTTTATTTTAAAAATAAAATTAACTTAGACTATTATATAGTCTATTTCATAATCTTATTCTAAAATAATTTTAAATAAATTTTATTTAAAATATACTGATTCACAACTTAGATTATCTTATAATCTAATTTAGAATCATATTCTAAAAAAAATTAATTAATAAAATAATTAATTTGATTATTATGTAAATCAGTATTGATGTCTACATGTCCAAATAAAAAAAACCTTTTTTTAACACATTAAAATAATTAATTTTAAAAAAATTAATAATTGAACCGAATCTTATTAGATCAACTTTATCCAATTTTGAAAAATTAATTGAATCTAATCTCATTAGACTTATTTTATCCGATTTCATAAAAAATAAATAAATCTAATCCCATTAGATCAATTTTTTCTGATTTCATAAATCATGACTGAAAATATATAATCTTATTATAAGAACAACATAATCACAAATTTATAGGTTGTTCCGAATTAACGATTAATTCATTAATGATTTAAACAATTTAAATCGATACTTTAACTAAACTAGTTAACTATTAACTCTTTTAACCGATTTAAATAATTTAAATTGTTATATTAAAATAATATAATTATCAATTAATTCCTTTAATAATTTAAATAATTTAAATTACTAATTCAAACAAGTTTTTCCTTCTTAATAAAATCTCTATTTTATTAAATCGTAAATCTATTTATTTTGATTTTATTATATCTAGTCATATTTATTATGAATGTAATTAGAGGCTGGCTCTGATTCCAATTATTGGGAAAAGATATAAATTTTGTTGAAAAAATAAACTCTGATGCCGACTATTGGGTTCATAGTTCTCAACTATGGTCACAACAATAGGCACCTATTAGAGCACTTATAATAGGGGACTCTTCTCTCTACCTAAGCTCAAGGTCGGAGAGTCACACTTCGTGACACCTCACGTGCGAGAGTTTCCGGGAATAAGTTTATCTCTATAAACCCTTTGCCCTAATATTATGTCACGAGCTCGACTTGCCCTGCGCTGCGACATTGTCATGACATTGTCTTAGGCCCGTGTTCTTTTACCTCAGCAGCAGCCCAGTTCGTGTTAAGAAGCAGCCAGCCCATGTCCTTGGTCTGTGTCCAGTGTCGGCCCAGTTCACGCCCTGCCAGTGTCCAGTGCCAACCCAATTGCGTCCCAGCTCACTGTCTGGGTCCAGACGCAGGTCCAGCCAGGCCCAAGGAGCGCGCCCCCCAATCCAGCCCAACATTCAGCTCAAGAACAGCAATACAAGGTGCCAGCTGTCCCTTCCAGAACATTCCAGCAGCTTCTAGAAGCAGCCAGCTCACCATTATTAGATCTTATCCATATTTTCAGCACTAGTAGATAATTCCATATATTTAGGATATTTTCCAAATATTTTAGGATAATTTTCAGATATTTTCTAGATATTTCTAGATATTTTACCTTGTTTTTCAGCTATAAATAGAAGGTTGTAATGAAGAGGTGGGCATCCAATGAAAATATATGAAATCTATCTTTCTCATCTCACTTTCTTCCTCTTTACTCTCATCTAATTTCACCTTTTTTTCTCTCATCTAACTCTATCTCTTAATCAATTTATCACTTCCAAGGTTGCAACCGTGACCTTGAACCCTTGTCACAACCCGAGGTAGTGACATTTTGGTATCAGAGCTACGTTACGATTACCAAGCTGGCCATAACCTGCAATCAAGCCACAGCCGCCATGTCCTCGTCGGAAGAGACTAATGAGTCCAATGAACGACTATCCAACATTGAGAGGGTGTTGGAAAGGCTGGAGGCTAAATTCCAGAACCAAGATAAGATCAATGCGGACAGTAGATCGACCATTGAGTCCTTGTCGGAGACAATCCAACGCTTGTTGAAAGCCCAAGATAAAAGGGCAGTTGAGGAACCGGAGGAGGAAAGAAAGAGGAACCCAAGAGGTTATGTGTGGGTAGGAGGACCAGGGGTGGTGCCACAACCAGATCAAACAACGAAGCCAAGGAGTGGGGAAAGAGTCCAACCTCGTCCCATGGAGGAAGGAGAGCATAGCCGCCACAATGGTAACTCAAGAGCTTGTGCCTCACACTACAACCTAAGGCTTGAGTTTCCAAGGTTGATGGGACCAACCCAAGGGCTTGGGTGAGGAAATGCTACAAGTACTTCCGGTGGTACCAAATAGCAACGGAGGAATGGATCAACATTGCGTCAAACCATATGCACGACCAAGGAGATGTTTGGTTCCATGCCTTGGAACTACAACACCCCAACATGTCATGGCCATTCGTTGTCGATGAATTGTGCAAGTGGTTTGGGGACAAATCGCTCCAAGATGTGGTAGAAGAGTTCAACAAGGCTACGCAAACCGGGTCCGTGGAAGAATACCAGACTCGTTTCGTTGAGCTTAAAGGCTGGATGCTCTTTTATCATCCTTCCTTGAGTGAGGCCTATTTCGTTTCAAGCTTCATAAGTGGCTTGAAGCCAGCATTAAGAGCTTCAGTTAAAGCCAACCACCCACCCGACCTCAGCTCGGCATTTGAACAAGCCAGGCTGCAGGAAATTGCTATCATGGAGATCAAGAACGCCACTGGGTTCAAACCAGGAACATTTAAAGGAGGCATGCTAGCATCGAGTGCCAAGTCCGTCACCTCGTTTAGGACGGGACAGACCGTACCGTTCCAAAGCAGCGCCCCAGCACAAACTACCGTGTCAAAACCTGGAACAGCCAAGAGTGGGTCCGTGGCGTCCAACGGGACCTACCCTCCACGACGCGAGCCCGGGCTATGTTATAGGTGTCATGAGAAATATTTTCCAGGACATATTTGCAAAAATAAGCAATTGCAAAGCATGGAAGGACAAGAAGAAGTAGAAGAAGAATAGGAAGACGTGGAGGAAGAGGCGCCCCAAGAAGAAGGTGAAGGAACCATGGAGATTTCATTAAATTCGTTATCCAGGGCGCATCACCCACAACACGCTACGATTGAAAGGCTTTATCAAGAAACGGGCTGTCACCATCCTGGTAGACAGTGGCAACACTAATAGCTTCATGGACGCACAAGTTGTCCAAGAGTTGAGGCTTGACATGGTGCCAATGGTTGTCATGACAGTGATCGTGGCAAACGGGGAAAGCCTAGTTAGCTATCAAAAGTGTGACCAGCTGAAATGGAAGGTCTAAGGGACCGTGTTCACGGATGACTTTAGGATATTGGAGTTAAGGGGGAGCGACATGGTTCTAGGCATTGATTGGCTACAATGCTATGGGCCGGTCACCATTGACTTCACTAACTTAAAATTCTCATGTGTCAGGAACGGGAAGAGGGTGCACTTGCAAGGCACAGCTGAGCAAGTGACCTTGCATTCCATTTCCGCGAAGGGCATCAAGAAATTTTTGAAGAAGAAGGTGGGAAGCGTAATGGGACATTTCTTTATGGCCACCGCCATTGAGGAGAATGAGGAGTGGATTCATTCGGCCATAGCTAACTTATTGCACAACTATGAGGACGTGTTCGAGGCACCAAGTGCACTTCCTCCGGAACGCACACATGATCATGGCATTCCAACCATTCCGGGGTCCAATCCCATGAATGCCTGACCTTACCGGTACCCACATAGTCAAAAAAATGAGATAGAGAAGCAAGTGCGCGAGATGCTAGCCTCTTCCATCATTAGGCCTAGCAAGAGTCCATTCGCATCCCTGGTGTTGCTTGTGAGAAAAAAGGATGGCACTTACCGATTTTGTGTCGACTACCAACAGCTCAATAGCATCACCATCAAAGACAAATTCCCAATGCCAGTTATTGATGACCTATTGGACGAGCTCAAGGGTGCTAGTATTTCTCCAAGATTGATTTGAGGGCCGGGTACCATCAGATCCGAGTTAAGGAGGAAGACCAACACAAAACCGCCTTTAGAACACACCAAGGCCATTACGAGTTCAAAGTCATGCCCTTTGGCTTGAGTAACGCACCAGCAACATTCCAGGCTTTAATGAATGAAGTATTTGTTGACTTCCTACGCAAGTTTTTGCTCGTTTTCTTCGATGACATACTCGTCTACAGCCCGGACCGGTCAGCACACGTGGATCACTTGGGCACGGTATTGGAGACGCTGCGTGCACATCATTTGTATGCCAAACACAGCAAATGCGTCTTTGGCAAGGACCGTGTAGAGTATCTTGGACATGTCATCTCCCTAGAGGGAGTAGCGACCGATTCGGGGAAGATAGAGGCCATGAAGGAGTGGCCAAAACCAAAGAATGTGAGAGCCCTCAGAGGATTTCTTGGGCTCACTGGTTATTACAGGAAGTTCGTAAAGTATAATGGGGCAATCAGCAAACCGTTGACCAACCTCCTCAAGAAGGGGGAATTTAAGTGGACAGAGAAGCCCAACAGGCGTTCGAGACTCTAAAGCAAGCCATGATCACAGCTTCGTGGTAGTGGATCGGTTCACCAAATACGCTCATTTTATGGCCCTGACACACCCTTTCAATGCTGCCAAGGTAGCCCAAATCTACCTTGATACGGTGTACCACTTACACGGACTACCCAAGCACATTGTATCAGACCGGGATGCAGTGTTCCAAAGCGTATTCTGGAGAGAGTTGCTACGACTTGCCGGGGTCGAATTAAGTATGAGAAACGCTTATCATCTTGAATCAGACGGGAAAACAGAAAGAGTCAATCAATGCCTTGAGTCGTATCTGCACGGGATGGCAATTCACCGGCCCAAACTATGGGCACAATGGCTACCGTTAGCTGAATAGTGGTACAACACGAACTACCACTCCGCACTTAAAGCCACTTCCTTTTATACACTTTATGGGTATGAGCCACACTCATTAGCCTTGGAATTTCCGTGTGACACTCGAGCAACCGCTGTAGAGGAAATGGCCAAAACGCCAAGTCATGATAAACTTGTTGAAGGAAAATCTCAAGGAAGCCCAAAACCGATACAAGCAACAAGCTGACACACATAGGACCGAGAGGAGCTTCGAAGTGGGGGACTTGGTGTACTTAAAACTTCAACCATACTGCCAAACCTCTGTAGCCATGAGAAGGAACCTTAACTTGGCCGCACGTTACTACGGGCCTTACAAGGTGATCGCTAAAGCGGGGAAGGTTGCTTATAGGTTGGCACTACCGGAAGGATCACAGGTGCACCCAGTGTTCCACGTGTCCAAACTGAAGAAAAAGCTAGGAGAAAACATGTAATTCTGTTCAGAGCTACCAAGTTTAGATCAAGAAGGCAATCCGGAGGTAGAGCCTCAAGCCGTACTGAAGCAAAGAACTATAATACGTAAAGGGCACAAAGTCAAGCAAGTGCTGATTCAGTGGAAAGACATGCCAGAAGAGAACGTCACTAGGGAGGATTGGGCCTTCATCAAGGGCCAGTTTCCCGACTATGATTCTTGAGGACAAGGATCGTTTGAAGCGGAGGGCAATGTCACGAGCTCGACTTGCCCTGCGCTGTGACATTGTCATGACAATGTCATGACATTGTCTTAGGCCCGTGTTCTTTTACCTCGGCAGCAGCCCAGTTTGTGTCAAGCAGCAGCCAACCCGTGTCCTTGGTCCGTGTCCAGTGCCGGCCCAGTTCACGCCCTGCCAGTGTCCAGTGCCGGCCCAGTCGAGTCCCAGCTCACTGTTTAGGTCCAGACGTAGGTCCAGCCAAGCCTAAGGTGCGCGTCCCCCAATCCAGCCCAACATTCAGCTCAATAATAGCAGTACAAAGTGCCAGCTATCACTTCCAGCACATTCCAACAGCTTCTAGAAGCAGCCAGCTCACCATTATTAGATCTTATCCATATTTTCAACACTAGTAGATAATTCCAGATGTTTAGGATATTTTCCATATATTTTAGGATAATTTTCAAATATTTTCCAGATATTTCTAGATATTTTACCTTGTTTTTCAGCTATAAATAAAAGGTTGTAATGAAGAGTTGGGCATCCAATGAAAATATATCAAATCTATCTTTCTCATCTCACTTTTTTCCTCTTTACTGTCATCTAATTTCACCTTCTTTCTCGCATCTAACTCTATCTCTTAATCAATTTATCACTTCCAAAGTTGCAACCGTGACCTTGAACCCTTGTCAATACCCGAGGTCATGACATACTAGTTATTGGGGTGAATTTCAAAAATTCTCCTTAAAGTTTACGCAGTGGAACAGGTTTAGAATTCATAACTCTAAACCTAGAATAGATTTAAAATTCTTAATTTTAAATCTACTAACTTAAATTAATAATTTAAATTAACAGATCTAAATTCTTAATTTAGATCTACAGGACTTTTACTCTAATACATTTATAACAATGCATAAACTTAAACAGGCATTATAAAGAATATTATAAATAAATATAAAAGCGAAAACTAAAAAAAGAAGGAAAGAAGAACATACCTGGAATTGCTCCAATTATAAAGAATACCAAAAAAATTGAGACCGTGCGATCATCTACGTAATGACCTCAAACTCCCCAGAGGGTGGGCTCCGAAAAATATTAAACTGTGGAAAGAAAAATTTCTGCCGAAATTTTTCTCTCCAATTAGGTCTCCGAAATTATTTCAAGAAACCCTAAATATTTTATTTGATTGAATGCCAAACCTCTAGAATATGTGCTTCTATTTATAGTAGGCCACCGTAGCGAAAAATAGCAAATTTATCAATGTGGGATTCACCGGTTAACATCAAAACGCATCGTTTCGTTTAAGAGACAACTCAAAATGCCTTGTTTCACTTAAGCAAAACCCCACGTGTTTTTTGGCTTATCATCGCTTGCCACGTGGAGGCACGCAATTGGTTTGCGCTGTGTCGCGAGCTGGTTGGTTGATACGCATAGATGCGGATTGATACCTGTGCGTGTATATTTTGCCCCTTTTTTTTTTTTTTTTTTGCTCTGTTTCCCATATGTAAAAAAATTTATCTTATGAATTTTAATTTCCTAAAATTATTTTATTTGATATTTTTTAAATTTCTCATGAATAATGTTTGGCAAAATAATTTTACCTATCTCATGGATAAATAATTTATCTCATGAATTCTTTAATATTTTTTCAATGGCAATAAATACAGGGGCTTACGTAGGGACCTCAGGGACAATTTAAATCTAACTCCAAATGGGTTAAATTAATCATCTCATGAAATAATTTAATTGTCATTTAATGAGACTTAATTCCACTAGGTGAATCTCGTTGCACTTCAGACTTAAATTATTTATTCGACATCTCCCTAATAGACTATATTGATGACACCAACCCCTCAACTAGATGTCCATGACAAAGGATAAATATAACCACTACCATTATCATTCTCACAGTTTCTCTATTAGTTACTGACTCGCCCTTTACTGAATAATTCATTTATACTTGAACACATTCACAATATAAATTCCAAATGTCAAACACTTGGAATACTTTGGCCAAAGTTTTCGAACTATTCAAATTTGCAAATCAACAAAGAGGACATCTGTATCTCATAAGAGACTGTAGATTCCCTATTGAGTACCTCATCCTTGTTAAACTTCACGCCACTACCCAGTGCACATGGGATATCAGTCATGCGTTTAAACCATACTTATAGTACACCAAAGTAACTAACGCTCCATGCACAAGTCCAGAATACTCTCAAGATTTAGAGTCGTCGTTCAAACAATACAACATGAATCACTCATCTCCAACAGGAGTATAGAAACAAGAAACTCACATGGTCCAACTCAATGTACCAATCTTATTAAACATGCCAACGTAAGGATGACCATCCACACGACCAAGACAAGTTATCTAAATTGTCGCATTATAGCCTTAGCATTTAGGTGGTCCAAACTTATCTTCGACTATAAGTCTTTCAAACAACAATCCATACCGTTTTATATTTTATTTTATTTTATTTTTTGGTAAGTCAGTGTGAAAATATCATTTATGAACAAATATATGTACAAGTCTACGAGGGGCATACCCCAAGCCAAGGCCCAAGGCCTACATCAATGAATCAATCCGAAGAAAGAAATCAAAACAACGAAATCAAAAGCCAATATGGCCAAACAAAAAGGACAAAGCCAAAAAGCAAAAAATATAAAGCTAGCGCTCAATCCGCCACTCCTGCAGAAGCTGTGAGTGACGATGAGCACCACAAAGCGTAGGAGCAGCAATGAGACGGCTGCGAACCAATCCTGTGATCTCCTCAGTGACGACTGCAGAAGGCCTGGACTGGGAGCGCTGGATCCTCAGGTTACGCTCGTACCAGAGGGTGTAAACCATCGCTGAAAGACAAAGGCGGGCAAGGATCCGATCGACCCCGCGACCACGGAGTCTGGAAGCAGCCCACTGAACCATCTCATGCCAAGGAAGCAAAGGCCATGCGAAAGAGGTGCGAGAAGACACCCTGGACTAGACAGTAGCAGAGAAGCTGCAGCTGAAGAAGAGATGGCTGTGCGACTCATCATCTGACCCACACAACACACAAGTAGCCCGAACATCCTGCACTCGATGTCTCAGTAGCCTGTCAAACGTCCAAAGCCGCTCACAAGAGGCAAGCCAGAGGATGAAGGAGTGCCTCAGAATATGCAGCTGGAACCAGAGGAGATGGTGGATGGAGTCCTCCTCCCTCCGACTACGAATCATCTCCTAAGCCGACCTGGTGGAGAAGACCCCAAACGGGTCGCCCATCCACCGAACACTATCAGCTACCCCCGGCCGGGGCCTAAAGTCAACAGAATCCCAGATAGGTAGCAGCTCGGCAATATCCTGTGGGAAGCGCCACTGATCACCCTGAATAATGTCAGAAACATGAGAGCCCAGGCGATGACCAGTGCAGTGAAATTGGCGGAATGTAAACCGCCGCCCCTTTAAACGTCCGCATGGCTACCAGTAGTCAGACCACAGCGCTATATCACGGTAGTCACCAATAATATGTCAGAAGGCCCCGGCACACAACGACCTAACATCCAGGATGCTCCTCCACGACCATGGAATCGAGCCTCGAGGCTGAATATCCTAGAAGGATTTCCCCTGGAGTCGGTTGGCATGGATCCACCGAGGCCAGAGAGAATCACGATCAGTCAAAAGAACCCAAATATGCTTCATGAGAGAAGCCTGGTTCCACTCACGCAACCGCCGAATCCCGAGACCCCCCCCCCCCCCTCCCTACGGGGATAGCAGAGATGCAACCAGGCAACCTTGGCCCCACCTGGGCCCAGAGAAGTGCCCTTCCACAGGAAGGCGGCAAGAGTCGACTCAATCTTCCGGATCATCAGCTTCGGAAGGATGAAGACAGATGAACAGAAGACCTGAATAGAAAAAAGAACCGATCAGATGAGCTGTAGACGGCCGGCATATGATAAAGAGCGGGAGGTCCAGAGCTGAATGCGAGCTAGGATGCGATCAAATAAAGGCTTGCAGTCCATGAACTGAAGCCTCATCGTGATGAGCGGCACCCCCATATATCTGACCGGGCACTGTCCCAATCTAAACCCCAAGATGCCAAGGATAGACTGTCGAAGCTCAGGCTCAACCTCGGTAATGAAGACGGTACTCTTTGCTGCTTTCGAGGACAGCCCCAAAAGTGCAGCAAATCGATCTAACGCCTCCCGAATAACCAAAACACTGCCCTCATCTGCCTCACTGAAAATCATAAGGTCATCTGCAAAGCATAAGTAAGGCTGGTAGTCTGGCAACGAGGATGAAACCGAAACCTCATATTAGAAGACGCGCGGCGCAGCAAACCCGTAAGCCCTTCATGGCAATAACAAAGAGATAGGGAGAGAGAGGGTCTCCCTGCCTGATACCCCTGCTCGTGCCAAAGAAACCCTGAAGTTCGCCATTAATGGCGACTGAAGATCTGGCTGTGGAAAGGCACTCCCGCACCCATCGAATCACAACCTCAGGAATACCCATAGACCACATAGCAGTAAGAATGAACTCCCAGCGCACCGTGTCAAATGCCTTCCGAAGATCGACCTTCAGAGCACATCGAGGCGATGGCGTCTGAAGGTGAAAATCGCGCAAAAGCTCCTGAGCCAACATAATACAGTCTGATATCCTCCGACCAGGCACAAAAGCGAACTGCGAGTCATCAATGAAGTAAGGAAGCACCCCTTTCAACCTGTTGGCAATGATCTTAGTGATACATTTATAGGCTACATTGCAACAGGAGATCGGGCGGTAGTCAGTGAAGGTGGAAGGGTTCTCCACCTTCGGGATCAAGCTGATGCGAGTAGAATTCAGGGCGCCCAGCATGCGCCCCGACTGAAAGAAAGACCGGACAGCTCGAATAACGTCACGCCCTACCACATCCCAAGCCCTCTTAAAGAAGAGGGAGGTGTAACCATCAGGGCCGGGAGCCCTATCATCACCAGTGGAGAACAAGGCATGTCGCACCTCAATATCTGTAATCGGAAGGGTAAGAGGCCTAGCCTGATCCTCAGAAAGCCGGGTCTGAACGAGCTCTGAAATATCCTCACGAAGCCGCCCACTCGGCTCAGTCAATAAGTCAAGGAAGAAGGAGACACCTGCCTCCAAGATCTCCACATCATCATATGTCCTCCTGCCATCAGTGCGAACAATGGAGTGGATCCGGTTCCTAGCCTGCCAATGTGTGACAGACTTATGGAAGAACCGGGTACCCTGGTCTCCCAAAGAGAGCCACTGGATGCGAGACTTCTGACGATAGAAAGCCTCCTCATCCCTACATAAACGCGAGTAGTCACGAGAAAGGCGACGCTCGTCCTCTCGAAGCAAAGTACTCTCCGGATGATCATCAAGCACCCGCTGACCCGCACTCCAGGCATCTCTCGCCACCACAACACGAGTTGAAATGTGACTAAAATGCCTAGCATTGAGGGCCTTCAGCTCCCCCTTCAGCCGCTTCAGCTTTTGGGTGAGCTGGTACATGGGTGTGCCATCAATGCTAGTCTCCCAAACTCTCCTCACCATGGGTAGAAACTCCTCATGGTCAGCCCAAAAGTTAAAGAACTTAAAAGGGAGCCGTGGATTGCGGCGCTCTCCAAGTCCTGTAACTACAAAGGGACAGTGGTCAAAACATAGCTCTCAGGGAAAAAACTCGACAGAAGAGGAGGAGAAAGAATGCAACCAACCCTCGCTCATTAAACACCAGTCAAGACGCTTCAGAATGAGAGCGTCGCCATCTAATCCATTAGACCACGAAAAACGAAGTCCAGTGTAAGGCAGAACTGTAAGCTCAGAGTCGTGAACACAGTCCCTAAAGTAATCCATGTGCCCAGGCCAAGTATCCTGGCCACCCCTCCTATCACTCGGACTGAGGATAGCGTTAAAGTCTCTAAGGAGTATCCAAGGCTCCTCCTGGAGGCCCACGCTGGCTCCTCGAATATAGCACCAAAGCTCCCGGCGTAATCCCGGCTCGTTAAAGCCATAAACAAATGTAACAGTGAAGTCCATATCACCTCGGACGCCAGAAACCCGGCAAGTAAGATATTGATCCCCACCCTGTACTCTCACTACACGGTAGAAGGTCAGATCCCAGAGAACGATGATACGGCACCCACGGGGTCTCACCCCACTGAACAAAAACTGCCAACCCTCAGCACAGCGGGCAACAGCGGAATCAATATCAGCCGGGTTAGCCTTGGTCTCAACCAAACCAACCAAACTCAGATGACTGGATGCGATCCAGCCACGAACAGCACGAATAGTATTGGGGTTATTAAACCCCCTCACGTTCCAACATCCAATCATGGAACCGAGCAACTAGTGCACACCATCGCCCCCACAGCCCACACGGATAGCCGCAGAGCGAGTACGACGAGCAATAGGAGTCAACTGCGATGTACACTCCGATGTGGACGTGTCACCCGTGCGTTCCTCAGCAAGCATCTCAAAAGCGTTCGGCAACTCAAAGGAAGGGACAGTAGCCGCCGATCGACTCTCAACGCAAGTAAGTGGCTCCTCAAACCCGACAAGGGCTCCCTGAGCCTCCTCAACCTCATAGGGGACCAAGGCGGGCCCCCAATCCTCAAACGAGTGATCCACCGGTGCACCAAAAGAATCTGAGCATGAACGAGACCCGTTAGTGGGTTTGAAATGGCTCACCCCGGGAGGTGACTCTGTGGGCGAGGCCAAGGCGGCCCGTCCTCCATCATCCAAGATTGGGCTGCCGAGCAGCCCAACCGCAACAGCAGCCGAGGTGGCGTGCTGTTGCCCACCATTTTGGGCCAAGGGCCCGTTAGCCCCTCGGTACGGCACGAGGCCCCAAACGGGCTCATGAATCACGGGAGGCTCCGCGTCAGGCCCATTGTGGACCAGAGCGAGGGCCTCCACACGGCCTAGGCCCGTCCCAGAGTTGGGCCGGGCGGGGGGGGGGGGACGCGAACCCCCCCTCCTCCTGGCAGGGTCCTCCCCTCGTCTCCCTCCAGCAACCAGGCGAAACACCACCCCCCCACCAGCACCTCTCGTGCCATCACAACGTGCCGTCACAGCCCCGTCACTCTCCGGCGCGGCCACCGGCACATCAACCCCAACACCAACACTAGCACCCTTCTTCTTCCTATTTTTCTTCCTCTTTTTGCGCCCAAGAACCGGTGCCGCCATAGTAGGGACTTCACGAGCCCCAGGTGGTGAACAGTCATGCCCAAAAACCGAGCAAGTAGGGCAACGTATCGGCATAGCCTCACACACAACATGTAACTTGTAGAGCATCCCATTCACATCAATAGAGGTCTCCTTAGGTACAAGCCCCATGGCCTCCACCTCAACACAGACCCGGATATAGCCGAGACAAGTGCAATCAGCAGTGACCTTATCCATAAACAAAGGTCGACCAATCGTACTACAAGCAACACTGATCCCAATAGGCTTCCATAATGTCAAGGGAAGCCCAGAGATACGGACCCAAACAGGGGCGGTCTGACAATTCTTCGGCAACGTAATACCCTCCCTCCAAAGTTGGAGCGACATGCATACGCCCTTGAAGAACCAAGGACCACCAATAAGAACACCCTTAGCCTGAGCCTTAGTCCTAAACCGGAAGTAGTAAACCTCTCCATCAGAAAGGACACACTCGAGACCCTTCGAACCCCACAAGAAAGTAGCGATCTCGTGGGCACGTGAATATGCAAGTCCCGTGCAAATCAAACGACCCACTAAACAAGGCTCCCATTTCTCATTACCAGACTCAAAAGCCCAGCGAAGAAGAACTCCCACAGGCTTGCCGTTAACAAGAACAGGACGAATATATTGTAGTGTGTCATGATCCGTGGACCGGACCCGATCCGCCCATGTGGGTGAAACCGGGTCACCCGCACCAGCTGCCGAGCCCGAACCCACACCGAATACAGCATCGCCACGCACCTCAGACATGGTGGGAGGCTCAAATCAGAAAAAAAAAAAACGAAATAAAAACCCTAGAAAATTAGGGTTTCCAATCGCCCCACCTCCGGGCACCGCCAACCACCACCCTCTGGTCAGAGACAGGCCGGAGTCTGGCCACCAACACCCAGCAGCAACAACCAGTAAAGGGTAAGGGAAGACTTATGTGCGTTGCTCCGAAAAATGAAGAGGGAGAGTTGCGAGGAGAGTGCGAAAGCGAGGAGAGAGAATAGTGTCGCCCGCCGCCACCCGGCTACCAGGGTTCTAAGTCTATCTGTGGGTTAATCTTATAAACCACTTAGAACAAATATGTAAATTGGAGTCTGAGGACTACACCCATGTTATGGATGTTTTCAAAACGAAAATCACATGCAGTATAAATGCTCGTTTACACAAATTTAACAAGGAAACAACTGGAACTTTAATTTTGTTCTTTAATAAAATAATATTAACACGAAATAAATTTGGATTTTAGGACATCATTCCTAACAAGGGCACGTTCCAAAGTTATGCCACCAAGGAGGCGGACAATGGATCATAGACTAACAATGGATGAGAGGTCCAAGTGGCTTGAGGAGAGGGAAGAGCGATTGATGCAGAAGATGATAGCATTGGCACTAGAAATCTCTTACTTGCGACATCATCATGATCGTTGTCCAAGACCGCACCACCTCAATCTTCGTTAAAACTGGTGAGTCATTGCTTTACCACCAACTGAACCCTAGTGCCCCCACCACCACGGCCTTTTTTGGTCTCACAAAGCAAGACACCTTCCACTCCACCACCAAATATCACTATCCACTTGCCAATCTCACCCCAAAATGCCGCTCATACCACCATGTCATTGACCCGACCAACAACAACAACAACAACCCAGTGCCTCAAAGGCTCCCGCACCTGCAGGGTCGGGGGGGAGGGGGTAGATGTACGCAGCCTTCCCTCTTCCTAGAGCTGCCCTGAAGGGAGGCTATTTTCGAGGACCCCCAACCTGAAAAGCTTGTCAGCCACCCATGAAGCCTGGTATCCTGGAAACAAGAGAGCAAATAAGCATATAAGCAGGGCAAAGCTAGGCAAATAAAAGGTAGAGAAATAGGTAGAGAAATAGCATATTACAAAAAGGCCGATAAACTGATAAACCGATAGTTAAATCAGGAGATCAGATCGTATACAAGTGCGCCAAATCTGGACTATCCTAAAGACCTAGAACACTCGTGATAGCATAAGGCTGGGTTACCTTACTTCAAGCCGTTACATCTGATACTCCTATGCTAACCCTCAAATGGGCTCTATCTAAGGCCATCTCGTCCAGAAGGTTTAGGTGGGTAAGGTCTTGTCTGATCGTCTCCAGCCATCTCTTCTTTGACCTGCCTCTCCCTCTCCGACCTAGCATAGTATAGGGCTGCTCACATTTTGACTATAGTGGTACTCGGTCTCCTCCTAACATGTCCAAACCACCTCAAACGTTGCTCCCTTAATTTATTCTAAATGGAGGCGACACCCAATTCACCTCTTATAATGTCGTTTCTAATCCTATCTTTTCTTGTGTGACCGCACACCCACCGCAGCATCCTCATCTCTGCCACCTTCATCTTTTGAGTATGATGATGTTTCATCGCCCTACACTTCACCCCATAGGACATGGCCGGTCTCACTACGGTCTTATAGTATCTTCTCTTTAGCTTTGGGAGGAACTTTCTATCCCAAAGTACCGCCGAGGCCATGCTCCATTTGTTCCATCCTACTTTAATTCGGTTGTTGGCATCCTCATCAACTTCGCCGTTATGCTGAATCATGGACCCAAATATCTGAAACTTTCCTTTCTTGGTATAGGGTCCAACCCAATCTTAATGTCTTCTTTGCAAGGCATGGTAGTGGGACCGAACTTAAGCTCCATTTGATCTAATGAGTCGTAAGCCCTTTGATTCCAATGCCTTTCTCCACAATTCTAGCTTCTCATTAACCTCTTCTCGCAATTCTCCCACTAGCACTATGTCATTGACTCGACCGCATCACCAAAAATAAGCCTCCAACCACCAATCACGATCACTAAGAACACCAGCCCACCCTTATCCATGCACTCCATTTCCTTCACTAATCTTTGATGAGTACGATGAACCAATCCATGATGAGGAGAAACTTAAGGATGTTGAAGTCTAAGACCCAATTCCACCTTAATCTAAAACCCACCGACCTTACCCGCCAGTCATGTGCCATTACCAATCCAACCATAATCGACACCATTAGCTCTAGCAAAAAAATCATCCATGAAACCTCCATTGCAAGCACCAATTAGTATAACCCCACATCTGATAATTTTAACACATAAATTGGGAACATTTGATTTTCTCCGTGACCATTTTCATCCGCGAAAAAAGACTAGAGGGTCAAATTTGAGGACGAATTATGGCCAAGCAGACGAGAATGATGCAAATAAAGATGAAAATAACCGGATCAAGAGGAAGAAGGATGAAAAAGGAGATCGAAAACAATTGGAATTGCATTTGAGTTAGACAGCAACATGAGTACATGTTTAGTTTAATTGGGATTTAAATTAAGGTTTTTTGCCTTAATTAGGTTTAAGTCTTTTACATGATTAATGTTTTAGTTATTAGGATTTAAGTTACTCAATTATGTAATTAGGATTATAGTTTTTGAATTATATTAGAATTAATCTGGGTATTTGAGTTATATTAGGTTTAATTTGGATTGTTGAATTATATTAGAATTGGCTTTTTTTAGTTGCCTATAAATAGGCATTAATTGTTTATTTTAGGAAGCTTTTGAGTTGATTTTTTTAATTTTATTTTGAACGAGTTGAATAAAGTTATATAGTTTCTTTTTAGGTTATTGCTTAGGTATTCGCAAAATCAATGAGTTTTAGCCGATTCTTCTGAATTCGACATCGTTAGATACCATCAACGGGTTAGAGGCTCTCTGTCCTTCCCACCATGCACAATCGAGGTTCAACGCTACAAGTCGGATCTTTAGACCGATCTGCATTACATGTTCTCACCTTATAAACTGAAACATGACAACAATAACCAAATGACAGGGGAATACTCATCATAGCCATTATCCTGTACAAGTGTTAGTCATTTGAGGAGTTATGCAAATGACTGACAGGCCGTCCTCAATCAGCCATCCAGCTAATACCATGTAATTAACAAACTCTTAACAAAGCTCTTAAGGTGCCTTCAGTAAATTCTTCACAAAATTTAACAATCCAAAAGCTCACTTTTTGATCTCAATTGCTAAGCTTATCAGACATGCTTAGAGCTAACTTTTTACTTATCAAAGTTCTAAGACAAATATGAATGAGCTTTCAGTATGAAAAAACGAGTTGTTCATCGCGACTTGGTTTCCTTACACCACTAAGAATAAACGATTTTCTAATGCTTTTTCATGTGTTAATTGTCTTATATTGGCAGGTACTACTTCGTGATGGGGGCCTCCATACTTGTAGCTGTTACAGTGATAGTTTACATACAGGATAATATTAGGTGGGGGTGGGGCTTAGGGGTGCCCACGATGATGATGTTTCTATCAATAATTGCATTTGTGGGTGGGTATAGACTTTATCGACACGTGGACCCAGTGGGTAGCCCGTTCACCCGAATGGTCCAGGTGTGTGTGGCTGCTTACAAGAAGAAGAAGGCGGCAATGGTGGATGACCCTAAGTTGTTGTATGAGAATGAAGAACTTGATTGTTCTATTTCTTCCAATGGGAAGCTCCTTCACACTAAGCAATTGAGGTAGGTCCGCCTTACACACCCTTCTTTGAAAGCTCTAATACAATATTAAAATTTATTTAACTCGACTCGAATTTATTATTATTATTATTATTTTTAAGATAGCAAAGAGTATAATAACACTTAATAAGGGTAACAAATTAAGAAAATAGGAAAATAAATGTTGAATGAATCACCTCACATTTGCGAGATGGGTAATGTAACTACTTAACCAAACCTAATGCAACATTCAGTATGGATAGCCTCAAATCTTAAAATTTAATATTCTATATTATCCCTTCAACTAGGAGTGTTTAAAAAACCAATAACTGAAATATCGAAATGAAAAACTATTAAACCAAACTTACGGCTAATTGAGATACGATTTTCTATTCAAGGTTAACCGAATCGGTAAAATGTTTGGTATTTGAGTCGGTTAAAGTTCATGATTTTGTTCATTTCTGATGCGGCATGCATAAGAAGAAAATTGGGAATGAAATGTTCAATAGCCTTTTTTTAAATTAATTCTTATTGCAAAAATAATTACGAACAAAGAGGAAAAAGTCTAATTTTGATTTCTCACAACCCAAGAATAAGAGAAAACCCTAAAAACAAGTGTAAATCTTTGATAAAAATTGAATGAATTAAACCCTAGTTAGTATCTCTCTTTAAATAGAGAAGCTTTCCTAACTAGACTCAAAATGAGTAAAAATTAAAATTAAATTCCTATCTAAAGATCAATGATGGATATTAGTTATCCATGTGCATTTCATATGTCAATATGTGCGCTCATCTTACAATAGAGAAGCTATTCTTAAAATAAAATACTAAATTAAAAATAGATAAATAAAAGATAACTAATAAAATCCACAAATCTGATCTATATTAAACTTCCTTCCTCTAGTTAAACTCCACCGGATCGAGCCTTGCTCCCTCAGCCCTCCAACCCGCCAAGTCCCCTATCTCGCCAAGTCTTGCCCGCCATTCACATTAAGGCTCCGCTGCATCATTCTCTCCCGCTTTGAGAGAATTCATCCTCGAATTTGCCAACGGTTCATCAGGAACATTCTTGCCAAACTCACCAGACGTGGGCTACACCATCTGCCCCAGCTTGGAGACAATTGGCCCTCGAATTTGTCAATGGATCTTCTAGATCATGTCCCCATACGCCCGTCCTCCATCTCTTCAAGCTTGCCCAAATGTGGGTTGTTGACTAAACCTGTCAAGACACTGGTAGTAATCTGTCTAGCCAAAACGTAGGCTGCACCATCCATCCTGACTTAGAAAGAGTGATCCCTCGAATTGGCCAAGGATTAGGTCGGATCATTCTTGTCAAGGTAAAAAACACATCAAAAATTCTTATTCATGCCATCTTCCATAAATTCTTCCAAAAGTGATTCACTAGGCGGTCATCCCTCCCAGACACCATGCTGACGAGTAAGTCTCCCAATCTTGGCATGGAAAACCATAACACACTGTGATCTTGTTTATGGTTCCGCTGTCAATGCACATCCACCGAGTTCCACCTCTCTTTGGCGGCACAAATGTTGGACCCACACGAAGAATGAAGTTCACTCAATAAAAACCCCTAGCGAGGGAAGGGAGTGAATCATAGTTTTAAACAATATTTTTTAACATAAGGTGCAGTGGAAGTAATAAAATTTCACTCCCTAATGGATCAATTCATGCATAATTAAATTGTATAAAAGTAGCTCTAGAATGTTACTTGACGAAACGAGCTTTAAAATATGATAGAAGAGTTTCGAACGTACGAAACCTCTAAGGGTGAATGTACCAATGAATCAACATATCTAATCGAACACTTTAGATCTCGGCAATGAGAGGATTATAGTTAGAAAAATATTTCAGAAAAATTCTTTTATAATTCAGTTCTGATTGTAGGCTGGAAAAATATCTAGACAAAATATTTTGATAGAAAAATAATTTTTTTTTCCCCTTTTTTTTTACCAAAATATATGCTATTCTCAAATATATATGTAGGAAACCAAAAAAAAAAAAAAAATATATATATATATATACGCGTACATGTTGTTGGTTTAAACCGCGCATACAGCTACAAAATGTTACAAATTAATAAAGTTTTACTTGTAATGCATTTTAATTTCTTAGTATTACTTTTAATTAGGGTCTTTATGATGTAATAACAAATTAGAGTACCGGTTAAATTTGAATTACGCGCCAAAATGCAGTTAGCTTCCCCCTCGATATGCTTGTGCAGGGCTGCACTGCACTATGGAGGGAAATTCAGTTAGCACCTCTAAAATATCTGGTGTATTGGCGGGAATTTGGGCTGGTTGCTTAGGTCTGATTGATCGTGTATAAATTGAGAGCTTAAAGTGTAAATTGATCATCAAATTAAATGAAATCTTATTTCTAAGGGAAATTCTCTAATTCTCATCTCCTTTCTCTATTTTCTCATCCCCTTCCCTTCTTTTCTCATCTCAAACTCTCTTCTACAAAGTTAGATTTCCAAATTAATTTTGGGAAGCTAACAATTAGTATCAGAGCCTCGTTCGGCTTCCGATCGAGTGCGTAGTAAAAAAAAAAAAAATATATATATATATATATATATATATATCAGAAATTAAAATTAACCTCAAAGATTGATCAAATTCAAGGCCATCAGTTCGTCTACAGATTGATCTGGATCAATTCAAGACTTGATTCATACATTAACCTCAAAGATTTCAGACAATTTCTAATCAAATTTGGTGCTGCAGTAAATTCGAAGCTTAGAGGAATCAGTTCAGCATTGTTCAGATTAAATAGATCAAATTCAGAACTGGTTTTATCAATCAAAAGCATTGAATAGAGCTAGCAAAAACACGAAACAGCATGGCTGAAGGTGTTCGAACCAGGTCAGGTGCTGGTGGTGCCGAATTGAGTGCGGATACTTTCATTGATAAGTATCAAGAGCTTCGTGATCAAATAAAACACATGGAAGCCAAGTTTGATCAACAATTTGCTGAACTTAAGCAACAAAATGCTGAAAATTGAAGCCAAACTGAAGGGATTCAGCAAATCCTGAAGATATTGGTGGAGAAAGATGAAAAAAAGGATGATCGGCTGTAGACATTGGAGGAATGACTAGAAAATTTGCAAGATCAGATGAACAAGCAAAGAGAATCAAGTGTTGAAGCCATCCTTAAGCCCGCAAGCCAGATACATAAATCAGTTGAAAGTGATCATCAGCAAGCAAGTGCAGATCAGTCACAAACAAACGCAGACCGATCTGATGGAGTGATGCGCAACCGAGGTAAAACTCCTATAATGCAACCTGGTGTAGGACCATCAATTAACATTAGATCAGCTGCAAATCAACCTATTCTACCTGAAGTTAATGTAGAAGATCCAGACCGTGCTTCTGGACCTGTTAATTACCGAACATATGCTGTAAATTCAGACCATAACAACAGGCCGCCTGTTTCTGTTATGCATCAGAATGTTGCAGATGAGGTGTTCGAGCATTTTGATAGACCACCTGATCGCCCATATCAGCATAGAACCGTGACCAATGACAACACAATTGGGGGTAGGAGTGGCTTTTACAGGCATCCAAGGGTAGAAATCGATCCATTTGATGGAAAACAACCGGAATCTTGGCTTAGGAGGTGTGACCGATACTTCTTATATTACAATATACCTGAGGAGGAGAAGCTCCAGTTGGCCGCAGTCCATCTTCATGGTGATCATGAGGTTTGGTACTATAGTTTGTTGAAAAGCAAACCACATCTTTCTTGGGGCCTTTTCGTAGAAGAGATGTGTGAACGGTATGGTGAAGGAGAATCGACGGATGTTGTGGATAACTTCAACAAGTTGGTCCAAACATCAGGTGTGAGAGAATACATGCTTAGATTTGAGAATTTGAGAGCCAATTTGATGTCAGCTATGGCCATAGCTCCCAAGGATGCCGAATCCTACTATGTCTCTTGCTTTGTGAGTGGCCTTAAGCCTAGGATCAAAAACATGGTGAAAGTCATTGGTCCTAAGACTTTGTCAAGTGCTTACAACAAGGAAAAGTTGATAGAGGCTACTAAAGTTCAACCAAATGACAAAAATAGGCAGCACAACAATGAAATCAGAGTGGCGCAGCAAAGGAGTTCGGGCAACGGTTTTAAGCATGCCGTTGACATTAGTGCAGCAAGGCTTTGTTTTCGTTGCAACCAACCCTACCAGCCCGGACATAGGTGCAAATCTCAAGCACTTATGTATGCAAAGGGAATCTGAGTCCCTGTTGAAACCGACAGCACAGATTCTAACGCAGAAGAGGATGGAACCGAATGCATTTTACAAGAAAACTCAAGCGATGATGAGGTCGAGATATCCATGAAAGGTCTAACCGGAAGTGGAGCTCATAACACAATCAAAATCAAGGGACGGGCTGGAAAACACTCCATTATTATCCTCATTGATAGTGGAAGCACTCACAGTTTCGTTGACCCAAAGTTGATTAAGAAGGTCAAGCACGAAATGGAAAGAGCTCATCCCTTGGCAGTAATGGTGGCTAATGGTAATTCTCTAACCACTAAAAATAAGTGCATAGCATTCCCATGGTCTATGCAAAACCATCAATTCACTTTCAACTTTAGAGTTCTCCCCTTGGGAGGTTGTGATATGGTGCTCGGGGTAGATTGGATGAGAACATTCAACCCGGTTGTGTCTGATTTTGACAAAATGACCGTGCCATTTGAGGTCCAAGGCGTCAAAGTATCCTTGCAAGGCATGTCCGAGGAAGCTCAACTCAAGTTGATGGATGGGAAACGTGTGCAAGGTGGAGTCAAGAAGAAGGCAATGCAATGGCTGGGACACTTGTTCATGATTGCGCCAGTAAGACAAGAATTAGAGTCTCTTGACGGCATTGAGGTACAATATGACATATATCCGGAATGGGAAAATGATTTTCATGTCATGAAATGTTAAAGAATGTAAAAAGTAAAACAAAGAAGAATCATCTCAATGATGCATTGAAAGATTATTAGAACGCAAAAGAGATTACAAGAAAGAAGTCGAAGCATAAGGATGGATTACAGGCCAAGAGGTCTAATACTCAACAAAGACTGAATCAGGATGCTGCTCTTACTGAGGTAGAGGCTGAAGATCCAGATCCGGTTATGCAGATTGGTATACAAGGGTTGGCTATGAGTCCAACTAAAACATCTGAGGTTATTGCTGAAGTACCAATGAACGCATCCCCACATCTGTTAAGTATTATTCATTGGCAAGGTTATATGCAGAATCAAAATGATTTCTCCACTAGGCAATATCTTCCTGTTGAGAACCTAGTTGTTTCTGTTGCATTAACTCCAAATGTCGATTAGGGTGTGCAAGAGCTCATTTCTGGGCAGGCTGGAGCACTAACTCGAGACCAAAACAACATCATCTTGGTGGCTTTGCAAGGTTCCTCGAGTGGAGTAAGTTGTTACTTAGGTATAGCGGCAAAAATGCACTATCGGCATGCCGATCGGCAAGTTCGGAATGGTTTATTCTTTTATTTAGGGAGCAGTGTGACTTATTCCAATGCAAAATCAAGTGTTAAGTCGCCCACTGGCCCAAGAGAAGATTTTCAGGATGATTTGAAGCCAAAACGAGTGGATTTTCAGCAGAAGATGTTAAATCAAGTTGCCAATATTGGCTTCCAAGACCAGCTGAGTCCAGAATTCAATTCGAGGATAAAGCTTGAGTTTGGTTTTGTTATTGCTGATAAACCCTTAAAGCTCTTTGGAATCAAGCGTCCCGGGAAGAATTTAGAGGACCTTATGATAACACATTGCAATTTGGAGGACGTTTCTACTGGGTCGTTGGCCATCCAAGTCATGGGCAAAACTAAAACTGCTGGATCACATAAAGTCATGCTGCTGCAACCGGATTCAGTTAGATCAAAGAAGATGCTGCTGCTCATCAACAAGAAGGTTCAAGAGGTGCTAGTCAATTGGGGCAACTTAAGCTTTACAACTTGGGAGGACTACAACTTCTTGAAGAGTCTATTTCCGAGCTTCACTTCTTGACGACAAGAAACTTCTCAAGAGGGAGGGAATGTTACAAATTAATAAAGTTTTACTTGTAATGCATTTTAATTTCTTAGTATTACTTTTAATTAGGGTCTTTATGATGTAATAACAAATTAGAGTACCAGTTAAATTTGAATTAGGCCCCAAAATGCAGTTAGCTTCCCCCTCGGTATACCTGTGCAGGGCTGCACTGCACTATGGCGGGAAATTCAGTTAGCACCTCTAAAATATCTGGTGTATTGGCGGGAATTTGGGCTGGTTGCTTAGGTCTGATTGATTGTGTATAAATTGAGAGCTTAAAGTAAATTGATCATCAAATTAAATGAAATCTTATTCCTAAGGAAAATTCTCTAATTCTCATCTCCTTTCTCTATTTTCTCATCTCCTTCCCTTCTTTTCTTATCTCAAACTCTCTTCTACAAGATTAGATTTTCAAATTAATTTTGGGAAGCTAACAAAATATAGATCTTGGCAATGAGAGGATTATAGTCGGAAAAATATTTCAGAAAAATGCCTTTATAATTCAGCTCTGATTGTAGGCTGGAAAAATATCTAGACAAAATATTTTGATAGAAAAATAATTTTTTTTCCCTTTTTTGTACCAAACTATATGCTATTCTCAAATGTATATGTAGGCAACCAAAAAAAAAAAAAAAATATACGCGTACATGTTGTTGGTTTAAACCGCGCATACTGCTACAAAACTTGTACTGTAGTTTTGGCACTGTAGCAATACGCGTACTGTAGCGTTGCCGCCAAAAACGCGTGCATTACGGCAAGTGCCATCATCCACGCAATACTTCTAGCAAAACACAATTTGACTTTTGTTTGTTTACTTTTTGCTTTAGATGTATGTTTATCTTATACACTTTATTTAAATTAACTTAAACCCATTATCTCTTAATCTAATTACAACAAACCCATTATCTCTTAATCTAATTAAGAAACAATAATTAACTAAACAATCACCACAATTGTCAATATTTTCCATATTACCCTTATGTAGGGATGGCTATGGGGCGGGGCGGGTACGGGGGGCGCCTCCTCCATACCCGTACCCGCCACCCAAATTCTATACCTGTACCCGTCCCATTATCCTCCACGGGTATGAAATGGGTACCCGTACCTGCCCCGGCGGGTACAAACCCATACCCATTACCCGCCCCGTACCCGCCCGTACCCACCTTGTTACCTATCCATTTTCCAACTTATTACACATAAATTTCTTTTCCTTTTCCCTTCAATAATAACTATGACTTCATAAATATAAATTTCCCGAGACATTTATTTTATATAAAATAACACAACGGGAATATGCGGGTACGGGGAAGATCAGGGCAGATACATGGGGGTACGAGGCCGGTCGGGGCGGGTACGGGGCGGGTACAAGCCTATACCCGTACCCGCCCCATACCCGTGACGGGTATTAAAATGTGTACCCTACCCATACCCGTTACCCGCATCACCTATACCCATATCCGCCCCAAACGGGGCGTTTTACCCCTCCCATTGCCATCCCTACCCTTATGGCTTCTACCGGCTTTTTTTTTTTTGCTATACTTATGCGTTTTTTATGTTTCTCCGGTGCCAGGTCTTTAGCTGAGGGATGCAGACCATCTTTTTAGGCTGGAGGTCCTCGAAAACAGCCTTTCTTGAGGGTGGCCCCCTGAAGGGGGAAGGTTGCGTACATCTATCCTCCCCAGACCCTGCTTTTGGCGGGAGCCCTTGGAGGCACTGGGTTTGTTGAGTTGGGTTGAGTTGTACCCTTATGGCTTCATAAGCAATACTTTGAATTTCATTTTTCCTCTAAATGAATTAAATATAATCACGTGCTAACAAGACTACTTTAAATTCACCCTATGTAGAGTTAGAATTATTAATCATTTCATTCCAAGGAGAACCTATATTCTAACTTTAATAACAACTCCACTATATTACGTTCGATCTCGTTGTATGTGCAAGACCCGTAGGTTCAATGTCATGCCGGTAGTGGATATATGACCAAAGAAATATCTAATCAAAGGCACCCGGTCAAAATTCTAAGTCACGAACATCCACTAATGGAAGTTGGCCTCTGGCAAGGCATCCCGACGACTGGATGACATGAATGACCTAGTGTCATCATAAAACCTGTTGGATAGCAATTTCCGTGCAAGATCGTTCCTTCCATCACAATATGCTCTGGGTAACCCTAGGGTGTGGATAACTATCAAATCCCTAATAAGTTTCCTCAATGACTCATACCATCACAATCACTCTCTTAGGGCTAATCAAGAGACTCTTTTGTTGCGCACCTGCCTTGGCCAAGGACTTTGAGAGTTTGTATGTATAATGATTCATAGAGCATTTTTTCTACCACTAAGAGTGAAAGATCCCTCAAGCTTCACTCATTGACTTCATGAGTACTTGACTATATTTAATCCCAGTTCAGCAAGCCCTCTCTGGAGTAAGAAGCCTAGTGTCAAAGTATAGTGAGTAGGTCACAAGCCACTATGGTGAACTTAGGTCAAAGGAACATGCTTACACAGTCACCACTCTCAGAACTACCTATTGATAGTTTGGTCTAGTCAATCCATATAGGTGCTCTCAAGTGGGTCTGTCTAGGGAACATATCTTCCATATGCACCCACACATGTGCCTTGGTGTCTCCACACGAGCAATTATGAGATCAATTGCTCTCTATCAAATAGAGCCGGTCACACTGCGTGTTGGTCTATCCGGATCCACCAATGCCCATTCTCAGGGATCCTATGACCAAGAACATTTAAGGACAATGCTATCAAGGCATTGGCTCTCATTATTTGACTAACCTTACAATCCCAATCACATTACATTTATCTTTTGGGCTTGACCATGTTAATGCAACAATGAAGCAATAATAATAAATATGATAAAGAACACAATGCCATTATAACAAAATATCCATTAAATAATTCAAAATCACAAGTTCACAGGAGAAAACTCAACTCCAAAACCTAGGAGGTTGGCTCTAAAGGGCATATAAATTTTTTAATCTCACATTTGCACTTTAAAGCCATATAGACATGTGTCTTACACCTAATCTATACTTGTGTTGATCATACTCTTTTGATCCTAATGCTTTGGTAAATGAATCTGCTATATTTTCCTTTCCATCCACCTTCATTATTGTTACATCTCCTCTATCAACAATCTCTCAAGCGAGGTGGTAGCAACATAGGACATGTTTGGACTTATGATGTGATCTTGGTTCCTTAGACTGAGCTATGTCACTTGTGTTATCATAAAATAGGGGTATAGTCCCTCAATAGAGGGGACCACTCCTAACTCTATGATAAATGTTTTCATCCAAATTGCTTTCTTAGTAGCCTCACTAGCTATAATGTACTCAGCCTGTGTTAGTGAATCAGCAACCGTACCTTGTTTGGAACTTCCCCAACTTACAACTCCACCATTTAAGGGAAAAACATACCCTGAGGTTGATTTGCTATTGTCTTTATCTGATTGAAAACTAGCATATGTGAACCCTAAAGCTTCAATTCAGAATCTCCAAACACTAGAAACTAGTCTTTAGTATTTCTTAAATACTTAAGTATGGTCTTGACCACTCTCCTGTGAACCTCACCCAGGTTAACCTGATATCTCCTTGTCACTCTAAATGCATAAGCCCCATCCAGTCTCATACATGTCATGGTGTACATGATGGCTCCCATTGCTGATGCATTGGAATCCTATCATTCGTTCCCTCTCTTCAATGGTATGAGGATAATCCTCCCGACTGAGAACAATTCCAATTCCTATGGGTAGGAAAGTTTTCTTGGAATTTTCCACGCTATACCTTTTAAGTATGGTATCTATGTGCGTGGATTGGGACAATCCAAGCATCCTTCATGTTATACCCAAAATATAGAATGCTTCTCCCAAATCCTTCATGGAGAAACTATTAGATAGCCAAACCTTAATATTTTATAGTTTAGGGATGTTATTTCCAATAAGGGAATGTCATCTATATATACCAAGAATGTGACAGTGCTCCCATTTATCCTTTTGTACACACAGGGTTCCACATCGCTTCTAAAAATTAATAATAAAATAAAAAAAATCAAACTTTTCAATATTCTTATTAAAGCGAATATTCCAACTCCTTGAAGCTTGCTTTAGTCCGTACATAGACTTTTGAAGCTTGTATTCTCGATGATGATTATCAAGTGTGGTAAAGCCTTAAGGTTATTTCATGTACACATCCTCTTCTAAATCGCCATTTAGAAAGGCTATTTTGACATCTATTTGCCAAATTTCATAATCGTAGTGTGCAGCAATGGCAAGCATAATTCAAATGGATTTTAGCATTGCTATAGGGGAAAATGTTTTGTCATAGACAACACCTTGTCTTTGACGATACCCCTTAGCAACAAGATGAGACTTGTAGGTTTCTACTTGGTCGTCTGCTCCTTTTTCCTTCTTGAAAATCCACTTATACCCTATGGGTTTTGATGTGATTTTAAAGTGCATTTTAAAACCGTCTACTCGTAAGCGTACGAGATTTCGTAGCTTTGTTAGGTATACAGGTCGTATCCACAGGAAATCGTGTTAAGTTAGACTTAGTGATTAACAAGTGGTTTGAATTTTTAGGCTTTTGTTGTTTGAATAAATTGTTGGCTAAATTAATAAAATTGAATATAAAGTAAATGCACCAGTTCAATTGAGGTTAGTTTAGGGAGTGAATTTAGGGTAGCTTAACACATATCCCATCATTATATTTTACTTAAGACGATAATTTGAAGGACTTAGGCTACTAGCTCTAAGCTTGGGTTAATATATAAATTAGGGCTTAGTGTAATAAACTAGTCTAAAGACATAACCTATCTTAGCACCCTATATGTAGCATAGGTTATCTCATTAGCACTACTTAATTCCTTTGTTACTCCTAATTCAATATTAACTTATCTAAAAGAATGGGTTCAGTGTTGGGTACAACCTCAACACCACGTGTGAATTCCTGTTATGTTCGGGTCTAGGCTACAAGCACAAGACTAATCGTTGCAAAGTTGGAGATCTAATCATGGCTACAAGCACACATACAAAAATATCTAACAATTATGAAGAAGTCCCCACAGGGGTGCAAATATAACATAACTAAACCAATCATCAAAAGTGTAATATAAATCAGGGATACGGGCGGCTACCCACCCTTCATCACTAACCTAAAAGTCTACTCCTCCATAGGAGTTCTAATCATCATGAAATCCAAGAAAGAAAACAATAATGATAAAACTAAGGGTTTGAAGACTCCCCCAATTGATGTTGACGTTGATCCTTGCTTTAACTCCCCCAGTACTTCGACCACCTACGCTTCGGTGTTTGAGAACCCTTTGGATCTCGTAGCGGCTTCGAGAAGGAGAAAATGAGAGGAAGCGTGGCAAAAGATCCTTAACATAATTAGGTATTCGATATTTAAATAGCGCGGCGGCTGCGGCATGGGCGTGTTGTCCCGGCCCTCCGTCCGTCCGTCCTCTATATGTTTATATATATATATATATATATATATATATATATATATATATATATATATATATATATTAACTATCTATGAGATCTATTTGAGTTACCGAATTACAACCCAGTTGGTCATTCTTTTCCACACATGGTTGGGTTTCTCAAAGTAGTCTTCAATTATGTCTCGATAGTGCTTGATTTCACCACTTTTCAACATTTGTTTGCTCTATTACACTCTAAGATAAAATGTACCTAGATTACAACAAAACACACATGTAAAAGCCAAATATATTGCGGAAATGAAGAATAAAATACAAAAATATAAGGCACATCAACGTCCCCAAACCCACACCTTGCTTGTCCTCAAGTAAGATTCTATTTAAACTAGCTACTGGCGGAAAAGTTGAGTCAAGCATTTAATCGCAAAGGTCACTTGTGAAAATTATTTTTCGACCATACTTAAGATTGTACTTAAGACTAGGGAATCCTTATGTGACGTTATTATTGCACTAGCTCTGACTTAGGTCACAGTTATTAAGGTCTTTTTTTTTTTTTGGTAAGTCAGCGAAATATATAGATGAAAGAAAAGAAAACAATCTATAAGGGGCGTACCCCAGGACACGGCCAAAGCCTACAAGTATAAAGCAACGTCAAAAAAACAGACAAAGTCCATACAACATAAAACCAAAGTACAAACTAATGGAACAAAAGGAAACTAAGTCTCAAAACCCTAGTGCCGGAGCAACAAGGCGTGACGGTGAGCTCCTCTAAACGAAGAAGCAGCAAGTAAGCGACTCTTGACCAAACCCGTAATCTCCTCTCGAATGGCCGCAACCGATCTGGACTGAGAACGCTGAACTCGAAGGTTGCGCTCATACCAGATAGTATACGCAGTCACAGAGAGGCAGAGTCAAGCTATGATACTGCCAATCTCCCTCCCCCTGATTTTACTAGTGAGTGATCTCTGAACTTCTGTCCCCTTCGTCTTGCTTCAAAACTCTCTGACTTAAAGAAGAAATAAAGGTAATAAGTAAAGGAACAAGTCATCCTAACCCTTCACTACTAATCAATAATGAAATCAAAAGGCTTCTCTTTTCGCTCTTGTTTTCCCTTCTTCCCCTTTTTTTTTTTACTCAGTTAGGTGTGTCTCCCTCAGACCCATGTAGCGAGTTTTCGACCGACAGCTCCCGATCCAGTTGGAAGTTTTAAGAGACCCCTACGGACCTAATGGCTCGAGTCTTAAGGATCCACAACCTAATCCGTTAGCACAGACCTTTTTTTTTTTAGTGCTTATTTTAGTAACTATAAAGTTGATTCTTCTTAAGCTTTCCCTGTGGCCCATGTAGCGAGCTTTCGATCGGCAGCTCTCGACCCAGTTGGCTCAAGGTACCAGGTTTTAAGATGCCCCTACAGGCTTACTTGCTCGAGATACAAGGGCTATAAGAACCAACCAGTCACTTTTTTTTTCAAGGGTTACTCAAGATTAAGAAATGTACAATTAATTTCAACATTGTTAGAAGTAGAAGAGTGGATTCCTATTCCTAAAGTTATTACCATTATTTCGACCCAAACAGTAAGATATGTCACAAGATTAAGAGTGAAAAGTAATAATCTCACTAACTAGTTAAAGACAAAAATATGGATTCAAAAGTCTGATCCAGTAATAATCTCATCTCATAAACGTTCTAATCATCAAAATAAATCTCAAAACTAGTCGACAATAAGGGTCACAAATAGCCTTATACTCATTTATACCTTCAAAACTGTAGTTAATTTAAGCCAAATGAAGCTTTAAAGGACAAACAGAAGTTTGCTCTCATGTGCCATCCCCAAAACCAAATCTTGCATTGTCCTCAATGCAAATTGACAAAAATAAATTCAAGCAAGGAAAGGCAAGAGAAGACCTGAGGTGTGACATATTCAGCGACATGTGGTGAGCAAATCCAAAGAAGAAAGACGAAGGTAGCAAGCTGCAATCGAAGACATAGAAGATAGGATACCACACAAACTTGTTAGTAGTGTTAGAAATAAAGAGCGTACAAGTGTTTAGTAAAAGAGAAACAAAGTTATCATAGAAGGGATAATAAATGGATCTACAATTGAAAGAGAGTTCACGCTAAAAAATTAATAATAATAATAAATAAAATAAAACTAAACTAAAGATAGGTTGGGTTGCCTCCCAAGAGCGTTAAGTTTAACGTCTTCAACCGAACGCAATTTAGAAAATGAGATCAACCAAAATCCGAGGCAATGTCTGCCATAGAACTCAGGTTGATCCAATGGGGATGATCCCCAAACCCAACAGCGTTTTGAGAGCCGTGACTATCAAGGAAGGAGACATTACCAGCATTAGGGTCGCAAAACTCTATCCTACTAGGTGCAGGTGATGAAGCACAGCTATCGACACAGATAGGGACACTATTATAATCATCACTTTTAGTAGAATCGGGCTTACCTGGCTCTACCAAAGGGTTAATATCATCAACCTGGTAGCATTCGAACTCGTCCTTAGTCTCATGGTGTCAAACAAAGTTCGAGACCTTCAATTTTCCCTTGAGGTTTCCAAAAGAAACCTCCAACACTCCTGTCCTACAGTGAATAGCAGCGTCGGCTGTTGCTAGAAACAGTCAGCCTAGAATAATAGGAGCGTTGCGCTTTTGCCTAGGAGTAGGGTCTATATCTAAGACAATAAAATCAACAGGGAAGACAAACTTGTCAACCTTGACAAGTACATCTTCCACTACTCCACGAGGTACCCGCTCTGTCCTATCAGCCAACTGAAGTGTATCATTAGTTGGCTTAAGGTGTCCTATTCCTAGTTCCTAAAAAACTAAGGGATAAGATTTACACTCGCTCCTAGATCTGGCAAGGCTCTACTGGTATAACTCTCTCCTAAGACGCATGGAACCAAAAATGCCCCAGGGTCGCAAAACTTTGGTGGGGAGCCCGACTTTAAAATGCTGCTCACCTTCTCAGTGAGCTAGACCTTCTTTGGGATATGTGCTTGTGTGCGCTTCTTTTTGGTGCAGAGGTCCTTGAGGAACTTGGCATACATAGGAATGTGTTTAATGGCTTCAATCAACGGCAAGTTGATCTTCATGTCCTTCAACACATCTATGAGCTCAGCCCTCTTTGGGTCATCCTTCTTCTTCGGTCCCATAAGGGCCGAAGGAAAAGGGACAACGGGTTCAAAAACCATTTCTTGTGATCCCTCCCGATCAGCAGCTGGAGGGGGAGTCACATCCTTCTCAGTTTCAACCTCAACTTTCCTAAGGTTCTCCTTCCTGAAACCGACACAATTTGAGCTTGCTCATGAATGAGCAAGCTCGGGTTAGCATTAGTTGATCCTGTGGGGTTTGTGAGTGGTTGGGAGGGTAACCTCCCTTCCTCTATCCTATTCAGTGTGCAGGTCAACTGTCATATCTGGGTCTCTAATTTTGCAATAGCTTGCGAGTGAGACCGAACCAATTGTGTGGTGTCCTCCATAAAGTGGAGCATTCGCTCCTCGAACTGTGACATAAACCCTGGAGGTGGAGGAGGAGGGTCATTATGAGAAACATTGGAGTGAGGTCGAACATCATATCTATGCCCTCCCTTAAAAATGGGAGGGTGCACGTTACCTACAAAGTCGGGATCTTGTTGTTTTGTGGGTTGATATTGATTGGCGTCCTACTTCCATGAGAAGTTCGGATGATCGTTCCACCCGGGATTATAGGTGTTGCAGAACGGGTCGCTATTTCTCGAATATCCTTGAGTTGTATGAACTTGTTCCTATATATATTCGGGAAATTGTGATGCATATAAACAATTAAGTATAGAATGGTCCTCACCTGAACAAATGCCACACAGAGTAGTATCACTTGATAACTCAACTGCATTGACCATGCGCACATTAGTAGGATTCACTTGCAAGTTCATAATCTGATCCATCTTCCTACTAAGAGGGTCTAGTCTACGGTTGATATTATCGTTGGGTGCTATTTTGTAGACACTATGTATACCCCCTCTAACCACCCTCATAGAAGAGGCTTGGTCGAGAGAGTGTTCGCTGAGGCGCTCAAATAGAGTCCATTCCTTGTCCTCATCTTGTTGGTTAAATGCTCCCCCGCATGAAGCATTAACCATTTGTTTGTTGGAAGCCTCATTTATGATTGTTAATATATATAGATTCATGCATGCTCATGTTACGTTATAATTACGCAGTGCAGTTCTGTTTAGTTTCGGTTAAGACTTTTTGTGTGATTCATTAGTAAATCCTACGAGGTAGTCATTAAAGACGATCAACAAATAAAATATTGTGCTATAATCCTACCAGTATCATGTCATTAGCCAATAATTCCTCCAAAGGCTTTTATTTTCTTTCCTTTTTAGCATACTTATCAAAAAAAAAAAAAAAAAATAATTCCTCCAAGTCAAGAGGCCCAATTTTCTCCTCTCATCCACGGCCCAATTTTGCACGGATGGCCCAAGGCATCAAGCAAGGCTTTTAGAAGACTCTTATAAAATATATAGGCATATGAAAGAAAGAAAAACTTAAATGAAAATTTTTTTTTTCCTAATTAGGTCTCTGAAATAATTTCAGAAACCTTAAAAAATTTATTTCAATTGAATGCCAAACTTCTAAATAGGTACCTTTATTTATAGGAGTGTACCGAGCGAAACCATATAATGTTTTCGATGTAGTGCGCGTGACCTTTAAGCAAAAAGCATCATTTCATGTCAAAAAACCTCCAAAACGCATCGCATTTATGCACGTTTAAAACTCCTGCTTTTGGCCTATCACCACGTGCCACATGGCACGTGGTGATTGATCCGCACCCAAAGGCACAGACCCTCTCCCGGCTTGCGTATGACCCCTATTCAAAATGATATACATTTTTTTTTGTTTCCCACATTTAAAAATTCATCTTATAAATTTTAGTTTTTAAAATTTATTTTATTTTACTATTTTTAATTTTTATTCATCTTATGAACAAGTTTGGCAAACTTAAATTTACCCGTCTTATATATAAATAATTCATCTCATGAATTCTTTAATATTTTTTCAATGGCAATAAATACAGAGGCTTGTGCAGGGACCTCGGGGACAATTTAAATATAGCTCTAAATGGTTAAATTAATCATCTCATAAAATAATTTAATTGCCATTGAATGAGACTTAATTTTACTAAGTAAATCTCACTGCACTCCGGACTTAAACCATTTATTCGGGATCTCTCTAATAGACTATATTCATGACAACAACATCCACTAGATGTTCATGATAAAGGATAAATATACCTATTACCATTATCCTTCTCACAACTTCTCCATTAATTATTAACTTGCCCTTTATTGAATAATTCATTTATATTTGCACATATTCACAGTATACATTTCAAATATCAAACACTTGGAATACTTTGGCCAAAGATTTTGAACTATTCAAATATTTGCAAATCAACTAAGGGGACATCTGTATCTCATAAGAAACTGTAGATTCCCTATTAAATATCTGATCATTGTCGCACTTCACACCACTACCTAGTGTATATGGGAATTCAGTCATGCGTTTAGACCTTACTTATGGTACATCAAAGTAGCTAACGCTGCAGACACAAGTCCAGAATACTCTCACAATTTAGAGTCGTCCTTTAAACAGTACAACATGAATCACTCATCTTTAATAGTACTCTAGAAACAAACAACATATATTGTTCAACTCAGTGTGCCAATCTTATTATACACACCAATATAACACTTTTGGATCACCATCCACATGACCAAGGCAAGTCATCTAAAGTGTCATGTTGTAGTCTTAGCATACAAGTAGTCCAAACTTGTCTTCGATTACGAGTCTTTCAATCAATAATCCATACCTTTTGTTCCAAGTCTATTTATGGGTTAATCTCATAAACCACTTGGAACAAACATGTAAATTGTAGTCTGAGGACTGCATCCATCTCATGGATGTTTCCAAAAAAAAAAAAAAAAAAAATCATATGCAGTATAAATACTCGTTTACACAAATTTAACAAGGAAATAATTGGAACTTCAATTTTATTCTTTAATAAAATAATATTAGTAAAATAAATCTTGATTAAAGGACACTATTTCTAACACTTTCAGGCCTTGATAAATTTAGTCTTTAAGGCATTATTGAAGAAGTTTGTCCCGGTTTTCTTCAATGACATCTTAGTATATAGTTATTCATTGGACTCACATGTGGATCATCTTAAACAGGTGTTTAAGCTCATGTGACAGCACGAGTTGTCTGCTAAGCTGTCTAAATCCACTTTTGCTCAATGTCAAGTGGGGTATTTGGGTCACATTATCTCATCCGCTGGTGCAGCCACTGACCTAGCCAAGACTCAACTAATGAAACAATGGGCAACACTTGTTTCCCTCAAGCAATTGAGAGGATTTATGAACTGATTATTACCAAAAATTTGTTGTAGGTTATGGAATGATTTCTAAGCCACGATCTCCTAAAAAAAGATGCCTTCCTATGGTCTCAAACTGCTTAGGAATAGTAGTTAAGAAGTTAAGGCATTATCTGGAGGGACATCACTTCATTATTAGAAATGATCATCAAATTCTTAAATACTTATTGGAGCAAAAGATCACTACAAGAGTGCAACAAAAGGGTCTTATGAAGACGTTGGGATTGGACTACTCAATTGAGTATTTCAGGGGTACAGAGAATTTAGATGTTAATGCTTTGTCACACAAGCACGTAGGGACATAATTAGCCTCTTATTTTTCTATTTCAATTGCTTTGCCTTCTTGGATGGATGAGGTGCATAAGTCCTATGATGGTGATAGTTTTGCTCAAGATTGTGTCATAGCCTTTATCATCAAGATCAGCTCCCCTGAGGTAGATTCTAATGTATCTGTTGCTAATGGAATTGTTAAGCTGAAGGGTAAAGTTTACATTGGCTTAGTGACTGATTTGAGGAGGCAAATTATTGTGGCTTCTCATGATTCGGCTTAGGGAGGACACTCAAGTATTGAAGGAACATATCAAAGGATGAGACAGAACTTTCATTAGCCTGGTATGAGGAAGGATGCTGTGGAATTTGTTCAAGCTTGTGATGTTTGCCAGCGCGCTAAAACCAATCATACACACTACCAAGGATTGCTGCAGCCTTTGCCTATTCCAGATAGAGCATGACAACACATAAGTATGGATTTTATTGAGGAGTTGCCCAAGTCTGAAGGGAAGGATGTAATTTGGGTGGTAGTGGATCGATTCACCAAGTTTAGGCATTTCATAGCCTTGAATCATCTCATTTCAGCTAAAAAACTTGCCAAGATATTCTTGGACAACATCTATATGCTCCTTGGGTTGCCTCAATCCATTATTTTTGATCGAGATAGATTGTTCACAAGTCATTTCTGGCGTGAGTTTGTTTGGTTTTTTTTATTTTTTTTATTGCTGTGTTCTTCCTTGGCTTTGAGCTCATCCTATCATCCGCCAACAAATGGGCAAACTGAGAGAGTAAATCAATGCTTAGAACAATACTTGAGCAGCATGACTTTTAGCTATCCCAAACAATGGCATAGTTGGTTGTCCTTGGAAGAATTCTAGTATAATTCTCATGCTCATTCTGCTTCAGGAAAAACTCCCTTCAAGGCTCTTTATGGATATGATCCTCCATCTCCAATAATGTTGCAAGGAGCTACTTCTTCTATTAGTCAAGTTAATGAATTGTTACTTCAGAGGCAGCAATTAGTTCAACAGCTAAGGGATAACTTGCAATTGGCATAGGCCAGAGTGAAATTCTATGCTGACAGGAAGCACGTTGATAAGACTTTTCAGGTGGGAGATCTTATTTACTTGAAGCTATAGCCTTACGGGCAATCTAGTGTAGCAATGCGCAGGTGTGTGAAGCTGAGTGCTCGTTACTTTGGGCCTTACAAGGTGTTGGAAAAGGTGGAAAGAGTGGCTTATAGATTGGAATTGCCCTCAGGCTCTTTTATCCATCCAGTTTTCCATGTTTCTCTTCTGAAGCAGCATGTAGCTAATAGAAAGATTTGTTCAAATTCACCCCTAGAAGCAACAGTCGGTGGGAATATTAAGCAGGAACCAGTAGCTATCTTAGATTCAAGGGTGTACAACAGTAAGGCCATTAAGTTTAGGAGGTGTTGGTGCAGTGGACTACTTTGGCTCGTGAAGATGCTAATTGGGAAAGGTTGAGTTTCATCAAGAGTCAATTTCCATCCTTTCATTCTTAAGACAAGAATATTCTAAAGGAGGAAGTATTGTCGTGATTCGAAATTAGAGAAGGTTGTAAGTAGTGGCAATTCTTGTAAATATTTGAATAAGGTGGTGGCGGGAAAGCTTAGAAGGGAATTGTTCTTGGTTAAGATTAGTTAA
Organism: Simmondsia chinensis; assembly: GCA_018398585.1. NCBI lineage: Eukaryota > Viridiplantae > Streptophyta > Magnoliopsida > Caryophyllales > Simmondsiaceae > Simmondsia > Simmondsia chinensis. The sequence goes on along the minus strand of JAGTTD010000006.1, from coordinate 21,112,119 downwards.
GTTAGTTATCTTTGGTTTGCTAGATATTTTAGCTCCATCAACTTTGTTAGTATTGGAGTATAAATGTTTGGATTGTCTTTGTAATTAGATTCATGGAATAAATACAATTTGATTCTTCTTCCTTAGTCTCAATTCTCTACACTTCTTCTCTCTATTTCTCTACTTCTGAACTTAAATTCTTTTTTTTTTTTATCCTAGGTTATGATTCAAGGTTGATATTGAATCATAACAACGGTGTGGATTCCAATCGGGGTGGTGTTGAAGGGAGGGTGTTAGAAGGAACGGGGAAGGAGTTGTTGGTGAATGTTACCCGATCGATTGGGATGTGAGAAAGCGAAGCCAAGGGGGCATGGTTGTGCCTCGAATTGATTGAGGGACACTTCCAATCTATCAGGGAGAGCTAATAAGCGCCCCCTTGCTGTTCAATCGATTAGGGTTAACCCCAATTGATTAGGAACTTATATAAAGCACCCTAAACAACTGTCCTCACTTCAAAATTAACTCTAAACATGTCTATCCCTATTTTTTTTTTAAATGGAAGTAATGGAGACTACAAAACAAAAGCAAACTTGTTTGCCTCCGAGGAGTGTTAATTTTAAAGTCATCAGCTAGATGCATATGCGCACTAACTATGCATGAATCCTAAGTTTAGGTCCTTGGGATGAATTACCTCAAGCTTGTGAGGACAGTCCCCTAACTCAACAGCATGGTAAAGATGGTGGCCAATAGCACTAAATGTAAGGCCGTTGCTTAGGTCTCAAATTTTGATTGCACCAAGAGGGTACCCATTTACCACGTCATACAATCTATCCCATCTAGATCATGGCTTTTTGGGAAAGAACCAAAGCTTAGTGCAGCAAGGCCAAACTTTTTGCCTAGTTTCAAAATTCTTTTGGGCAATGCGTATATCATGGATAGCATTTTTGGTTCTTTCTTTGTAGAGCTTGGCATTTTGATATGCCCCGTATCATATCATTTCTAACTCACAGAGTCTCGACAGAGTGCATATCGTATTAATCTACTTAATAGCTGGGTATGCACGGTGCTTAAGCTCCTTAGGCAAGTGACATGCCTTCACAAAGACTAAGCGATAGGAAGACATATAGATCGGAGTCTTAAAAGATGTACAATAAGCCCAAAAAGAGTCATTTAATCTTAAAGGCTAATCCTTGTGATTTGGACGCAATGTCCTTCCCTAAATGGACTTTACTTGGTATTTTCACACCTCGATTTCTCGCTTGTTTGAGGGTAATAAGGAGCCTCCAGATTATATGTGATTGAATACTTCTACATAAGTGCCTCAACTAAATGATTAGTGAAATACACCCCCCCCCCCCCCCCCCCCCCCCCCCCCCCCCCCCCCCCCCCCCCCCCCCCCCCAATCACTAATTGTTTCCTTAGGAACACTAAAATGTGAGAATATGTTATCTTTTAAAATTTAAACAACCACCTTGTCGTCATTCGTCTTAATAGCTATGATGTCGACCCATTTTGACGCATAGTCAATAGCCACTAAAATGTTGCAAGAATGGTTTGAGCCAGCGACACGTGCCATGAAATCAAAGCCACAAATATTAAAATTTTCACACGCTAGAATCAAGCATTAGGGCATCTCATCATGCTTTGTAAGGGCACCAATGTGCTAATACCAATCCCATTCCTTATAGAAATCACGAGCATTCCACAAACGTGTAGCTAAAAGAAGCCACTTTGAAGGACTTTTGAAGCTGTGAGTTGTCCTTGAAAGTGTCGTCCACATGCTAGACTATGACAAAATATGCAAGATACTCCCTTACTCAATTTCGGGACACAGTGGCATAAGAATTCATTTGAGAATTACCATAAACAAATCAGGATCATCCTGAAAGAAGTCCTTAACCTATGAGAAGAAAAGGTCCTTTGCTTTCTTCATCCATTCACTAGGCAGCGTCCGCAATGCTAGATAATTGACGATGTGTGCATACCAGAGGGGTCGCCGTCCTTTGACAAAAAATAATTGCTCATCAGGAAAACAATAATCAGTGGTGCATGTAGTGGAGTAAGAGGAAAGCACAATTCTAGAATGACCGTCGGCCACAACATTGTCAAACCCTTTTCTATCTCTAATATCTATGTAAAATTTCCAGAGTAACAAGGCCTAATGAATTAACCTAGGTTTTGTTTGTTTCTTGATGAGAAGGAATTGAATAGTTGAATAAACAAAGAAAACTATGACTCTCGAGCTTAAGATATAAGATCAAAACTTGTCTAGACAGAGTACTATACTAGCAATTCTTCTTCAATTATTGTATAGTTCTTTTGAGCCTTGTATAAGGACATCCTAGCATTATAACTACAATAGGTTTTTGATCTTTCCTCTTGCCAAGCACAGCCCTTATAGCATAGTTTAATGCGTCACACATGATCTCAAATTGCAAAGCATAGTCCGGTGGTTGAATTTTCGGGTCGGGACAACAATATTTTTAACTCATTAAATGTAGCTGAACATTCATTGCCAAAAAACAAAAATAATGTCGTTAGCAAGCAAATGAGACCAAGGCTTTGCTCTTTTACTGAAATTAGTGATAAAACGCCAATGAAATCCTGCATGACCAAGGAACTATGGCACTCCCTTTAATGAAGTGGGTGGAGGAAGAATGGAGATACAATCTACCTTGCCCATATCTACTGTGATACCCTCTTTGGATATCACTTCCTAACAGTATGCCCTATTGAACCATAAATGGCTCTTCCCATAACTAAGCACCAGATTGCATTCTTCACATCTCTGCAAGATAAGGGCTAAGTTAAATAAGCAGTAATCAAAAGAGGGACCAAACATAGAAAAATCATCCATAAATTCGAGAAAACGATGGAAAATCAGAAAATATTGCCATCATAAAGCATTGAAAAGTAGCTAAAGCATTGCAAAGTCTGAAGGGCATCCTTAGTCATGCAAAAGTTCTTTAAGGGCAAGTAAACGTAGTCTTCTCCTTGTCCTAGGGGTGCACTGGGACTTGGTTGTACCCTAAGTATACATCTAGAAAATAATAGTAAGCTTGCACAACTACTCAATCAAGAATATGCTCCAAAAAGGAAAGGGAGAAGTGATCCTCGTGCATTACTGAATTTTAGCTTACGAAAACCAATATAGACTCTCCATCTTCTTGAAGTACATGTAGGTAACAATTCACCCTTATCATTAGTGATCACGATGACCCCTGACTTCTTAGGGACCACCTGGACTATAATCATCGAAGGACAATAAAAAATCATGTAAATGATAATCATACCAAGCAACTTCACGACCTCTTTCATGTTGGGGTTAAGCTTCTTTGGTACTCCCTATAAGGCTTAACATTCTCCTCCAAATGAATCCAATGCATACACATGGAGGGGTCCTCCCAAGTCAGTAACCAACCACTCTATATCTCGCTTACGACTATGTCAGATCTTCAGTAACCTGGACTCTTAACTCTAAGACAAATTAGGTGCAATGGTTATAGGTAAGGTATCATCGGGTCCTAAACATAATTAAGGGAAAATAAAAGAAGTTTTAATTCCAACATCAGTGGACACTCAACAGATGGTCTAGCTAGTTCACTATGGCGACTTGTTAAGGGTTTGAAAATCTAGCTTGTGTATCTACATCATGCAAGGCATGTAAATCATTCTCAATCAAAGAGTCATTAGCAAATGTAAGAAAATCAGTCAAATCATTTCCTCTGATAAATTCGGCTGCACCAGATTCTACCAAAGGGTCAGTCAGATCAATCGTAAAATGGTTCACATCATCATCATCTCCTTAGCTGCATTAGACACATTCAGCTTAAGCTTAAGGCTTCCATAGGAAACTTCTAACACTCTTGTCTGATTATGGATAACGATATTGGCCTTCTCTAAAAATAATCGGCCAAAAATGATGGGACTGTCATTTCTCTAGTGGGGAATACGGTCCATGTAAAGAACAATAAAGTCAGCGGGGAACACAGACTTGTCAACCTCGATAAGCACCTCTTCTAACACCCTGAGAGGTGACAGCTCTTACTAATTAGCTAACCAAAGGGCGACACTCGTCATCTTTAGATGCCCTATACCAAATTTTTGAAAAATCGAGTGCCAAATGAGGTTTACGCTCAGCCCCAAGTCCAAGAGAGCATTGCTCATGTAGCTCTCTCCTATAACAACCGGGGGCAGTGAACGCTCCTGCCTTACTACACTTGGGCGGACTTTGCGATACCAAAATGCTACTCACCTTTTTGGTGAGTTGGAACTTTTTAGGGACATGTTCTTATTCTCTCTTTATTTTTTAACCCGCAGGTCCTTGGGGAACTTCATGTACAGAGGAACTTCTTTCATGCATCGATCAATGGCACATTCATCTTCACATCCTTCAACTGTTCCAATAGCTCATCCCTCTTTGGTTCATCCTTCTCCTTCAGTCTAGTTAAAGCTAAAGGGAAAGGTGCAACAGGCTCATATGCTCCTTCTTGTAATTCTTTTCCATCGTAGTGGGATAGGGATCCATGCTCTCGTTCTCAACCTCAATCTCTACCACCCTGAAATTCTCCTCACCCATGACTGACACAACTCTAACGTGCTCGCATGAGATTAAGTTAGGGTTAGAGCTAATTGATACTTTTGTATTGGTGAGAGTTTGGGAGGGTAATCTCCCTTCCTTTCATGTATTCAAACTTAGGGATTCTCTAACTTAGGTATGGACTATGAGCGGAACAGAACCAATGGTAAGTTCTTCTCCATAAAGTGAGGCATACGCTTCTCAAACTAAGAAGTGTATCTCTAAGGTTGGGGTGGGGGGTTACCATGCATGACCGGAGGGTTAGGTGGAGCGTTATACCTTAGGCCGCTCTGAAAGCTGCGAGGGTGTGTATAACCCACAAAGCTAGGTGTCCATTTTCTTATTAATTTGATTTAAATTTCATTCTGACTCCATGAGAAATTCATATGATTGTGCCACCCTGGACTGTAAGTATTTGATTACGGGTTATTATTCCATGGAAAACCTTGCACCACACAAACCTAATCTTGCACAAATTTGCGAAATTTTTAGGCATAAGGACAGTCAAATATTGAATGGTCTGTGCTAGAGTAGATGCCACAGGGGTTAGCATCATCTGATGGCTTAGCTGCATTAATTGAATGCACATTAGTAGGATTAGCATGCATAATCATCATTTGGTTGATTAACCATCCTAGCAGAGATGGCCTGGTCAAGATAGTGCTTATTAAGAACCTCAAAAAGGGTCCATGCTGTTGGAATCGGTGTCCTAAAAAACCCAATAATTTTGTTTTTACATTTCAATTAAATAAAATTATTTTATTCATTTAAGGATTGACTATGTTTTATGAGTCTATTGTACATGAGAAACGTTCCATGAGATGCATGTAGTCCAGCATGACATGTCAAGTTTGGTTTAAAGTAGTCAAGAAAATTGAGCCATAGAGAGACTTAAATCAAATTAGTGATATGTTATCAAAGTATACGTTTATAGTCAGAGATGAGTTTGGACAACTTGCCTGATAATACTATAATATGATACTTTAGATGACTTGTCTTGCTCACATGGAAAGAGATCCAAGCATTATATTGATGTTTTCTATATGATCGGACCACCAAGTACAACCACCTGAATTAGTTATTTTCTTGACTGTTATCATGAATAATTAATTCTGTAAGATGATAGCTCTAAATTGAAGAAATAGTCTTAACTCATGCATGGATTATATGTTGCTTTGTTGTGCTAAAAGATTAGTCATAACACGTTGACTTAAATCTTATGCGCATTGAGTAACGGCATGAAGTGTAGCAGGAATAGGTGTTATACTTGGAACCTATAATCTCTTATGAGATAAGATGTCCTCGTAGTTAATTCGCAAGCATAGGAACAAATTCAAGAATCTTTAGCCAATGTATTCCATATGTTTGGTATTTGGAGTTAGTATAGAAATTATTTTTTGTATTACTGAATTGTTCGAGAAGGGCAACTCGAGAACTACAGTGAAAGATGTGAGAAAATTAGTGATAGCAGTTAAAGCTATTTTTCCTCGTGACTATCTAATAAAGGGGTTTATTGTTACAATAAAATTTATTTGGGAATTATTGAATAAAGTTGTTGAATAAATATATTAAATAAATGGATTTATTAAGTGGAATTAAATATTACTAAATGGTAATCAATGTTATCAAAGAGTTGATAACAAGATTTGACCAATTTGGAACTAAAATTAAGTTGTCCCTAAGGTCCCTCTACAAACCTCTAGAAGTACACTTATTCAAAGTATTTAAAATGAATTCTTGAGATGAATTGTTTGTTCATGAGATAAATAAATTAATTTTGCTAAACATAATTCATTATATGAATTATATATTTATAATATGAAAAAATTTATTTTTTAAATAATATTAATGAAATGAATTTATATAGATGGGCATTTAAAACAAACAAAAAAAAGGTGAAATGAAATAAATAAAAAAAGAGGGTTAAAGAGAACGCTTTGTCTACCATGCACGAAAGTTACTTTTCTGCACGATACAGAATTTAGTTAAATTATGTATATTTTTCTGAGTTGTGTGTCGACACACAAAAAACTGTGTTTCGACACATAGCTCAGAAAAATTCTGTACCATAGAAATGCTAGAGAGAGAACTAGGCTGCACATGCAGCATATGTGCTGGGGTGATGTTTTCTAGTCCTGGAAAAAGCCAAGAACCAGTAGGAATGATACACGTGTCACCTGGTGCCAACATCTGCACTTAATGTTGGTGGCCAATCTAAACATGAAACGTTGCGCTTTAACTTTTTTTTAAAAATCTATACACGATTTTGTTTACAACATCCTTCAAAAATAGTTTTAAAACGCAAATTTTTTATCGCAAATCCACATCACAATTTGTGAAATTTTTTTTGTTCGAGAGACTACTATAAACAAGGGATTCTTTTTGAAATTCCTCCTAGTAACATTTTTTTATCGTTTCTACTTGTGCCTAATCAAGCAAATTTAAGAAAAATTTAGTTTATGAAATGAAATTTTCCCAACAAATGCTGCATCATCATCATGTTGGTTGAATGCTCCCCTGCATAAAGCATTCACCATTTGCTTGCTGGATGCATTGAGACCATCATAAAATTTTTGCACCAGAGCCCACTTGGGAGACCAATGGTGGGGACATCTCCTAAGAAGCTCCTTGAACCTATCCAAGCCTCATGGAACTGCTCTTGGTTTTTGTTTGTTTTTTTTTTTCCCCCTCAAATGTATATTTGTTTGCCGAATGGCCATTTCTTTCACTAAGGTAAAATTTAACCAAGTACCTTTGTTGGAGGTCCTCCCAAGTTGAGATTGCACGCTTCATTAGGGATTGAATTCAACGATTGGCGATGTTGTTCAACAAAAAGGGAAAAGATGTAACCTAACTACCTTGTGCTAGCCACCCTGGTAATGACTTGTTTCACATATTTCAAGAAAAAGGTCAAGGTACTCGTACGAGCTCTAAATTGGTTTTTCATAGAATGTGTGAAGCATGTTGATGATTGCATTTCCCACGGTGGTTAACCCAACTCCGACTGGCACAATGTAGATTTTAGGAACAAAATGATCCCAAATAGAACATGGAGTGACGGGCGCCAGCTATGGGTTAGTGTTTTTAGCTATGACTTGGGTTGCACTCAACCTTGCTTTGTATCACCTTAAGGTAGATAATGTTGACTCAATTTTCGGATCAAAAGTAATCAATTCGATAGTAAGAGATCGTCTATAGTACATACACTACATAGCAACCTAATTTAACCCGAGTCACGAGCCTAAATCTAAGCAAAAAAAAAATTAAAAAACCAAAAGAAAAGGAATCAAAGCCTTGTTAATCACTAAATTTAACTTTGTCTATCAATTAGCGGCACAAAAAACTTAATGTGGTATTAAAAGCATTTAAAACCGTGTACTTGCGAACGTACTAGCTCATTATAGCCAAGTCGGGGATATAGGTGTCGTATTCATAAGGAATTAGTATAAAGTCAAAAATCGGGGATTATAAAGTAGTTTGAAATTTGGTTTTGTTAGTTTAGAAGAATATTTAGTGAAATTCAATGAATTAAACAATGAATTAAATTGTTAAATTGGTTAAGAATAGTTAGGATGTCAATTTAGGTTGGCCTAACTCGAATGCCATCATTATATTTTACCATAACAATGACCTTAAGGGCTTAGGCTACAACCTCAAATCCTAGGTCAACACTAAGATTAGGGCTTAAGATAATGAACTTATCTAAGGGCGTAACCTATAGAATCACTCTAGGTTCAGCATGAGTTATCTCAATAGCAGCTAACTAATTTCATTCTATCTCCAAAATTTGGTGTTCATTTATATAAAATATTGTGCTGAGGGTTGGGTACAACCTCAGCCCTAACCACTTGTGAAAACCTGCTATACTATGGTGTAAGCTATAAGCACAAGATGAATCTCAATTGTACTAGAAATCAAGCCATGGCTATAACCTCCACTCGTCTTCTCAGATGTCCCAACGCCCTCAAGTTTGGGGTTTAAAGAACCCTAATGCAGTCTATTAAATAAATTTTTATTAAATTAGGTGTGAGGGGATGAAATGAGTCATGACCACAATAACGAATGCAGAGGTGATGAAGACATCCCAGAAGATGAGCATATTGGGCTTGATGGCTATTCTCCAAAGATTTTCATGGCCGTGCTCACACACCGGATTTGAATGCATTGTTCAAAGACTTGAACAGGCTTTAAAAGAGGTCTAAGAGAAGCAACTTGCTGAGATAAAGCATACCCTAGCAGCTCTGTGTGAAAATGCAACCGCATTGAGAACCAATGTCAACGATGTTGGGACCTCAATGAATGAAAGACTTCACAAAGAAACCGATAGATTTTTGGTTGAGATGAACTCAAACTCATCCTCTGCAACTGGCCTTATCACTAACAACATAGCAAGACAAGCAATAGTTGAAGTCGAGCCTATCTTGATGAGGCAGGCTGGGACTCATAACGGCTTAGTACAAGTCGTTGGAGAAGATATTAGGCAATTAAGGCTTGTTCCTCCTCCCACAGTTCCCACTCAATATCCTCGTGATGTTCCTACAAGTTCATGGATGTTAGTGGTTAAGGGTTCGAATAGCATCCCTGAGAGAATAAGGAATCCAACTGTGGCTAATCCAAGTATTATCAACTTGGACACAAGCCATACAAATGATAAAATGCAACCCATAGGGTTGTGCTGGCCCTTTGAATCAAGGGTACACCTTGAACTCAACGCCAAATTTTAGGTCATGCCTACCCACGAGATTGGGAAGCACGGCCATGCGCACCCTCCTTGTGTAGGAGAGGCTATTTCAATGCCTAATCAGAGCCTTAGAGTTGGTGTGCAAGGACAAATTCCCACTACTGGGGATCAATGTCCTCATTCTAGGCATTCTTCCACATATGAGACTAGGGAGAAACACAACTTCCTACATCACGGTGGGGATTGATCTAGCTAGGATGGGCCAAGAGCCTGTCAATGTAGGTGTGCCCTCAAGCAATAGGCCGTAACAATCAACAAGATACCATCTTGCATATGTGAGACAACATCCGTTCCCCCATCCAATTTCCATGGAAGCCCAGGGGTATCCTATTGATCCCCCATAAGATTCTCAACAAATTAGGGGGCAATGGAAGGTACATAACCAAGAAATGAACCTACCTCTCGAAAACCAGTTGGCCACCCTAATCGGCCAGCTGTACTAGCCAGGCCTCAAAAGGATCAATGGACCCCACTATAGTAAGTTGTATCCTAACATTATTGACAGAGACTTCCTGTTCACTTGAGGATATAAAATCCTCGAATAACGTATCTGCTCTGAAGCATTTGATAAGGTTTAATTTCCAATGCAAAGAAGCGGCCGATGACCATATTTGAAACATTAGTTATTCCTTATCTCTTGGACGGGGACTGCCTTCCAGTGGTATTATTTTACCACCGACTCCATTTGTAGTTGGGAGGATATGGCCAGAAGATATCATTCATGGCAGCCTGAAAGGTAACCGGAGCATTGGTTGAGCAAAAGGGCATAACCGCAAACTCGAAATGTCCATGATGAGTTTGGAAGGCTGCCTTGTATATGTCTTGCTCAAGAACTCTAATTTGATGATATCCTTGCCTCAAATCAAGCTTAGTGAAGAGCTATGCCCCATGAAACTCATCTAACTAGTCACCAATAACTAGGATAGGGAACTTACCCTTCACTGTCAACGAGTTGAGTTGTTTGTAATCAATGCACATCCTAGCTAATGCATCCTTCTTCTTCACCAATATAACAGGAGAGGAAAAAGGCTTGTGACTTGGACTGATGAAGCATGTCTTGAGCAGTTCTTTCACTTGTTTCTCAATCTTAGTCTTCTGAGCATGTGGATATTTATATGGCCTCAACTTTACTGGTTCGGCATTCAACTTGAGAGAGATAGCATGTTCAAGATTCCTCTAAGGAGGCAAAGTCTTGGGCTGCTCGAATATATCTTCGAACTCTTCAATCAGTTTTTGCACTTCAGGTTGAGGAGTAGCTGCCAATTCTTGAAAATAATTGACCAATCCACTGATAAGCACTCTTTCTTATTCTGCCTTGTAAACTCTTGCCTTTAATCCATTGCAATTGTGCTTCATCTGCCATGCCTTGCAAGGTAACTTTAGATCTGTGAATCTCAAAAGACACAGTTAGCTTTGCAAAGTTGAAGAGCACTGGACTGAAGGCCCTCATCCAATCAACTCTAAGTACTATATCACATCCACCTAAAGGAAGGATTCTGAAATCATAAGTGAACTGATGCTCCTATATAGACCACTGAAATGCTTGACATTTGTTCTGAGTGGATGGAGTTTCCATCTGCCACTGTCATAGCCAAGGGATGAGTCTTGATCACCTCATGTCCCACTTTCTTCACCACTTTAGGATCAACAAAGCTATGAGTACTTCCGCTTTCAATTAGGACAACAATTGATCTCTTGCTAGCATTCCCTTTGATTCTAATAGTTTTATGAGCTCCATTTCTAGTCAAGGCTTTCATGGAGATCTCAATTTCATCATCAACAACTTCCTCAGATGACTCCTGATCCGAATTATCTTCATCAGCTTTAAGTTCATCATTGTCGGAATGCCTAACTTGGCTAACTCCTTTAGCAGACATCAAGAACTTTGAATTACACTTGTGCCCTGGTTGATAAGGCTGATTACACTTATAACAGGGTCTTGCAAACCTTTTCTCAATAGAATGAGTGGCCTTAGATCTAACTGACTCCTTCTGATATGAGTTGGAACTTCCTCCCTTGAACTTGCTTCTTTCACTTGAAGAAAGGATAGTTGCCTCAATTAATTTGGCTTTTGTATAAGCCTTAGATATTCAATGTTGCATCATTACTTCCTGAATGATGCTGATGATGTTGATTAGGTGGGCGATCTTGATGTCCAATGTCCTCAAACGCAGTTTTGAACTACACAAAAGAATAAGAAGGATGATCATTTTGTTCTGAGTTCAAGCCTAGTGATCGAGATTGCACTTGATCAGCTAGAGGATCTCATGATCTTGCAGCTGTTTCAACCTCTTGCCGTCTGATTCCAGTTGATTGTAATGGACCTTGAGGTCTAGCCACAACATTTTGCATCTGAGGATTTCCTTTGTCCTAAGACCTCAATTGTTGGCACATGAGTAACTGACTAGCTCGAAGTAAATGTTCCGGACTGGATGACACATTCTGTCCCCTGGATTGATTGCCTATTTCAGCACATTTCTCTTCAAACCTCCGCCATTGTTAATCCAATCACTTGAACATTTTGTCATCCAAATCTTGTGCTTGTAAGTGAATTTGATCAGCTATCTTTTCCTCGACTTGATAGAAGCGATAGTCATACTTCTGATTCATTTCTTGCACCACATCTCTTTGTGACTGCTTAATCTGCACAATTATTTCCTTCATTTGCAAGATCATTTACTTCATTGTAACCTCTTCCTGGTCCGTTGCAGCATTACTGCTAACTATGACAGCATAGGAAACACTAGGATCAACATATGTAACTGGATTTCTAGCTCCTGTTCCATATCTGGTTGTTACTCCACCAGACGTGATTGAATTGTGTTGTTTTGGCCTCGCCAGGTCAAATCAACCAGAAAGTGATCAATTGACAGCAAGAACCAAGCTTTGACACCAATTGTTAAGCTTCAATTCAAAGATTGAAGTTAACTTGTGAAAGAGAGAGATTAGATAAGAAGAGAAGCGAAGGTTAGATGAGAGATTAGAGAAATAAATGAGAAGTCAAGAGAAAATACCTCAAAGAGGTCTTGAATTTTCATTGAATGAATCTTTCTTACACTTGAGCAAGTAATTTATAGAATTCTAGATACAATGAATCAAGCCAAGCTTGACTGACTTAAGACAAAGCTCAGTCGCCACATTTGGCCCCTCTTGACTTTACTTAACCGACTTACCAGCCATTTGAAGCTATTTGGCGCCAAAACACCAAATACAGCTACAACACTAAAATACAAGCAACTAACACAAGCAATACATGACTTAAAATTCTGGATCATAACATGTGCTTATCAAGTGTCTAGACTTAGATGCAGCAATGCCAGCAATGGTTGGAGCACATAAGGGAATCTGTGGATCCTATTTGGCTAGAAATAAGATGCACTGGGTCATCAAATGTTATGACGATGATTGACTGTATAGGATATGCTAAGGGGTTCAAACCATTTCAAAGGTATGGGCATGTACCTAAGGTCCTTGCAGCTGAGATGCATGCTATAGTTAAACCATTGCTCTTTCAAAGGGGGGTAATCGATGTTATAGGAGAGATCAATCCTCCTTCTATCAAGTAGCACATTTTTATCCTTGTGGCCATAAACTACTTTACAAAGTGGGCTGAGGCTAAGCCATTTAGGAACATCAAATAGCAAGACATGATTGGCTTCATCAATGAGTATATCCCATGTAGGTTTGGAATCCCAGAAACAATAAATGTAAACCAAGCTAAAGTTTTCAATGGATCTGATTTTAAAGAGTTTGCCAAGAGCTTAAACAATCTTAAACTCAAAATCGTATTATGCCCTAGAAAAAGGCCAAGCCGAGTTTACCAACAAGATGCCAAAGGCTAACACTCAGAAAATTAATAAGGATAATCCAGGAAGGTGGCATGAGCTACTACTTAATGCTCTAGAGGCTTATGGAACGTCCAAATAAGATGAAGCTGGGACAACTCCCTTCCATTTGATGTATAGCCACGATGTTGTACCTCCAATGCAAGTGACGATTCAGCCTATTTGGTTGGCTCATCAAGAAAGCTCATCTGAACTTGAATATAAGCAAGGTATTATGGACAAATGGACTAACTTAGATCAAGTTAGGCTTGATGCTCTTCATAAGTTGGAAAAGCAAAAGAAGGGAGTAGCTAAAGCCTAAAACAAGAAGATCAAACCAAGGTCATTTGACCTAGAGAACTTGGTCTAGAAAGTGGTACTACCTATTATTGGCTAGAGAGACTATGTCCTTAGAACTGGTCCCCAAATTGGAAGGGCTCATTTAGAATTATAGAAGTATTCGGAGGTAATGCCTACTTACTCTAAGTTTTAGATGGAAGGACGCATCCTAGGGCTTTTAATGGAATGTTCCTAAAGAAATATGTGCCTTCTATTTGGAATTCTAATAAAGAAGTTTAGCTTTCCGAAGTTTTGGCCCAATTCCAATATCAATTGCCTTGAGGATCAACTTAATGATCCTAGTGTGGTTAAATTTAAAAACTAAGAAAGGAACTTCCAATATGAGAGGCATTTTGAAGCGAAGTGTGTACTTCATTAACATTAAAAAAGGAAGAAGTATGTGGTAGTTACAAAATGATACAAGGAAATCACTTGTATGGCCCATTGCTTCTATACAATTTCAGAAAACTTATGTTCTAATCCTAATAGGTGACTCTTCTGTGGTTGATAACTGGTTGGTTGCCTCATTCAACCTTTGATCCATTGAAATGGCCTCCTCTTGGAGAGTCTTCTTTTTGTTTTGTTTTGTTTTGTTTTGGCATCTGGATTTTTTTTTTTTTTTTTTTTTTTTTGTGTGCATGTGGGGCCGCTGCGCTGCCCTCTCGAGTTCTCCAACTCTAGAGTCTTAGAGAGAACATTGCTCCTTGAGAGATGTAAGCTGACCCCTGAGCTGGTCCAACTGTTGCTGATGGACTTGGTCCTCTAGGTTCCTAATGTCTTGGGTTTGTTCACTTTAGATCTTTGTAGCCACTTGAAGTTCACTAAAAAATAGCTGCAAGCCTCCTAATCTAGCTGAGAGTCCAAGATCCCGCATGGCAGCTTGACACTGCCGCTTCTGATGAGGGAACAATGGGACTTCTTGGGAAATCCTAAGAAGTAGTCTTTTGAGTGCTTCGAGCTCCCTAATGATGAAAGATGCCACCTTGGGATCATCCTTTAGGGCCTTCACAAGAGAGATGGCCTCTTGTTGGTTGGTATTTATAACCAAAGAGTGTAGGGGAAGATAAGCCAACTCCCCTAATCACTGGAATCTTAGAGAAATGCTTTGGTCTCGCCACTAAAATGGCAGCCTTCCACTCACTTCTAGCTTTTCTAAAGGAGAAGATATCCTGGTTGAGATAAGAGGTGGGTTAGCCCTTAAAGAAGTAGCCTCATTAAAACATTTGAAGTGTCAGAAATGAACCTCACCTATGGAATAAAATTAGAGTATGAAAGGTCAATACTCAGCTCTGAAACTTCAGTTGGGGTAGAAACTAGAGTTGTTGATGTTACCTCTAGCATGGGGGCATTTTCCTTAGAGGGGGAAACTTGTATGTCTGGTCCAACTCAGGGTTCAAATAACAAAGGTTCATTAGCCAGAGTAAGGAGTGATACCTTCGTGGACATCTTCAATGATAATTGAAGGCCTCCATTGGAGTAAGAAAGGGACTTGATTTACTTCCTGCCTTAATGGAAATGGAGAAGGAACATCCCTTGCTTGATCACCCATGACGGAATCCATAAGGGAAGTGATTGTATCCTCTCCTTCATTAACAATTGAGCCCAATGGTTTCATTCTTTGAGGGAACTTTGGAACATGAATCCTTAATGGATAATCGAGGATCTCAAATATGATTGGAGTTGTAGTCACCTGACACCATGAAAAATAAGTCACAGTTGCCTTAAGTAAAGTAAAAGAGAGAGTGAATATAGAGATGCCAATACCTCTTGTTAAGAAAGGTTAGCTCATCTTTTCCTCACCAGCTGTGAGATTGGCACTTGCTCTTCATTTTCTTCTTCTTCCTGCAATGCCTAAGTGGCCCTGACTAAAGGGATAGAGGGGATTCTTCTCCTCCTTCTTTTCCTTAAACCACTAACCTCAAGGACTGGTATGGTAGATTTAGAGGGAGATTCTTTCATAAGCATCTTGGTAAAACTTTAGGTTTTTCTTGGAGTTTCTTAAGCAGTTAGGGCTGTAAAAGAAATAAAACAATGTTGGCATTCACTCAAGCCACTAAGGTCATCTCAAAGCTTCGAAGCCAGTTGTCTAACTAGCTAAGTGCCCTATTCTAAGGACCCCTTGTTGTCCTATGCCACATAACTTTTGAGCTAATACCTGTAGACTCCAATAGGAGTACATAATATTACTTGATGCCTTTGTCTTTCTAGGAAGGCTATTGAGTTTAAAGTCCAGTTAAGAAGCCAAGACCACTTCGTCAACCATCATGGTAGACCTACGCTACTTTGCTGACTTGCCTTGCATTAATATGGCAAGGGAAAGGTGTTTGGCCCTCCTTTCCTTAGGACTATGTTCACTTGGTGTCACTTCAGTGGCACACAAAGGCACTTTCCACCTTCCAAAAAACGTAAGGTTTTCCACCCAGTTCATGTATCCTAAAAGCTTGTCCACCATATTTATGCACAGCAGTTGCTTCGTTGAATTCCTAGACAGATATCTCCAGGCAAAGAAAGAAACAAGGATAACTGTAATGTGTCAGAAAGGACATCCTGAAAAATGGTTGTGTCCTTAGAAGTGTTAAAGGGTTGCTCTAGGGCATCGAGTTTGTAGGAAGGAAAATGATCCTTCTCAGACATCAAAGAGGGATCCTCTTCATCCAATTGCACCACATGCGTCAAGAGCTCTAATGGGCTAAAAATGCAGGGATAAGACAGAAGAAGTGCGTGTGATTTGAGCCATTTTATATGGTTTGAAGGAATCTAAAGCTCTAAGAGTGTAATCAACAAGAAGAATGAAATATCAAAGCCGAGAGCAACTGTTAAAGTGCTTGATTACAATAGAGAGAGAGCACAGCACAAATGGTAAAAATTTTCAGAACTCTATCATATTTATGAACACTTGGGAACGAAGGAAGTTTAAATTTCAAATACTATTCTCTCAATCTCTTTTGTAGCCGTTGCAGGTCAAATCAGGCATATTTTTTACCTACTGGAAATTTGAAATTACCAACGGCTAAAAGGGGCCATTTGATTACACAGCAAACTAGAGGGAGTTGGGATGACGATGTTTTGAAACTAAGGGTCAAGGGTGTTTCACTTCGGGCCATCCTCAAGGGATGTCAGACCTTTAAATACTAAGATAACGACGTCTCGTGTCCAGTTGCTTGAAGAGTTAAATTCCTTATGGCATGTCAACCACTAAAGATGGTTGATGGGTAAAAGGCTCCAGCTCAAGGGATTTCCCAGAAGGCTGCAACACAGGTAGTTTTGAGGCTCGAGGTAGCTATTTAAAAGTGTATAGGCCTTAGGCATATCTAAAAGGACACAGGGCATGTAGAAGGGACTCCGATGATTTATACAGATATGAGGCTTTTAGAAAGACACTCGAGCACATGGTTTTAGGGTACAATTAACGCCCATTCAATGCACCAAAGAAGCATTAAAGCAGATGCAGGAAGAAAATGCCTAGATAATGGGATGTAAACATTATTTTTCTTTTCTATAAATAAGAGACTCTATTACAGAAATAAAGTGTCCAACATCACCATACAAAATTATTCACATTTCTTTACATCACAATTGTGCCAATTACCTAGAAATTAGAGTTACTTAGAATAGATTTGAATACTTTGTAATTGGTTTTTTCTAAGGCAATATAGCATTTCGTGTATCAGGTATGAACCCTTCATTTTGATTTGTTGGCAAGTTAAGAATTAAGACATTGGTTTAAGGCTTTGACGGCCAAGGCTTGACTTGGATTACATTGGTCTTAATACCTGTGTCTCTACCTGATAAGTTAGTCAAACTTAGGTTTGAGTTACTGTTTAAGGGCTTTGATGGCTAAGGCTTGGCCTTTAATGCATTAGTCTTCATTTGATAACACAAATATGGTTTGCTCCATCATAATCTTGTCAAACTCTAACTCATTTGAGTTATCATAAGTCAAGGGTGCCAGGCATAAAAATCTGATTGACTCGGGCTTGTAAGTGGAATTCTGAGCTCTTGCATTTGTCTTCACCCCAGTTCCAAGCTTGTAAGTGTTCAAAGAAAAGTGTGTGCACTCTGAGCGCCATCGTCCTAACTGCCACTTGAGCGAAGAACAAGTCCCTTTTAATCATCTGTCTATTATTATAAAATATCCACAAAAATACATTAAAAAGTCTCCTTAATTGGAGCAAAAGCAAAGTCCACCTTAATTTGCAAGCACTTGTGGTCTAATTTCCCATGTGTCAATGTGCATAGCTTCATCACCAAAATCACCATTCCTTTTCCCAAAAAGGTAATTGGTTAAAGTCCAACATGTACGGTCCGGAATTTGGGCTTGCTCCCACATTAAGTCAACAAAAGGAGCAAACAAGGGTACTTAATCCCTAACGTGTGTTACACATTTTTTTAGGCTTCAAGCATAAGACAACACGCAAATATAATGAGCATTCAAATCGAAAGTTACAAGCATACATATTAGAGCTCCTCTATTATAAAGGCCTCTTATATCTACTTTAGTATCTTCACACGTTTACCTTTATACCCCTAAGATCTATCATACCATAAGAGCATCCTATGTAATTTGGCTCTCTATTACAAAGGCCTCTTATACTCCCTATTTGATAATTGAATAATATCATAGCTCTATATTCACTTGGTATTATAGCTCCTGTAATCCCTCTCTACTTTTCTCTTGTTATTACTTCACATCTTTTTGTACATTCAAGTTGTTCAAAATTTTTTTTCCTAAGTAATGGCAATAAACACTAACCCAAATTGATTCGATGCTAACACTGTATCCCAATCCCTTTCCTCCCATACCCAGAGCCATTGCACCTCCAAGGGAGGCCAGTGACACCCATGCCACATCCCACTTGGCCTCCACTCGATGACCGGAAATCCAGTGGTGGCAGACGCCTCCATTGCCAGTCCCACCACCTTGGATTCTGTTGGAGTTAGTGTCCTGGGAAACCCAATTAGTTAGATTTCAAATATTAAATAAATAAAACTATTTTATTTATTTATTGTTTGATTATATTTTATGAGTTAAACATGTGGGTGATTGTTTTCTGCAACATTCTATGAGATGGATGTAGTCCAAGATGATATGTTAGGTTTGGTTTAAGTGGTAAATGAGATTGAACCAAAAATAAACTTAGATCAAACTAAGGATATGTTGTCAAAGTATGTTGTAGGCAGTGATAAGTTTGCACAACTTGTTTGACAAGATTATAATATAATACTTTTAATCATTTATCTTAGTCATATGGATAGGAATCCAAGTGTATCCTGTTGGTGTCATCAATAAGATTGGAACTTTGAGTAAGACCATATAAATTAGTTGTTTCTTTAACTACTATTAAAACTAATTAATTATGAAATATGATAACTCTAAATCTAGGAAATAGTCTAAACTCGTGCATGGATTGTTCGCTTCTTTGATGCGCCAAAAGAATTAGTAAAAGTGCACTGCCTTGGATCTTATGTATGTTGGGTAATGACATGAGGTGTAGATGAAATAGCTGTTTTTTGTGGAATCTATAGTCTCTAATGATATAAAGATGCCCCCTTAGTTGATTTAAAAATATACAAGCAGATTCTAAAATCTTTCACCAGAGTATTCCATATGTTCGGCATTGGGAATTAATACAGGAATATTATTGAATTGTTCGAGAAGGGCAAGTTGGGAACCACGGTGAAAGACTTGAGAAAAGTACAGATAGTTGTTAAAGTTACTTTTGCTCATAGATATCTACTAGAGAGGTTAATTGGCGCAATATTAGTTATTTGGAAAATTCTTGAGTGAATATATTTAATTCTAGATTGCAATAAAACATATTCAGTGGAATTAAGTTTTAATAAATGGTAATCAATTCTTGTTGTGACAAGATAATCATAGTTGACCTATTTGAAGCTAGAGTTACATTGTCTCTGAAGTCCTTCCGCAAGCCTCAACTTAAGCATTGTTTGAAAATAATTGAAATTGAATTCAAGGGATTAATTATTTATTATGAGATAAATAATTTTGTATGCTATACAAATATTCATTAGATTAATATATAATATGATAAATTACATCGTATTTAAGTTTAGAAAAAGGGAGAAAAGGACATTATTTTAAACCAAGAAAAAGGCATTATTTTAAACATAGGGGCGGGTGCATGCTAATAAAAAAAAAAGGAAAATGCGCCACTAACGCCATGCTGATGGAAACGACCATTTTGCACCTGAAACTACCTCGACATCATCGACCATTTTGCACACAACAGTGCCACCCCCCCCCCCCCCCCCCCAAAAAAAAAAAAGAAAGAAAAACACGTGTGATGTTTATGTCATAACCACATTAGCTAGTGCATATTTTGTCTATTTAAATGCAAATGTAGCCATGAGTTTAATTAAGTGTTTTTAGGGTTTTAGAACTAGTTTTCTCCTATGATGAACCCTAAAATTATTTTAGGAATCATCAATTGTTTACCATAAAATTTATGAAAATTGATTTTTGAAAAGATTGAAGGAAAAATTTTGTTTCAAAATTTTTCGTACGTTAAATATTTTTGGAAGCCCACCCTCTCGAAGATGGAAGAGGTCATTGCGAAGATCTCGAGATGTTAAGAATTCTTCTACTAATTTCAGATCTTCAAATCAAAATCGGTATTCGTGCTTCAGGTATTTCTAAATTTTGTATTTGATATTAAATTTATTTTTACCTTCATTTCGTTTATTTAATATGCTATGTTTATATGTTTTATTCGATATTCTTGTTTGTCATATTATTAACCTATTAGAATAAGATTTAGATCTAACTGAAAAGTTTAACTAGGTTAGGGCTTTAGATTTAAAATTAAGAATTTTAAATTCGCTTTCCACTACCGATCTAAGGAGAATTTTTGAAATATGTTCCCAACGGATTCTACCCTCCATAAGATAATGGATGCCGTTGTTACCATCTCTTGTACACCACATTCCCTCAAAAGGCCTATCGTGACTGTAACGCTTATCTTGGACGTCTCATTCCCCCCCCCCCCGGCCAAAAAAAAAAAATCCACCCCTCATAGCATGTGCATCACCCCTACAATAATGGAGAATAGGACCACAGATGTTTGACGCCAACACAACACCGTCCTGGGCCACTATTCTAGTGTGGTTGGCCTTGAATCTGCTGTCCTGCTGCCTCCATTGGGTGGGGGACAACCACACGTACCCACGGTCAATTCTTTTTCGTTAAATCCTAACTTTCCATCACTTAACTAGTTTTAGTCCACAAATCACGCCCCTCCCCCTTTCTTTCTTCCCTTATCTAGCGTAACAAATATTGTTACTATAAAATTGACTGATAACTAATTACCCTGCTTTGCATGAACAATTCAACATGTTATTACTCACTCACCAATTAATAGCCTACATCGATGGAAGCTACACCTATCCCCATCTCCAAATTAATCATTATTGATGATTGACCTACCTAATCCCAAAAATATAATATAGATAGTATTGACCAAAGTATGCGTTCATGTATTGCCACTACCCTCTTTCTCTGTCTCATTATTGACATTTTTCGGTACCCTATGTCCAAAACCATTTGGTATATCATGGCGAAGCGGTTTCGAGATCGCTCTATAGCTAAAGTGTTTGAACTCCGAAGCCAACTTACCACCCACTGCAATGATGGCAAAACTATTGACACCTACCTTTCCTGAACATAAATCAATAGTGGATGATCTTGCTGCTATTAACTCACCCATTTTAAATGGA
Organism: Simmondsia chinensis; assembly: GCA_018398585.1. Classification (NCBI taxonomy): domain Eukaryota; kingdom Viridiplantae; phylum Streptophyta; class Magnoliopsida; order Caryophyllales; family Simmondsiaceae; genus Simmondsia; species Simmondsia chinensis. Next base: position 21,090,923 of record JAGTTD010000006.1, on the reverse strand, counting down.
GAACTTACTAACATTGCAATGTTGAACTTACTAACATTGCAATGTTTAGTCTTTCTCAACACCATGCTGCTTTCACTACTTTTACATGGCAATTAAATCGATAACACACTTTTGAAGAAGTAAAAACTTCCTTCCTAAATTACAAGGTTGCTTTAAATATGTATTTTGGGTGCCCAAACCTAGGGAAAAAAAATCATGATTTGGTTACAACTAGTCATGGAAACTCGAGACCCCCAAATGGTCATGGTGGTCATGTTTGAGGACGAGATTGCTCCAACCATCATCGTGGGGGTCAAGGTGGCCGAAATTGGAAAAAGGACAACCTCAACAGTCTCATGCCAGCGGTGCAGCACCTCCACCCCACCAATCCTCTTTTAGACTTGTAGGTACTCCTTCTTATAACCCTAATGCTGGAATACTCATACCGACCCCAAATCTGCTAAATTTGCCCTCAACCTAGCCATGTAGCTATCTCTTGTCACCACCGCTTTGATAACAACTCTTACCCAGACTAATCTCAATCTTTTGTCGCCATTGCCAAATGAGAAACGAATGACTACAATTGCCATACAGACTCAAAGGCCTCAAATCACATGACATCAAATCCAGGTATACTTCGTAATCTTCTTCTTTATTCAGGCCCAAAACATATCCTTGTCGAGAATGGTGCCTACTACATGTTACTCATGTCGGTTCCACCTCTATACCAACCCGATCTTGGCCCCCTTACCCTCCCAAACATCATGTCAGTCCCAAAACTTAATCACAACCTACTATTCATTAAGAGATTATGTTAGGATAATAATTGTACCGTAGAATTTGACTCTCATTTTTTTGTGTCAAGGACAAACCTCTGGGGACGGGGCTTCTATGAGTGTCCAATAATGGACCACCCTACAACTTTTCTCCTAATGACATTGGCCTAGTCTCACGCACTAAAATTGGAGAATTGTGAAATCAAACGTCTAGGTCACCTAGGTAGTACAATTTTGGATGCGTTATGTAAGCAACATTGTTTCTCTATTTCTAAAGTTTTGAATAAAATGCCAATCATGCTACTTTAGTAAATCTCATCATCTTCCTTTTGAGCGTGTTCTACATATTACTAGTTCCTGACTGCAAATAATACAATCAGATATATGACTGTCACCCATTTTGTCTCAATCATCTTAGAAATACTATGTATTATTTACTAATGATTTTACATGTTTTACATTGCTCTATCTAATGCAGTAGAAATAAGAGGTTTCTAAAATTTTACAAACTTTAAAACTCTCATTGAAATTCAATTCAATACTAATAAAAAAAAGTTTCGAAGTGATGGCAGGAACGAAATCAACCGTTGATGTATGCATGCACTATGTCAAAACAACAGAATTCATTTCTCCGCATTGTGTCCATATACCCCACAACAAATAGGATGGCGGATAGCATTGACATTCATCTGAAAAGGCACAGACGCTATTAAGTCATGCCAACTTCCTTATGAATTATGGTAGGATGCTTTATGAACATCATGTTTTAAAATAAATCATCTTTACCCCCCTTTGTTCAAAGGTCTCCCCTTTAGAAAATTTATTTCAAAAACCGTCGGAATAGAAATGGTTTCGCGCCTTGTGGTGTGCAGGATTCCCATACCTTACACCTATGCCTCTCATAAACTTGTCCCCGATTCATCACCTCAATTTTCCTAGTTTATGAAGCATGCTATAAAGGCTATCACTGTTTAGACCCTATCACAAAACAAATCTACATAAGTTATCACGTCTTAATGTATTATAGTTTCTCTATAATGAACTTATGAACTCAAAATTGAATAACACAAATGCTCAACTCTCGCTTCCCCTTGTTGTTGTAGGACACCAATAGTGCTCCACCCTCATTGAGGCTCAAAAATGATACTCAACATTTGATCACAACCCCAATGACAAACAATCTCTCCAACCCAATGGCCAACATTGACCCACACAACCCCTGGCGCCACCACACATGACCACACCAAAGCCACCCCTTACTCACTGCTGGCCTGCCCCTTTGAACCACCACTCTGACACTAACACACTTGAAACAGATGACACTAACCTGTCCCTTGTCCCCAACCACCACCACAACAGTGTTAGCCCCACTCCTGGCATTGCAACTCCACCGGCGACTACCTCGCCTTATTCAATGCCACACCCCATAGCCATCACGGATTGTCCTCCACCACTAGTCATCAATTTGAAATCAGCACCCGCATCAGAATCGTTGTTAGGGCTCCCACAAATAAAAATCTAATGCAAACCCATCTAAAGGACAGTATGCAAAAGCCCAAATACCCACTATCACTATCCACAATCATAGTCATACAAGAACCCATGTGCTACTCTCAGGCAATAAAAAATCCACAATGGCAAGAAGCCATGCACTACAAGAGAATTGATCTTTAATGACCAAAAATATCGAATGCATTTTCTTTTTGTCGTTAAAAGTGTTTGTGTAGTGTTCGGTTCTGACAAGATTATAAAATTGTCATTAAAAGACCCTATGTGATGGGTTATAAAAGGGTTCGCTAATTCTACCCACATAGTATCATTAATAGGCTCACATAAGCGGTAAATTAAATAAAATTAGAATGTGTTGTCAAATGGTTAAAATTAGATGGTCTTCTTAAATTTTGTTATTGAAAATTCTTTTTTCTAATTTTCTTTTGTTTTTAATTTTTTTTCCCCTAACTCGTACCATAATGTAAGGTTGAGAATCAAATAATACTCAAATCAGTACTTGACTCAATATTTAATTCACGTGAGATACTTTAGTTGTACTCGATAATCAGTCATTTAATATATTTGAATATGATTTATATTAATTAAGGAGATAAATAAGTAAAAATCAACATAAAAAATCTCAAATTATTAAAAATCCTAAGCAATTTCTTTGTCAAAACCACCCCTGCCTTCATAGCCATTCTCACTTCTCAGGCACACCGAGCTGCCGCCCAGTCTTGCGCCACCATCTCATCATCCTCAGCCCCACTTCCTTGCCTTCATTGCTGCATCAAAACCCTGAAATTCTACTTGTGGTCTATCATTCTCTTCTTGATTCCAATGATTCGTTTTGGTGTCTAGTGTTTGTGGTCTGTCATTCGCTTCACCATGATCCGATGCTCTTAAGTTGCTCGACCACACTGCTTCAACCTCGATTTCGTCCCTCCTTGTTCACCAACCTAATTCTATTGAGATTCAATCTCAATCCACTCCAATCAATCATGCCAATCCAATTCAAATAAAAAAATAAATAAAACAAGAACACAAGTATTTTTGCATATTTCACTATACGTACAGAATTACAAGTGTAAGATGTGTGATAGGGAAATTTAGGGTTAAGATGGAGGAAAAAGATTCACAAAAACAAAGAGACAGGGAGACGATTAGAGGGAGACGAGAGAGAGAGAGAGAGAGAGAGAGAGAGAGAGAGAGAGCAACTTGAGCAAATGCATAATCACACTCTCACTCTTAGACCAAGACCCTTATTTATACTAGATATAAATGGGCCTAAACACATCTAAACACATTTATTTAATACATACTAATATCCTACTAATTATCGATAACTAAGGTTTCCCGATTGGCGGACGTGTCATGAGATGACATGGCAACCATTGAATTGTCAGGATCTATGATCGTATCAATGCCGCTCCCCATGAGTTGGCCCTTGTACCCTTAAAGCTAGAAAAATGATGGTGAGGGTTGTGTGGGTACTTTCATGTAGTATCCATGTGGATATCGCGGTCGACCACTTCGATCATTGATTTGCCATAGCAACGAGGAAATGTTATATCCTCCTCGAGAACGACACCATACGCGCCTAAGACTGCATTCAGATTCGATCGGTCTCCCATGTTTGACCCATGAGCTGCTATAATACTAAAAAATTGGGCATTCTACTCGAATTTTGGTTGCGGTAAATGTACGAAGCTGGACTACTTGAGGGTTTGAGCTGGAATGCCTCCTGAGACCTTTTTCTACCCACTATTTGATTTTCCTTGAAGCTTATAATGATTTTTGTTTAATGAAAACTCCATAAGAAAATTTTTGAAGCCCCACTGAACTTTCCCTAAAGTCCGGAGCCATTGTATACCGAGCACCATAGTGCAGCCCGATAATGGAATGACAAGAAAGTCAGAAATGGATTCAGCCCCTTTCACTAAGTTAAACCTCAACGAATATCCCTACACATCCCTTGTTTCAATCCACAACAATTGTAAGTGGCCTCTTATAAGTATTAATTGGCCAATTTAACTGTTGAGCGGTAAAAATGTCTATTAATTTATGAGCGCTTCCACTATTAGTCAAAATGTCAATAATTTTTTGGTCATGGTAACCCCAAACTTGCATCGTCTGATAGTTATATGTTATGAATATGTGTTGGTAGTTAGTAGTTAGTTGCCGTTGGTCTGGCTTGGTCAAGTTGAGTCCATTTTGGCGGCAATGGTGGAATAAGTTGGCTTGTGAATTGTCTAGTTATATTGTATCTTAGTTTAGTATAAATAGTTAAGATCTTGTATTGTTTCATTCATGAATAGAAAACTCGATTAATTCTTTTTGTCAACTCCTAATTCTCTCTAATCTCTTATCCCCTTTAACTTCTCTTCTCTCTCAATTCTTTCTCTTCACTTAGTTAAGGATCAAGTTGAACTAGGTCCTTAACAATTGGTATCAGAGCTCTACAATTTAGTTTCATAGCTAAATTGGTCCTGATTTCGAGCTGAAAATTGCAATTAGTGGAAATAAACTGTTGATTACTTGATCAGGAGTGGTTATAGTGCAAATTTTTGCTGACACAACGTAAGGTGTTGTGATCTTGCATTAGACAATCAACATTGATCCAATCGGAGTTGTTCACACTGAATGCAGCTATTGCTGTTGATCCTCATATAGGATCTTTGACAGCTAAGTGCAAAACCTAATCGTGAACGCAAATTTTTATGAATTTGTTACTCGTTGAGTGTTATTACTACAGGTTCAGGTCAATTCACCATTCTGATTGCAATTGCTGAGGATTGTGTGGTGGCTGCTGAAATCAAACACTCCTAGATCATTCACAAAGTAAGGAAGTTGAAATTTTGCATTCAGTACCTTCCATTGCAATGATTTGTTCATCCTCGAGTTGATTCTTGAACTTAAAAATTTAATAATGGTTACTACGAGGTCTGGAGCAGGAACTGTGAACAATGTTACTACCAATTTTCCTTCTTATGCTGAGGCTGTGACTGGAATAGAACAAATGACTAAAGTAAAAGATAGATAGGATGAAAGAATGGATCATTTGAGCCAGCAAATGGAGAATATGATGTCTATATTTCAACAGAGCCAGCAGAACTTCAATAAGAAGTTTGACAAGCAAATGCAGCAAATTGGAGGATTAGTGGAACAAATACAAAGGCAATAAGTACTTCCTGGTGTAGGAGTGCTTATTCCTGTTAGTCAGTTAGAATTGACACGTAATGCTGCTAATGTTGCTCCATCTTCAGCTGTTGCAGCTGCACAACAATATCATAGTGACAATACATCAGCTGCAAAAGGACCTAGTTACAGATAACCTCGAATTGAGCTGAAAGTATTTGATGGAACCTTTCCTCAATCTTGGATTAGAAAATGTGAGAGGTATTTTAGGTTCTACAACATCATGGAATCTGAGAAGGTGGAAATAGCTGTTGTCTATCTCAAAGGAGAAATGGAGAACTGGTATTGCAGTCTTGTGTGAGTGAAACCACTCATTTCTTGGCCTGAATTTGAGAAGGATTTATGTGATCGTTATGGAGATGAAGACATCAGTGACGTTAATGATAGTTTTAACAAGTTGGTGCAAACTACAATTGTTAAGGAATACATGTCAAGGTTTGTGGATTTGAGAGCCAGATTGTTGTCTGCCTATCCTGACATCGTTGAGGAATATTACATTTCAAGCTTCATGAGTGGATTGAAGCCAAAGGTGAAACATATGGTCAAAGCTTTTGAACCTACTCCATTGTCACAAGCTTATTCTAAGGCTCGAATGGTGGAAAAGACAGTCCTTGCTTCAAATGACACACCAAGATCCAGAGTTCAACCTGTTGGCAACTCTATTTCCATGCAGCCTAACAATGGGAGTAAACCCTTGAGCCAAGAAGAAAAGAGGTTCCAGAGGCTATGTTTTAAATGCAACCAAAAGTATTTCTTTGGCCACAAGTGTGAGTACTTGATGTCTGCTCACGGTTATGAAGCTGTGGATGAGGAACTGGTTGAAGAGAATCATGAGCCAAAAGAGGTGCAGTATGAAGATGAAAGTGAGGATTTTGAAGGTAATGATATGGAGATATCTGCTAAAGCTTTAACAGGTGGTGGTTCCCATAACGCCATTAGAATTAAGGGTGAATCTAAGCCCTAGACAGTTTTGATTTTAATTGATAGCGGAAGTACACATAGCTTCCTTGACCCTAAGAATGTGAGGAAAGAAGGACATGATATGATCAAAACCAATCCATTAGCGGTGACAGTAGCTGATGGGAATGCAATCTTGACCTACATTAAGTGTAGTAGCTTCAAATGGAAAATGCAAGGGCTTGAATTTGAGTTTGATTTCAGGGTCCTAAGGTTGGGAGGGTGTGATATGGTTTTGGGAGTACATTGGATGAAAACCATTAGCCCTTTGCTCTTTGATTATGGCCAATTAACTATTTCTTTCAATAAAGAGGGCAAGTCTGTTAAGTTGCAAGGGATCAGAGAACAAGCTCAAATGCAAATGATTAGTGGGAAACAGTTGCAAGAAGTGTTCAAGAAGAAGAATATCCATTCGGTGGGATAATTGCATTCCATTTCTACCATTAGTCAAGGTAAGACATGAAAGGTGATCCATCCATTATCTCACTGCTAGAGCAATACAAAGATGTGTTCGATATGCCAGTTGCTTTGCCACCTCAAAGGGAGTATGATCACGTAATACCTTTAAAGCAAGGATTTGATCCTGTTAATCTACGACCCTACAGGTATCCACATTCTCAAAAAAGTGAGATTGAATGCCAAGTTGAGGAATTGTTAAGGACTAATTTCATTAGGCCCAGCAATAGTCCTTTTGCCTTGCCAATCATTTTGGTTAAGAAGAAGGATGTTACATCGAGGATGTGCATTGATTACAGGCAGCTGAATTCGGTAACTGTGAAAGATAAATTTCCCATTCCTATAATTGATGATTTGCTTGATGAGTTGTATGGGGCTAGATTCTTCTTCAAATTGGATTTGCGTTAAGGATATTATCAAATTAGAGTTCAAGATAAGGACATCTATAAGACTGCCTTTTGCATACATCAGGGACATTATGAATTCCTTGTGATGCCCTTCGGATTGTCCAATGCTCTGGCCACTTTCCAAGCTCTAATGAACTCAGCCCTCAAGCAGTACCTCAGACACTTTGACATTTTAGTTTACAATTCCACCAAGGACTTACATCTACAACACCTTGATGTAGTATTTTAACTCATGAGGCAGAACCGATTGTATGCAAAACTCTCTAAATGTTCTTTTGGGCAGCGACAAGTTAAGTACCTGGGTCATATTATCTCAGAGGAAGGTGTGGCTACTAACCCCAGCAAGGTACAGGCAATGAAGGAGTGGCCAGTTCCAAGATCTCTCAAACAATTGAGGGGATGCCTTGGCTTGACTGGTTACTATAGGAAATTCATAGCAGGGTATGGTATTATTGCTGGACCTCTAATGAATTTATTGAAGAAGGGAACCTTTAATTGGAATGCGCAAGTAGGGGAAGCCTTTAAGCAGCTTAAGGAGATCATGACAACTGCTCCTGCTCTTGTCTTACCTAATTTCACTTAACCTTTTGCGTTGGAAACTGATGCAAGTGGCAAGGGAATTGGTGCAGTCTTATCTCAAAATGGAAGACCTTTAGCTTACTTGAGTTAGGTTCTAAGCTCAAGCCATGAAGAATTGTCTACATATGAGAAGGAGTATTTGGTTGTGCTCTTAGCAGTACAAAAATGGAGGCACTATCTTGAGGATCATAGGTTCATCATTAGAACAGATCACCAGAGCTTAAGGTATCTTTCGGAACACAGAATCACTGCCAAGGTGTAGAGGAAAGGCCCCATGAAGATGTTGTCTTACAGTGTACCACTGAATACAGGCAAGGTAGGGAAAATGGGGTTGTTGATGCCCTGTCCAGAAGAATGGAAGATTCTGATGCAGGCGAGTGTTTAGATATATCAGAAATTGTGCCTTCTTGGACGGTTGATGTCATCAAGTCTTATGATGGATATGCAATTTCTCAAAAGTGGATCGAGGAACATCTGGTTCAAGGTGGGGATGCAACTCATTCTGAAGTGGTTGTGTCCCAAGGCATTATCTATGTGAATGGTAAGATTTACATGGGGATCGGCACTGATTTGAGGAAACAAGTGATTTTAGCTGCCCATAGCTCAGTGTGGCGAGGACATTCAAGAATAGAGGGCACCTATCAGAGGTTGAATCAGTATTTTCATTATCCTCATTTGACACATGAGGTACATGCCTTACTTCCTTCTTGTGAGGTATGTCAGTGTACAAAGTGTATACATCAGCCTTATCAGGGATTATTACAACCTTTGCCAATACCAAATCGAGCTAAGTAGCACATCAGTATGGATTTCATTGAGGGCCTGCCAAAATCTGAAGGCAAGGAGATTATTTGGGTGATGGTGGATCGGTTTAGCAAGTACAGTCATTTTGTGGCTATGCAACATCTAATTACAGCTGCGAAGTTAGCCAAGCTTTTCCTTGATCAAATTTATAGATTGCACGGTTTACCTCAGTCCATTGTTATTAATAGGGATTGTTTGTTCACCAGCCATTTCTGGAATGAGCTTTTCTTCTTATTGGGCACAACCTTGGCCATGAGATCTTAATATGACCCACAATCAGATGGCCCAACTGAGAGGGTGAACCAGTGTGTTGAGCAATACTTGAGAAGCATGACTTTTGTTCATCCCAAAGATTGGCATAGGTGGCTTTATAACACCCATTTTCATTCAGCTTTGGTTACCACTCCCTTCAAGGCACTATATGGGTATGATCCTCTGGCACCAGTTTTGTTTCAAGGGAGCATTTCTCATGTTACTGAAGTTAATGACTTGTTAGATCAAAGGAAACAGTTGGTTCACCAATTAAGGGATCATTTGCAAGTAGCCCAGGCACGGATGAAGTTCTACGCTGATAAGAAGAGAGTGGACAAGTCCTTTGCCGTTGGAGACCTTGTTCTTTTGAAATTGCAGCCTTACAGGTAGAGCTCTCTTGCCATTCGTAAGAACATTAAGCTAAGTGCATGTTTCTTTGGCTCTTATAGGATACTTGAGAAGATAAGAAAGGCTGCATATAAGCTGAAACTCCCTGATGATTTCACAGTTCATCCAGTCTTCCATGTGTCTTTATTGAAGAAGTATGTCCCGGCTGATCAGGAAGTTGCAGTGACCCATCCTCAGGCTACTTTACAGGGCATGTTGGTCTTACACCTTAAGCTATCCTTCAGTCTCACACTGGTGCACTGGCAGGCAACAGGAAGTAGCATGTTCTGGTTCAATGGTGCAATTCGGATGCTTCTTCAACATCTTGGGAGGATTGGACTTTTCTTCATTCCCAATTCCCTTCTTTTCATTCTCGAGCCAAGAATGTTTTAAAAGGGAAGAAATGTTATGAATGTGTGTTGGTAGTTAGTAGTTAGTTGCCGTTGGTCTAGCTTGGTCAAGGCTTGGTCAAGTTGAGTCCATTTTGGCAGCAATGGTGGAATAAGTTGGCTTTTGAATTGTCTAGTTACATTGTATCTTAGTTCAGTATAAATAGTTAAGATCTTGTATTGTTTCATTCATGAATAGAAAACTTGATTAATTCTTCTTCTCAAGTCCTAATTCTCTATAATCTCTCATCCCCTTTCACTTCTCTTCTCTCTCAACTCTTTCTCTTCACTTAGTTAAGGATCAAGTTGAACTAGATCCTTAACATTATCGAGCCGATAAAGAGCATGGTTTGCAATATGGGGATCCAGATTCGGATCTAAATCAACTTGGCACCATCCGACATGCCCTCATCATCATCCTTAACTTCCACTAAGTATAATTGCGCCTTTCCTCTCATCGAACAAAAATACCCTAGAGCAAATATCTCATGATAGTAAACACAGAGATTCTTGGCCCTATGTTCCTTAATCTCTACAAGAGTCAAAGTTCGTTGACTGTTAATTGGGTTCTTGGTTTGGACTTGGGATGTGTTTAAGCTCTGAGGCTGAAGGGTTAATGTTAGGCTAGGCATGGGTGGGGGAAAATTTGTTAGTTATTTGGGTCATCAAGAATTGCACTCACAAGTGTGGGGAGGAGAGGGGTCGTTTCATTGGTGCTTTGACCTGCTAAATGCAGTAAGTAGGCATAGTTTATATCTTGTAAACAAGCTAATAAAATGGCATCCTAAAGGGACGTGGGCATAAACAACCTAACATATTCCATTGGTTCAACCTTAAAGCTACCCAAGAACATGCTAATATTTTGTGTTTCACTCAACCCGCATCGACTAACTAGCAACTCAAAGGTGCCCAAATATTCATCCAATTCACCTGTATGCTTCAGTTGACTCAAACTAGCTAATGGGTCATCATTATTATCCAAGAAATGTGCTCATATCTTACTTGCAAAAAGGTGCCAAGGAATGACAATACCTCGGGGCCACGCTCCTAGGCGTTGTGCCAGGAAAATGCATCCCCCTTAAGGCGACACTAGCTAGCATAGCCTTGCCCTTTTCAAGCGCTCTATCCAAAACAAAGTACCCCTCACATTTATATAACCAACCTCTAACATCAAACCCATCAAATCGAGGAAAATCGATTTTAGTAGAGTGGGTAGGAAAGTGATAATTACCATCTTTGAGCTCAACAGAATCGGGTACCACAATCTCAGCTTGAGGTTGCAATGTTTGTCCCATTGGTACTACTGGAAACCGCATGCCGCCATTGAAGGCACGAAACACAGGTGTAATAGCTCGGTCCAGGACCCTGGTGCCTCGGTCGCCAATAACCCCTCATAAATCACTGAGAATATTCACGATTGACCCCATCTTGCTCGATAAACTCTGGACCAAATATTGAAGGCCATCCACCAACTGACTATTTTGAGTAATACGGGCATCAAGGTCATCTTGTTGATTAGAGAATATGATCCTCAACTGGTTCAACTCTTCCTGTTATGTTGTAAAAGAATCGTGCAAATTGCGCAATGAACGTTGTCCTTGAATTTTTCTGCAGTTCATAGAATGCAGCTTAAGAATGGGTATTACCACACATTAACTCAAATTCGAGGAACAAGAGGCTTTAATGAACGACTACTGATCAATGACTAGTGAAACATTTCATTGAGCATCTTATCTGCGGAACTTGAATTGCACCGTAATAGCCCTACAACCCTTCTTTGTATGGATTGAGCTGAGGAAAGAGTGCTCTAATATCAATTGTTGTAATTCAATCTCAATCTAGTCCAATCAATAAGGCCAATCCAATACAAATAACAAGATGAATGAAACAAGAATACAAGTATTTTTGTATATTTCACTATAAGTACGAAATAACAAGAATAAGATGTATACTAGGGAAATTTAGGGTTAAGAGGGAGGAAGAAAATTGAGAAAAATAGAGAGAGAGAGACGATTATAGGCAGAAGAGAGTGACAGAAAGAGAGAGAAAGCAACTTAAACAAATGCATAATAACACTCTCCTAGCTCAAGACCCTTATTTATACTAGAAATAATGGGCCTAAACACACCTAAACACATTTAGTTAAGACATACTAATATCCTACTAATTATCAGTAGCTGAGGTGTTCTAATTGGTTTACGTGTCACGAGATGACATGGCAGCTGCTAAAGTGTCGGGATTTATGATCGTATCAAATTCAAGTTATTTTTTAAGATAAATGACCTAAATTGAAATTTAAATGTTTAACATTACTTTCCAAGTGTGTGATTATTTACATAATATGATTTGTTAGTTTATAGAGACATTATTTTTGACATTGGTCTTGTTCTTGACATTTTGAATTTAATATTGTATTGAAATTTCATTTACTATGTAAGCTATTCTTTTCAGATATGTTCTTAGAATATCTTATAAGAATATGATGCCTAATACACAATGGATGGATTTTGTTTAGGAACAAGTGAGTTTAATATATCAAAATGGACTTCAAAGTTTTTTAGATAATGTTGAGGAAAGAGGAAACTTTTACTTGTCAAAATTCTAAAATACAACTTGCGTGACTTTGGACATCATAAGTGGGTAACGGGTCATCATAGATGGGGCGCAATTGTTAAGAGCAACATACTAGATGAGTGTATGACATTTTGCTCTTAGTATTTGTAAGACATGAAGGCATAGTTTAATTGTCCTGAGAGAAATGTAGCAGAATATGTTTCTTGTCATTGGAGACGAGCATTAGGACTGCCAAATTTCCTATTATTGGTAGCAACGAGTTAGATAAAGTTCATAAGAACATATTGAGGAATTATGTTGAAGTTTAACCATTTTTTGAGTAAGGCACTGTTATTCCCCATTCTCACGAATCTAGTCCTTCATCGTTTAGATGATATAACCTTGTTTGAAAATGCATTGCATTTGGATCAATGTACATTGATTACCATTTATATAAATCTTTCTCTATTTGTTTGCAAGCACATGATGCAAACTTGGGCAATACTAATCAGTGTTTAGGTTCAAGAAATCATGAGGATGACAATGCAAACAGTTTGCTTTGGATAAATGACTTTGAACTATGTCAATTGCAACAAAGAGGAATGTGAGTCATAAAATATGTTCAGAAGCAAAGAAACGGAAGGGTAGTAGGAAATACTAAATTGCTTAGTTCTTCTAAGTTATTTACAAAACTTCAACTGGGAGTTGTAAAATTTTGCAAATTTTTCTACTAAGCTTTCCCCTTTGTTGTCTTCTACTAGAGAGGGGGAAGAAGAAGAATATCATGTTAAGTGTGGTATAGCTAATAGGAAATACTAAGTTGCTTAGTTTTGTTTATATTTTAATGGGTATTTAACACTAAATGTTTCAATCATGCTATTCAATTTTAATCATTCAACATATCTTCTACAATTGCCCTTATCCTGTTTGCTGGACTTTGTTATTGTCATTCGCTATGAAGGTTGAGAAGGTCATCAACAAATAGCACTCATGCTTATACCATTTATCTGGATTTTGTTATATTGATTTGGAAGCTACAGAAAAAACATTGGAGGTTGTAAGTCGTAACAATGGGTCAAGTACTCCATCCCATTCTATTGAGATAGATGATTGCATTTATTAAGCATGATTAGGTTAGTGGTAACCTTATTCTTTTTATTTTTCCTCAGCTTTTTTTTCCTTTTATATTTAGTGCAACAAATGCTAGGATTGTTGTAGAGTTTGAGATTGATGTGGATTTGTAAATGAACATATTGATTAAGCATGATCATATTACTTCAATGCCTCGTGTGGTGAAGGAATTGGATTAAATTTGTAGGGAAGAGGGTGTTGATCTGTTTTTATTAATGGGGCTCATGTCATTGGGTTCACTGGAACTGATATGAAGGAGATTGTTGGCTATTTGCATGTTTGCATTAGCCGTGTTTGTTTTTCATTTGACTTCAATTGACTTGTATAAAGTTCTTTTAGGGTTAGGATCCCTTCGAAAACAAGCCCTCTACAAGATAGAACTCTATAGGGGTAAGGCTACATACATATTGTTCTCCCAAACCTTGCTTTAATGGAAGCGCTTTTGAGGAAATGGGCTGTTGTATTATTGATTCGACACTGGATAAAAAAGATTTCTAGTGTAAGAGTGGCCTTTATTATATTTCAGGTGTTGGAAGACTTGGTCTCCAAAATATTTTGCACTCTAAGTTTTGTTTATGAACTTCTATTCGATTTGTAATTTTTGTTAAGTTAGATGACAAATTGTGTGATGTAAGCTTTAATGTTTCTCGAATGTAAATTATGAAATGTTAGTATATGGATATTTTATTTTTCAATAACATCCTTACATTTTCATGGAAATTCTTTGCTAGATTGGATGATATACATTTTTGTAAGTACAAGTTATACTACATGATTGTGCCGGTGTTATAAACGACACAAAATTATTGGGATATTACATGAATGTTGTCAGTGTTAAAATTTTTGTTATTTTACATGGAAGTATAGGTACTTATGGATGTTTGGTTATACTACATGAATGTACAATTTAACAACAATAAATTTTCTCGTTACAATTGTATTTGATGATGGGAAAGCATTTTAAATGATGGCTTTGTTGTTGTTAATTGGTGGTAAGTGCTTTAACGATGGTTAGTTATTGATTCTATTCTTTTTCAACCATGGTCTAGACTATCGTTACTATTTTTCATTAATAACGGAAAAAATTATGATGGTTTTTTTTGTCATTAAAACTTTTCCCATACAGTGGCAATTATTTACAACAATGGCAATTTGTGTTGTTATTAACCAACTCTTTAACAGCGATATTGCCTAATGTTAAAGAGTTTACTTTCAATGAAAACTTGTGCCATCATATTCATTTCACTTTTAACAACTAAAAATGTATACTGTTGTAAATATATTTTAATGATGATGAGATTTAGCCGTTGTTGATCCTAGATATTATTAAGGTTAAGCAATAACGACAGGACTGTTTCTCCATCGTAATAGAATTAAAGATGGTAAATCAAGCTTTTAATGACAACAATCACCGTCGTTGATGATGTTTTTACTTGTAGTGATGGCGGATGAATTTAATGCACTCATTCAAAATTAGGCCTGGGATCTTGTCTCATATGACCTGACCAAGAACCTTGTATGTAGTACATGGAAATACATAGTGAATTAGAAAGAGGATAGCTTGGTTGAACGCTTCAAAGCTCTTCTAGTAGCCTAAGGGTTTCACCAATGAGAAGAAATAGGCTACAAGGAAACCTTCATCCCTATAGTCAAACCTACCACTATTCGTTTTATACTTTCATCAGCCATAACAAACAACTAGCCCATCAGCCAATTGGATGTTAAAAACACCTTCCTACATGACCACTTACAAGAAGAACTTTATATGAAATAACCTAAAGGTTTTATTCACTCTAAGTTTCCATGCCATTTATGTTGCTTATGCAAGGCCTTACATAGCCTAAAAAAAGGCACCCCAAGCCTGGCTCTAATGGTTCAGTGCATTCCTATAGTCTTGGTCTTATTTGTTGTTAGGCCAACCCCTCCTGCTTCATTCAAAGGACAAAAGAACGCCTCACATGCCTCTTACTTTATGTGGGCGAACTCATTCTTACCGGTACAAACATAACTCAACTAAGCGTCCTCATTCATTCCCTCTGAGGTCAATTTGCCATGAAAGGCCTAGCAAAACAAGATCAGCAGGGACTCTTTCTCTCTGAAAACAAATATACTGTTGATTTACTTACCAAACATAATGTTAAGCTTCAATTCAAAGATTGAAGTTAACTTGTGAAAGAGAGAGACTTAGGTGAGAAGAGAATTGAAAGTTAGATGAGAGATTAGAGAAGTAGATGTGAATTAGAGAAAAATTTCTCAAAAGGATATTATGAATTTCATTGAATGAATCTTCCCTTACAATTGAGCAAGCTACTTAGAGACTTCTAGATACAAAGCATCAAACAAAGCTTAACCAACTTAAGACAAGGCTTAGCCACCCCAATTGACTCTACTTGACTTTGCCTAACCGAAATACCCACAATTTTAAGGTACTTGGCGCCAAAACACCAATTACAAGCACAACACTAAAAAATACAAGCAACTTCCTATAAGCAATACAAGACTAAAAATTCTGGATCATAACATTCCCCTCCACTTGAAAACGTCCTTGTCCTTAAGAGTGGAAGGTGAGAAAATTAAGCTCTTCCCAAGTTGCAAATTGCTTATCCTAGTTGGTCCATTATACTAACACTTCTTGAATTGTTCTATCTGCAACTTTATGGCCACGAGAAGCTTTGACAGTAACAGGTTGCAGGAGTAGACGTCTGTTGGAACTAACTTCAAGTTCCTCCTTTGTGCTTTTGCAGCCCTTTTTCACCTGCTTCTTCAACAAAGACACATGGAATATTGGGTGAATGTATGAGTTAGGAGATAATTCAATTCTAAAAGCCACTTTGCCAAGCTTCTCCGCAATCTTGTATGGACCAAAGAATCGAGCACTTAGCTTGATATTTCTCCTGACAACCATGGTAAACTGTCTATAGGGATGAAGTTTGAGAAAAACCATATTTCCAACTTCAAAATTCTTGTCCACTCGTCTCTTATCAGCATACAACTTCATTCTAGCTTGTGCTTGATGAAGATTATCTTTGAGTATTTGTATCAATTGCCTCATTTGCTACACCAAATCTGAAGCCTTGGGCACTGAAGACTTGACATTTTGTAGCATAAATAGAATGGGAGGATCATAGCCATAAAGAGCTTTGAAAGGAGTCGTTCCCTATGAAGCATGAGTATTGAACAAGAATTCAGTTAGAGAAAGCCACCTATTCCACTCCTTTGGATGAGTGAACACCATGCTTCTGAGGTATTGTTCGACGCGTTGATTGACTCTTTCAGTTTGTCCATCGATTTGAGGATGGTAGGATGAACTGAGAGCCAAAGTGTTCCCAATAATTTGAACAATTCCTTCCAGAAATGGCTAGTGAAAATCCTGTCACGATCTGATATAATGGATTGAGGCAATCCATGTAATTTGTGGATGTTATCCAAGAAACATTTCACCAATTTCTCAGCTGTAATAGGTTGGATCAACGAGATGAAGTGACTATATTTAATGAAGCGATCAACCACTACCCAAATCACCTCCTTGCCTTCTGACTTAGGTAATCCCTCTATGAAGAGGTTGTAGAAGACCTTGGTACCTATGATCTCCAAGCTTAGTTTGTTGGCAGACTTCACAAGTTTGAACAAATTCAGCTACTATCTTCTTCAACCGCGGCCAACTAAAATAAGCTTTGATTCTTTGATAAGTGCCCTCAACCACTGAATGACCTCCCCTCGCAGAGTCATGGAAAGCACTAACAATCTTATCCCTCAAATCAGTAGTAGAGCCTATATACAACTTCCCTTTCCAGCGGATGATTCCTTTCATCACTAATTCCGCATCTGCAGCCTTACAATTTGACTTCTTCACACTGAAAGCTATTATGCATACCTGAGCAAAAGAATCGTCTTCATAAGACTTGTACACCTCTTCTGCCCATGATGGAAGAACAACGGATATGGCTCCACAAAATCCTTGCTCATAATCCTCAAATCTGCAAGATAATGCATCAGCAGCCATGTTTTCCTGTCCTTTTCTGTATTCTATGACATAATCCAGACCCAGCATTTTCATCAATCCCTTCTTCTAGATTCGTGTAGCAATTTTTCTACTCCAGAAGGTGCTTTAAACTCTAATGATCTGTCTTGATAATAAACCTATGCCCATCTAAATAATGTCTCCATTTTTCAACAGCAAGAAGAATCGCTAGGTATTCTTTCTCATAAGTTGACATTTCTTGATGCTTGGGACTTAAAGCCTGACTAAGGTAAGCAATTGGTCTTCCATTCTATGATAAAACTGCACCAATGCCTGAACCACTAGCATATGTCTCAAGAACAAACTCTTCTATAAAGTTAGGCACAGCTAGTACTGGAGCTCCACACATTGCTGACTTAAGAGTCTCAAATGCTGCTTGAGCCTGTTCTGACCACTTGAAAGCATCCTTCTTGAGTAATTCTTTGAAGGGCTTGGAAATAGAACCAAAACCAGCAAAGAATTTCCTGTAGTATCCGGTAAGACTTCAGTGTTACGAGAATAGGCCATTCTTGCATGGCTTGAATCTTGGAAGGATCTGTTGAGACTCCCTTATGTGAGATTACATGGCCTAAATACTCCAGTTGTGTCTGCACGAATGAGCATTTGGCCAATTTTGCATAGAACTTGTGATTGCGCATTATTAGAAACACTTCCCTCAAATGCTTGAGATGATCTTCAAAGGTAGGACTGTAAATAAGAATGTCATCAAAGAAGACTAGCACAAATCTTCTCAAGAAAGGCTTGAAAATATCATTCATGGCAGCATGAAAGGTAGCCGGAGCATTGGTTAAGCCAAAAGGCATAACGACAAACTCGAAGTGTCCATGATGAGTTTGAAAGGCCATCTTGTATATGTCTTGCTCAAGAACTCTAATTTGATGATATCCCTGCCTCAAAACGAGCATAGTGAAGAAGTATGCCCCATACAACTCATCTAACATGTCATCAATAATCGGGACAGGAAACTTATCCTTCACGGTCAGCGAGTTGAGTTGTCTGTAATCAATACACATCCCAGTTGATCCATCCTTCTTCCTCACCAATATAACAAGGGAGGCAAAAGGACTGTGACTTGGCCTGATGAAGCATGTCTTGAGCAGTTCTTCCACTTGTTTCTCAATCTCAGTCTTCTTAGCATGTTGATATTTGTATGACCTCAACTTTACTGGCTCGGCATTTGGCTTGAGAGGGATAGCATGATCAAGTTTCCTCTGAGGAGGTAGAGTTCGGGGCTTGATGCGATTTTTTACTAGCAAGAGCACTAGTCGCTTCAAGTAATACAGAGTAAGTAGATTATCGTTCCCACGAGGATTGCTGAGTGAGTACTAAAATTAATAGCTTTAATACTATTTGAAAAATAGAAAACTTAGGGATTTTGATATGAAAAAAAGTAAAATAAAATAAAATAAAAATAAAAGTTAAAACTAGACTAGAATGAGCCAATTTAAGTTAAATTTTTTTTTTATCAGTTAATAAAGTCCAAGGGATCCGATTTCACCTTAGTTGCATCAATACGCCTTTTCTATTCTCGATATTCAAGTTGTTACTGTGTGTTGATGGTTAAAAATTCCAATTTACTAAACATTCTCACTCGAGCAACATTTAGTGTACTCTTTAACATATTAACCCATCACTTTTGTGCATGAATTTAAATAAGAAAAGAGTCATAAAAGCTCTATGATTTTCTTTTAAAAACTACACAAATCGCGTTAATCTCTCTCGAGCATTGGCCCAATTTGTGGTGCTTATCACCTCAGCAATCATCATAAATCTACTCTCGGTCTCATTATGAATAATTATAGGCCTTAAATGGTGATCAAGCATTTAAAACTCATGAAGAAAAATGATAAACACTTCAACAACGCAATAACATAAACTTTGAATACCTTGAATTAGAAATGAGCGTATTTTACAACTTAGGCTACATCGTAGCCTTAGATTAACAAAAATAGTTCATGTTAAACTTAATATTAAATATTATAAACATCAAAATACATGAAATAATGAAGAAAAATGATAAAACTAACAAAAATAACAAAAAAATACCAAAGAACAGGTCAGGTCCTACATAGACCTGACCTCTTCTCACCCCTTTTTCACTCGATTTTTTTTGTATTTTCGATCTAAAAACTTGATGATTCAACTCCTTGCATCCTCCCCTATTTATACATGTAGGTTTGGGATAAAACAATTTTGAAAAAATCTCAAAAATCAGCTCTCATTGGTGCTTCTTAAGACAGATTTGCAGATCTTAGTATTTGGCAATTTTCTTGATTTTTTTTCTGCACTCCACTGCTCTTATTCTACACCAAAACATCATATTGATGTTGTGTGATACTTGTACAATGAATCCGGTTAAAAAAATCGAGTTTTAATTGCCAAAATGCAAGTTGTTCTTGAAAAGCTGAATTCTGCAGCCCAGTTTTCTTCATCAGATTTCCAGCTCGATTTTCTTCATTTTTTTCATGAAATCCTCCACCCAAATGCTGCAATAACATGTTAACAAGATGTTAAATAACTTATTTAAGCTTTGGTTCAGTTATTTTAGTTGAAGAAAATCATCAAAATTGAGCTGCAAAGTTGTAATTTTTTTATATTTTTCGATTTTTCTGTTTTTTTTATGTAAAAGAATGCTTAAAATAGCTTTATAGTGTTGTGCTCACTGGAGTTGCAATCGCTTTTGAAATTTTTCATGCCAAACTTATTAAGTATCTTCTTGATGTATTTGGCTTTGCTTCATTGCTTTGCTTCATTAGCAGTCCAAGGAAGTAGTTGATTTCTCTCATCATGATTATTTCAAATTTCCTACTCATGAGATTTGCAAATTCTTCACCATAAGATGGGTTAGTAGCACCAAGCACTATATTATCAACATGAATTTGCACAATGAGAGCATCATTTCTAGAGTGACTAAAAGTGTGGTGTTGACCTTCCCTGCTAAGAATCCATTTTTCATTACAAAAGAACTCAATCTCTCATACCGAACTATAGGAATTTCTTTCAATCCATAAAGATCCTTTTTGAGTATAAAACATGATTGAGAAATTTGTCATCCCTAAAACTGGGTGGTTTTTTATTATAAACTTCTTTTCTAATAAAACCATTCAATCACATACTTTTCACATCTATTTGAAAAAGTTCAAATTTATAAAAGAAGCAAAGGCACATAAGAGTCTAACCACTTCTAATCTAGGTACAAAGGTCCCTTCATTGTCTATACCATCTTCTCAGTCACACCTTTTAGTTACCAACCTTTCTTATTTTTTACCACATTGGGAGAGATCACTGATGATTTATTTTGTTGGGTGATCCTTCAAGAATTTCTAATCCTCTTTTGATTCTACATTATCGACCATTCCTTTCGGTTCATCTATTGGAGCTTCAAGTTGAGCATTCTCTGGCTCCTCGAATGAGGGTGTGATATCTATTTGTTTGATCACTATATCATCATCATCACAAGGACTTCTAGAGGACAAGTTGCTAGTTTCAATAAATATGACATGTATAGACCCTTCTACTACTATTAACCCTTTATTATAGATTCTATATGCTTTGCAAGTAAGAAAATATCCAATGAATATACATTTCTCTATTCTAGGACCAAATTTACCCGGATTATGGTCATGGATAAAGCATTTACACCCAAATTAAATATCCAATGTTTGGTTGTCTTTAAAATTATCCTTATTTTGAATATAACAAGGGGTGTCAATGGCCTCGACCCAAAAAAAAAAGAATTTTGCAAATTATTTTTATAAATCAATATTCATACCATTTGTTCAAGAGTTCAAAATTTTATATTTCCTTAACCACTTCAATTTATTGAGGAATTTTAGGAGTTGAAAAAATTTTGGTGGATTCCATTTTAATCACAATATTTTTCATAATCCACTTTTTCAAATTCCATTCCATGATCACTTCTAATTGAAACAATTTTCAAATATTTATCATTTTTCACTTGTTTGTAAAACATTTTCAAATCTATCAAAGGTTTTGCTCTTATGAGAAGCAAATAAGCACCACGAAAATTGGGAGTAATCATCAACAATTACAAGTCCAACAGCTCAAATGTCAAGTAGGATCAAACATGTCTATATGCACAAGTTTGAGTTGCCTTGACACAGAAACTACATTATTGGGTTTGAATGATGATATTGTTTGTTTCCCATATTGAAGTGCATCACGAATATGATCTTTTTTTAATTAAGCGTTGGTAATCATCAAATAAGATCATTTTTAGAAGGTTTTGTATTATGTCCATGTTAGCATGCTCAAATCTTGTGTTTCAAATCCAATGATCATTATTGTTCGAAACACTAGAATATTATACACTCAAGATCAATCATATTTCACATCCTAATTGATCAAGTAATAATTTATCCACTTAAGCATGCGCCTCTTGATATTTAAATGACTCATGATTGCACACAATGAATTCTATCACATAAAAGACTAATGTTAAGAAAATTATGGATATGATCATCATCAAGTAAGCCATCATATATGCAAGGAGAAGAGTTAGGGGCAATGTTACCTATACAAAGAATTTTTCATTTCTTGTTGTCATAAAGAGTGATAAACACTTTCCTTGGTTTGATAAATGTATTCGTCCATTGTTTTTCGGTTACCTACAATACTTAACGATGTTTTGGTACCCAAATCTTCTTGGGTCCTTTGTTGTTAGTCTTGTCCTTTGGTGGTCGAGATCCCTTTGGAATCCAAACATCTTTATTTTTCTCAAATTCCGTTTATATGGACATTGATGCACAATATGCCCATGCTCACCATAATAATGACATCTTATAGAGTTTATCAATGGTGAGGAGGTTTTGATAAAGTGTATTCAATTTTTTCTTTTGAGCATTTCTATTATAGCCAATTCTGTCTTTATTGTAAGTAGGTCTTTGAGAAGAAAGCATTTTTTCAAGTGTTTCTTCCCCCTTGAGAAATTTACTTGAAATTTTTGAGAGCTCTTCCACTTGTTCTTTTAAGGAGTCATTCTCTTTAACCAGTCATTCATCTTCCATAGATTTTTCATTTTCACTATCTTTTGAAATGAGCCTTTCTTCCGAGAATTTCTTCTCATTTATCAATATTTCAACTTGATCATTCAATGACTCTATTTTTGCTTTCAAAGATTCATTTTCAAGCTTAAACACTAAACATCGCTTTGACTCTTTTTGTAGCTCATTTTTCTTTGAAGAATATTTGCTACTTAAATTTTTCAAATGCACTATATAATTCACGAAAGCTACGCATGAGCTCATTATAAAATAAATCATTTACTTGATCTTCTTCAAGTTCTTTTTCTCCTTCAGATTCGATGGCCATGATACACGAATCCACTTGCTTCTCTTTACTTGTATGAGGGGATTCTTCATTGGACCCTTTTCCAATATGACTTCAAGTTTGTCCCAAATCTCTTTTGCATTCTTGCAACTTTTGACATGATAAAACACATTGGGAGTAATAACGCATAATAATTGGAAGTGAGTTTTAGTAATTTTTTTTTTCATGCTTTGTTTTGTTATTTTGAATGAGCTCATTTTCTAATTCATCAAGAATTGCATTTTTTTTATTCGCCGAAGGAACAAAATCACCATTTTGTGTGATTAGCCACAAATCAAAAACAATAGAGCTAGTAAAAATTCTCAATTTAAGTTTCCAATAGAAAAAGCTTTTATCGTAAAAAAGTGGAGGTTTCTCGGTGGATTCACCCTCGACTAAAAGAGGTGCAAATGTTGCCATAAGGATCACTCTAAGGTTGTTAGACCCACAAAAAAAAAAAAAAAAAAAAAAAAAAATTAGATTACTAGCTCTGATACCAATTGAAGGCCCAAAGAGCAACCTAAGAAGGGTTGAATTAGGTTCTTTCATGATAATTAAAAAATTATACTTTAATTAACCAAAAATTAATATTGAAAGTTAGACAATGAATATGAAATGAAAAAGATAAACGCAAGAATATGCACAAAAGTTTTTTTTATAGTGGTTCACTTCCAAACTGGAAGCTAATCCACTTTTCAAGTGACTACTCTTCGTCACTTGAGCCTTCAACTAAGCTTGATGTTCCTTTTAAAAATCGGGCTCGGGATCAAACCTTTACAACCGATCTTTTTATATGTAGGCTCAAGACCAACCTTTTACAACCTTTCTTTTTGTAACCATAGGCTCAGGATCCAATCTTTTACATCTGATCTTTTTATACGTAGGCTAAAGAACAACCTTTTTATAGTGAAGTGAATTTAAGTATTGAAAGAATTAAAGAGCTCAATTTCTTCACTCTTCAAAGAGTGAATTGACACTTGATCCAGCTTGGCCAAAACTAAGGATATGCTAATTAAGCTCAATGATCAATAATAAAGAGAACTAGTAATGCTCAAAAAAACTTTAAACAAGAATTCAAAAACAAACTATTAAAGCGTAAGAGTAAGAGCCCTTTTTGAGAGATTTCTTAGAGAGCGTTGGACGTATTGTTTCTTTATTTAAACCCAAAGCATTTAACCTCTATATATAGGCCAAGAAAGGCCCAAGAGCCGTTGGGAGCATTTAGAAAAAAATTGGGAAAGAAATCGGGACCAAAATGTGTCCATTAGAGCCTGTTGAGGGCTATGGGTTGACACAAAACCTCTGTGTATTGACACACAACCGCTCCAGAGGGTTACTGCATGTTTGTGCATCGACACATGCCTTCTGTGAGTCGACACTCACTATACCTGGGTGGATTTTGACGTTTTTACCATTTAGCTTGATTAATGTAATGATTTAGATCTTTTAAATTAATTTCCTTCATTTTTACTCATTCAAGATTGACGGATTGATTACCATATTAGCTTAATTTTTGAATTAATTTCCTTGTTTGCTTTGTTCATGATTGATTGAATGAATCAAGCTAAATAATCACCCATTTAAAATTTGATTTGATTATGGTTTTCTAAATAGCAATCTTGAAAAATATTTTCATGGACAAACTAGATTGGTTTAGATTTTGGCTTGAATATTTTTCAAATAAAATTTAAAAATTAATTTTCAAAAAATATTTGAAAAATATTTTTGTTAGAGAATCACATATCAATATTGAGATTTTGACTCAATCGATATATCTCGATCCTAAGTCCTAGAAAATAAAAATAAATGAGTTTAAGGTGCTTAGACTCGGATCTTGTTCTCTTCAATTTGGATGAATCTTCTCTTCAACTTTGATCTCTTTTCCTCTCGATTCATCATATTAAAAAGCTTTATATCAACATGAATAGCCTTGATTTTCCTAACTTTCTTATGAGTCACTTACAAACAAGATTAGAATAATTTAAACAGTTTGACTCTCTAACTCGTTATTATCATTAAAATTGCAATATAAATGGCTTTAGGCCAATACAAACATATAGAATACTATGGCCAAAGATTCTCGAATCTAATCGTATGTTTGCGAATCAACTAAGGAAACATTTTTATCTCGTAAGAACCACGTATTGTGACCTAATCCTTTTAACACCTCAAAGCAACAAACAATTCATGCAAGAGTTTTGACTATTTTCTAGATATAAAGTTATCATCTTACTAAATTTAATCATTTTTGGTAGAAGTTAAGAAATAAATAAATTAGATGGTCTTACTCAGTATTCCAATCATATATGCTACACCAACGAAACACTTTTGGATCTCTCTCCATGTGACCAAGACAAGATATCTAAAGTATTATATTATAGTCATATTAGACAAGTAGTCCAAACTTACTACAGACTATGAGCATACTTTGACAACATATCACTTATTTGATTTAAGTCTATTTGTGGCTCAATCTTATTGACCACTTAAATGAAACTGAATATGTTATATTAGACTTCTTGCATCGCACGGAATGTTTTAGAAAACCATCACCCATATATTTAACCAGAAAAACATAATTAGACAACAAATAAATAACACAATTTTATTTAATAAACCAAATAATTGGGTTTTCTTAATTTGGGCCCATTTATAGTCTACTGTGACAATGTCTCAGCTTTTTATCTTACAGCCAACCTCATTTCCAATGATAGAAGCAAACACATAGATGTCAACTTCAACTATGCAAAAGAAAAGGTAGTCAAATGAGATCTCCAGATTTGCTACACACCCACCCACACGCAAATAGCCGACATCATCACCAAAGGATTATCCGCTGACAGATTTCTACTTCATAAGTCCAATCTTCGCGACACTCTGCCCCAATCATCTTAAGAGAGCTATTAGAGGACATATTAGTATACTATCCTTAGGAGTATATCATGCCCCATATTTAGTTTTGTGTCTCTACATGTTTACCTTTATACTCTTAAGATCTATCAATGCCGTAAGGGCATCTTATGTGACCTAGCTCTCTATATTGGCTTATGTAAAGGCCTCTTGTGCTCTATTTTATAATTTAAAACTATAATAGCTCTACATTCACAATATCGATGGAAAACAATTCAATAAATAGATCTCTCCGCAGAGATGTCGAATATGTGCCAAAAAAAAAGTCATTATCACAATAGAAATATAAACTCGGGATCTGGATGGCTAACTATCCTTTACCCTTAAGCTAAAAGTCTATTTCTCTATAAAAGTTTTATAAATCAAAAACTCAAAAGAAAAAGAGAAGAGAAAATGAAGATTCCCTTGAATGATTTTCACACGACTCTTGCAATAAATTATGAATACTCCGACCATTTCCGCTTCGACATTCATAAGAATTCAATCTCTCAAAGCAGCTTAGGGAAGGAGAAAATTAGAAAAATAAGAAAAAGTGCCCCAAAAAAAACGTAAAGGCCCCTTTATTTATAATTGGATGTGCCCAAGAGGCATCCACGAAGATGGTCAACCTATTTGCTAGCTCTAGAAGCCAAAAATGCAATAGTTGTTATAGTTGAATCTTGACCCAATAGGGACCCTTTTTCCACACACGGTCGTATTTCTTAACATTATCTCTAATATTGCTCGTTTTTCTTGATCTTTACCACTTTTCAGGTCCCTCTCAATTCCATTACATTCTAATAAGGATACATATATCACATTAAAGTACGCATACGATCGCCGAAAATGTCATAAACGTATAAATATACAACACAATAGACATATAATTCTGCCGGATCCTTTAATTGGCCGTTACTTTTCTAGAAAGGTTCCCTAACATCTTTCTTACCTTTATAAAAGTGATTTGGTGCTATTTTCTATATTTTATTTTTAGTTTTAATCTTGATGCACAAAAATTAAATCATACATATTATTTTTTATTCTAAATTTGTGTTTTAAGTTTTTCTACTATTCCACTCAGACTAGGTCAACAACTGAACAACCATTCATATGTAAATCTTAGATCTGTTAATATTTACATCACAACATTGAACAGCCTTCCAAGTTGGGTCAACCGCATGTGATTGTCAAACATTTCATACTAATTTATTTAAAACTAATAACCATCACCCGCATCCTATGTTTAATTCAATACTCTTTTTTCTTATTTCACTCTTTCAATGTTGTCTGGTACATCTTCCTTGCAGATGGCAATTGAAGAAACGTCTGGGATGAAGTTCGGATGTAACCACTAGCTTTTTAGGTTTACCATAAACTCGAGTCGGATCGAACACAAGTAATTGATCCATTGGAATTCATATAACTTTAGGTATTTACCTATACTCAAGTATGTCTATGTTCAGGTCAAGTTATTTCAAACGAGGTGACTTTAATTGAGAATAATCCTAAGTGTAGGTTTATCATGGATTGGGTTGTACGGGTTTCAAGTGAAAATTGATTGAGATATTAGATTACCTCCTTTAATATAATGATATTGATACACAAGTTTATTTAATTTTCATTTTGGTTTCTATTATTTTTGTTTCATAAAACTTTTTGTACATGTTAATTTTATAGTTCACTACATAATGAATAAATAACAACCTTGTATCTTGAAATAATATATCTTGTACTCCCAAAACTAGGGTTTCGTGGAGTTTCTTTGGAGCATTGTGCTCCCTCTGCTTGCCGCTGCCATTCACCGGAGCATCTTGCTCCCCTCAATTATCGGCCCCCCTTTGAGATAGACCCAAGTTTTGTCTTCTGCCCTTGCCTCGCTCCACCCCCATCAAGTGCGTCCCCACCAACCTCTGCTTGTTATGTGTTTTACCTACTCCTCTTCTTTTCCTAGCCATATTTGTATATTACCTATCATTAATTGCTTCTTCAACCACCATTTGTTCCCCATTTATCCTCATATTTCACCATTCCCTCTTTATTTTTACTGTCCTCTCTAGATTTTGTTTTTCAGTTGTACAGTGAGACCTTTCTTCCATCTTTGGCATCATCAATCCGAACTTTAATTCTTTTAGTCAGCTAAAGTGCCATGAGTTTCATCTGTTGAAATTGTTAAGGGATTGGCCGAACCCGGAGAAATCAAGCCCTCTCGGAGCTAAATTTTAAAGTCAGGTTGGACTTAATTTTCTTAATGGAAATGAAGAGCTCTTGTAATAGAATCTGCAGTATTGCCCGCAACCCCAAATTCCCATACTTCTTTATAGTGGACCTTGTAGGAATTTCTAGGGGTATGACTTTGCTATGGAACCCAAACCCCATTGTTTACGTTAGTGATTCCACTTTCCATTTCATCCTTGCCGACACTGAGAACCCGAACTCTGAAAAAAAAAAAAAATGGTCCTGTTTGTTCCTCTATGGTGAACTTAACAGCTCCAAGAGGCTGGAGTTTTGGACCTTGCTCTCTTGTCTTTGTAGAGGGTTATCTAAACCTTTGATCATTTCGGGAGACTTGAGCAACATCACTTCCCCTCTTGATAGGCTTCGCAGACACTATTACAAATTATCACATTTCATGGGTCACTAATTTTTTTTGATGTGTGCAACTTAGCTGAGATCTCTTCCCTGGATGCAAGTACCCATGGTCTAACAAGCAAGATGGTGATTGCAACATTAAGGAGTGTATTGATAAAGCTGCTGCCAAATATGAGTGGTCCTTATTATTCCTGAAAGTTGAGATTTGTCCCTTCCCCACTATTGGGTCCGATCATTCCCCTATTGTCCGTTTTTTTTTTTTTTTTTTATAATTGGGTCTCAACCTAGCCCCCGGCATTGGTTTTTGCTTCAAATCCAAATGGGTTATCGAAGAAGACTGCTTGAATACTGTTAAAAACGGGTGGTCCTTTCGAGGTTGTGGCTCAAGAATGTTCTGCTTCAAGAAAAAGCCTCTCAATTGTAGGGGTGAGCCAAAAAAATGGAGCATTAATTGTCAAAGGAAGAGATCAGTTTCTTTCAAGCGCATTTATTGTCGCCTCATTGAGGAACAAAGCATATCCAAATCAGAAAAAGTCAAGAAAGAAGAACACGGCCTCCTGAATGAGATGGGAAAGTGGTGGGAAGCAGAAGAGAGACACTGGTACCAATTGTCCCGGATTAACTAGCTCTCTTGTGGGGATAAAAAACAAGATTTTTTTTGTAAGACTGAAAACTCAATGTGATGTTTGGGAAGATAATCCAGAGACGATTAAAAAGTTCATCCATTACCATTTAAAAGACTTCTACTATTCTAAAGGGTCAACAGAGTGGATGATGCACTAGAAGTTTTGCAAGAGGTTATTACAGGTGACATAAACAAGAAACTTACAGCCCAAATCAATGAGGAAGAAATTAAGTCTGCGTTTTTTAAGATGGGGGGCCTTAAGGCGCCGTTTTTCTTTTAAAGAACAAGGAAGTTATCTACTCCATCCGACTGGTTTTGGGTTCGAATCCTACGCAACCCATTTTTTTATATCAAAATCATATGTACTATTTTATATCTATTTTTGTAACTCGCTTACTTCATCCATTCACAAAAAATTTGGATGGATCCAGATCGTTATTGGCTGACACAGGCATATAAGTCATATCATACCGTTGAATAACAAGCCTTCAATTAGCTATTTATAGATTATAGAGAATTCATGTGCTTGGGTGTCCCTGATGATTCAATTAAATAAATCAAGATTTTACCATAACAGCTGTTTTAGAGAGATGCGAAAGCAAAAGCCTATGGGGTCGCTTCTATAACTAGATAACTAGCACTGAAAACCATCTTTACATTGGATGGTTTGGTGTTTTGATGATTCCTACCCTATTGACCACAACTTCTGTTTTTATTATAGCTTTCATTGTTGCTCCCCTTGTAGATATTAATGGTATTCATGAACCTGTTTCTAGATCTCTACTCTATGGAAACAATATAATTTCTGGGGCCATTATTCCTACTTTGGCAGCTATAGGTCTGCACTTTTATCCGATATGGGAAGCGACATTCGGATGATTTTTCAAGTATTTCTTATACTCATTTATAGGAGCAGGCTAAGGATGATATCTATGGGGTTGTGAAAAGTTTTTCAGAAGTGGAAGAATGTCAAAACAGCTAAATGCCACGAACATTGTCCTCATCCTGAAGGTGCCACGTTCCGAATCTATTCATCACTTAGGCCTATTAGTCTTTGTAATTTTAGTTATAAAAATCAATCAAAAATCCTCACTAATAGACTTAAACCTTTTATGGATCTTATTATTTCCCCTTTCCAAACAGTTTTTATCAATAGAAGACAAATTCAAGACAATATCTTCATTGCACATGAAGCTTTTCATGCTTTGCAAAATAGACGCAAAAGAAGAAACCATTTCACGGCCCTAAAATTGGATCTTGATAGAGCTTATGACCAAGTTGAGTGGCCTTTCCATGAGAAAGTCTTCCTCAAGCTGGGGTTCTTGCGTATTTTTATTATTTGGGACATAGAATGCGTTTCTTCTGTTAATATTTCCCCCGGTGGTCAATGGGCATTGCCTTGGTAGTTTTGGCTTCTCTTGTGGACTTAGGCATGGTGACCCCTTGTCTCCTTACTTATTCTTTTTTGTTATGGAATGTCGTACTCGTCTTATCATGAAAGCAGAGTCAAAAGGGGCCTAGAAAAATTTTCATATTAAAAGCACTTGCCTTGGTCCCTCCTACCTCCTCTTTGCTAACGATTGTATTATCTTTTCCCAAGTTACACCTTAGGCTTGTTTAAATGTTAAAAAAGCCCTTAATATTTTTTGTGATGCCTCTAGACAAGAGATAAACTTTTATAAATCCCATGTTTATTTCTCTACAAACACCCCAAGAAATGTGAGAGAACAATGAATGAGGTCTATGGAAGAGGATCCACTTTATGAAAATGAGAAATATTTGGGATCTCAAATTTTTTGGGGACGCTCCAAACAAAATCCCTTAATTTTTTTTTTTTGATCGAGTCAAATGTAAAATCAAAGGGTGGAAAGCTAAACTCCTATCCTATGCGGGTACGGAAGTCCTCATTAAATTGGTTATCACCTCTATCCCCTTGTTTGTCATGAAAACCATCTGCCTTTGCAAAAGGGATAAATAGCATCATTGCTTGTTTTTTTGTGGAAAGGTGATACTATGGAGGATAAGGGGGTTTGTTGGGCTAGTTGGGAAAAGATTTCTAAACCCAAGGGGATGAGGGGCTAAGGTTTTGAGGATATCAATAGGGCTAACTTCACCGTCCTTGACAAACAAGTTTGGAGGGCCATTGAGAACCTGAATGCCTTATGGGTCCACATCCTTAATGGTGCTTATTTTAACCATGGGTCCATCCTTGATGCTAAAACCAATCACAACCCCTAATAGGGATGGAGAATCATCATTGAAGGCTGAAATCTCGTAAGCTAAGGGCTGAGATGGAATGTTAAAAGTGGTGCAGACATTCAAATTTGGTTCGATAAATGGGTTACGGGGCTGCCAAAGGTTTCGATGCAGCCAAGGCACCATGATGAAGACACTCCCATTCGTGTCTCTTACTTAATATGCCACCAATCAAGATCTTGAAAAATGGGTACAATTGCCTTCTTGTTTTATACCAAGGAGCCCAGTTGCATCCGCACCATTCTTGTAGGTGCCCAAAATCAAAATGATTCATAAGTTTGATATTTGTATCCCTCACAAATTTACTCAATGAAATCGGGTTAGGCTCTTTGGCTTGTTGATGAAGACTGCGGGAGCTCTACTGAGGTTCCCTCAAGTTCGTATTCAAACCATGACCCTTCCATCTGTCGCATTTGGAGCCTTAACTCTCCTCCGAAAATCTGGTACTCCTTATGGAGGGTCCATTCTAACACTCTTGCATTGCCCGAAAACCATATTATAAGGAGGACTGTTAAAGACCCAATATGCTTCTGTTGTGGAAGACATAAGGAAACTGTTGAACACATCCCTTTCTTATATCTGTTTGCCTAAGTGGTATGATTTGCCTTGAACTTGGGACATAAACTAAATTTTTAACGCTTCAGCAACTTTAAGATGTGGTGGAGTGCTATTTCTGAAAATTTCTCTTCAAATCCCCAGATCCTCTCATGCATTTCTTTCCTCTGTTAGGATATTTGGAAGGCCAAAAATGTCTTCAACATCCACTCCAAGTCTTCCGACCCCTTGGGAGTGGCTTGGGATACTGACCACCATACGTGGGCTTTTCTTGATTTCATGCCGAACTCGCCTGTCCAGACCCCATCTGGTCAACACCCTTCCAGCAGCAATGGTCTCCTTCCCCCATGGTTTCTTTAAGTTAAATGTTAATGACGCAAAGAATTTTAAATCCATTAGCATAGGCATGCTAATTATTTTTGGGAACAATAGGGGTTTGATTCGAGGTGGTGGGTTCTCCACGTCTTTTGTTGAGTCAGCATTAATAGGTGAAGCTCGCAGTTAGAGCTGCTTGTTTCCTCGCCCATTCCCAAGGTTGGAAGCACATTATCATCGAATCAGACTGTAAGGATGTCATTGATTCCATCTCCAACCGAAGGAGGGCCCCTTAGATTGTTGGTACTATTATGGATGATATCTTGGATCTCTTTTTTGTTTTTTTTTTATTGTATCACTTTTGTTTGGGTTCCTAGAGTTTGTAATAGGAATGCCCATTGGATCATACGTTTCCATCTTAACTGTCATTGTAACCACCATTGGTGTAGTGCTACTTCAGATCATTTTGAAACCATTGTAACAAACGATTATTATGCAACGTAGTTTCGCCTGTGGGCTTTCTTGTGGTAAAAAGAAATTCCTTGTAATGAGCTCTCACTTAAGATTTTTCTTGATTTGAATAAATTGAACTATAATTACAATCATCTCATTAATTAATTTTGTAAATGTCTTTGAAAATTTATGTATTTTAAACAATTATAAATATAAATATAAATTTATGATAGTAATCTTCCACTTCTATATAAAAGAATCTCAAATAATTTACTCTATAAAGTAATCAAACAATATATGCATTATTTTAGTTATTAATAAGATTTAAAAAACTTCAACAAAATTTTAATAATTGGTTTGACTAATTTTGTACAAAATATTTTTCAACTTCCGTATTTAAATATATTTTCCAATAAAATTATTTTTTTCACAATTATTTTCCTTTTTTTTAGTTTCATGTATTTTTCAGGGTCAAACAGAGCTCAAACAATTTGAGCTAACCCAATAACCCAACCAATTTGAGCCGTGACCCAATCCAACTATAATCAAAAATTCAAAATTATACTAGGACCCAAACCCGAAGATGACCTATCTGGAACTCGGACCTACTTGACCCTAACCCAATAGGTATTGGCCTTAAATCCCAAATGACATGACCCAAATTAGATCTGAGCTGAGTTTGACCCCAACCTCGAATGACCCCAGACCCGATCTAGATCTAACTTATAACTCAGAATGACCTGAAGAACAATCCAATTTCTCATAAAATCTAAATAATAATCTAATTATAGTCATTCCGTTTTATAATTTTCGCTATGATTTTCAAGGATGAATGTAATATATATATATATATATATATGCTGTGCAATATAATTTATACTTAATTAGGTTATTGTCATAAGTGTCAAACAATTATGGTATCCAGAAAGACACATACATAACCAAAAAATAATATATATCCAAATATTATGGTAATTGTCGTTTAATCAACAGTTGAGGTTGGAAAACTAATTTTTCAAGACCCGTTACCTGTAGTTTACTCGTAGCCGTTTTATGTCATTAAAATATGACTGTTGGAGATTCATAAGTAATTAATAATATAACCATTGCAATTCATTACACGAATTCATTGCAGCCAGTGTCTTAATACCTCTTACCTTTTATAGCCATTGGAATACATAGCACTCGGATTTTAATTGTTATTACCATTTTCTTCACGGTTTATATATATATTCCCCCACTTTCTCTCTCTAAAAAAAGATTGGAAAAGCAGAGTTACAGAAAAAGCACAAAGGCCACAGACACCAAAAGTCTCTTTTTCTCTCTCCTCTCTCTCTCTCTCTCTTCATCTGTCCCCGAAAACGATGGCTAGAAGTCTCACAGTTGTGCATTTTCTTGCATTATTTGTCGCAGGCTTTCTCTTCTACAGCTTCTCCTCTCTCAAGTTTGCTAGGTCTACTCGCTTACTTCTGGTTGTTGTTGGGCTCCACCGCCCTTTTGCTCAACGTCCTCATCATCTTTAGCCGCATGTTGCCGGCAGCAGCAAAGGTTTCTAGCGATAAAGCCGGTGAGGTTTTGCTGGTTTAGTGCGGCTAGGCAGTTTTTCTATCTCCTGAAATTTGGGCAAAGTGTAAGGTACTCCTATCCGGCAATTAACGAGTGCATATTAAGAGTTGGGTCGTGTTAATCTTGGACGATGGCTGCCAGTTATACTGTGTGTACCGGAGCAGCAATGGCATCGTCTTTTAGGACAGTGATCTTGGCCACGGCGCGGTATCATCATTTTGTAAGATCTTTCTAATTGCTCTCTCGCTTTCGTTGCTAAGCTTGAATCTTAGTCAAATTTTCTAACAATCTATAAGATGATTTTAAGTCTCAACCTAAACTAAGAAAATTAGTGGAGTACTAAAGCAAAAACCACTATTCTGCTAGATCTGCTTCTTTTAATTGTTTGCTTGCTTTTTAATTTTTGTTGCTTAGATCTGAGTGTTTTTGTTTGGTATTTGATTGTTCTTTTGATTTCTTTCTATGATATTGATTCCTCCTTCGGCATAATGGAAATTTATTCCATTTGATTCTATGTTGTTTTGAGCTTACCATTTTCGTAATTATGCAACGAATAAAGAGGGATAAAGGGTAATGACAGGTGTTGATTTACCCTAATTTGACAAAATCTTTTGAGGGGTAATTTGGAAAAATATTTAATTCCATTAACTTGGTTTTCTTTAGCTCTAATTTGAGGGTAAAAGAAGAGTTGGTAAGGCTATAACAAAATTTGGACAATTATGTTATTTTAACTATAGTTCTCTTTATTCTTATCCTTTTATGTAATTGTTAAATAATGGTAAGAAGGGGCAAAAAGGGATAGGATAATCTTTTAACCTTCCTCTCGTTACCCACTTGGCGAGCTGCGAAACAAAGCATTCGAGTTAGAGCTAAGGTTATATGCATTGTAATCGAGGGTTAGGATTTACTTGTCATTTGTGAGTGGCTTTGATCTTGCTGATGTGTTTGTTCTCAAATTTGTTTTTGTTACGGCCTTGATGCCACTTGTTATATAAGAACCAATTGCCCGTAATCCTTTTGCGTTTGTTGTGAGTCTACTAACATTTTCTAGGTGCTACTAGCTTGTGTGGATTATATTACGGAAAAGTGAATAAATGAGTTGAACCTCTATTTATATTGATGAATTGTTAGATAAGAATTAATGGTCCTCTTGAATTTATTCTTAGTGGCTTGGGTAACCTTTTAGAATACCATGAGTATAGTTGGTAAAAAGATACTATATCTTGTTTGTGGATGACTATTTGAGGTTCCCTAAGGTACATCATTTGAAGTTTAAAAATGAGGCTATTGAGAGCCCCTCAATTATAAAATGAATGTTAAAATTAACCAGACCATAAATCAAAAGGGTTAGGTCGAATAGAGGTGGTGAATGTGACACCATCTTTCTTGAGAAGGATTGTTCTAAAAATAAAAAGCTTGAGAACATATGACAATCTGGTGTTCTTTGGCCCCAAGTTACTAAGTTACTCTCTAAGTTATGCAGGGAAGCCCTATTGCGGTTCCTACTCACTTTATTGATAATCAAATTTAAAGGCTAGATAAAATACCTTAACATGAAAAGGTTATGTTTCTGATACCCACTACCTCTAAGTTTGGGGGTCCTTAGCTGAAGTAGGTTTCTGCCTTTTGCATGAACACTTTGTTTTTTGGGCCCTCGATTAGATGGCCTAGGCAGCATGGATTTCTCACTGGTTATATTTTTTTTTTAACATCCTTTGGTTTCCTCTTTGTGGAAAAGATGTTTATGCTTCATATTAATGGTTTGTCTTGAAGTGAGAAAGCTCTAGGTGCATCTGGTCGGTGGAGCGGTTCGGTGTTAGTCGCTTGTTCGGCCTCATGTATGATTAGTTGAGAATATGGTATGGATTCTTGTTTTGATGGAGCAATTTCTGAGTTAAATTGCTCGAGCCTAACCTTGTTGGTGGTCGGAGGAGAGTTTTTGGTTTGGATTGTGTGTTTTTCAATTTTCTTTGTGAACTTGTTAGAATGGAGTCTTGGACTTAGAATTGGCCACTCTTAGGTTTGGCACGTCTAAAAGCATAGTCTTGAATCCCTTGTGTTGGTAGAGCATTGTATATTTGAGTTTTAACCATGAGATTCACCTTGTATGTGAGACTTGTTTTTCTTGCAAATTTGGAGTGACCTAAGTGAAATAGTTGATTCTTGTAATGGGCTAATAGGACTTGTGAGATCCTGTGAAAATCCATCTGTGATTTAATGTATTAGTCTCCATGTTGATGTATCTGATGTATTTCCCATGGCTATGTTTGAAGCAAGTTGACCATATGTTGTTACATGTTGCTTGAAATGGTGAAAAGCATGTTGTTTTTAAGTGTTGAAACATATCTTTTTCAAGCTGAATTTGCTGCTACATCTTGGTTTTTCTTGTTAGCTATTGTACGTTGCTATTCATATTGCTTATATACCAATTATGGGCTGTTAGCTATTGTTTTATGCCAGTTTCTGGACTGTTCATGTTGTTATGTATATTAAGTGTTGTCCATACTAATTTTACTATAGTTTTTGGGACTATTAGCTGCTGAGTTTGTGGAATTCTGGTATGATCTTAAGTTGCTCTGCTAAAATTTAGCCAAGAGTTGGAAAAAACACGATATGTTTAGTCATATGTCAACTTGGTGCTGTCTTTGGATACTATTATGCCCTTAGAAACATTATTTCATGCTTCTTTTCTAGTTTTTGGGGAAAAGGGTAAGGTGCAGGTCATATGAGAACCTTCATTGATCATAGGCTTGGTATTTAGCTTGTGTCTAGATACCTTATTTGGGCTATTGTCATATGTTTTATGCTCATGTTGGTCATTTGGATCACATACTATATGACCTTAGTGTTCACTTTATGAGGAGAAAAATGTGGCATCGCGTCACAAGCTAAATATACTAAGGTGATCGATAGCATTATGGTTTGATGAAAAACACCACATTCGTCCTATTATTTCATACGTCAGTGGTAGACCTAGTCTACATATATTGATCCAAATGATGAATATTGAGGTGCTATATTTAAACTGTTGAGTTACTAGTGAAGTACTATGAATGGGGTTTACATTGTAATAGACTGCTTGTTGTGTTGGAGGTCTGATATCAATGAGAGATATTCTACTAATGACAATATATTTAGGCTCATTAGTGAGCTATATTTTGTGACACCCCTCTAAAACCTGCATTGTTTAGTTGTCCTTAAAAATTGAATTGGCAGGCAGAAAAATTAAATAGCTTAGGAATGTAGTGTGAGATATTCCATTGTGGGGGTTGTAAGAGTACTTGAGAGCCTATAAGATATATTGTCTGATCATAATCTTTTCTAATTATTATGTTATTGTCAATGTTTGCTAGTTATAGCTAGCTTATGAAAATTGACTATGGTAGAAATATTATTTGGTGACTGTCCAAAGTTAGTGTGAATAGCTTAATGAGGTTAGCACTTGGGCTTGAGAGCCTTGCAGAGGCTTGGGTTGCTTTAAGTTGAATTGTAAAAGGCATCTTGTGAAATGTGATCTTTTGAACCTCTTTCTCTTAATAGCACTAAAATTTGACACAATATTATTAATACATGGACTATTCTTAATAGTAATGATGCATATACTCTAAGTACAATGAGAATGGGTATATGGTCTTTTGTGACCTAAACTGGTGGTGATCTAATTGATTTGTGATGTTAATGTTTCACAATTGTAATAATATGTGAAATTGACAAATTTGAGGTATATGTCTTTCGTGCTAACTATATATACCATATACGTACGATATGTGTATTATTTGAGTACTTGGGGTGGAGATATGATTTTATTGATATGATATTTGCTCCACTATTGTATTATACTAACTCTTGTTGAAGTTAGGCAATGGAGCTAATTGTTTAACAGCTCATTGCAGATATCTCAATGTGGAGCAACTTGTTATTGATGTTGGCAGTGGTCAACTCTCAAGTACCGCTTTATTCCAATACAGTGTTGAAATTCCATTTATGATGTTGAGCTTGATGCTTTAACCTAATCCATAGTCTGTAAAGGGTGGTGTGGACACTGCACACTTGATGGCAAGAGAAGACTTATTCGTCTCAAGCTTAAGATAATAAACGATCTACTTGAAAGAAAGTGATATCACTAAATTGTGTAAGATCTAAAAAGAACCTTGTGGATGCATTAATAAAGGCAGTATATCGAAAAATGGTTGTGGAAACATCAAAGGGGATGGGACTAAAGTCTATGTATGAATAAACTGTAATGTATCCAACCTAGTTTTAACAGGTTCAATGTGAAAAGTCATAGTTTTATTGAAGGAGTGCACTGCAATTTATGTCGTCCCTCCCTATGGTGTGACAGTGCTGAGATGAGTCTATAGCCGTATGTTTGGTGGTGTAACCGAGGCTTGCACTTGATGGGCACTGTCGTTATGTTACCAAAGGGTAAGGTTAGCTTTACCTCTTAATGGACCCATAGCCATATATTTGGTGGTGTGCGGTAACACACACTTGATGGGATCCACCTATGTAGGTGTTATTGGGAAAAAGCATAAATTTTTTGTCGGAAAAATAAACTCTGATACCGATCCTTGGATTCACAAATTTTCAATTTTGGTCACAACAAGTGGTACCTATTAGAGCATTTAAAGTAGGAGACTCTTCTCTTTACCTAAGCCTCCGGTCAGAGAGTCACGCTTCGTGACACCTCACATGCCAGAGTTCTCGGGAATAGGTTTATCTCTATAAACTCTTTACCCTAATACCGGTTGTTGGGACGAATTTTAAAATTTTTTCTTAATTTTATAAAGTTTACGCAGCAAAAGGGATTTAAAATTCATAATTCTAAACCTAGGGTTAATTTAAAATTTCTTATTTAAATCTATAGATCTAAATTCATAATTTACATCTACAGATCTAAATTATTAATTTAGATCTACAGGCCTTTTACTCTAATACATTCATAACAACATATAAACTTAAAATACTGTAAATAAATAGAAAAGCGAAAGCTATAAGCGAAGGAAAGAAGAACATACCTAGATTTGCTCCAAAATAAGAAAACCAAGAAAATTGAGACCCCGCGATCTCTACGAAATGACTTCAAACTGCCCGGAGGGTGAGCTACGAAAAATACTAAACTGAGGAAAGAAAAATTTCAACAGAAAATTTTTTCTACAATTAGGTCTCCGAAACAATTTCCAGAAACCCGAAATAATTTGTTTCAATTGAATGTTAAACCTCTGGAATAGGTACATCTGTTTATAATAGTACACCAGAGCGAAAATATGCAAAACAGGTGATGTGGGATGCGCAGGTATTAAAACAAAAACGTAGCGTATATGTAAATAACAAGTCAAAATGCCACATTTTACACATAGAGAAAGTCGGTTTATTTTAAAAAATTGTACCTCGTGATACGTGTCACACATCCACTTGTCCATTCTTGTTGACGCGGATTGCTGAGCGAGGTCACAAAAGCGTGCCACGTGGCACGCTCCTATTAGTTCTCGCCCAAAGGCATGGATCCGTCCCTTCTGATCATCAGCGTGTGACAATTGACACGGATAGCTGTTGTGCATTTGTAGTTTTTTGTTTTTTATTTTTTTTGCTTTTTTTCCACGTGTAAAATTCATCTCATGGATTATTTTAATATTTTTCTGATGGCAATAAATACAGAGGCTTGTATAGGGACCTCAGGGATAATTTAAATCTGACTCCAAATGGATTAAATTAATCATCTCATAAAATAATTTAATTACCATTTAATGAGACTTAATTCCACTAAATAAATCTCACTGCGCTCCAGAATTAAACCATTTATTTGATATTTCTCTAATAGACTGTATTGATGACAACAACCCCTCCACTAGATGTCCATGACAAAGGATAAATATAGCCACTACCATTATCCTTCTCACAGCTTCTCCATTAGTTACCGACTTGCCCTTTACTAAATAATTCATTTATACTTGAACATATTTATAGTATAAATTTCAAATGTCAAACACTTGGAATATTTTGGCCAAAGTTTCTAAACTATTCAAATATTTGCGAATCAACTAAGGGTAGCCCACATGGTCCTACTGAGTGAGTCAATCTTATTAAACACACCAACCCAACACTTTTAGATCTCTATTCACATGACCAAGATAATTCATCTAAAGTGTCACGTTATAGTCTCAGCAAACAAGTGGTCCAAACTTGTCTTCGACTACGAGCCTTTCAAACAACAATCCATACCATTTGTTCCAAGTCTATCTGTGGCTTAGCCTCATAAACCACTTAAAACCAACATATAAATTGTAGCTTGAGGACTACACCCCTCTCATGGATGTCTCCTAAAAAAAAATCACATGCAGTATAAATACTCGCTTACACAAATTAAATTAGGAAATGACTGGGACTTCAATTTTATTTATTAATCAAATAATATATCTAGAATAAATCTGAATTTTAGGACACTGTTCCTAACAATCTCCCACTCGTCCAAAATCTAATTTATGACAAAGTCCATACTAAAGCCTTTTAAGTTTGAACCAAAGGTCTACTGAGTCTAACCCTTAGTGAGCTCAATTACTGTATTGTAAAGTCTGCGATACAATACTGCTTGACATTCTTCTCACTAATGGCTCCCACTTCAAGGGTAAAGACATGCTTAGACGTCGAACATCTATCATTTTAATCTGACTGGAAGTCTTAAATCAGTATAGCCAACTGAAAGCTCGTCACTTTGAAAGATTAGCATAGGATCTCTAGTTGTTCTCAAGAACTAGAGAAAACACATCACTGTCACCTAGTCCATTGGACCTAGGTTAGACTAACACCTGCTTGCTATACCATATCATAGCAAACATCAAGTGTCGTGCACAACATTGTATACCTGAGGCTCCCACTGCCAAAGCATATGGAATATTCCTCAATTGCTCCTCCTCTTAAGGTATCCTAGAACACTGCTCAAAAGAGAAAGGGACTCCATGCTATACCTTGGCAACTTCTTGTCAATATAAGTGGCCGGAGAGAGATCCAACATTCTACTCTTACGACCTTGAAAAAGCTTAATTTTAAAGGTAGAGTTAGCTTCTCCCATGTCCTTCATATTGAGCTTTCTTGACAATCAAATCTTTACAGCTAATGACATCCCCACATCATTTCTAATGAGTAGTATATTGTTGACATACAATACCAAGGTATCACTACTTTCTCTTAATGTCATTTGTACACACATGGTTCGTTCAACCAATTGCTCAAAACTATAAGACTTAATTGCTTCATTGTGGTTAAAAGGATCAGATTCAATGCCACGGTTAACCACTAAGGCTCCCGCTATAAACCTGTTAAGTGTCCTGACAATCCTTCCACCACACATAAGCTCTCGTGTGCTTGGAACATTCTCATTCCTATCAGTAGGTGCATCTAATGCATCTACTATGTCTTAAGTTGTGTCTAGCTGTTCAGAATTATCGTCATTTTTTTAATGCTATTTTGTTTTTGCTTTTGTTGTTTACTTGCAAAAGTCTTCTCTAAGTATTTCGCATTGTTCACGTATATAAGAAGAACAACATGAATAAATCATAAGCACATGTTCCTTAGTAAATAAAAATTTTATCTTAATAAAGGTTCACAACCATATTCAAACTGAATAACAATTATTCTTCAAACCACATAAATCAAATTCCTATCCAATGCAGGTACAAATCAATAAGAATTTTTAAGAAGCAAAAATAAAACTCTAACACTAAAATCTAAACTATCGCTTCCTACTACTAAGACTGCTACTCTTGTACCGCCTTCAGCTGTCAGGTACAGCTCTCATCATGTGGCCTCCTGGTTGGCTTGAACCCCTGTAGCATATTACAGACTTGGTCAGTTGAACCTGAGTCTACACACCAGGAATCTGGTGGACTCTCTACTACATAAGACTCAAATTAGTAAGATATCAATATACCTTGACCAGATGGGTTAGCAGTCTTTGCAGGAAGAGTAGCCATGTACTTTACGCAGTTTCTCTTCTAGTGACCCCTCGCAGAAGTAACACTTTCCTTTTGCTGGCCTTTTGTTAGGATTAGTCGCTACACTAGCAACCTTGCCTTTGCCTTTCTTTCCAGTCAGTCCCTTGTTGAGCTTGCTCCCACTAGCCCTTGATACTTGAGTCAAGTTGACACTCCCCTTGGCTCCCATAACACCCTCTGCTACCTATAGCTCTTTCATCCTCTCAGGTAATGAATAATCCTTATTATTTATTATATAGTTGAGTTTGAACTGAGTAAAAGAGCTGACATGCTCCTGAACTGGTGACCCTTCCGACATTCTCATGTTCAAGAGCTTCCTCATCAACTCTTGCCTAGCTGCCCTATCTTGAACACCAAACATTTCCTTTAAATGTTTGATCATCTCAGCTGTTGTTTCCATCTCCAGCATCTGATGCTTGAGTACATTGGTCACAGAGGCCAAAATGCAGCATCTGGCTAACTCACTAGCCTTATTCCAGCGTTCATAACGCTCTTTAATAGCAGCTGTAGAATTATTAGCGGACACCGTAGGTCGAGCTTCAGTGAGAACAAACTTATGACTCTCATGTATTAATACTATGTCCAGGTTCATTTTCCAGGTGAAGTAATTCGGTCCAGTTAAGGTATTATCTTTCAGAATTGCGCGAAGTGCACCAGTCACTACCATTTTAAAAACTATAAATGTAAATAAATGTGTAACTATCTTATAAGAGTCATGTATAATGCAGTGATATGTATTCTTTCAATTTAGCATACATAATAAGTCAGATATCCACCAAACTGTACTATCATGCATACAATGATAACCCAAACACATCACTCTTTACTCCCCGACAGCGGGGTCTCACGAAGGTAGCTCGGGTGAGAACTATTCTCAGGTAACCTGTTTTCTTGTAACTCTTACTAAATATAATTAACTCACCACTTGACCTTAGTCTCTAGCATGACACAACATAGCTCCTCGAGTAAGCTAATGCACCACGCTACTCAAGTATAAACCCTTACCTAAACCTCCATACAAATACACGAAATACTCCACGGCAGAGTGGTCGCATCGCTTCTTTGCACTTTGGTTTATCCCAACAGAAGTCTAACCCTGTAATTTGCAAACCGACATCCTCTGCAGGGAGGTCTATCAATCTACTATGCTGCTAGACCGGTAATAGAGACCGTGAGGTTACAACAATTGAAACCTCGCGCCCACTAGATTTTTATAACTAGTGGTTTTTTTTAATTAACTTGCATTGACAACCCGGATTATCTCATAAC
Source organism: Simmondsia chinensis (assembly GCA_018398585.1). Taxonomy (NCBI): domain Eukaryota; kingdom Viridiplantae; phylum Streptophyta; class Magnoliopsida; order Caryophyllales; family Simmondsiaceae; genus Simmondsia; species Simmondsia chinensis. The sequence goes on along the minus strand of JAGTTD010000006.1, from coordinate 21,047,707 downwards.
CCCTTTTAGAATCTCATTCTAAAATTAACTAAAATTAATTAACAAATTAATTCAAAACATTATTGTTTTACAATATCAATTATCTCATAATCTTGCTTTAGAATCTCATTCTAAATTTATTCAATAAAATTAATTTATTAATTTTACTTTTAGAAATGGTACCAAAGATTATCTCATAACCTATTATTTAGAATCACATTCTAAAAACTAAATAAATTAATTTAAATTTCTTTAATCAAAATAATACCGAAATTTAGATAATCTCATAACTTACTTTTAGAATCTAATTCTAAAATTAAGTTAATTAATAAAATTAATTTTATTTAAAATGAGTAACGTCTTAAAATTTAGACTATCATATAGTCTACTTTAGAATCTCATTCTAAGAGTTAAATAAGCTTAGACTATCAAATAGTCTAGGTTAGAATCTTATTCTAAAATTTAATTAATAAAATTTAAATTTTATATTAATAATAAAGTTAATAATTTAGACTATCTCATAGTCTATTTTAGATTCTTATTCTAAGACTAATTAAAATAAACTTTTATTTAAAAATAATACTGATTCACAACTTAGATTATTATATAATCTAATTTAAAATCTCCATCTAAAAGGAATTTTATTAATAAAATAATTAATTACCATTTTTTTGGTGTTGATGTCAACACCGCGTCAATGCTGGTGTCGTCAGAAAAAAAATTTTAATTTTTAAATTATTTTAATCTAATCTCATTAAATCAATTTTATTAGATTTCATAAAATTAATTGAATCTAATCTCTTAGATCTACTCTATCCAATTTTGTAAAAATTAATTGAATCTAATCTCATTAGATCAATTTTATCCGATTTCGTAAAATAAATTGAATCTAATCTTATTAGATTAACTTTATCCAATTTTGTAAAAATTAATTGAATCTAATCTCATTAGATTAATCTTATCTGATTTTACAAATTTTAACCAAACGATCATTGTCTCATAATAAAGATCATGTAATCCCAAAATTTATAGGTCATTAGATATGAATTAACAATTAATTTTCTAACGATTTAAACAATTTAAATAATCACTATAAACAACCTAGTTAACTATTAAATCTCGTAGCCGATTTAAATAATTTAAATTGATACTTTAAATAACCTAATTAACTATTAACTCTTTAACTGATTTAAACAATTTAAATCAATACTTTAAATAACCTAGATAACTATTAGCTCCTCTAATTCATTAACGATTTAAACAATTTAAATCATTACTTTATACAATCCGATTAACAATTAAATCATTAACGATTTAAACAATTTAAATCGTTACTTTAAATAATATTTCCTTCTTAATAAAATCTCTATTTTATTAAAGCAAATCTATTTATTTTGATTCTATTATACCTATTTATTTATATTATGAATGTAATTAGAGGCCGGCTCTGATACAAATTGTCGAGAAAAAGTATAAATTTTTTGGTGGAAAAATAAACTTTGATACCGATCGTTGGGTTCACAATTTTTCAACTGTGGTCACAACAAGGGGTACCTATTAGAACACTTAAAGTAGGAGACTTCTCTATACCTAAGCCCCTGCTCGGAGAGTCACTCTTCGTGACACCTCACATGCGAGAATTCTTGGGAATATGTTTATCTCTATAAACCCTTTGCCCTAATACCTGTTGTTAGGACGAATTTCAAAAATTTTCCCGAATTTTATAAAGTTTACGCAGCGCAAGGGGTTTAGAATTCATAATTCTAAACCTAGGATTGATTTAAAATTTTTAATTTTAAATTTTACAGATTCAAATTCGTAATATAAATCAATAGATCTAAATTCATAATTTACATCTACATATCTAAATTCTTAATTTAGATTTACAGGCCTTTTATTCTAATACATTCATAACAATATATAAACTTAAACAGGCATAATAACGAATACAGTAAATAAAAAGAAAAGCTAAAACTAAAAGCGGAGGCAAGAAGAACATACCTGGATTTGCTCCAAAATAAGAAAACCAAGAAAATTGAGAGCCCGCGATCTTCTACACAATGATCTCAAACTGCCGGAGGGTGAGCTCAGAAAAATATTAAACTGAGGAAAGAAAAATTTCAACGGAAAATTTTCTCTCCAATTAGGTCTCCGAAATAATTTTTACAAACCCAAAATAATTTGTTTTAATTGAATGTCAAATCTTTGGAATATGTACCCCTATTTATAGCAGTATACCAGAGCAAAAATATGCAAAACAGGTGATGTGGGATGCACAGGTATTAAAACAAAAATGCAGCGTATATGTAAATAACAAGTCAAAACGCCACGTTTTACACACAGAGAAAGTCGGTTTATTTTAAAAAATTGTACTGCGTGACACGTGTCACATATCCACTTGTCCATTCCCGTTGACGCGGATTGCTGAGCGAGGTCACAAGAGCGTGCCACGTGGCACGCTTGGGCCCTGATCCATCTTTTCTGACCATCAACTCGTGACACGTGTCGCGAGCTGATTGGTCACCGGTGTTTGACATGGATAGCTGCTGTGCATTTGCTTTTTTTTATTTTTATTTTTTCGCTTGTTTTCCCACGTGCAAATTAGTTCTCATGAATATTAATTTTTTTAAATTATTTTATTTTATAATTTTTATTATTTATTCTTCTTATGAATAATGTTTGACAATATTAAATTACCCATCTCATGAATTCTTTAATATTTTTCTGATGGCAATAAATATAGAGGCTTGCATAGGGACCTCAGGGACAATTTAAATCTAGCTTCAAATGGATTAAATTAATCATCTCATGAAATAATTTAATTATCATTTAATGAGACTTAATTCCACTAGATAAATCTCACTGCACTCCAGACTTAAACCATTTATTCAATATCTCCCTAATAGACTGTATTGATGACAACAACTCCTCCACTAGATGGCCATGACAGAGGATAAATATAACCACTACCATTATCCTTCTCGCAGCTTCTCCATTAGTTACCAACTCGCCCTTCACTAAATAATTCATTTATACTTGAACATATTCATAGTATAAATTTCAAATGTCAAATACTTGGAAGGCCAAAGTTTTCGAACTATTCAAATATTTGCCAATCAAATATGGGGATATCTGTATCTCATAAAAGACTGTATTACTGAATACCTAATCCTTGTCACACTTCACGTCGCTACCCAGCGTACGTTGGAGTTCAGTCATGCGTTTAGACTTTACTTATAGTACAACAAAATAACTAATGCTCCATGTACAAGTCCAGAATACCCTTCGGATTTAGAGTCGTCGTTCAAGCAGTACAACAAGAGCCACTCATCTTCTATAGTAGTCAAGAAATAAGTAGCCCACATAGTCCAACTCACTGTATCAATCTTATTAAACACACCAAGCCAACACTTTTGGATCTTCATCCATATGACCAAGATAAGTCATCTAAAGTTTCATGTTATATTCTTAGCATACAAGTGGTCCAAACTTGTCTTCCACTATGAGCTTTTCAAACAACAATCCATACAATTTGTTCCAAGTCTATATGTGGCTTAGTCTCATAAACCACTTAGAACAAACATATAAATTGTAGCCTAAGGACCACACCCATCTCATGGATCTCTCCCAAAAAGAAAATCACATGCAATATAAATGCTCGCTTACACAGATTTAACTAGAAAATTACTCGGACTTCAATTTTTTTATTAATCAAATAATATATCCAGAATAAATTTAGATTTCAGGAAACTATTCCTAACAGGTGTGGGAGTGTGATCGCTCCTTATGAAGGTTTAAGACTTGCCTTCTAGAGCGCCTATGAATATCCAGGACGAGTGCATGGCGGATAAATTGCAGGAGTTGCCGAGATATGGAATTTGGTATGTGTCCAAGTAGCAGACTGTACAACCCCTTGTAAGGTTCAAGACGAAAGTCACCTCGTAAGCTGTTGGTCCCAAACTTGGGTTATTTTAGGTAATTATTTAAGTTGCGAGACATCGGCACTTAAAAACTGAACTCCCTTTGCCCAATCTTATCCTTCTTTGCTCTCTTCAGCTTGTATCCTTTGTGGAAGATCGTTGAAAAATGATACAAGCTAATTTTAAGTATAATGAGAAAATAATTTTTCAAGATCCGTTAGTAGCAGCTTACTCGTTGCTGTTTTATGTCATTAAAATATGACTGTTAGAAATTCATTAGTAATTACCAATGTAACCATTGCAATTCATTGCGCGAATTCATTGCAGCCAGTGTCTTAATGCCTATTACCTTTTATAGCCATTGGAATTCATTGCACTCGGGTTTTAATGGTTTTTCTTCACGATTTATATATATTCCCCCACTTTATTTCTCTAAAAACGGATTGGAAAAGCAAAGTTACAACAAAAACCCAAAGGCCAGAGAAACCAAAACTCTCTTTTTCTCTCTCCTCTCTCTCTTCTCTCTCTCTTCATATGTCCCCGAAAACGATGGCTAAAAGTCTTGTTGTTGTGCATTTTCTGGCATTATTGGCTGCAACCTTTCTCTTCTAGAGCTCCTCATCTCTCGAGTTCGTTAGGGCTACTCGCCTACTTCTGGCCGTTGCAGGGCTCCACCGCCCTTTTGCTCGCCATCATCGTCATCTTCAGCCACATGTCGCCGCCAGCGGCATAGGCTTCCGGTAAGAAAGCCAGCACGGGGTTGTTGGATTACGTCGCTGGTGCAGCTGGGCGGTTTTTCTCTCTCCTTAAATTTAGGCAAAATTTAATGTACTCCTACCCAACAATTAACGAGTGTACGTTAAGATTTGGATTGCGTTAATCCTAGATATGGCCGCCGGTTATACTGTGTGAATTGGAGTTGCCGCGAAATTGTCTTTTAGAATAGTGGTCTTTACCACGGCGCGGTATGATCATTTTGTAAAAATCTTTCTAATTGCTCTCTCTCTTTCATTGCTAAGCTTGAATATTAGTCAATTTTTCTAACACAGGCAACTAACCAATCATAGTGAGTTGTTAACGAACCTTTAATGAGCCCATAACGAGTTCTTAGTGAGATTTCGAAAACCATTTTCAAACTTTATTGAGAAAAACACAATTTATTGAACTCAACCGGTTCTTTGACCAGAAAATATATATGAATTGGTTAAGCTTACCGATTCGAGCTTGACCGATTTACTTATAGAACCTTCAAATTGAATTTGAATAAGCTTTAATGTATCTAATACATGAGTAGTTTATTGAATGCTTATTTTATTTACAGTCAATTTTTTATATTTTACATATATACCTTTTGATATATCATTAAATTTAAATTCTCAACATATTGAATTGATATTAATATCTAAAAATTTTATTTTATTTTTTTGACAAATATAATTTTTTAGCCAATCGATCCTTTTAAATTTCAAAATAATACACGATAATAATGTAGTTTTATATCTAAGAGAAAAATATTAATAGAAATACATTATCAAATCACTCAATGGGTCAACTAGAAACCTAACCAGACCCCAGGATTTTTTTTTTCCCGATAATTAGTGAGGATAAACTCGTGATACCAAAATCGGTGTCTCAAATAAGAGATCCAAAGAGCAAGCACAAAGTGCAAAAAAAGGGAAAATAACAAGCAAACCTACAAAAACAAGAAAGACAAGCCCAGCCCCCATAACCATTCCGAAAACAACCAAAAGACAAAACAAATCAAACAAAAGAAAAATACACCAAAAGAAAAAACAACCACCTACCCGCCGCACTGGATGCCAAAGAAAAAACAACCCAAAAGCAACTCAATATAGACCAAGAAAGCCCCACAATTGAAGTCACCAAACGCGAACACTTAGAAGAAGGACAACAATCAAACTCCGAAAAACTAAAATGGAACAGAGAGAATCTCTGAGCAGGCGCCAACCACGAAGCCAAAATCAAGCAACGCAGGCAACCTGAACATGATCTACTCATCCTCCTTAGGAATCAAGTCTCTAAGGAACTCTGAAGGCAGGTGTTTGGCTTTTTTGTCGCACTTTTTCCTAACTCTTCAATTCTTTATAGTGTTTAGCTGCAAGTTAATGACCCGACCGGAGTTCAACCTAACCTGAGTTTGACCTGACTCTATGTTGACCAGACCCAATACTGACCCAACCCAAGGTTGACCTGAACTCAAGTTTGACCTGATCCGACCTTTACCGACTGGGATAAAGTGTTCAGTTTTTATTCTAAGGCATTTTTATGTTTTCCGAAAAAAGATGGCAGTTGACCACCCTATATATATTGAAAGTTAAGGGAGTCTCCTTGTTTTCAAGCAATATTTTTTGGAATTTTGATAATGTCTACCATATTTTGTCATATCCAATTATAATTAGTTTTCATATGTAAATAATTTTTATTTTATTTTTGAGTTAGCATGTACCAAGATATATTGACTGTATTATCAATTGAGGTGTTAAAACTCTCAAATATTTATAGGTGCAGTACTGATACTTAATAGCTATCATTGTCTTTAAATAACAGGGATCAACTTGATTTTTATGCCAGATTGGGCTCGGTTTCACATCATTTTGGCTGGGCTATTTTTAGGCAAATTAGGTTAATGGTGTGACAATTCTGGTCTTTTGAGTAGAGGGTTATTTTTGGATCAGACCGAGACTGGACCGGTTTGTTTCAGGTTGAGGAATTGCTACTACAGGGTTCAAGGATACGAGTCAAATGTCAGTTTACTAGATTTTGGGTCTAATTGTCTTTGCCAACTCCAATCTTCTTTCTCTTATTCTTGTTTTTAACCTTTTTAGGTTATTTACACATATATGTTCATATACTTTGTTTATTATATCAATTTAATACCTATCCTTTTAAATGTGTTAATTTAGCCCATATACTATCTACCTTGTATCAATTTAGTATAAGAAATAAAGAAACAACAGACCCAGTGCCTCAAGGGCTCTTGTATAAGCGGGGTCTGGGGGGGATGGATGTACGTAGCCTTATCCCTTCAGGGTATAACCTTGGCGAGGGGCTGTTTCTGCGGACCCCCAACCTTATAAGATTGACAATACGAGGACTTATCAGGAGGTTATCCATCCTGGTACTACTCTCACCCAAGCACCTTTAACTTTAGAGTTCTAATGGGATCCAGTGCCTTAGTGTCTCGTAAATGAACCTTCTTGTGTCAATTTAGTCATAGAGCAAAATCGGTGCCAACTATTGTGACGAAATTTATAATGGTCAGCTCATAAGTTGGTTCGGATTGTCGGATGAATATCTATTGGAACACTTTAATCAAATATGGATGAACTGTCAACAATTACATCATTATGTTACTTCAGTTCCAATATAAGATTAAATTGATATAGTGTATAAAGTTTTTTAATTTAAAAAAAAAAAGAAAATAAACCTTTCACGTAATAATCCATTACCTCTTATTTGTTTTGTTCAAACCCTATGTAGATATGTATATTCTCCGGTTAACTACTACTATAAGGACCCAATTTATTGTAAATGTCTAATAAAAATTTACAACAACAACAACAATAAACCCAATACCTCAAAAGTTCTCACATATGCAGTCTAGGATAATATATAATAAAAATTTAACTTATAAAAAATGACATTTAAATGTTGTTTAAAAAATTTCGAAGACATTATCATATTGTCAAGAAAAATAAACTTGATTTAGATTAGGAATACCAATATTTGTTATTTTCTAGTTCATTTAAAAAGTATAAATGAGTTGTCTTACTGGCCCACGTCGCTATGTCAAAAGATTGACCTTAGTATAAGATATAATTATTATTATAAAAAAATAAAATTATTTAATTATTTTTAAAAAATTGGAAGATTGTATCTGTCATTCTCCAACCTTAACAACAAAACATATACTAAGGAAGGATGGTCAACAATGCGACAAATTCTCCTCCAATTAAACAGTATGATCTGTGATTGAAATTAGCCTTGCGTGATTTTATATGGGAGCGTGATTTTATATGGGAGGTAATTATACTTCTTAACCGCAGTGGATTTAGAAACTTTTAAATTAGGGAAAAGGATAAAAATAACGAGCGTTTACTTAAAAAAATAGAAAAGCAAAGTATTTGAATATAATATTGTAAGAAATTATTGCAAAACTTATTAAGTACCAAAAAAAAAAAAAAACAAAAAAAAACCTTTACAATATAATTTATACAAAATATTATAAAAATATGTTTTTATCTTGAAAGAAATTCATAAAAATCAGCAGGTGGAATATTATTTCTTTATGAACACAAATAACAAAATCAATAATTATTTCTAAATAAACTTTCAAATGCCCCCAAATAATTTTGCATTAACTCCACCATTGCTTCTTAAGCAAACTATTTTTGGTGTGGCTGCCTAAAAAATTAGATTTCCACAATTTGTTGGTTGAAGGAGTCTAAACATTTTCAAATAGAGTAGCTAGATTCACTAGATTATACGTTTAACACTAATAATAGAAGATGAAATACAAAGTTGAATTTTTATGTGATAAAAAAACATATTGGAGAAAAACAAAAAAAGGGGGAAAATTAATTGGAAAAAACTTACTACAAGGAACACTAGCTCTTTTGGTATTTCTTTGTCGCACACTTTATTTTATTATAACTCACTTATATAGCCTATTCGTATGTGAATGCACTATGTAGTCGAATATATGAAACTAGGCTGCGTGTATATAAACTTAGAAATAAGTTTGAATATAGACCATATAGTATATGAACACCAATAAATGAAATTAACCTAATATTAAATAATACATAAACCAAGTTATCTTTTATTATTATTATTATTATTATTATTTTATAAGTAGGCAATTTTTATTTCCAATCAAAGAAGCGTAATCCAAGGACCACAATTTACAATAAAACTAAAACATCTATGCATCTCAACCCAACACATAATAGGAACCCGCTAGGAACTCCATTTTTTTGCCAAAATATTAGTATAATTATTTGTTTCCTTCCTACTGTAAAAAAAGTAACAGAAGTGAAGGATTCTACAATTTTCATGATGTGATTGTAGGCGAAAGCCAATCTCCAAGGGACATTGGTTCCGGAGGAGCACCAATTGAAAACATTACACGAGTTCGGCTCAACAATTAATGGACAAGTACTTAATAGGCCTCTTTACACTGACAAGTAGAGAAAAAAAAATGAATTGCTTCGAATTCAACTTCATTTGATTTTTAGAACACACTAGGACAGAAAAGCCCCCTAGAGTTCTGCCAAGATGAACATGCAAAATGCCTCCAATCCCCAACGACACCGATTTTACTACCAAAGCACCAACACCATTCCATTTTAGGGTCCCATAAGGAGGTGCAAACAAAGAAACCCATTGTCTGATATGCAGCAAGTTAGACCATGACAATATACACTCGTTAGTTGAAGCAATTTGGCTAGTTGAGCACAAGCATCCTTTTGGCAACACCACCAACCTCGATCCAACTCTATATCTGACAATCTCAAATATACTGTCAGTTTAGATTCTTTTCCTATTAAAAATGATATTGTTCCTACACGCCTGTGATGTCCACATAATTGTAAAACAATATGCAATCCTCACCTTCCTCTGGAAGCATTGATACATTGCGTGTTGCCAAATCTCAAGTCACGTCGTTGGATCTTTAGAAATTGGTAGAAAAAGATCCCACCAGTTACATACCTTCATCCATAATTCCACCTTGACAATGTAGGAATAAGTGGTTGACAATCACTACGTGCATGCATAAGCGTTGTAGGAGCCAACAAGGTAGCTATAAAAAACATCGGATGCAACAATTAAAAGGAGTGGTACTAACAATATCACTTGTCTCTAAATTAGTTGTATAGGTAGAGTGAACAAACCAATGCAATTTTCGGTACTTAAATTAGGTCGACACAATATTTTTTGAGAAAATACATATACACTTCAAAAAATAGTAGATAAATCATCCTCGATCACAATGCCGCCTAACATGATTTTATGTTACTCAAAACATGGACTTCATACATGTATGGCAATTTGTTTGTTTTTTGTTTTTTCTTTTCTTTTCTTTTTCTAGATAATTGAGATATTATTAATAATTAATAAGCTAGTATAATACCATCCATACAATCAATCAAAAAGAAATGACTACTAAACCCCATCCCACCAAAACACACACTAGGTCACCCCAAAGACACCATTTTACAACCAATTAACAAGAGGCCTAGGCCGGTTTATGGCACTTTTAGCAAGAGAGTTGGCAACTTTATTAGCTTTCCTTCTAATGTGCACAATTGACAACAAATTAGTGAATATACAATTAGAGTAAGGGCATACTAGGTATCATCTTTCTATTTTATATATTTTTTTTAATTTTTTAAAGTGAATAACTTCTTAAATAATAACAATATAATATTTATTAGAATAAGGGCACGTTTTTGTTTTTGATTTTTGAAAGACCAAAAATAAAGTTTTGAAAATAATATATTTTTGATTCTTAGTTTTCTGTTTTCAATTTCAATTTTAGTTAATAAGAGGGATCTTGAACGAATAAATAATATCTAGCTAGAAACTAAAAAAGTCTTGAGCTTCAATAAAGGAAAAAATTGAGAAAAAAAAAACAAAAACAATTACTAGAGAAATTATTTTGAAAATATGGATTTTAATTTTTAAAAATTTAAACATTACAAATAGAAAAGGATATTCAATTGGTGAATACATGTCCTTAAGGGCAATGATCAACAAGACGGAATTAAATAATTCATATTTTATTTTATTAATTATTCAACTTTTGTCATACATGCTAGAATATTGACATTCCCCTCGACATTTATAGTATGCAAATACAAGTACCATGACATGAGACACAGCCTAAAACTTTGCAGAAATACGAATTCTCTGAGCCACTTTATACAAAACGATGAGCTTTGACATCACCCCGGCCACATCGTCCCTCCAAACTGGGGCTCCTACTGAAGGCCAATGGACTACTGGTCTTTATGATTGCTTCGATGATGGCAAACTCTGTAATTTTCCCCTTCTTTTAAAGCTCTTCTTTGCTTTCTTCTTTTTTGATTCTTCCTTTATCTGGGTGACGGAAAACTGAGATCAGGTTGATTTGTGTAGTTCAAGTTGACCATCGGATCATGTTGATCAACTTGGTATTTGATCTGGTTCTCTGTCTTGTATTCAGGCATAGATTGGTATTATATTCAAAAATCAATCTAGACAGAAAAACAGAAGTCTTTTGGTTCTATTATAGTAGTTCAGTTATCATTTCAGTCCGAAGTTTGTGCGATGCTCTGATCCATTGGACTTTATCAGTCTTTTCTCCAATGTTTTAATTTTTATCAGTTGTCCAATATTGAGACTCTCATTTGTCCTTGTTCTAGTATTTGAACTACTAATGGCTTTTTTTTTTTTTTTTTTTTTTTTTTAAGGGGGTAAGTTTTGAACTACTATTGGTGTTTGTTCATTATTTGGTCGAGGACGGGACTTTTTAGTATGCCAAAAGTAATAGAATTACTTTTATTAGTACTTGAAGCTAGTTTCAAATCAAGGAGTTTGGACTTGGCCGGACAAGAGGCACTTGATGAGGGCCATGGAGTGCGGGGATTGAGGGAGGCAGTTCATTGATGTGCGTGGATTGCTTGGGTGTTTGGCAGGTTGAAGGGAAAATGGGTCTTGGTGAGTTGATCTTGGCGGGATTGCAAGCTTGGTGAGATGACAATTGGGGCGAATTTGTATGACGCGCAGCAATTGTGAACAAGCTATCAAACAGGAAACTTAGCATTAGATTAGTAGATAATAATTATTATTTTTTTTGTACTTATCCATTTAATTTTGAGTCTTTTATTCCAGTTGAATTAGATCCTCGATTTAAGGAAGAGGAGACCTGAGGTTTAGTCATTTAATTTCTTAGATATTTTTCATATTTTTATGTGTTCTTCTTAATTCTCGGATTTTGAGAATTAAGTTAGACTTTCTCCCCCATGTCTACTTGTTTTTGCAATAGGAATTTAAAGGAAGGCCATTGAACCTTCTGTTTCAAAAATTTTTCATATTCATGCTATATCAGTTGATATCAAAGCTCATAACATTTTTTAGGATGACCCATAGGTGACATAGGTCCGCCACCGTTGGAGACATATACTAGCGAGATTTCAACATTAGGTTGAGAGAAAACTCAAGGATTTGGAGAAGAGATTCCGGCGAATCAAGCTGTGTTTGGTTCAATCGGGGGCAAATCCCAACCAAGCACCTATAGCTCAGTCTCAAAACCAACCAGTATGGGGCGATGAGGATGATATGGGCGAGAGCTTTCACAACTCGTTCCCGGAAGTCGATGTCCAGGGGCGGCATGTGAGGAGGGCTCGGATGAATCCCAGAGCTTTTGATTATGTGGATGATCGGAGGTGGTGGGAGTCTAGGCTTTGGATTGAGATTCCAAAGTTTGTTGGTGGAAGTCAACCAGAGGAGTTTTGAGATTGGCTAAGTTGAGGTGGAGGAAGTGGTTGAATTCAAGGTGGTCCCAGAGCACAAGCAGGCGCCTTGAGTTGCTACTCTGTTACAGGATAGGGCTGCCGCATGGTGGCATAAATTGAAGCATTCTCAGCTTCGTCGGAGAAAATTGAATATTGAGAGGCAGGAAAAGATGAAGAAGCACATGCGGAGTGCCTTCCTTCCCCAGAATCACACCAAGGTGATGTATCCACGGCTTCAGAGCTTGCGTCGGGGTTCTCGATTCGTGGAGGAGTACACGACAAAATTCTATTCTCTAGTCCCTAGGAATGACTTGGAAAAATTGGAGGAGCAGCTGACGGATAAGTATGTTGGTGGGTTGAAGGAATCAATACTGGAGGTGTGGAAAATGGTCGACATATTAAATCTTAGAAGCACACTAGAGGGCTATGAGCATTGAGAAGCACATAAGCAACATCAAGTTGGCGGTATTTGGAACACTTAGGATAGTGTACGTGACCAAGTACATCTACCAACCAACCTAGATGTGCAAGGGAAGCCAATTACCGCCAACCATAGAAAGCCGAGTAACAAGGAATTGGCGAGTAGATCAAGGACCCATTGTTTCAAGTGTGGAGAGATGGGACACCATGCTGCTGAATGTCAAAAAGGTGACAAACTAGGAAAAGGGTTCTACTTCAAAGGTCTCCATGCTGAGGATGGCCTAGTAGTTGAGGAAGAGGCTTATGACGAGTTGACACCAAATGGCAAAGAAGAAGTTGGAGGTGATGAGGGCGCATACTTGGTGAGACGAGTCTAATTCACACCTAAAGAAGTAGAGGGAAATAGTTGGTTGCTAAATAACATCTTCCAGATGACTTGCACCATTGGTGGGAGGGTGTGCTGCCTAGTGATTAATTCGGGAAGCTATGACAAGATTATCTCCGAGGAAGCTGTCCAAAAGCCAGGGTTGACGACGGAGGATCATCCAAACCCATATAAGTTGTCTTGGCTCAAAAAAAGAAACTAGGTAAGCGTATCTAAATATTGTCTGGTTAACTTTTCAATTGGGGCGAAAGACTGAGATGGAGTATGGTGTGATGTTGTCATGGATGTGTGTCATTTACAATTGGGGCGACCATGGCAATTCAATAGAGGCGCTACCAATGATGGAAATACCTACAGCTTTGAGTTTGAGGGCACAAAGATAGTTTTGTTGCTCCAGAAGGAAGAGTGCCACGTCAAGAGAAAGCTGAAAATTTGAAGCCCGAAATTAGAACCGTGCTCATCCAAAAGTTGGTGAGGCCAAGAAGGTGGTTTTACCAATAGGTAAGAAATGTTAGGCAGAATAGAGGGAAGAGCTGGAAGAGGTGCCAAGTACTGTATAGCCGATGGGGAACAATCCACACTAAGTAGATCAAGTGTCGGGGGATGCCTTACCAGATAGGCTACATTACCAAGTGTGCCTTAAGGAGCATGAAGGGCCTAGACACCAAGTTGAGAAGTTATTTACTGAGAGTACTACTTGGGAGGACTTGACTCCTAAGGTAGTTACAGCTTTCTTAATGCCAAGGAAGGGCAAAACTTGGCAGATGTGCATTGACAGCAGGGCCACCCACTGGATCACCGTATGCTATCAGTTTTTCATGCCACGGGCAGATGGTCATGAAGAGGTAGTGAGAAGATTGTTCAGTTCCCTTATCCTATGTTTTATTGCCAAGAACCTCAAAGGATGGGAGAAGAAGTTGTATCACTCCAAGTTGGCTTATGACAAGTTGATAAATCAAAGCACGAGATCTTCGCCATTTGGGATTGTCAATGGCATTGTTCTTTACTCACCGGCAGACCTTACGCCAATATCAGGTCTCGTTCATTCACAAAAGATGGAGAAAGACTTCATCTCCAACTAGCAACTGGGACGTGCACAGGTTTGAGGATCGTGATTTGAAATACATGCCAAATATAGGATGGTGCGAGCAAAGATTTACAACATGTTCCCCACATTGACGAGAGTGATTCAAACGCATCAATAGCGACTTCGTAGACGACTTCTTTCTAAGCCAGGGAGGATGATGCAACCCACGTGTTGGCAAGACAAATTACATCTTGCATTATGGCAAGCTGGATCAATAGTCCACATTGGGACAAGCTTGGTAGGTTGGAGCTTGGCAAGATGGGAGACAAGCATGCGAGAACATATCTTGGTGAGAATGACCCACACGATCCATTGGCGAATTCGAGGACGAATTCTTTCCAACCCGGGGAGAATAATGTAGCCACTCTTTAGCCTTTGTCAAGTTAAAGGGAAAATGCGTCTTGGTGGGTTGATCTTGGCGGGAATGCAAGCTTGGCGAGATGACCATCTGGGCGAACTGGTAAGACTCGCATTAGGGGTGAATGAGCTTGAAGAAGTTGTCATCAAATAGGAAACTTAATATTACATTAGTAGATAATTATTAGTTAATTTTTTTAGTATTTATCCATTTAATATTTTTAGCCAACACTACGGCATCATGCATCGTTTGGGGTTAAAACATTAGAACTCCATCAAATATGTCCTCATGTAATCTGCCTATCATTATGCTAACCTTCTGATCCTCTATTAGCCCACACTTATTCACTAGCGACTCAAACATGCTCTAATGCTCGCCAACTTCTCATTTGGCGGAGCTTCATGAGCTCCGTGAGGGAATTATCAAATGACTCTGCGAACCTTGGTTGGATTCGGGAGGCATACACTTCCCAAGGCACTACCTCATCCCTAGGCCATGATTCTTCAAAGGAGTCGTGCCATTCTTGGGTGTTACCCTCTAATGCCACACTAGCATACATGACTTTCATGTCATCAGGGGTCATATCAATAACGAAGTACCTCTCGCAACGATGAATCCACCCTTCCACACCATTTCCACTAAATCTAGGGAAAAAATGAATCATAGTGAGCCGAGTAGGGCATTGATAATTACCTCTTGCACTAGCGGGAGGCATGTTATCGGCTTCGCTTGCTCGAGGAGATGGGGGAGAAGTGGTGGAAACAGAGGCAGGAGGCCGGAGTCTGTCATTCACTAGATGAGCGATTCCGACGACTTGCACGAAGAGCCCATTGACAATCTCACGCATCTCTTCCCAGAGGTCATTGAACGACCTCTCGATCGCAGTATGGTGTCAATCATTAGACACCTCCATCTCTCTGATACTTTCTTCCATCTCTCTCAAGGACACATGAGCTCTTGGCCCTTCTATCATTGCCGGAATCCGAACGGGGCTCAATAATTTCAAGGGGCGAGGATTGCCTTGCTCTGATACCAATTGATACAAACTAAATGAAATCTAGCTCAAATATGGGCTAGGGGCCAATAAGGCTACCCCGATGTAAGTATTTGTATATAGATTGGATAGAGTAAGCTCCAAAATGGAAGATTACAATCTTTAAGAAAGAGGAGAAGACATAGAAATTAGGGTTTTGGGGGGAGAAGAAGAAGAAAGAGTACACATTAATCAACATTCTTAAATCCTAGCTAATCCCTTTATATATATAGGGAAAAAATCTACAAAATATTTGATGATGTTGACGTGGCAGCTGAGGAGTCAAGATGCTGATGGAGTAATGTATTGCTAATTTTGTGGGAAGGAAGGCGGGAGAGGTCTTGGCAGTAACTTGGAAGGAGAGTTTGGCAGGTAGGATGGCGCCTGGTCTGTATCAACTGAGGTGTTAAAGGGGCGAGGTCAGTGGTGGCGGCGGCCACGGTGTTGAAGAGGCGACGTCGATGGTGGCGGCGGCAATAGTTGATTTTCTTTATTTTTTGAAATTATTTGAATCACAAAAGCCATTTTGATCCCCACAAATATTTTTTATGTAATTTCTTTCTTAACATTACATATTTTCGATAATTGGAGACAAGGTCACAATACATAACAGGCCACTCGACAAAAACGAGGCCTCGACACCACATAAAGAAGCGGTGAACAAAAAAGGACAAGCATAACCAATAGGACAAAAGCGAAAAGAAAAAGACAGGGATGCAAAACAAAATACAAACAGGGCCAACAGGCTTTGGAAGATTACATACATTGAAAAAAAAAAAAGGGGGAGTGCCAGGATCAGAATTAGAGATGAGAGCACAGAATCAGAGCAAGAAAGAATGGTAGGTACTCAAGTCTAAAGCCACCCTAATCCATCATTGTAAATTGCTCGATCATAATAGAATCGTCACCATCAAAGCTCAATCCGAGCTTCTTTCAAGTCTCCCACGTACACTCCCCCTAAAGAAGTTTCTCGGCCGTAAGGACCTTTTTGACCCTTTTTCTAGCCTTTTTCTTCTTTCATTACTCAGAGGCTCAGGAAGCCTTTTCGTGCTACTTCCAGGTGACAGATCTTTGAGATATTCTTTTAGGTCTCGCTTAGTTTGCTCTTTTTTCCTATGCTTAAGAGCTCTGCAGCCCCTTTTGGACAAGCCAACATTGGAGTCTTGCCGACCCAACCCCACTTTCTTCCTCTCCCCAACTTTGCTAGACTCCTTCATGCACTGCACCAGAGTAACTCCGAAGGAGCTTCCATCATTATACAGTTGATTTTCTATGGCATGGGGCTCAAAATCTGGTGGGAATTCGGGTCCCCAAGACACTGACTCAATGTCACTTACAACTTCAAGAGCTTGATGTCCAGGTAATTTGATTCCACTCTCCTCTACCCATTGCCACACAAGTGGAGGATTTCGGTTGACTCAAGTTTCCTAGATGGATGTTATTGACGGTTGAATTACTAACAGAGTAGAAGGATGAAAGTTGGTCGAGCCTGGGCTCCAGAGAACCTAGGGCCATCTTCCAATAAAATGGTCATAAACATGTAACACCATACGACCCACACTCTGCTCATCGATCCTCACATCAATGTTACCAATCCTAACACGCGGTTGCAGAAAACCTTCCTATAATGGGTGAACCATAGGAGGAAGAGATCCTAAAGTGATGCAACAGAAGGCTGACAGGGAGCATACAAAGAAAAAAGAGTTAGGCTGTGTTTGGAGTATGGAATTGGGCCCTATAATTTCAATTCTGTTATTTGGATCACCTACTAAAATTAGAATTACAATTCCACTGTCCAATTGCATGGGATTGAATTTTAACTGAAAATCATACTTTCCAATTCCTTAGGGTTGGGCTAAGAAATTGCAATTCCATATGAACTTAATTGATCTAAAACCTAGAATGACCCACTTGATTAACCCAAATCCAAGATGACTCAATATCTAAAGACTTGGACACAACCTAAAATTTGACTTGAACCTCAAAATCAGCCAACTCGAATCACTTGAACTTGAAATGACAAAAATCACTTCAGCTGAAAGTCCGGAGTGACCTAACCCAATTGACACTAAACTCAAGATAACTTAAATCAAGAAAATTAAACTACTCAACTTGAATGCGACGTAAACAAGTTGAGCCGAAGTGGAAATGCCCGACCAAATTGACCTAAAATTTAATACGACCCATACATGAAATGACCCGATCCATCTCAAATTCAGCCTAAGATGACTCAAAATTTGGAATGATACAACTCCTTTGTCCCAAAACTATGAATACTGCATCTTGAAATGACCTAAATGAACTCAAACCCGATCATAACGAGCCTGAATCCTGAAAAACCTAACCCGATTAACTAAAAATCTGAGGTAACTTGAACACCAAATGATCCGACGTGATACTAGACCGAATTTTACTCGAAAATCGAATAACTCGAACTAAAAGTGAATCGCTCCGGCCATAATAACTTGAACGCAATGTGAACTACTCCGGAAAAAATCCAACCATAATTGATTTAAGACTTGAAATACTTCCACTCAATTGATTGAAAATCTTTGATAATTCGAATCATTATGTAATTATAAATTCGACTTCCAATTTCTTTAATGAACCAAGCATCCAAATTTCAATTCCGTCAAAATTGGAATTGGAATTATAATTTTACCGTTCAATCCCAATTTCAAGTGCCAAATAGAGCCTTATTGAAGTTTAATATACTCCAATAGTATTTTTAAAACTCAAGGTATTTAAGAATATAATACAAAACCTAAGAGTATCTAAGATGAACTTTCTCATTTTCATTTCTAACATTTGACCTGGAAATTTGATTATGAAGGTCTCAAAACGTGTTTTTGTTCGTGTATCACAATGGGGCAAATCGCAGAAATAGTTGATGGTGGTACTACATGTAAGCAATCTAATCTCTTTCCCTTATCCCATTTTCTCTTGCTTTAAAGAAATAGAATAGGACCATTGAGAATGTTTACGTTGTCAAAAGTTTCTTACTTTTTAACAAGAATTAATAGGACCATTGAGAATGTTTACTTTGTCAAAATTTTCTTACTTTCCTAACAAGAATTGTTACACAGTGTGTCAAAGAGTCCAGAATCATTCATCTACTCCAATACTATGTTATATCTTACCGAATTTTTAGGCTCGACCCACAAAATTGGCACACATGATATTCACATATAAGTCCAAATGAGGTTCAATCCTAAAGCTAATTGGTATTACATAAAGTAACTCACTATGGTCATATACTGATCTTTTTTGTTTCACAACTCCAATATTAGATTCTACTAGATTCATCTAGGGAGTCTTACACGAATGTTCAAACCTTAGGTTTTTCTAAAAAATGCGCACAAAAGATCCAATTCAATGAATCTTTTATGAAAATACAATTTCTTATTTTCATTCCTTTGTACTATTAATCAATCTAAAAGTATTATTTTTCTTAAAATTTATGTTTACAATTAAGAATCGTGTTCTAAAGATTGTAAACTTCGCACGTATTACCTAAATTTTCATTTTTCATTCCTTTGTGCTCTTTTAAGTTAGGTTTTGCAATTCTGGAGCCGTTTTCTCACATTTGTAAACATTTGAAATCTCCCCCCCCCCCCCCCCCCCCCCCCCCCCCCCCCCCCCCCCCCCCCCCCCCCCCCCCCCAAATTTTCATATTCAAAGAAAATAATTAGGAAAAACTCAAAAGAAGTTTCAAAATAAATGCATCACTATTCATAATTCTTTTGAATGTTAACACCTATTTCTTACTCTTTTTCCTAACTTTTAACAAAATGAATTTTCGGTTTTTTTCTTTTCTTTTTTTACAATTTCAGCAAGACAGGTGGCCGGGTTTTTATTTTTCGCACTGGGAGATTGTCAAGCAATGTATGCAGCAGCATACCGAACAAAATTAAGACAACTATTTAAATTACCAGAAGAACCTTGCAACGATTGTTGTGTCCACTTCTGTTGTGACCCTTGTGCCCTTACTCAAGAATATAGAGAGCTCAAGAACCGAGGGGCAGATCCATCATTAGGTAATTTTCTTGAAAACAATAGTTTTCATTTCAGAATAGGAGCTTAATCAAACCAGCGATTAGTTCCCGACCTGCACTTAATTTTTCATCTCTTATCGGTTTCTAAATTTTTCATTAGCGAGCTAATCATTTCAAATTAGTAGTGGAAATTTCCCGTCTCTAGCTGAAAGCTGGCTCTTTAGTGGTGCTGGTTGAGCTTGAACTCACGCAGCTTGATTGATTTAGCCTTATTTAGGCTAGAATTATATGCTTGTTTGACTTCGTGTAATCTTGGAATGGACTAATTTAAACGCATTAAATATATAATTTATCTAGTTCATTTGGACTAATTTAAACACATTAAACATATAATTTATCTAGCTTATTTGGACTCATAAGCTAAACAAGCTGGCTATACTTAACTTTAGCTTCAAAGAAGCAGAACTTTTCAGGCTCAACAAGAAGCCAGTTAATGAAAAGTTATGAGCCATCTCGGCCCATTTTCAATTTACATGAGCAAGTTTGGAAATTAAAAGGCCAAAACACAGAATTTTGTTAAATGATCTCATTAAAACCCATCTATGATCCAATGATATTTTGAGGTCGTAATGTTTGAGATCATCAAATATGCATTGTGTGGATTGATAGCAAGGGTAGAGGTGGCCAACGGGCGGGTCGGGCCAGAGCCCACTTTTTTACAGAAATAAAAAAAATTAAAATAATACAAAGTCGTTTTGTACTAAAATTATTGTAATTCATTGATAAATAATATGAGATACAAATACATTTTTTTCCAAGCACTAATAATGCTAAATATATGTAATGAAATAAAATATACAATAAGTAATGGTAAATATCTTATTAAAAAAATAATGGCAAATAAATAACGTAACAAATACAAGTACAAATACAACGCAGTTGGGGCCTAATATTTAAAAGTATAAATTTGTTTATCAAAAAATACAAAGTTTTACATATGGAGGGGCGTTCGTCTTTTGACGTAAATATTTAAAAGTAAATAATTGACATACAAAAGTGTTGATATCAGTCACCTAGGGGGGTTTCTACGCCATCATTTGACGTATCAGTTGTGTGGTCATCTTCTTCATCGCTTGATGAATCCAGCTTCATTCTCTGTTGATCTTTGGCCTCTGCTAGCAGCCAATCCTTCAAGCACACAGACATCTCCAAGGTTGACGGCGATAGTTTCGCCCTCTTCGTTCCAAGCAACCTGCCACCAAAACTGAAAGCACACTCCGATGCTACTGAAGACACTGGACAACTTAGTATATCACGTGCCATGGTGGAAAGCACAGGATACTGGGCTTGGTTTGTGTTCTACCATTGTAAAAGATCAAAATGCGGGTTGGCCGGCGGCCCGAAAATATGGACCAACGGTGTCCACAAATAATAATCTAGCTCGTCACATGACGTGGGGGCTACTGCGGGCGTAAATTGCTCCAACAGCTTCCATGAATATGACGTGTGTGAACTACTTCCACTAGATGTGAAAGATCCTGCTGCAGCAGTACTAGGATTATTTGACGCTAATATACGGGAATATTGAGAAAATAAACTATGCAAGTCGTTATCGACATCGGCAATGAAAGTGTCAATATTAAGAGTAGGATGCAAATACTTGAAAAAATGTTGGCAAAACAAGTTTAAACCCCCGCATTTAAAACGAGGGTCTAAAATAGTTACGAAATAGTATGTAAGAGGTAGT
Organism: Simmondsia chinensis; assembly: GCA_018398585.1. Lineage (NCBI taxonomy): Eukaryota > Viridiplantae > Streptophyta > Magnoliopsida > Caryophyllales > Simmondsiaceae > Simmondsia > Simmondsia chinensis. The sequence continues at coordinate 21,026,264 of JAGTTD010000006.1, read as the reverse complement.
TTAGAATAATATTTGGCAAACTTTTCTTTCATTGCCTTAATCGATTCGAACAAAATGGGATTGGATTCATTACCCACCATCCAATTGACAATATCAAGCATTGTTGATATTGCTTGAGGCATGGTCGGATAGTAGCAACCCGAAAAAAATGTCGTTGCCTCTTTAAACATGCTAAAAAAGTTACAAATTTGATCTATTGTCTCCCAATTTATACCGGCCAGGTTGTAATCGCTCCATTCTGTACGATTTTCCTGGGCGAATTCCATTAGAACGTCTTTGTATGGTGGAATGTGCTCTAACATTTCTACTGTAGACGACCACCTAGTTTGGGAGTCTAATTTGAATTGTTTATATTCTATGTTATGCAACCTAATAAATTTCTAAATCTTCTTTTTCTAGTGCTGGATGATTTAACAGATATTATTACGGATCTTAAGGTGGTAAGGGATGCTTTTATAAGATCTAAACCATCCATTACCATTAAATGCAAAATGTGACAAATGCAACGAATTTGGAAACACTTCCCTCCTAACATGGGTCTCATTTGCCTAATTAAATGTGTAATGGCTGTAGTGTTATTGGTAGCATTGTCGAACGTAATACTAAAGGTACATCGCTCTATGCCCCAGTCGCGGACTGCCGTCATAATCGCACCCGTAATTACCTCGACAGTGTGGGGCCAATCTAAAAGTCCAAAATGAATTATCCTCTTTTGGAGGATGAAGGATTCATCGGTCCAGTGTGCCGTTATGCACATATAAGGTTAGCCGGGTTTCGACGTCCATACGTCCGACGTCAACGAGAAAATGCTCGTGTTCGTTGCAAAATGTGTGAAGACCCCAGCTTTCATCCCGTATTCCGAGGAATCCTCACAATGGCGGGGTTCACATTTCGTTGGAGGTAGTTGACGAAATTTGGGTCTTCGCCGGTATTAAAAAGCCTTTCACTCAAAATTATATGTTTAGCTAGCCCCTTTTGGTTGCTCTCTTGAGAGAACCTAAAATTAGCAAGTGCACCGGTCACTTGCTGTACTAGACGTTGTTGGCTCTTTTCTGGGTATTGCTCGGGGTGGCACCTAAGTATATGTCTGTTTAATGTGTCCGTCCCACTGCCAGGTTGATGACTAAAATCCTTAGCTGGGTCACATAATTTACAAGTTGCTTTATTAGTTGTCTTATTAAGGGTAAAGTGCTTCCATACCCCACTAGTTGTACGCCTACTAGCACCGGTGCTAGTTTCAGGCTGAGCTTCGGTGGTAGGCGTGGGTTCCTCATCAGCTTGTGAGTCTCTAACCCCACCACCACCTGACTCATGATAATCTTGTTGTTATGAAAAGTCATAATCTATGCTATCATCAGTGTATGGGGATGATGGGTCTAATTGTATAAATGTGAGTCTCTAACCCCACCACCACCTGACTCATGATAATCTTGTTGTTATGAAAAGTTATAATCTATGCTATCATCAGTGTATGGGGATGATGGGTCTAATTGTATAAAAGCTCGTTCTTCAGTATCAAATAAGACAATTCTACTCCTTTTAGGGATTTTGGGTGGCCGAGAAGAGCTAGAATTAGCACGACCGGCTCCAGAGGATGATGAAGAGTTTTGTACCATATTAGTATAAGTGATTAGTATTTATAAAAAGCAAGTAGTAATGCAAATTAAATAACAAAAAATGCAAATCAAATAAAATTGCGATACTAAAATTACCGAAACGAGAGAACAATGAAATTCGAACTTCAGCCAAATACTTTATGAACTTCGAACTTTAGAGCACAATTTTGCAAATAGCAAGGTTAGAGAAGATGAGAGATGATGAATGTATAGAAAGAGAAGAGAGGATCGAAGATTTGGTGAGGAAATGGGTTGGGGAGGTTTAAGTATTTATAAAAAAAAAAATAATTTTTTTTAATTAAAAGAGCAGTTGAACGACTCTTTTAATAATAGAGCCGTTGGGCACCCCGGGCTCGGGCCAGGCCTGCCTAATGGGCCAGGCCGGGCCGGGCTCCAAGGCCACCAAAATTAGGCCCGAGGCCTGGCCCGGCCCAATGGCCACCTTTAAGCATGGGTGTGCAAATTATGGTTAAAACCATAATTCGAACCAGACCAAACTATATTCTACGGTTTGGTCTGGTTTATGGTTTGAAAAAAAAAAGAGTCCTGTTTTATAATTGTCCTCATTATTTTGCTAGATATATTCCGTCATAATTCACTGATTTTTTGCATAATCCTTTGAATTTTCGCCAAAAATATTGATATAGCACATATGTATTATCATAAATTATGCACCACATCAACATTTTACTCCAAAAATTGGTCAGATTTTGACAAAAATTCACTAAAGAGGGCTAAGTGATTATATTTAGAACTTCATGGTACCTCATTGCATATATATTAAATTGTCAAAGTACCTAGGTGATAAATGTCCAAACCTTATGATACACAAGCGATAATTTTCCTTCATCCAATCATGAATTTATTATATTGACATACAATTTTTTGTTGAATTTGACATTAGATAGATGAATTAGGACTGTAGGCTATTGTAGTTTGGAGGGATGGAAATTGCAAGTAGCTATTGTCAAAAACATTACAGGACTTACCAATAGCTTTCTTATGATCGAGGTTAATCTCAAATCATAACCTAGGATTGATGAGAGTTTAGATGAGAAGATAAGTTAATTAGAGATAAGAAAATAGAGAGAGAATTAGATGAGAGAGAGAATTGATCTCAAAAGAGATATTTTCATTATCAAAGTTATGAGATTACGATCTTGAGATTACTTTTATATCCTACTTACTAGCAATGAGCTAATGCCTTGATTCAAGACAATCTAATCCTACTAATGTCTAAGCTAGCCGCCATAATGGACTAGCCTTGATTGACGAAATAACAGACCTTAACTAGTTAGACCGTCATGACATCAATCAACTAACATACATGGCTTATTACAACATACTCTAATTCATATGCCCCTACTATGAGAATCATAACAATACTCTCCCCTTAGGATATTCTTGTCCTCAAGAATCTAAAAAAAGAGTTAAGACTTGAAGATCAAAGCAGCTATAGGAGGAAGAATGAGCTGGAAGAGAGACCATGCTTGTTGTGTGTGGCAGCTACGAAAATTAGTGACACCATGAGAACATCCTGAGTACAATTTTCTAGAACTGAAGCTGTAGTGCACTGGAACTTGCTGAGAAGCTTGCTGTCACTGCTGAATACTTTAGTATGAAGTTGTTGCTGCCCACAATGCTACCCATGAAGGCTGCACATTCCTCCGGAGGTCTTCCCAGCTCAAACCAATTGAACCAAGCAGCAAAATCCCCTTCCCGAAACCTCCAGTTGTTACTAAAGCGACCCAATAACACCAGCTTGTTACAGAAGCATATAGGAGACCAAGGAGAGCGCAGCTGCTAGCCATTGACCTCAGTTCTCCTCCATGATGTGTAATATTTGAACTTCGTTTTACCGAACCAATACACACCAGGCTCATATCTTCCTGCAGTGTCTGCCCATGTCACCTTCTTAACTGCAGAATTCAGAAGTTCGATAGGGCAGATCCCTAGCAAATATAGCTACTGCTGTCACAGAATCCAACTCGTATAACGTTCAGAAGGAAACTTCATGTCGTCAACAGGTTCATAAGACCTCTCAAGACCATAATTGCACAAACCGTGGTTCCATTCAGCGACTGATATGCTACTGACAGTGAAGGGAATGAGATTCTCCAAGAATTTTCAGCAGCCTCTATTAATCCTGTTACTTGAATCTTGGGTGTGAACTTGTATGATCTGAAAGCCTCAGCCTTTCCATCGCAAACTCTTGCATAGACCACATAAACTAAGATTTCATAAGCCATGGTTGAATTCCAAAGACACAGTGTCATTACTTGAATTCCCAAAGCATTCCAATTGGCAATGCTCATGTTGCAGCTCACAGTTTCCAGCCCGTTCACGAGATTTTCTTAGATCACATGCTCTTCCAGCTACCAAACTTGCCTCATTTGTATAAACTTTGCTTTCTTGTCAATGAGCTTAAGTATGAACATCAAATCCGGAACCGAATGGCATTTCAGAACAGCTAAGAACTTCTGCAGAGCAAGTATGGTTCTGTCTTGTTCTTCACTGCTGCAGTACAAGCTAATTTTAGCTAAATCTATTCTTAATTTCTCATTGAGCTCTTCAACCCAAGCATTTTGAGGACACAATAGATGGTGCATCTGATTCTTCCCTATAAAGCAAACATAACAGTTCACCAGATTCAGATTCAGACTTTGTCTCCAATCTGTAGCAGACCAGCTCGAGAGATCTTGGTTGAACTGCTCAATTTTAACATCTGAAATTGCCCTATTCCTCAGGCACCGCACCTCCACTTCAAATTCAGGAGGCCTCACATTTGGTTGCACCATTGTAGCATGCTCTTTGCCCATAACTTGAGTATTACACGGCCTTAGTTTGGAGCTCAATACACTAGCCAATTTGTTGTCCACCACTGTCAGTCCAAAACCAACGTAGAAACCAAATTCCACCAAAGCATTAGGAGGTCTTCTAACTTTGAACATAAACCAGTGACCTTTAATTCTACTGGATCTTGGCTGAACAGACTTAATTTTCCGCTCATTACCTTGCTTGTGAACTTCTGAAACTTCAAAAACTTTTCCAGAAACGAAACTTGGTCTCTGCTGAACTAGGGAATAAACTTTGGCAGCTTGATTAACCTTTTCTCCAACTCAGCCTCACATTTCAGCCTCTTGTAATCGTGATCTACCTCTCCCAGATTAGGAGGGAGCTTGTCATAAGAGTTTGCAACTTGATAAACCTTTTCTTCACCTAAAGAACCCTGCATTGCATCCAATCGGTAGCTTCTTGCACACGTCAGGTTATTATTTTGCATACCAACGTGCCATGGACAAGTAGTTAATGTATTTTGTGATGCATTCATTGATACGACAGCAATAGCATTAGATTTTTTAGTAGTACATTTCGGTTGTGCAGTACTATCCTCTTGTTTGTTGGCTGAAACCTCAATATGCTTATCTTCTGAATCACTACTACTAGGAATCGCTTTACTCCCTGTTTTATTAAGCATTCCCTTGATCCATGAAGAAACTCCGAGTCTTTTCACATACCAAGACACCATCCTCGTTTTTTCCACTTCAATATTCTCTAACATATGTTGCTTTTCGAGGAATAACTTGTTTTTCTCAAGCAGTAAGAAGTCCAGAACACTTCCTTTATAAATGACCAATGGCCTTTCAAATGATCTCAATCTTTTACTTGAGAAACACTTCTTTTGAATAAGGCAAACTTTCGAATTGATTTCAATCTTGTTCCAAAAAGTGAGCTTTCTAATGGTTAGAATCTCAATGCTAACTTGCAACTTCTTCGCTTTACTTCCCAGCTGTTCACTGGATTAAAAAGCTCCAACAACCTCTCAATTGCTGCTTGTATCTTGCTGTATCGGTTCACTCACACCTTGCTGTGAAGATAAACTTATTGCAGCAGCTTCAACATCTTGCAGCAGCGAGTAATTCTCAGTTTTCCGCGATGTATGAGCTTTAACTTCAACCCTTTCAAGCTTAAATCCAGTATTAATAGCCCCAGCACCCATTTTCATCTCCTCTATTTGCGAGATGTGTAGCACACCAGGGTCTTTGCCTTCAACTGATTCAGCACATTCTTCATTTAACTCCTCTTTTTGATCAATATCGAGCTTAGGTTGCTCAACATCATCTTCGACCTTACTTGTAGTAAGAACTTCACCAGATTTCCTAATTCCGCATAAGGAATGAGGAGACGAATATCCAAACCATAACAGTGGTCAAAAATATTTCTTCCCTGTCTTAGCTCGATGGCGGAAGCAGCTTGTGCTGTCGTAGAGAAGGTGTTATGATTCATTAAATTTTAGTTGTAATTTTTGGTTGTATTTCGGGTAATGTCTTCATTGTTGTGTTGGCCATATATTCAAATGTTAGTTGGTCTTGGCGCCTTAGATGGTCGGTTAGAGGTCCGGGCAAGTCAAATCTGGCGGCTGCTGTGTTTTACTGCCAAAATCTGTTATGAGTCGGTTAGGATTAGTTGTCTTGATCCAATATTTCTAATCTTGTATAAATAAGCTCTAAGCATGTAATTTCATTATTCAATCAATAATATTCAGATTTTCCTTTGGAATTTCTCTCTCTACTTCTCATCTCCTTCTCTATTTCTCATCCCCTTTCACTTCTCTCCTCATCTCAACTCTTCTTCTACAAGGTTAGCCTTCAATCTTTAAATTGGAAGCTAATAATTGGTATCAAAGCTGGTTCAAGCAATCAATTGATTGATTGAGGTTGGCAAAACCAAAGAAAATCATGACCGATGGTGTGAGAACTAGATCGAGAGCTGGTGGAGCAAATGCACCTGGTCCGCAGGTGACCTATGCTGCTCCAGTTGCAAGTGTTGATGCATCTCGCGTTGTGAAAGCTAGTGCAAATGCAACAATCGGTCCTCAATATCTTACTACTGATTATCTTCGGGACTTATATGAAAGGTTTGATTAGCAGAATAACAAAATGGATCGAATCTTGACATTATTGTTGGAAAAAGATGCGAATAAGGAAGATCGGTTGCCACAAATTGAGGTGAAGCTTGGAATATTGCAGGAACAGGTTAATAAGCAAGGAGAATCCTCAGTTAATGCAATCCTTAAGCCATCTAGTTAGATCTTTCAACCTGTTGAAGTGGATCAGCAGCAAAGTAACGTTGACAGACCTGAAAGTTTGGTTAGGACTCGAGGAAAATCTCCAATGTTGCAACCTGATGCAGGACCTTCAATCCACATCAGATCAGTTGAGAATCAACCTTCACAACCTGAAATTACTGCAGAAAATCAAGATCGTGCCTTAGGACAAGCTCATTCCAGATTGAATGGCTTCAATTCAGATCACATTTCAAGGCAGCAGAATTTTGTTTTGCTTCACAAAATTGCAGATGATGAGCTCGAGCATCCAGATAGACCTCCTGATCGACAATTTTAGCATAGATCAGGGAGTAATGACAATTCTTTTGGTGGCAGGAGTGGTACTTACAGGCAGCCGAGAGTGGAGATAGATCCTTTTAATGGTAAACAACCGGAATCTTGGTTAAGAAGATGTGATTGGTATTTTCAGTATTACAACATACATGAAGATGAAAAGCTTCAGCTAGCTGCAGTACATTTGCATGGTGATCATGAGGTATGGTATTATAGTTTGTTAAAAAGCAAACCTAATCTTTCTTGGGGCCAATTCGTAGAAGAAATCTGTGAACGGTATGGTCAGGAAGAGGCAACTGATGTTGTGGACAGCGTTAATAAGGTGACTTAAACTTCAACCGTGAGGGAGTATATGATTAGATTTGAGAATTTACGAGCTAATTTGCTGTCAATCATATCCATTGCTCCGGAGGACACAGAATCCTATTATGTCTCTTGTTTCATTAGCGGATTGAAGCCTAGGATCAAAAATATGGCGAAAGCCCTAGGTCCTAAGACATTGTCTAGTGCTTACAATAAGGCTAAGTTGATTGAAGCTACCTTAGCCAATTCAAGTGATAAGAACAAGCTACATGGCAGTAGTTACAGACCGCAACAAAAGAGCAATTCTGGTTCTAGATTTAAGCGAGCTGTTGACAAGAGTTCAGTGAGGCTATGCTTTCATTGTAACCAACCATATCAGCCTGGTCATAGGTGCAGACCTTAGGCATTAATGTATGCAAAAGGGTCCCGTGCTAGTGTTGTTTCTGGCAGTGGAAATTCAGACGCTGAGGAAGACAGTGATGATCCTTCTTCACAAGATGAAATGACTAATGATGAAGTTGAGATATCCATGAAGGTATTGACCGGGAGTGAAGCTCATAATACCATTCGAATCAGAGGAAAGGATGGTAAAACCTCTATCATTGTTCTTATTGATAGTGGAAGCACACATAGTTTTGTTGATCCTAAGTTGATTAAGAAAGTGAGGCATGAAGTGACAAAAACTCACCCCTTAGCGGTTATGATGGCTGATGGCAACCCCCTAACAACTCAAAACAAGTGCCTAGTATTTCCATGGTCTATGGAAGATCATCAATTCACCTTCGATTTTAGAGTTCTTCCCTTGGGAGGTTGTGATATGGTGCTAGGTGTGGACTGGATGAGAACCTTCAATCCGGTGGTGTTTGATTTTGATAAAATGACCGTGGCATTTGAGGTCCATGGCACTAAAGTCTCTCTGCAAGGCATATCAGAGGAAGCTCAGCTCAGGTTGATTGATGGTAAACGACTACAAGGTGGAATCAAGAAGAAAGCAATACAATGGCTCGGGCATCTGTTTGTAATCTCCTCTGTTGAGCTGCAGCAGGACATCAAGCCAAAAGTTCAGGCTTTGGTTGAAGAGTTTGAGGATATTTTTGAGCAACCAAAGAGTCTTCCTCCTCAAAGGAGTGTGGACCATGCCATTCCTCTTCGTGCAAATGCTGATCCGGTCAAGATTAGGCCACACCGTTATGCTTATGGCAAAAAGACAGAAATTGAGAGACAAGTGGAGGAGTTACTTCACATGAGCTTTATTAGACCAAGCCATAGTCCTTTTGCTTCACCTGTGATCCTTGTGAAGAAGAAAGGTGGCTCAGCTAGAATGTGCATCGATTATCGACAATTGAATTCCTTGACAGTGAAGGATAAGTTTCCCATTACCGTCATAGGTGATTTTCTTGATGAGTTATATGGAGCATGCTTCTTCTCTAAGCTTGATTTGAGACATGGGTATCATCAAATCAGAGTCCTTGAGCCGGATTTATACAAGACTGCTTTTCAGACTCATCATGGGCATTTCGAGTTTGTTGTTATGCCTTTTGGCCTAACAAATGCTCCAGCCACTTTTCAAGCGGCCATGAATGATGTTTTCAAGCCTTTCTTGAGAAGATCAGTGCTCGTTTTCTTCGATGACATACTGATTTACAACTCCTCTTCTAAAGATCAGCTCACTCACCTTAGGCAAGTTTTTGTGGTGATGCGGCAACATAAGTTTTTTATTAAGTTGTCCAAATGTTCGTTTGCTCAGACAAAGCTTGAATATTTGGGCCATGTCATCTCTCAAGAAGGAGTTTCCACTGATCCTACTAAGGTCCAAGTGATGCAAGATTGGCCAATTCCAATAACCTTGCAGCAATTGAGAGGTTTTTTGGGTTTGACCGGGTATTATAGAAAATTCATGAAAGGATATGGTTCTATTGCCAAACCTTTAACAGAACTCTTAAAGAAGGATGCATTCTTATGGACAGAGAAGTCTCAGGCTGCCTTTGAAGCTCTTAAGTCAGCTATGTGTGTTGCACCCGTGTTAGCAATGCCAAATTTTGCTGAGAGCTTTGTGTTGGAGACAGATGTAAGCGGTTTAGGTATAGGGGCTATTCTTTCTCAACATGGGAGGCCTATTACTTACTTGATTCAAGCTCTTAGTCCCAAGAATCAAGCTATGTCGACATATGAGAAAGAATATTTAGCAATTCTTTTAGCCATTGAAAAATGAAGGCATTACTTGGATGGTCACAAGTTCATAATTCGAACGGATCACCAAAGCCTCAAGCATCTCCTTGAGCAAAAGATTGTGACAAGAATTCAAAAGAAGGGCCTAATGAAGATGCTTGGCCTTGATTATGACAATGTAGAGAAAGGGCAAGGAGAATGCTGCAGCCGATGCTTTATCCAGGAAATTTGAGGATGCTAAAATTGGTTCTTGCAGTGCCACAACCGTGGTGATTCCTTCATGGATGGAAGAAATTTATAAGACATATGAAGGTGATTCTTTTGCCCAAGAGTGTGTGGCTGCTACTCTTGTGAATGATGCAGAAAAGATCGACAAAGAAGTTGGAATTTTAGGGCAGAGGGGACTAATCAGAATTCATGGCAGATTGTACATTAGTGCTGCAATTGAATTTAGGAATCAGATTATACAAGCTTCTCATGATGCAGCCTGGGGTGGTCATGCTGGTGTAGAAGGTACTTATCAAAGGGTTAAAGCTTATTTTAGTTGGCCAAGCTTGAAAAAGACCGTGAGTGATTATTTTAAGGCTTGTGAGGTGTGTCAACAAACAAAGCCGGGAGATCATCGTTACAAGGGTCTTCTTCAACCCCTTCCCATCTCGGAGGGAGCATGGATCAACATTAGCATGGATTTCATTGACGGGTTGCCAAGGTCTAAAGGCAAGGAAGTCATGTGGGTGGTAGTGGATCGTTTCACCAAATATAGCCATTTCATTGCTCTTACCTGACCGGTTACAGCTGAAAGATTAGCAAGAATCTTCCTTGACAACATTTATAAGTTACATGGATTGCCTCAATCTATTGTTTCGGATCGGGATAAGATCTTCACAAGCACATTTTGAAGGGAGTTGTTCAAATTGATGGGTACAACGTTGGCACTTAGTTCCTCTTATCATCCCCAAACGGATGGCCAAACTGAATGTGTCAACCAATGTGTGGAGCAGTACCTCCGGATTATGGTCTTTTTACGGCCAAGAGAGTGGAATCATTGGCTATCTTTGGCGGAGTATTGGTTTAACACTCACTTTCATGCATCTATTGGCACTTCCCCTTTTCAAGCCTTGTATGGCTATGCTCCTCCTTCTCCAATGTTGCTGCAGCAGCTGGGAATTACTGATTCTGCAGCGGGAGATCTGGTACAGTAGAGGAAGCAGATATTGCAGGTCCTTAAAGATAATCTCCAACAAGCTCGGGCGCGAATGAAATTTTATGCTGACAAAAAGAGGGTAGACATAAGCTATGAAGTTGGAGAAATGGTCTACCTTAAATTACAATAGTATAGACAGTCTTCTTTAGCTGTCAGGAGAAATGTCAAGCTAAGTGCCCGTTTCTTTGCCCCATACAAAATCTTGGAGAAAATTGGCAACGTTGCATACAAGCTTGACTTACCTTCACATTCATACATTCACCCGGTGTTTCATGTCTCTCTACTTAAAAAGCAGGTCAAGAAGGGAGCTGAGGTTACACGGGAGCCACCAGAAGTAGGAACTAATGGCACACTATTGCTGCAACCTACTGCTGTCAAAGACTGGAGAACATTGCAGGTGGAGCATGGTGCTTTGCAAGAAGTATTGGTGCAATGGTGCAGTTTGAACAAGAGCTTTGTGACTTGGGAAAATTACAATTTCTTGAAGAGCCAAGTCCCTAATTTTACTCCTTGAGGACAAGAAGTTTCTCAAGAGGGAGGGAATGTTATGATTCATTATATTTTAGTTGTAATTTTTGGTTGTATTTCAGGTAATGTCTTCATTGTTGTGTTGGCCATATATTCAATTGTTAGTTAGTTGGTCTTGGCGCCTTAGATGGTCGGTTAGAGGTCCGGGCAAGTCAAATCCGGCGGCTGCTCTGTTTTGCCGCCAAAATCTGTAATGAGTCAGTTAGGATTAGTTGTCTTGATTCAATGTTTCTAATCTTGTATAAATAAGCTCTAAGCATGTAATTTCATCATTCAATCAATAATATTTAGATTTTCCTTTGGAATTTCTCTCTCTACTTCTCATCTCCTTCTCTATTTCTCATCCCCTTTCACTTCACTTGAGCTTGAACTACTAAGGAGGATGTTGAAACAATTACAATTCTTAAAACACTTCCACAAGGATCAAAAACTTGATGAAGAATGTCTTCATTGATCACACAAGGAACATGGCGAATCGTAAACTCTTTGAAGTTTCGTCGTTCATGGGCAGCCTTTGCTAAACTCAGCCTCATCTCCTCAAATTTACGATCAAGCCACTTACTAAATTCCTCCATTATAGATTTGTATGAATAATCTTTCTCAAACTTTAACTGAGAGATCGATCAATTTGCAAATCAGCAACATATCAGCGCAGCTAGAACCTTGCAGCTCGATATCGCAAGTGTTTTTTTTTTTTTTTTTTTTTTTGTTTGTTAAACTTCACACAAGTATGAGACTTGGTTCGAAACAATTCAGTAATTGATTGCTTGTCTATCACCTACTCACTTACACAGAAGTAACCTCACTTTCGATTCAAGGATTGTTGCAGAGTACAAACCCTAGCTTGCAGAACTTGCGAACAAGCCCTAACTCAAATCAAACCCTATCTGCGATGCTTTCTTGAATAATACAGGCTTTGAATCAAGATTAGTTTTGAACGTTAACCACAATTATGACTTCAACACTTTACTCACAACAATCAACAAAAACGAAGTTAGATTTCTGCAATTCTTTCATTAGTTTGCTGCTGATTTCACTTTTGAGCAAGTAACTCTTCAATATTCAGTAAATTCCTATGGAATCAACAAGATTCCAGTGCAACTACACTTGATCAATGCTTATTAGCACAATTTCTCCGAAATTCAGCATTACTCAATCAATAATTTGTTCAGTTCTGTTTAGCTCTTTGCAGTTTTAGTTACTGAATTAAGCTTAGTTTCTTTATCTGAATTATCAAAGAATAATGCAGTGATCTGAAGTTGATCTTGCTTAACTTCAATCAACACTAACAAAACTCAAGTTGTTATTAACACTTACAATTCCGAGCTTGAATGAACTCAAGACGCAGAACCTGATTATGCTTAATGCACTGCAGCTAGCTCACGGTTCTGATCACAAGTCAAATATCAAATTCAACCACTTTTTATTTGTTTCAATGTAATTTTCAGATATGTGTCATATCCCAAAGCATGTATTAGTCGAATTTGTAATATGGCGGGAAAAATAGTTTGAACTTGGGGTTGGCGGGAAAGTTAGTTAACACTCTTAGCGCATGTCTGGTTGTTAATTGAGTCTTATTTTGGCTATAAAAGGTTGATAAAAATCTCAAAATGTCTTTGATATTTTACCTCTATTCTCTCATCTCCCTCCCTTCTTCTCTCATCTCAACTCTTTTCCCTTGGTTAAGTATCAAGATCCCTCTTGATACCTAACAATTGGTATCAGAGCCTTGAATTACTCTTTTGATCGATTGTTTTTACTCCAATTCGATTTATTGAAGCACTCTTGCTTCACTTCTAAGCTGCATAGAATCGATTCAAGTCTAGCTAGGAAAAGAAGATCGAATATGCCTCCTACTACCCGTGCCAATACAGCTAGCAATGCAGCTCAGATTGTGCCTAATGTTGCACCTAACGGTGCAGCTGGAGGAGCACCTACCTATGCTGCTGTGGCTGGAGCTGATGGTGGCAATGTCCAAGGAGTACAGATGGATCAGGTGCTGCAGATGATGCAGAACATGCTCCGAAATTTCCAGCAGGATATGGAACACAAGCTAGATCAAAAGCTTGACAATCAAGCTCAACGATTGGATCAGAGAATTGAAAATCAGTTGCAGCAATTCTCTTAAGATCTTTCTGATTGGCAAAGGAGAAAAGGTTCTCAACAGCCTGGTGGTGGAGTTCTCCTTCCAGCTAGCCAGCAACCTTTCCAACAGCCAGTCAGGCCTACTGATTCTAGTCCTCCAGTTACTGATTTGAGTGATAGTGCCTCTAATGCAAGAAATCCTGCTTCCAGACAGCCTCAGGTCAATTTGGAACCATTTGATGGAACCTTGCCTCAATCATGGTTGAGGAAATGCGAGAGGTACTTCAAATTCTATAACATTGAAGAGCACGAGAGGGTAGAACTGGCAGCGGTTTACTTGCGTGGGGAAATGGAGACATGTTACTATGGGTTGATACGCACTAAGCCTAACCTCTCCTGGACTGCATTCTCAAATGAATTATGTGCCAGTTATGGTGATGAAGATGTGAGCGAGGTCGTTGATAACTTCAACAAGTTGGTGTAATCTGCTTCTGTTAAGGACTATATGGCTCGATTTGAAGGATTGAGAGCTAGAATGCTCTCCATTTATCCAGATGCTCCTGAAACCTTTTATGTGTCTAGTTTTGTTAGTGGTCTCAAACCACGCATCATAAGCTTGGTAAAAGCTTTTGAGCCTGAAAGTTTGACCCAAGCTTACACTAAGGCCCGGAAGGTGGAAGGCACTCTGTCAGTGAGTGTGGATACTATTAAGGTGAAGGGAAACTTCCCTGGTTCTTCCTCCATACGAACTCCACAGCCCAGCAGTAGGAATGGCAGCTTTGATGATAAGAAGCCTCATCGTTTATGCTATAAATGCAATCAGAAGTACTTCTTTGGTCACAAGTGTGATCCAAAGTACTTGATGACAGTCATTGGTGAGGAGAATGTGGATGAAGAGCCAGATGATGAGGGTCTTCAGGAGCCACACTCAGAGGAAGAAGGTTCTGACGCTTATGATGACAATTCTGTGGAGATCTCTATGAAGGCTCTAACCAGTACCAGTTCTCACAACACCATTAGATTCAAGGGTGTTGCAGGTCAGCAGCCATTATTGATACTCATTGACAGCGGGAGTACACACAGCTTTATTGATCCTAAGGTGGTGTGAGCTGTGGGGCAGGAAATCATCAAAACTAAACCTCTGGTGGTTACGGTAGCTTATGGAAATTCACTCCTCACACACACTAAATGTAAGAACTTCAACTGGAAGATGCAAGGACATAAGTTTGTCTAAGACTTTCAACTCTTGAGGTTGGGACACTGCGATATGGTGTTAGGGGTGGATTGGATGAAGGCATACAGTCCAATACTCTTTGATTTTTCGCAGTTGGTAGTAACCTTTGAGAAGGATGGACACCATATCAAGTTGCAGGGCATAGTCAAGCAAGGTCAGCTTCAATTCATGAAGGGCAAGCAGTTACAAAAGGTTCTCAAGAAGAGTGATTATCATTGGGGAGGACAACTCTACTCAATTGCTCCTGCTGAAGAATCTGATCATGCTGCTACCAAGGTTCCATTGGATGCTTTGTTGGACCAATTTCGGGATTTGTTTGAGCAGCCATAGGAATTGCCTCCAAGAAGAGCATTAGATCACTCTATTCCTCTCAAAGAGGGGTCTAATCTAGTTAATCTACGCCCTTACAAATACCCCCTTCCTCAGAAAGATGAGATCGACTGGTAAGTTGATGAACTGCTAAGAACTAAGTTTGTAAAGCATAGCCACAGCCCCTTTGCATCTCCGGTGATTTTGTTGAAGAAGAAAGATGGAACATTAAGAATGTGTATTGATTATAGGCAATTGAACTCCCTTACAGTCAAAGACAAGTTTCCAATCCCGGTTATTGATGACTTGCCTAATTTTCCAAGTTGGATCTTCGACAGGGGTATTATCAGATAAGAGTGCAAGAGAAGGACATCCACAGGACAGCCTTTAGGACTCATCAAGGGCATTATGAATTCGTGGTAATGCCCTTTGGCCTGTCCAATGTGCCGGTAACTTTTCAAGCCTTGATGAACGAGGTGTTCAAGGCTTACTTGAGGAGGTTTGTCCTTATCTTCTTCGATGACATATTGGTCTACAGCCCCACATTACAGCAGCACCTGGAGCACTTGAAGCTAGTTTTTCAAACTATGCGCAGCCACAAGCTGTTTGCCAAGCTCTCCAAGTGTGCTTTTGCCAAGACACAAATTGAATATCTGGGTTATATCATCTCTGTCGAAGGAGTTGCCACTGATACAAGTAAGATCCAAGCTATGTTGAGCTGGCCAGAGCCCAAATCACTTAAAGAAAGAATTGAGGGGATTCTTAGGCTTAACAGGATATTACTGCAAGTTCATTGTTGGGTATGGTTTACTTATCAAGCCTTTGACAGAATTGCTAAAGAAAGACAACTTCCATTGGACGGCACCAGCTAGGGAAGCTTTTGAATCACTCAAACTGGCCATGACTCAGGCACCAGTTTCGGCCATGCCAGATTTCAGCCAAACATTCATACTTGAAACTGATGCAAGCAATATGGGTATTGGGGCAGTACTTTCATAGGGGGCAGACCATTGGCTTATCTAAGCCAAGCTTTAGGGGCCAAGAATCAGAGGCTTTCCATCTACGAGAAGGAGTACATGGCAAGAATTCTAGCTGTTCAAAAATGGCGACATTACTTGGAGGGCCATGAATTTGTGATCAGAACAGACCACCGGAGCCTCAAGTACCTGTTAGAGCAACGAATTTCCACAAGAGTGCAGAGGAAAGGCTTGATGAAGATGTTGGGGTTGGAATATACTATTGAGTACCGAAAAGGGGCTAAGAATTTGGTGGCTGATGCTCTGTCCAGACGTGCTGAAGAACGGGAGACAGAATGTAGTGAAGGTGCTATGTGTGCTGCAATTACTCAAGTCATACCTTGTGGATGACTGAGGTAATTAAGTCTTATGAGTTTGATGAATTTGCTCAATCACACATTGTTCCTCAATGCATCCAACCGTTAGCTGCAAGTTCTGATGATAGCGTAGCTGTTAGCAAAGGGATAATCAGGATCAATGGTAAGATTTATGTGGGCAGCAGTGGTGAATTGAGAAAACAGATTATTGTAGCTTCCCATGACTGTCCTTGGGGTGGGCACGCTGGGATGCAGGGCACCTACCAGAGAGTCAGACAATACTTTCAGTGGGCTGGTCTAAAGAAGCATGTGCAGGAATTTGTGCAACATTGTGGCACTTGTCAGCAAGTTAAGGTCGAACACACGCCTTATAAGGGGCTATTGCAAACCCTACCAGTGCCGGAGGGGTCTTGGACTCACATTAGCATGGATTTCATTAAGGCCCTACCAAAATCTGACAGCAAGGAAATCATTTGGGTGGTCATTGATCGTTTTACTCGATATGGCCACTTCATTGCTCTTCATCACCCCATAACTGCTGAGAAACTTGCTCGATTGTTCCTAGATCACATATACAAACTCCTTAGGCTCCCTCAAACAATTGTATCAGACAGGGACAGGTTGTTTACTAGTAATTTATGGCGCGAGCTATTCCTATTGCTTGGCACAACATTAGCTCTGAGTTCATCCTATCACCCACAGACAGATGAGCAAACTGAGAGGGTAAACCAGTGTGTAGAGCAGTATTTGTGTACATCCCAAACAGTGGCATAAGTGGATCTCCCTTGCTGAGTATTGGTACAATACTCACTTTCATAGTTCCTTGGAAACTACCCCCTTTAAGGCCCTTTATGGGCATGATCCCCCTTCTCCATTGCTCAATCAAGGAGTGGTGTCTCATGTGCAAGGAGTTAATGATTTACTTCAGCAAAGACTTCAGTTAGCTCGACAGTTGAGGGACAACTTGCAGCTGGCCCAAGCAAGAATGAAATTTTACGCTGATAAGAAAAGGATGGATAGACGCTTCGGCGTTGCAGACTGGGTTTATCTTAAATTGTAGCCCTACAGACAGAGTTTAATGGCAATACGCAAGAACATCAAGCTGTCAGCTCAATTTTTTTGTCCTTACAAGGTTCTTGAACGAATTGGGAAGGTAGCTTATTGATTGGAGCTTCCCCCGGACTGCTTGGTTCATCCAGTCTTCCACGTCTCCTTGTTGAAGAAACAGCTAACAGACAATTCAAAAGAAGCAGCTGATACTGATCAGGGGTCAGCCGCAAGCTTACAAGCTGGAAATGATACTCGGCAGTGGCATGGTTCAGCAGCAAGGAGTTCAGACCAAGAAAATTTTGATCCAATGGCCCAATTTGGGTCCTGCACAGGCCACTTGGGAGTATTGTAACTTCATTGCACCCTAATTCCCTTCATTTCATTCTTGAGACAAGAATGAGATGAAGGGGAGGGAATTGTCATGTCCCCAAGCATGTCTTAGTCAAATTTGTAATATGGCAGGAAAAATAGTTTGAACTTGGGGTTGGCGGGAAAGTTAGTTAACACTCTTGGCACAGCTGTTAATTGAGTCTTATTTTGGCTATAAAAGCTTGTTAAGTTGTAAGAAAGGATCATCCAATAAAAATCTCAAAATATCTTTGATATTTTACCTCTATTCTCTCATCTCCTTCCCTTCTTCTCTCATCTCTACTCTTTTCCCTTGGTTAAGTATCAAGATCCCTCTTGATACCTAACAATATGTTCTTGATCAAGAACTCAAGAACTTGATATCAATCAATCAAGAATTCAAAATTGAACTCCTAATCAATTTGCAATGAAATCAGAGATATTTGATATTAAATCACGTTTGATTTGGAAGCAAAACGAGGCTCTGATACCAATTGTTATGATCGAGGTTAATCTCAAATCATAACCTAGGATTGATGAGGGTTTAGATGAGATGAGAAGTGGATTGGAGATGAGAAAATAGAGAGAGAATTAGATAAGAGAGAGAATCGATCTCAAAAGAGATATTTTCATTATCAAAGTTATGGGATTACAATATTGAGATTACATTTATATACTACTGACTAGCTATGAGCTAATACCTTGAATCAAGACAATCTAGTCCTACTAGGGCCTACGCTAGCCGCCACAATGGACTAGCCTTGACTAACGACATAACTGACCTTAACTAGTTAGGCTGTCATGATATCAATCAACTAACATACATCACTTATTACATTCATACTCTAATTCACGTGTCCCTATTATGAGAATCATAACAGGCATGTAGCATCTTGTGTTTTTAGTTTATGTTTATATATTAAATAGCATAAATATATTTTATATTATAAATTAGGTAGAGAACTAATGTTTTCATATGCTCGGATGTTTTTGTGATTGATAAAGATTTTAATATTGATTTTTGATTGCTTAATTAGATTCATATTAACTTTTATCACAATTTTTCCATTATTGTGTTAGAAACTATAAACCGGACCGAATCAGATCATAATTTACCATATAGTCTGGTTTGGTTTGTAAGACAAAACGGTTTGGTTTCAGATTGTAAAATATCAGACTGTATTTTTACGGTTTGGTAACCAAAATCCAACAAATTGGACTATGTGCATCCCTAATTGATAGTACAATACATGAAGAACAAATACAAACTAGCGCCTCAAAGAGGTTTTCCCTAAGACAAGATTTGGAGAGGGCAAGAAGTACGTAGTTTTACCCTTACGAGTGCTACCCTATAGGGAGGTAATAGTACAATAAGATATCTAATTATGTTTTCTACTTGTTATAAGGCTGGCAAGGTAATATGCAAAAATGGGAACGAGAAGCAAAGATGCCACCGATCCCCTCCCGAATGGCTCGTTCATAGCCATGTTTGTCGATGCATTTATTCTTAGTTTCTTATAATAAGTTTACTCTTTCCATTTAATGTTTGTTTTCGTGGCCATTAATTTGTATGAATTTAGCCAATGTTTGTTATACACTGCTTATTTTTTAAAGCATTTATCGCAGTTTTGCGTAATAATTTGAATTTACCTATTCAATGAGTTGTGCTTGTTTGATATTACAAGATTATTGCGCTCTTAGGATCAGAATTATTAGCCCTTTTTAAGGACTCTTTAAATAAAGAGTGAGATTATATGACATCATCAGAAATTATATGCTTTTATCAAAAATATGAAACAGTCGTTTTATAATATTTAAAACAGTTCTTTGGAATAACCATAAAGAAATGACTATTTTCCTATATGACGTTTAAAGTATGCACCAAGTATATAGTTGCAGAAGTACATTTTCATATTTATTTATTGTTTACAAACGAACTGACCAAAAGATAATACAAAAAGAAACAAAAAGGTTGCCCAAAGTACTAGGGTCCAACACAATCAATACAACAGCCCAAAAGAACACAAAAATGAAACCGAAAATTTGTAGTGGCCGGTGTTCCTCCACATTTCAGGAATTATGCAAAGAGGTAGGAAGAGCAAGTTAAAGTCACAGATTAAACATGAAGATGCCTACCCTGGTGGCGTGGCCATCCTTTCACTCATTCAATGTTTCTATCAATGTCATCTGCCGAGTACGGAAAGTCCTGTATGATACTTTATAGCTTTACAGTTACAAGTCATTTTCTCATTACTTTGGGTCTTTCATTTTCTATTTTTATTGGCATTACTATAGTGGGATTTCAAGAAATGGGCTTCATTTTTTAAGCTTCTTATTACCTGCAAAAGTCCCACTGCCGTTGGCACCTTTTTAGTACTCCTTGAGCTAATACCTCATTGTTTTTGCGCATTGAGCTTAGGAATATGTTTATTTGCTAATATGATTGCCGGTCATAGTTCAATAAATATTTTAAGTGGGTCTGCTTGGACCATGCTATGTATCCAAAAGCTGAGCCTCATTGTGATTTGACCAAAGAACTTCTTCATCACACCACCTACTATTTTTAAACACAATTTTGTTCCTAGTGTCCCATAATACCCATAATACAACAAAAAAATAAGGTAATCCATGCTTTCTTTTGAAAATTTCCCCCCACTTGGCACGACAACTACTGTTCAAAGGATTCTTTCACCACCTTCAGTATTACCCAACACAAGCCCCACACTTTAGGCAATTGCCACACTCTCGAATGCTTTGAGTGAGAGTATTTCAACGTTTCGTTCCTGAGGTTGAAGGACCTCATTGAAGTCACCAAGGAAGAGGATAGGGAGTGAAGTATTTTGCCTTAGATTCAAAAGCTCTATCCATAGAAAAAGATGACCTCTTCGAGAACACAACCTAGACACTACACAAATGGAAGAATCAAAGTTCTTGTCTTCTAACGTTCCTTTAAAACACAACCATCTGTCCCCTTCAAGTACGTTTTGACGACGAAATCACTTCCGTTCCATATGGCAACTAGTCCACCGGAGTTATCAACAGTCGGCACTTCCTCCCAGCTACATGATGCCTTTCCCCAACATTTTGTTATTGCCTTCTGCTTTAGGAAGCTGTGTTTCATGTCAACAAAGCCAAGAATAGATGGCTTTGAGTTAGATATTAGGTCCTTCACTGCCACTTTCTTCTCCCTACTTCCGATCCCTTGCACGTTCCATACAAAGAATTTCATTGGTGACTATGAAGCAGTTAGCTTGAACCAGACTTCTTTGTCCTTCTAATACGAGAGTTGATAGTACTATCCGCAATGCAACAAAATGTGTGAATGATGTCCTTTTCGGGTCCGCGGAAAGAAAGACCAAGGCTTTTCCCTATTTCACAGGTGTTTGCAGCATGTTGGATTTTGTCAGGGTTTTGGTTTGATCACTAGTCAGTTCCAAGTTGATTGTCAGATCTCTAACATGGATAGGAGCAGAGAGCAGAATCGTAGAAGAAGGGCACATGACAGGAGTAGCAAAAGGAGGAGGGGTAGTTGAAGCAATTGAGCAGGCACATGGTTTGCAGAATGAGAGTTTTTAGGAAAGACAAGCAGATCAATAAAGCAATTTATCTCTTAGCCTTCAATGATTTCTTGTAAGTATTCTCTTAATCTTTCATTATTATTAATGGAAATGCAAAACCCTTCACTAGAAGTACTAATGCTTTCACCAACAAGGGTCTCCTTATCTTCTGAGTGAGTATTAATTATTTGGAGGACAAAAAGTTGTTGGACTACTTCAAGAGAAGTCTCGGGAACTGTAGTAGCCTGGACCACTAGAGTTATTTGTAGGCAGGGGATGCTTGTACGCATCGTTTAGGATATAGTCATTAGCCAGTTTGTTCAATATTACATTAATGCAAAGCTCTTTGTTTTGGATATTATTGCACTCTGTTCTGAGGTCATGTTCAGCAGATTGCTTCTTAGCACTACGCATTCCATATTGATCCGCATTTGTCCAGAGCCCAACATTCTAAGTAGAATTAGCTTCACCCATGCCTTGATGTTCTGTATTTTGATAGACATTTCTGTTTTGCTCAATATTCTAAATAATTATGGTATCTTATGGACATGGAGGCAATATGGGTGCAGTAACCCATTCCTAGCTGAAAACAATATCTTCCACTAGAGGATGTCTTCCCTGTGCCTTTTTCTAGCCCCTACCACTATGCTCCAAGTTCTCAGGCAAATCTAATATAGTGTTTTCAACCTTGTTGTTTTTGTTCAAATCACTTTCGAATTCTCTCAAATCCTTAGGAACATGGTCTTGCTGGGAAGGGATTTTATGTTCGGCCTCCATGGATCATAGATATGGAGATCAAAGCCGTAACTACCAATGTAGAAACGAATCTCCTCTTGAATGGTTTGGAACTGAGTAGTGTCAACTAATATATATATAGCTTCAAAATTTGTCTTCCTTGCCAGGAACAACATCAGTGCGTACCATAACACCCTAATGCTCACCAGTAGGGATAACATTTTCTTGATTTCAACCTTGCACAGCGAGGCCAAAAATGGTATGCAAAGTGCTTTGAGTTTCACATCGTTCTAGTTCTGACCACGACTCCACTGTATCACACCAAGACCTGAACCAATCTTCCCACTCCTGTAACTTCCAGTCGTGCTTATCAGCATTTTGGAATGTGAGATAAACTTGTACTTATCCATGTCTCTAACCTCCACCATACTATTTTCTTTTTCAGAGAGGAGGGCTAAAATAGAGCCATTACACAACGGTTTAGAGGTCAGGCAGGCCAAGCTTCTACTGAACAGTTAAGTTTCCTGATAATCGCATGGCCCTAACAATCTTCATGGTGTTTTTAGGCTATGATTGCTTTGGCATTGCAACATTGTCCCCCCTTTTAGGTCTTCTGGGATTCATTTGGTTTCCATGTCCATTCTATTGGTTGTTACCCCTGGTCTTCAGGTAGCATTGGTTGGAATTTCCCCTGCCATACTTTGCGAAATTGACCCGTACACAAATCCCCTGCCTAGTTACCCTATCCAGACCCCTGATAGCACTTTTAGTATAATCCCTATTGTCAAATCTCACAAAGCCAAATGGTAAGGTTTGGTTTATTCTCCTTTTCCACGAGATAAAAGCATCCACCAGCAGCCATATCTACAAAAGAGGTGTTTGAGGTGTCCTATTTGAATATTCCAAGGTAGGTTGCCTATAAACAATGTGACGGTCCTAGATGGTCTTGCTTTTGTAGGGGACTCAACACCCCCTATTGATCTGTCATCATTGTTTGCCTGAAGAGATTCAATACTATGTGAGTTCTCCCCCTGGTTTTTATGCGTTTCGGTTCCTTCAATGACTGTTGTTACTCTGTTCTCTTCATGAGGTATGAGCCTCTCTTGTCTTCCGTCTTCCTCTCCTTCATTGTAATCATGGTTTCTATTCCCAGCTTCATCGTTTGCAGCATGAGATAGTTCAGCTATCTCAACCTCTCTCTCTCACTACGGTGGTGCTTGAGGCAGTTCAGCTTCTCCGTGCTCTCTCTGTCTGTCTCCATTATTAGTGCACACATATTGACGGTGACAAGAAAGCAACAATGATGGTAACATAGTCTAGCCTAGTGCTCCATTGTCATAACTTTACATTTTCATATGATTCGGGGATTTAGATGATGTTAGTCTAGTTCCGAGTAAGATTTAGAGCTAAAACTGAAATAAGACTTCAATTATATGCAAATCAACTAGCTCGACATCAAGCTTATTGTGGACAAAGGTGTATTTTAATTTTATTTAATTTTCAATTCTAAATGCTAGTTCTTGCAATAGAAGTTTGAATATATTTATCACCTTCGCGCCTAATTGTTGACAAAGGTGAATTCAATTTTATAATATGGGTTCCCATGCTTAGTCACGTTGAAGGATTGCTAGCCCCCCCGCGTGCATCTAATTTTATCATAGCCAATCGTTTTTCTTCCAAAAGTCTTCACCAACAAAACCCTAGAATTATGGGTAGCAACTTTGATATGGTCACCATTCGTTTTAACTTTCGACACATTCAAAATATTGAAGACAATAATGAAAGTATAGATAGGAATGCACAAAACATAAAAAAAAGACACTACAATCGATAAAAATAAAAAAGATAAAAGACGACTTAAGCCAACACATCAATAACTAAAAAGAAAAGAGAATGAAAAAAAAATGAAAGATGAAGAATACAAACTAGTGAAGATATTAACTACAACAAATGATAAAAAGATATAAAAATAAATGGACACAAAACGATTTGGATCCAACCCATGAGCTTAGAATAAAAAGAAAGACGAAGAAAAAGTAAAAAGAAACATATTAGTGATCTTTATTTTTTCAGTTTGAGTTTGACTTTAGATATCTATAAGTAAAGATATAAAAGGGGTTAAAAACATGGCGAAGTTGAAAAGAGGAAGATTTGGGTGTATTAAGTTTTGGGTAAAACTAGAAATTATAATTCAAAAATTTATAATTAGAGTTTGATATTTGTAGAGCACAAAATTTCGAAAGTAAAAATGAACAAAATAAATGCACTACAAAATAATATTTCTTTGTATTTTTGAAGTAAAAAATGGGTACAATCTTTGTATTCGTATACTAAGTACAAGTACACGTAGAATCCTCAGATTTGATCTCCTGGGTTGATCACTTGAAAAAGGGCACAAGGCTTGTTCTCAATTAAGTGGGCAATTTCTTCAAGGAAGGCGGGCACTTGGCTTGTCGTCTTGCTTGAAGGATGACTTTGTTTATGGTTTTAGTAAGAAAGAATTTTGATTCTTCTTCTTTTGTCCTTTCTCCAACCCTGTCAAGTGAAAAGGGAGTCTTCTATTTATGGAGGAGATTTTACCTTCAAATGGATGAATGGACTTCTCTTTGAATTGGCTCGTGGGCCTGGTTTGTGAGCCAAGTAGTTCGAGATTAAATTAGGCACGAGGATCTTATGGGTCCCGCCTGAGCACTTTTTGAGCCTACTTTTCGCCTCGGACTCAACTTGACAATCTTTCGATTTTACTTGGCAGTCTTTGATTTGGGCTTTTTGTCATTTGGGCCAACTTGGGCTTTGTTAATTGTTTACTCTTATTGGCTCGGAATGAATTAACTGGTGACATGCATTTAATACTCTTTTTTTTTTATATCCATAATAAATTTATGACTAGGGTAAATTTTCATGTCTACAATACCTAATTGGATCGTGATTTTTTTCCTCTTGTTAAAAGAGCGTTTCCACATCAATTACATTTTTTTATATGCCCTTTTCACTTGTGTTCTCGTTTGTTATGTCCTATTGGTGGCATAAAGTTCACGGACAAGTTGTACACTAATCATTTGATTGGAGGTACAATTTAATGGCAAGAACGATTTTAGGTTTCAACAAAATACGATGAAAGACATCCCTATACAATAAAAGTTTCTCAAGGTGCTACACGATAAGAGGCTTAAGAACTGAGTGATCGTGATTGAGAGAAAATCAGTTGGAAGCAATAAGTATTTTTGGATAAAGTAATAAGCATATCAATTATTGTACAAAATCGGCTAATAAAAGATTATACCAAAACTACGTACCACTTGCTCCCGATGCACAATCTTTTTTTTTTGGGGGGGGGGGGGGGGGGGGGGGGGTGCTCTTTCTCACACCCTCTTTCCAATCATTCATCAATTGTCCCCACTCATGTGTATAATATGTCATGCCTAATGTCTCATCTTTCTCTCCTTCCCTTGTATCTACCCTCTATTCATCCTGGCCTACTTGTTTCTTATTTATTTTAGTTGGCCAACTTAAGCATTAGAGGGATCTCCCATACATAAGTTCACAGGATCCTGTAACCGTTTGCTAATCATGAAAGAAACACCGAGTCGAACATGATGCTGGTGCATTCTCTTCACAGAGCTTGAGTTTAACTCTCTTTCTCACCAAATCTTTCGAACTCTATGTTATTTTTTTTTTTTTTTTAAAAAAAAGCAGTTTTTGTGTCATATGTGGGAAGAAAAACCGGCTCACATTTGATTCGGTATATTTTGTGAGGCTCAAATGCCTCTTATATTATCAATCCTATTAATAGTTTAATTTTAGCATTTTCTGGTCAATTTATTTTGCTTGGTGTTTCTTCTTTGCATATGCATAAATTAAGGCTTGGTCACTTTCCACGAGTCCAGAATAAGTTCGTGATTGTGGGACTTGATATTGGGAAAGACTTCAAAAAAACATTCCCTATTATTAACTAGAGCAGCACAGCAGAATAATTTAAAAATTCATAATTTTAAATATAAGGACTTCGAATCTAATACATTCATAACAACGTAGAATATTGAAACATAATAAAAAAGAAATTAATACAAAAATAGAATTGTGAAAAATTTAAGGAAAGCTTAAATGGAAAAAAATCATGAATACCTCAAATATAGACCATAAATATCACCCGGGAGGAAATACCAAAACCGCAAGACCTTGTCCTAAATGACCACTTGACCACCTGAACTATGGGCTCCAAAAAATATTTACTTAAGAAAAATTTTAATTAATTCTCCCAAAAAAACAAATTTATTTTAGAAACTTTTGGGATACTAAACCAAAGTAAAAGACCCCATTTATAATAGGCTATTGGAAAGAAAACTAAAAATGGTTCGATGTGGGACACACATAACATATTAAGAACGCACAAAACGATGTTGTTTCAATCCAAATAACACGCCTAGTGTTAGCTACAGTTAAACAAACATATGACGGACTCCAATTCGTCCCTGACAAGGCACAAGGACAGCTTAATTAGAAGGCTATAGCGTGCGACACGTTTTGGCACTGTGATTGGCAAATTCTGTGGGACGCGTATCTTGCCCCGGGCACTCATGATGCGATGTGTATCGGCTGTGATTGGCTACGCACTTGGAACAAGGATCCGAGGGCCAATTTATGCATTTTTCCTTTTTTTGTGTTTATAAATTTCTACATGTATAAATTTATCCTATGAATTTTCTTCATAAAGGCCAACAGAGCAAAAAATAAAATCGAAAGATAAACAATAAATGCAAAATATAAGGGAAAGAAAAGTATGCACAATGATTTTTATAATGGTTCACTTCCAATCCGAAAGCTAGTCCACTCCCCATGCGATTACTCTTTGTCACTTGAGCGTCTTACTAAGCTTGGTGATCCCATTAAAATTTAGGCTAAGGTTCCAACCTTTTATAATCGATGTTTTTGTACGTAGACTTCAAACCAACTTTTTACAACCAATTTTTTTACGATGGTAGGCTCATGATCCAACCTTTTACAATAAAAATAGATTTAATCAATGGAACTCTCACTCTTGAAAGAGTGATTTGACAATTAATCAAGCTTAGCTAATGCTAAGGATATTGCCAGTCAAACTCAAATGCTTAATAGAAAATAGAGCTAGTGATGCTCAAGAAAACATCTAGAAAAACACAACATTGAAACGTTAAAGCACAATAAGAGAACATGAACTTTTGATCAAGAGGGCTTAGAGAGAATTGGATGATTTTTACCAAAGTATTCAAGCTCTATTTATAAGCAATTGAAAATTAAGTGCCACTGGTGACTTGTTTAAACTAAGTAGGAAAGAAATCTGGTATAAAAACGTAGACACAACCAATTGCAAGCTTGTGTGTCGAAACACAGCAGCCAAGTCAGGCTCCTATTTGTCTGTGTCTTGACACGTGCATCTTATATGTCAACACTCAGCATGCCCAATTATTTTTGAACCTTTTTGAGAGTTGGGGTTGATTTCTACCATTTTTTATCTTAAAATAAATTTTTAATCAAGCCAAAATATCACGCTAATAAAATTTTCTTTATCTTGTTATTTTGGGCACGTCTTCGATAATGCAAATTTATAAAATATTTCCATTAAAAATTTGAATCAACTTGGAGTTAAGTGGATTGTTTTTTCTCAAATAAAATTTGGAAAACAAATTTCAAATTCTTTCAAAAACATATTTGTTAGAACACTAAAAATTAATATTGGGATATTTAACCCATTCTATTGATTTTGGATCAATCATATCATCATCAAATGCTTGGTGCCAACATGGGTCATTCTTGATTTTTCTATTGCCTTCTTATTAGTCACTTTTGGCAAGGTTAGAACAATTAAATACAATGAGTTAATAAATTCTTGTTATTACCGAAATGACAATATAAATGGCCTTTAGGGTTAATGATCTCCCCCTTTTTGATGATATTAAACATTTTGTGTTTTCTCTTACCAAACCGAATCCCATTAGAACTCCGAAGTTAAGCATGTGTGGGCGAGAGTAGTACCAGGATGGGTGACCTTCTGGGGAAGTCCTCACCCTCAGGTTGGAGGCACTAGGAAACAGCCTCTCTTCAGGTTAGCACCCTGAAGGGGAAAGGCTGCGTACATTCGCCCCCCCAGACCCTGCATAGGTGGGAGCCCTTGAGGCATTGGGTATGTTCCTCTTAAGGATATGAAAATTGAAATTTTGAATTCACCGTAGAAGAGTTCACGTATCAAAACATACATATACCAATTTCAATGAAAACATGGAGCAATTCAAATCACGATTAACATTCATACACAATCAATAGCTTAACATCAACATGAATCTGTAGCCAAACCAAACAAACACCAACTTCATAACATGGTTGAAATTTAAAATTAATAGTTTCCCTTGTATTGATGCATTTTAAGGGTTAAACATTCAATAACTTACATCAACATCATTTTTACGATATGAATCAACTAAATACCGACTTCTCTTTTGTCATCAATAAAAAAAGAATAAATCAAATCAAGGCACCGATTTTGATATTTCTATCCCCTTTATAATATATAATAAGTATTAAGACAATGAATGATTTGCATAATGTTAAAAGCAAAATAAAAAAGACCATTCTCTCCGTCCTTTGTCATTAACAAAAAGTACTAAGTGAGGCAAGTAACATTGACATTTACTCCCTCTATCAACCAACGATATTGGAAATGGAAAGATCTTCACATTTTCTCCCCCATAGCACATTTACAACTTTGATTGATAGAAAGAATTTATGAGTGGGAATGTTAAAGAATATTCAACTTCAACAAATATTGGGGAGATTTTGTTCAAAATACAGATGGAAGGCAAGTCTAATTTCAATATTTCCTTTAAAAAAGGTTTTCGAGCACTAATATCCATTGGATTGGATAAGAAACTTGGACAATTGAGCACTATCACGTTGAATCCATCATACTTATATTCAATGTCACCATGCATATCAAATTAATGCACACAAGTATTCATATTTCACCATGCAAATCCTACTTTTTAAATGTCACAAACTAATTGCACATAGAGACTAGTAAAAGTGTTTACATATTGGTTATTCATGAAGACAAATTTTACATCTCCCTTCAGCTCGTAATCATGAATGATATGTGTCTAACTCTATATGATTGGTTCTAAAATGTTGAGTCGAAGTTTGCTTAAGCATATTGTACTAGTATTATCACACCTAATGGGAGCATGAACTTTATGAATGCCATAATTATCTATTAATGCATTAACCACAACATTTGAGCATAATGACTTCCATTAGCAATATATTCGGCCTTGATAGTGGATGAGGCAACGAATTTTTTAACCATGACGCTAAAGCATGACCAATTAATAGATAAGTTCCACAATTCAATTTCTAGTTCACTTTGTAATAGATGGGAAGAGACCGAGGTGATTTGGGCATGTTAGGAGGAGACCGAGCACTGCACCTGTCAGGAGATGCGAACAACCCCATGTTACAGGAGGGAAGAGACAAAGAGGCTAACCAAAGAAGAGTTGGATGGAAGCAATTCGACAGGACCTCGCTTATCTTAACCTTAGTGAAGAAATGACCCTAGATAGAGCTCAGTGGAGAATTAGTATAAGAGTAACAGATATAGCGGGGCAGGATCGTCGGGCACTTCTAGGCTAGTACTAGTGCCACCAGGCTTCTTGCTTGCATATCGGTGTATGTGCATTTCTGCCTTGCTCTTAATTGCTTGCACTATTTATATGCTTGTAGGTTGCCCTTAGGTAGGCTCTCTCCCATAGATGCTTGGTTGGTTCTGCGTTTTTGCTCTTGCTTAGATGCTTTCATGCTTATCATGCTCTCCGTACTCTTAGTGCTTTCTATGCCATCTTACTTTCCTGGATGGGGGTCCTCGGAAACAGCCTCTCGTTAGGGTTTACCCTGATGTGATAAGCCTGTATACATCATACCCCTTCCAGACCCCACTCACGTGGGAGCCCTTGTGGCACTGGGGTTCTTGTTGTTGTTGTTTATAATAGGTAAAATCTATATCACTATATCAAACTAGATCTAGGAAATCACACCTAGGATAGAACAAGCCTAAGTATCGACTAGGCATCGAAAACAAAATTCTTTTCACAACACACAAATGCAATTCTTTTTGGACAAGCTTGAAACTAAGCCCATAAGCACACATTAAACAAGATATAAGGCCTAAAAGCAATAAGGTAAAGAAGGGATCCAATCATACCACTATATAGATTTTGAGCAACCTTTTTACCTTTTTCATCCATGTCTAGCTTGAGTGTTGAGCTCATTGGAGTTGCAATCTCTTTCGAATTTCCCATGCCAAACTTCTTAAACATTTTGTTGATGTAGTTGGCTTAGTTGAGGGAAATCGTTCCATGCTTTGCTTGATTTGTGATTCAAAGAAATAGTTGAGCTCTTCCATCATACTCATAAGATTTGCAAATTCTTCACAAATAGATGGCTCATAACACCGAACACTATATCATCAACATATATTTGCACAATGAGAATTGTTGGAATTGGTGTCTTGAAAAACGTAATTAGTTAGTTTTAAATATTAAATAAATAAAATTATCTTATTTATTTATTATCTGATAATGTTTTACAAGTCAAACATGTATGTGACTGCTTTCTAAAACGTTTCGTGAGATAGATGCAGTCCAAGATGATATGTCAGGTTTGGTTTAAATGGTCAATGAGATTGAACCACAGATGGACTTAGATCAAACTAGTTTTATGTTGTCAAAATATATTCATAGTCGGTGATAAATTTGGACAACTTTTCTGATAAGACAATAATACGATACTTTTGATGAGTTATCTTAGTCATGTTGATAAGGATCCAAAAGTATCATGTTGGTGTTGTTAATAAGATTGGAACATCAAGCTAGACCACATGAATTCTTTATTTCTTAACTACTATCAGAAATAATTAATTCAGTAAGATGATAACTCTATATCTTGGAAAAAGTCTAAACTCGTGAATGGATTGTTTGTTGCTTTGATGTGCTAAAAGGATTAGTTGAAGTGTGTTGACTTGAATCTTATGTGCATCAAGTAACGGCATGAAGTGAAGCGGGAATACTTGTTTTTTAGGGAATCTGTAGTCTCTAACCAGATAAAGATTTCCCCTTCGTTAATTCGTAAGTATATGAATGGATTCTAGAATCTTTGGCCAAAGTATTCTATATGTTTGAAATTTGGAATTAATACATAAATTGTTTCTACATCATTGAACTACTTGAGAAGGGCGAGTTGGGAACTACGGCGAGAGATGTGACAAAAGAAACAACAGCAGTAAGTCACTTTTGCTCACGGATATCTAATAGAGCGGTTAATGTTGCAATAAAAGTTATTTGGGACAATCTCGAGTGAATATATTTAACTCTAGGGTGCAATAAAACTTATTTAGTGGAATTAAGTTTTACTGAATGATAATAAATTGTTATCATGAGATGATGATCAGATTTGACCCATTTGTTACTAGAGTTAGATTGTCATTAAGGTCTCTCCGCAAGCCTCAACTTAAGCATCATTTGAAGTATTTAAAAAATAAATTCATGGGATGAATTATTTATTTATGAGATAAATAAATTATGATGCTAAACAAATATTAACAAGATAAGGATATAATATGATAAATTACATCATGTTTTACACAGAAAAAGAAAGAGAGAACCATAACTCACATGCCCAAACCCACACGCAGAGTTAAAAGAGCAGGCGCTGGTTCAGAGTTTTAAAGTTACCCGTCGTTGATGTCAGTGACGGGGTGTTAAACGCATACATGTGGCATGTACTCTAATTATTACTGTTATTTTTTTATTTTTCTTAGTTCATGTTTATAAATATGAATTCTGGCTGTGGGATTTTGTAATTTCAAGGTCTAGAGTTTTGGAACCCGATTTTTTCCCACAATGAAAACCCTAAAATTGTTTTAGGGGATTTTTAAATTATTGTTTGGAATAATTTTTTTTTATGGAAAATTGCTTTTCAAAATAATTAAAGACAAAATTTTGCTCAAAAAATTTTCCTAAGTTAAGTATTGTTGGGAGCCCTTCCTCCCAAAACCAAAAGAGATCATTGCAAAGAAGACATTCAAGTGTCAAGAAATCTTCTACCAATTTCAGATTTTCTAATCGAAATCAAGATCACGTTTCAGTTATGTTTAAATTAAGTATTTGATATTTAATTTGTTTTCCTTTATTTCATTTACTCTACCCACTCTGTTTATACTTGTTTTATTCTATGTTATGTTTGTCCTATTATGAACTTATTAGAGTAAGATCTATATCTAATTAAATAGTTTAATTAGGTGAGAGATTTAGAGTTAAAGTTAAAAATTTTCAATTGTTATTCTGTTGCGCCTGTTTAGGAAAACATTTGTGAAATGTTGCCAATAATTGGTATCAAAGCCCATTGGGAAAATAATATGAATTCGTTGAAAATAAACTCTGATGCCGATTATTAGGTTCACAGTTTTCAATTATGGTCACAACTATAGGCACCTATTAGAGTACTTAGAGTAGCTCTTCTCTCTACCTAAGCTACTGATCGAAGAGTCACGCTTCATGAAACCTTACGTGCGAGAGTTCCCAAGAACATTTATCTCTATAAACCTTTTGTCCTAATACTGATTGTTGGGATGAATTTAAAAAATTCTCCCTAAAGTTTATGCAGCGGAAGAGGTTTAGAATTCATAATTCTAAACCTAGGGTTGATTTAAAATTTATAATTTCAAATCTACAGGCCTTTTACTATAATACATTCATAACAATACATAAACTTAAATAGGCATAATAACAAATACTGTAAATAAATAGAAAAACGAAATTAAAAGAAGAAGGAAAGAAGAACATATCGGGAATCGCTCCAATTATAAAGAATACCAAAAAAAATAAAAATTAAAATAAAAATAAGACCTTGAGATCTTTTACACAATGACCTCAAACTGCCCAGAGGGTGGGCTCTAAAAAATATTAAACCGAGGAAAAAAAATTTTCAACGGAAATGTTTCTCTCCAATTAGGTCTCTGAAATAATTCCAAAAACCTAAAATAATTTGTTTAAATTGAATGCCAAACCCTTGGAATAGGTACCTCTATTTATAGGAGTATACCGGAGTGAAAAAATCCTGATTTTTCGATATGGGATAGCCCAGTTTAACATAAAACGCATCACTTCATGCAAAAGGCAATTCAAAACGACTTGTTTCGTGCACAGCGCACGCATCATGGACCCTTGTCACCGCGTGCCATGTGCCACAGCCTGATTAGCCAAGGCCCATGCATGCAAATCCTCCCCAAAGTCACCCAGCGCACGACACGTGGCGTGCACTGGTTGGACCATCTGTGAATACGCGGATTGTGACCTATGCGCAATTATTTTTTTTTCTTTGTTTTTCACATGTAAAAATTCATCTAATGGATTTTAATTTTTCAAAATTATTTAATTTCATAATTTTTCAACTTTTATTCATCTCATGAATAATATTTGGCAAAATTAATTTATCTATCTCATGGATAAATAATTCATCTCATGAATTCTTTAATATTTTTTCGATGGAAATAAGTGCAGAGACTTGGGCAGGGACCTCAGGGACAATTTAAATCTAGCTCAAAATGGGTTAAATTAATTATTTTATGAAATAATTTAATTACCATTTAATGAGACTTAATTCCACTAAATAAATCTGACTATGCTCCAGACTTAAACTATTTATTCTATATCTCCCTATTAGACTATATTGATGATAACAACCCCTCCACCAGATGTCCATGACAAAGGATAAATATAACTACTACCATTATTCTTCTCACAGCTTCTCCATTAGTTACAGACTCGCCCTTCACTGAATAATTTATTTATACTTGGACATATTTACAGTATAAATTCCAAATGTCAAACACTTGGAATACTTTGGCCAAAGTTCTCGAACTATTCAAATATTTGCAAATCGACTAAGGGGACATCTGTATGTCATATGAGACTATAGATTCCCTATTGAATACCTGATCCTTGTCACGCTTCATGCCCCTACCCAGTATACGTGGGATTTTAGTGATTCGTTTAAACCTTACTTGTTGTACACCAAAGTAACTAACCCTTTGCGCACAAGTCCAGATTACCCTTAGGATTTAGAGTTGACATTCAAGCAGTACAACGTGAATCACTCATCTCCGATACCGGTGTAGAAATAAGTAACCCACATGGTCCAACTCAGTGTGTCAATCTTATTAAACACACCAACCCAACACTTTTGGATCATCATCCACATTACCAAGACAAGTCATCTGAAGTGTTAGGTCATGGTCTTAATAGACAAGTAGTCCAAGCTCATCACTGACCACGAGTTATTGAAATAACATTCCATACTATTTGTTCCAAGTCTATCTGTGGGTAAATCTCATTATCCACTTAGAAGAAACATGTAAAATGTAATCTGAGGACTCCATCCATCTTATGGACAATACTTAAAAGAAAACCACATGCAGTATATAAGCTCACTTTATACAAATTCAATTAGGAAATGAAAGGAACTTCAATTTTATTTATAAATAAAATAATATTACAAAATAAATCTGAATTTTATGACACTATTCCTAACAAAGCCAACTATGAATACATTAATGATTGACATTAAAAAGACTAGTTTGGATAAAATTGGAGTATGTAGAATTGTGAAAATGAGAAATTGGAAATTTTACTAAAGGAAAAATGTAAATCTGAATATTGTTATTAAAGAGCTCAACAACAAGATTGAATGTTCATTAAAGTTTTAAATTGTTTAAAATTTTTGACGAGTCCTGATTCAATCACTGAGCTTAATTCAATCATGGGGCAAAGTTTTAAATGAGTTAAATATTATGTATGATGCGAACAAAGTTATAAGGCAATATAAGTTGGTGAAATATTTGATTTCATCAAGTGGAAATTTTTTTTCAAATACATCTAAGTTGACTAGACAATTCAAATGAATTATTTGAAAGGAAATTCACATAATGTATCTATCGAGATTAGATTACGTACATTAGATAATTAAAGGAACCTAATTGGATTAGGGTTTTGTTTAATGGTTAAATAAAATTCAGAATGTGATTCTAATATTGATTATGAGATAATCAAACTTAAAAGAAAAATCCATCATTTAAAATTTCAAGTGGGAGCGAGATACAGGAGTTGTTTCCTCACGGTCTCCATTGTCAGTCTAATAGTATAGTGGATACGCGCTACTCTCCGAGGAGGGCATTCAATCGCAAGATGTAGGGTTAGACTTCTTTATGGTATATAAAGGTACAGGAAAGTAAATGTGGCCATGCTGACATGGAGTATCTTGTTTACTTGTACTATTGTCCAGGTAATGGTATACACTCTTCTAGGATAGTATATTAGTCTCCTGGGGGGCATTATGATATTGTCTTAAAGACCAAGGAAGAAATTGTGAGTTGATTATGTTTAGGAACTATATCAATTGAGAATAGTCGTCACTTGACTAATAATTCATTACACCTCTCTCCCATGGAGTAATGTGTAGATTGGTTAGCTCATCGTTGTACACATACAGAGAACGGTTAGGTGGATTCCATGCTTTGTTTATTTACTAACAAAATTAGAAAGTTCACAGGACTCAAAATATCAAACGGAAGCGAGCTTCTTAGTGAGTGCTCATGGCCTCTGTTATTGTTCTAGCAATATATAGTATGTGAGCACGACTCCCCGAGGAGACCGTTCAT
Source organism: Simmondsia chinensis (assembly GCA_018398585.1). Classification (NCBI taxonomy): domain Eukaryota; kingdom Viridiplantae; phylum Streptophyta; class Magnoliopsida; order Caryophyllales; family Simmondsiaceae; genus Simmondsia; species Simmondsia chinensis. Next base: position 20,990,654 of record JAGTTD010000006.1, on the reverse strand, counting down.
TTGCAGAATACTAGGTTAGATCTCTTAGGATAGACTGAAGTGCAAGAAAAATGGGTGCAGCCGCGCCGAGTGGAGTGCTTTGTATACTTGTATGGATCTCGAAGTAGTAATGTACTTTAACTAGGGTCTATATTGGCCTCCTTAAGGAGCTCAGTTGCAGGACCTTAGAGGATGAGGAAAAGTGATATGTAAAATATGTTTAGTAAAGAGATTACAAGAAAACATGGGAAATGTTCTCACCCTTTTGATATCTCAATTTGCCTCACTGATGGGGAGTTTTAGGTAGTTCGGTTGGGTCACCAAGGCATATATGTGAGTGTTGGATTGTGAACTCTGAACATTGATTGTTTGCTAAAGAAAAGTAATGCTATGTTTTATATTACTTGTTTTATAGTTTTTGATTTCAGATTGATCATTATATTTTTGCATTGCAATCAATGCTAGTATATCTTACTTATCTGTTCTGATATGCTTGGTTGGATACAATATGTCTTAGTACATGAAGAGCACTAAGAGATGCACAGAGTTCTCTAGGTTGCTTCACGTACATCTACTAAGTCGAAATGAACTTTCAAAATGTTAAACTAAACTAAAGAGTTAGTCGGCTGCAAGATTCAGACATTAGACGTCACACTTATTCTAGTGTTGGATACTTGAATTGTCAACGGTAGCAGAGATGATTAGATATTTGAAAGTAAGTGTTTGGTTACGGAATTATTAGCATGAGAATGATTAATGACAAAGATAATAAACATAAGATTGTGTTAGGAAAGTTCAGTTCAAGAGTGTGTCATATGATGATGGCTTATTTAATTGAATTAGAATTCTTGACGTAAATATATATAGCCAATCTCAGGAGGATATGATCCTGACTTATCTATTAGGGTCTTTAATTGGTTTAGGCTAGATACATTGAGTAATAGAGATCGCTGATTGTCTGAATTAATGAAAGTACCGTTGAGAGAAAAGGTGTCATGAGAACTAAGGGAAGTGTCCAGTTAGTGTACGCATCTAAGAAATTAGGAAACTCAATAGGGTAAAATAAAACATGAGTCAAAAGAGTTTTGTCTGTTTTATAATGGTACTAGACTTTGAAAGGAATTTCCTAGGTACTTTGATACTATTGCTGCCAAGACCGAAAGTAACATAAAAAAGTATTTGATATCCTGTCTCCTCTAGTTATGATTAGTAAGTAGTTCACTAGGAATGGGTTTTCAGTAAGTGCATCAAAAGATAGTAGTTTAAGTTAGAGAACGTAGCTTTGGTTCTAAGTAACTATCTTATGTTCTTTAGAAATTTGATTTCTACCCTATTTTTTTCTAGAAAAATAGGTTGATAGTTGTATATTTAAAATGTTTATTTAAGCGGTACATTGGCAGACAATTGACTTTTTTTAATCAGAGCTATGCTAATGGCAACTTTTTAGTCTAATACAAGCTAGGCTATATAACCATATAAAAGGAGAATTTTTGAAAGTCATAAAGCTTTCAAATGGTACATAATCTTAGGTTGCATTAACCTAGTATGATTCAGAAGTTGGCTTAATATGTCTTATGTGGTCATTAAGTACTAAAATGATAACCGATATGGGAATTATGCTCAAATTAATGGTGACTTAAAAGGCTTTTAAGGGTAAAGGCAATAGAGCCACTAAGGTGCTAAGAACTTGTTCATAAAATGTTTATGAACTGCTAAAAGCTCAAGTGAGCGAAAGTGAATAGTATTTCATTATATATTTATGAATAACTACTTAATTATTTAATATATGGATATACCTATGATGACTAAAGTCTTGAATCCTTTGAAAAGTTCAAAGAATGAAAGACTAAAGTTGAGATCAGTTAGGTAATTACATCAAGTCACTTTGATTAGATTGAAGTGGTGGTTTCAGGAGAATTCTTATTTTTTTTATTATTATAGAGAGTTGTACAAAGGATTAATAATGTTTATTGAATAAGATAAAATTTATAGGATGAGTCACATCTACATATCAAAAGGTTTGTTATGAAAAAGGCTTTAGAAAATGTTCTAAAAGTACCACAAATAGTTTGTGTTGAACAGATACTGTGTCTCTACAGCTTGATACAGCTTATAGTGTAGATGATGTTAGATATATCTTCAACCAGGTTATTGTCACACTAAATGCATGAGAGCTTTGGTGTAGTGGAAGAATGGTTAGGGTCACTTAACGAATTCATGTTTTCAGTCTTAACGGTTAAGTATGATGGTAACTTTGATCCTTAGGACTGCAATGAAACTTTTAAATATAAAGATTCAGTCCAATTGGTCAGGGCAATAAAAGTCAAGTTAAAGCTATTGTATATTAACTAAGTCTGGGAATTTGTAGAGGCGTCGAAAGACATTATATGCATTGGATTGGATCTAAATGGATCTACAAGTACAAAGAGTAGAGTGGACGAGAAGGTTGAGACCTTCAAGGCCAGATTGATGGCAGTGGGATGTACCCTCAATGAAAGGAATCGTCCCTAATGAAACTTTCGAGCTAGACACTATGCTTGAGTTCATAAGAATGCTTTTATCCGTTTTATCTCATTATGATGAGATATGGAAACAAAAGTTAAGATGACTTTTTCTGAATGGTCATCTTGAAAAGTCATGTATATGATACAATCAGACAAGTTTGTTGCCAAGAATCAAAAGTACATAGAATGCAACTAAGGAAGCATATTTGCAGACTTAGATAAGCATTTTAAGATTGAATAGTAGATTTGATGATTGTTATCAAGGCTTAATGATTTGAATCAATGGTTAGTGAACCAGTGTACGTGTGACATGGAAAAAAAAGTAATGACTTTCAAAGTGTTGTATATAGATGTGGCATTCTGCTCATTTAGAATGTTGTCAAATTGTCATAAGCTATTAAGATCTAATTGTCCACTTTGTTTAAACTGACAGAACCAAGATGAGCATACTATGTTCTAAGGGTCAAGCTTTAGCAAGATTCCAAGAAAAGATGTTGAGTTTATCATGGGTCGTTTTGTTTTAAAAGGGAGTCTAACGTTTGACGTTAGAAATTCAATTTTATCCCATTAGATGGTGATGAGTGAAGTAGTCTTGTATTGCTTATTACACTATGGAAGTCGAGTACTTAACAACTATGAAGTTATGGAGCATGCTAGTTGACTAAAAAGGATCCTAGTAGATCAAAGTTTGTGAGGAAAAAAAATGAGACAGTGATAGATCAGTATTTGTTAAAGATTATAGTTAAAAAATTGACAATTCCCTAGGGGATAGTTATGCAATGCAGGGCCAATTGGGTTTAAAACAAGTTAGAGATTATTGGAATTAATGTCCTGAAAACCTAATTAGTTAGTTTTAATTATTAAATAAATAAAATTATTTTTTTTATTTATTGTCTGATAATGTTGTATGAGTCAAACATGCATATGACTGTTTTCTAATACGTATGTTCCATGAAATGGTCATATTCCAAGATGACATGTCAAGTCCGGTTTAAGAGAATAATGAAATTGAACCATAGATAGACTTAGATCAAACTAGTGATATATTGTCAAAGTATGTTAGTAGTCGGTCATAAGTTTGGACAATTTGCCTGATAAGACTGTGATATGATACTTTTGATTACTTGTCTTAGTCATGTGGATAGGGATCCAAAAGTATTATGTTGGTGTTGTCAATAAGATTGGAATACTGAGCCGCACCACATGAATTATTTGTTTGTTAACTGCTATTAAAAATAATTAATTATGTAAAACGATAACTTTAAACCAAGGAAACAGTTGAACTCATGTGTGGATTGTTCATTGCTTTGATGTGCTAAAAGTATTGGTCAAAGTGCGTTGACTTGAATCTTACGTGCATTAGGTAACGTCATGAAGTGTAGCAGGAATAGTTGTTTTACATGGAATCTATAGTCTCTATGGAGATAAAGATGTTCCCACAGTTGATACGCAAGCATATGAACAGATTCTATAATCTTTGGCCAAAGTATTCCATATGTCTGACATTTGAAATTAATATGAAATTGCTTCTGTATTATTGAATTGTTCGAGAAGGGTGAGCCAGGAACTACGGCAAAAGATGTGAGAAAAGTAATGATAGTAGTTAAATTACATTTTCTTACGAATATCTAATAGAGGGGTTAATTATTGTAATAACAGTTATTTGAAAAATTTTTGAGTGAACATATTTAATTCTAGAGTGCAATAAAACTTATTGAGTGGAATTAAGTTTTACTAAATGGTAATCAATTGTTATCATTGGATGATAATCAGATTTGACCTATTTGTAGCTAGAGTTAGATTATCCTGGAGGTCCTTTTGCAAGTCTCAACTTAAACATCGTTTGAACATATCTAAAAATATATTCATGGGATGAAATATTTATTTATAAGATAAATAAATTTTTATGCTAAACATATATTCATGAGTACATAACACGACAAATTACATCGTGTTTAAGAAAAAGAGAGAATCATGGCTTACGTATCCAGACCACGTGTGTGTGATGAGCAGAATTAAAGGGGCAGGCGCGTGCTGTGCACGCACCCAGCCCCAGAGTTTTAATGTTACCTATCGCTGACTTCATGTTGACGTTAGCGACAGGGTATTAAACGTGCATGCGTGGCATGTACGTTGACTATTATTATTACTTTATTTTTTTGTTTTTGTTTATAAATATGAATTTTTGCCATGACATTTTGTAATTTTAAGATTTAAGATTTTGGAACCTAGTTTTCTTCCACAATGAAAACCCTAAAACTGTTGTAGGGGGGTTTCTAAATTATGTTTAGCATAATTTTTCTGAAAAAGTGTTTTGGAATGATTAAAAAAAATTTCTTCCGAAATTTTCCTTGAGTTGAATAGTTTTGGTAGCCCATCCTCTTGATGCTAGGATAGGTCATTACGAAGAAGACCTTGAGGTGTCACGAAATCTTCTACCAATTTCATATCTTCAAATCGGAATCGGGATTCACGTTTCAAGTATGTTAAATTAAGTACCTAATATTTAATTTGTTTTCTTTTATTTCGTTTATTCTACATACTAAGTGTATATTTGTTTTATTGGATGTTTTGTTTGTCATATTATGAACCTATTAGAGTAAGATCTAGTTCTAATTACATAGTTTTATTAGGTAAACGCTTTAGATTTAAAATTAAGAATTTTAAATTGTTATTTCCTGTGCCCGTTTAGGGAAACAGTTGTGAAATATGGTCCCAACAAGAATATCACTTCTAGAGTGTTTGATAAAACATGTGGTGTCTACCTTCCCTTTGAAAAATTTGTTTTGTATTATCTCATACAAGCTTTAGGAGATTGTTTCAATCCACAAATAGCATTTTTGAGTATAACATGATGAGGAAATTTGTCGTCCTCAAAATTGGGCGGTTGTTCAAAATAAACTTCCTTTTCAATGAAACGATTCCAAAATGCACTTTTCACATCAATTTGAGAAAGTTAAAATAAATTTTTTAAACGAAGCAAAGACACATAAGAGTCTAATAACTTCTAATCTAACAATGGGTGCAAATATTTCTTCATAGTCCCTAACTTCTTCTTGCTTATAGCTTTTAGCTACTGACCTTGCCTTGTTTCTTTTCATATTAGGAGGGATCAACAATGATTTGACCTGTGAGTAATACTTCAAGAAGTTCTAATCAAGTGTAGTAGACTTCGTGTTGGTTGGATAACTATATCATCATCATCGCAAGAAATTCTTGGTGATAAGCTTTTAGTTTCAACAAATACGACACATATAGACTATTCTACTGCCCTTGAATTTTTTTTATTATAGACTCTAAATACATTGATAGAAAGAAAGTGTCCAACAAACATGCCTTCATCCATTCTTGGATTAAATTCACTATGATTCGTTTTACTGTTGTTGCGGATTAAGCATTCACACCCAAATGGTTTGAAATATGCAATGTTTGGTTTTCTTCCTCTGTAAAGTTCGTAAGGTTTTTTTCTTCAAAATAGACATTATCAAAGCCCAATCAGAATGTAGCAAGCAGTGTTAATAGCTTTGGCAAAAATAATTTTGGCAAATTATTTTCACAAAGCAGAGTTCTTGCCATTTTTTCAAGAGTTCTATCAACCACGTCATTTTATCGATAAGTTCTAGGAGCCAAAAAATTATAATGGATTCCAAATTAATCACAATATTTTTCAAAATCCTCATTTTCAAATCCCTTCCATGATTACTTTTAATTAAAATGATTTTTAAATATTTTTCATTTTGACCTCATTTGTGAAACTTTTCAAACTTATCAAATGCTTTACTCTAACTATAAGAAATAGGCGCCTAGTAAAACGAGTGTAATCATCAATAATTACAAGTCCATATCACTTTCCACCAAGCCTCAAATATCTAGTAGGACAAAAAGCTCTACGTGTAAGAGTTCAAGATACCTTGAGGTTGAAACTGAATTCTTGGTTTTGATTCCCATATTGTCATGCATCACAAATATGATCTTTTTCAAAATTAAGCTTTGGTAGTCATCTATACGAATAAGTAATACTTCATTCATCTAAACATGCGCCACTATACATTTACATGATTCAAGAATGCACACAATAACCTTTATCATATAGTTGACTAATGTTTAGAAGATTATGCATAAGATTATCAATAAGTGAACTATCAGCTATGCAAGGAGAAGAGTTACAGGCAACGCTACCCATACAAAGAATTTTTTTGTTTCTCAATGTCACTAAGAGCAACATTTGCTTTCCTTCGTTTGATGGAAGCGAATTTTGATTTATCTCCAGTTATATGACATGTGATTTATACACCATTTTCAATTTTTGTTGTCGATCTTCAACATACCTACACAAATTAACAGACTTTTGGTATCCAAATTTTCTTGTTCATTTCATTAGTAGCCTTGACCATAGATGCTTGGGATCCCTTTGGAACCCAAAGCATCTTGGTTTTTCTCAAATTTTTTTAAATTGATATTGATGCATAATATGCTTGTGATCATTGTAATAATGGCATCTTATAGAGCTCATCTTTGGTGAAGAGGCTTTAACAAAAAGTATATTAAATTTTTTGTTTAGAGCATTTCTATTATAATCGATTCCCTCTTTATTATAAATGGACTTTTTGGAATAGAGTTTTTTTTTTCTAGTGTTTCTTGCCCCTTGGTAAACTTACTTGAAATTTATGAGAGTTCCTCTACTTGTTCTTTCAATGACTCATTTTCTTTTGGAAATAATTCATCTTCCCCAGATTCTTCATTTTTGCTTTCGTTTGAAAGGAGCATTTCTTCCAAGAATTGTTTTTCATTTATTAATGATTCAACTTGATCATTCAATGACTATATTTCTATTTTCAAAAAAATATTTTCAAGCTTAAGCACCAAACATTGTTTGGACCCTTTTTCTCCCTCTGTTTAATTAGAAGATTATTTGTTTCTCAATTTTTCAAATTCACCAAATAACTCTTGAAAACTAGCCATGAGTTCGTCATAAGATAAATCATTTACCTCATCTTCTTCAAGTTCTTCTTTTCTAGATTCAATGACCATGAGACAAGGATTCACTTGGTGCTCTTTGCTTGTATCAAGGGATTCTTCAACCATCTTTCTTTCAAACATGTCTTCAAGTTTGTCCCGAATCTCCTTTGCGGTCTTGCAATCATTAACATAATCACAAACATTGGGAGTAATAGCACACAATAATTGGAAGTGAGCTTTTGCATTTTTCTCAAGCTTTGTCTTGACATAAGCGACAAGCTCATTTACAAGTTTATCAACAACTGCATTTCCTTCATCGTTGAATGACCAAAATAACCTGTTTTAGTCATTAGCCACAAGTCAAAATCAATAGATGTGATGAAAAGTCTCGTCCTATGTTTCCAATAGCAAAAGTTTTTTCAATCAAAAAGTGGGGCCTGTCAATTGGAAGGCCCAAAGAGAAACCCGAGAGGGGAAGCTAGTTCGATTCTTTTGCGATAAAGTGAAAAATTAAATTTTAAGAACCAACAATAAGCTTGAAAGATGAACCCCAAATGCGAAATACAAAAAGTAAACGGAAAAAGAAAAGAATACACAATGATTTTTGGAGTAGTTCCCTTCCAACCTGAAAGCTAGTCCACTCTCCAAATAACTACTCTTTGTCACTTAAGTCTTTGAGTAAGCTTCATGATCCATCTAAAATTTAGGCTCAGAATCCAACCTTTTATAGCTGGTTTTTTTGTATGTAAGCTCAAGACCAACCTTTGACAACTTATTCTTTTATAAAGTAAGCTTAAGATCCAACCTTTTACAAGAGAGATAAATTTAATCAATGCAACTCTCACTCTTGAAAAAGCTAATTGAAAATTAATTAAGCTTACCAAAAGCCAAGGATATGCCAATTAAGCTCAAATACTCAATAGCAAAAAGAACTAATTTGCTTAAGAAAATTTCAAGAAAAACCCGAAATTAAAACATTAAAGCAAAATAGGAGCATAGAAACTTTTGATCAAGAATGCTTAGAGAAAATTTGACAATTTTTACCAAAGCATTCAAGCCCTATTTATATGAAAATGAAAGTTAAGGACCATTGGAGACTTGTTGAAAAAAGTAAAAAAGAAATAAGATTTAAAAGATAGCCATTTGACCAATTGCAAGCTTGTGTGCCGACACCCAGTAGCCAAGTTTGGTTACTATTTATTTGTGTGTTGACACATGTTTCTTATATGTTCACACTCAACATGCCCTGGTATTTTCAAACCTTTTTGGCTAGCTGGGCTTGATTTATACCCTTTTTAAACTTCTTCTTTTGATAAATAATTTTTTAACCAAGCCAAAATAGTAGCCTATTGAATTTTTCATTATCTCATTATTTTTGGCATGCCTCCAATAATGCCAATTTATAAAATATTTCCTTTCAAAATTCAAATCAAAGTTAAGTGGAGTGGTTTTCTCAGTTAAAATTTGGAAAACAAATTTCAACAAAAAAATTATTAGAGCACCACAAATCAATGTTGAGATATTTGTCCCAATCAATATATTGGATCCTAAGTCCTAAAGCATAAAAGGAAACTTCCTAAATTACATGAACTCCGATCTAGTTCTTTTGATTTTGGATCAATCGTCTCTTCAACTGTGATCATTTTTCTCTTAATCCATCATTTTCTAATGCATATTCTTGACTTTTCTATTGCTTTTTTATGAGTTACTTTCAACATGTTTAGAACAAAATACATTGAGTTGCTAAATTATTATGGTGTATCTGATTTCAATTATCACTGCAACTAGGGAGTAAGCCAATTTACAAAGCGCTTGTCTCTAACCTCAACCACTCACCATATTCAGAGAAGTGGTTGTGATATAATGGCGTATTTGATTTCAATTATACCATGAGTTTTGCTTATGCTTCAAATAAGAAGACTTTGTTAAATATTTTTTGTGCCTTTTTTTACATATTTATGACTCAAAATTAAAAAGATATGGGCGTAACTCAAGTGACAGTTACAGTGATGGAGTGGGGCCCACGATAACCTTTCCTTGTGTACTTAAAAGTCAGGAACTAGGGTGGAGACAAACCCAAGAGATCAGCAGTCCACTTACAAGCCCGAGATAATTAGGTTTGAAGCCTGGCACCCTTAACTTATAATAACTCGAATGAGTTTAAGTCTCACAAGATTAAGATGGAGCAAACAGTATTCAGGTCACTAGATTAGGACCAATGCAATCAAGGGACAAGCCATGGCTGTCAAAGCTCTAATCAATGGTGTGAATTTAAGTTCACCTGACTTATCAAGCAACGACAGTAATATTAAGACCAACGCAATCAAGGGGCAAGCCTTAGCTGTCAAAGCCTTAAACTAAAGCCTTAAATCCCAACTTATCGGTATGTGGGAATATACTGCAACTAGAAAGTCATACCTGAAGCCCAAGAACTCTATTACTATGAAGGTAAGTATAGCATAGACCTACGTTATGCTACACTTATCTATGTGACACTACTCCAAATGAAAAAGCACAAATGCGTTGTAAGAGAAAACTTGAAGAACATTTGTATTGAGTGTATGTACTTGTTTGCTTTATTTTGTTTCCAGTGATGTGTGTGCAGTCACCGTAAATGTGAAAACAAAATAAACATACAAAATGGACTCACCGCGACTAGGGAGTGAGCCTAATTATGAACCACACGTCTTTAACCTCAACCACTCAGTTTTCGAAGAAAAGGTTGTGATATGTTGGTGTATCTGATTTTAGTCATACCGTAAGTTCTACTTACACTTTGATTAAGAAAACTCTGTTAAGTATTTTTGTGGATTTTTTATGTATTTTTGTGACAAAAAAATTAAAGGATATGTTCCTAACCCAAGTGGCAATTACAATGACGGAGTAAGGCATATAGAAACATTCCCTTGTACACTTAAAAGTCAAGAATTGGGGTGGAGACAAACCCAGGAGCTCAACAGTCTACTTACAAGCCCGAGTCAATCAGGTTTTCAAACCTGGCACCCTTGACTTATAATAACTAAAATGGGTTAAGGCCTTACAAGGTTAAGGTGGAAAAAAACCTTATTAAGGGCATTTGTTGAGGACCAACACAACCAAGGGATGAGCCTTGACCGTCAAAGCCCTAATTAATGGTGCGACCTAAGTTCCCCTGACTTATCAAGCAGTGAGAGTAGTGTTAAGACCAACACAATCAACGGACCAAGCCTTAAACTAAAGCATCAAATCCCAACTTCTTAATTTATGGGAATAGACTAAAACTAGAAAGTCATACCTAAAGTTTGAGAGCTGTATTACCATGGAGGCAAGTACAACAACATTCTATGTTACGCTGTGCCTAGCTAAGTTACACTACTTCTAAGAAAAAGAGCACAAGTGTGCTGTTAAAACTTGAAAAAGTTTTTGTCTTGAGTGTATGTGTACTACTTCGGACTAACGCAAAGTCCTTTATTTATTGATAAACCAAAAAACTTTTACTCCTAACTTCATGGTGACTTCATCCACGTCTACCCACTAAGTTGTACTTCTTCGTGCGCTTATTCTTCACTCAATGTATCTTGGAGGGAAATCCTTGATACCCACGTCCATGATTTTAGTAGAAGTTCCCCTAGAAGCTCCACGTTTCCTTGAATTAAGCTTAAGGCTTGAGCAACTGAAGTTACGCTCCGATAAACTTCCATGAGCTTGGAAACTATCATTCTTGGAGCTTTCCTGCCAACCCCTCGTGCTCGAGCTTGTGTTATAATTCCATAAAATTCATTAGCTTCATTGATATTTTGATGTAATAAGCGTAGGAGGCCAAGAATTGTTTTGTAGCCATTTTAATTTGTAATCGGGTGCCAAAAGCAGTTGCTGCTGCAACTAACAGGTCCGGTACCTGCATTTTTAGCGCCAGAGTTGATTTTTGCTTGGTTATTGCTTTGCTTTGATTCAATGTACTAAGATCTATTATAAATAGATCTAAAGCTTGTATTCTTGTTATCCAATTAATAAAAATCTGAATCTCTTTAGGGTTTTCATCTTATTTCTCATCTCCTTCTCTATTTTCTCATCCCTTTCACTTCTCTCTCTCATCTTACCTCTTTCCTTAACAAATTAGCTATCAATTTAGGGTTGGTAGTTAGCATTTGGTATCAAAGCTTTGTTCAAGTGGTCTTATGCTTGAATTGAGCTGGCAAAATCAAAGAAACAAGATCAAGGCATGGCTGATGGTGTAAGGACCCGATCGGGTGCTGAAGGAGGCTTTGTGGCACCTGCAGTTGCATCAGATGGATTGGATGCTGCTGAAACTGGTGCGCACAATGCCACAGAGTATGTTACGTTTGTTCAGTTGAAGGAATTGCTCAATCAATCACAAATGCAACTCAATCAATCACAATTACAATCGGAAGAACGCTGGTTTGCAATGATGCAGCAAATGAACCTGGAAAATCAGCAAAAACCTGATTAGCGACTGTCCAAATTGGAGGATAGGATGGATCAATTGCAGGATCAGCTCAAAAAACAAGGAGAACCGTCCGTTAATGCTATTCTTAAGCCTGCAAGTCAGCTTGTTCTACCAAATAATGTGACTCCACCGCAACAACAATAAAATGCAGAGCTCAATTCAGGAAAAGATTGCGGTAAGGCACCTGAAATTCAGATGGAAACTGGTCCATCAATACATATCAGATCAGCAAAGGTTCGACCTCCTGAAGTAGAGGTTGCTATAGGAACTTTTGTTCGAAGTTTGGGTTCAGGACATCATAGATCTGGTGGAATGCACAATGAGGGTCATTATCGACCTCCTGATTGGAATGAGTGTCCAAAGCTGTCGTCCAATGGTGTGGGGCATCAAAATAAACCTCATGATATGCATCAAAGGTCCTTGAGCATTGAGGCTACATCTGGTGGTAGAGGTTACCGGCAGCCAAGGGTTTAGATCGAGCCATTTGAAGGAAAACAGCCTGAGTCGTGGATAAGAGGGTGTGAGCATTATTTTCATTTTTATAACATCAATGATGCAGAAAAAGTCGAGCTCGCTGCTGTGCATCTTCATGGAGATCACGAGGTATGGTTTTATAGTGTGTTGAGGAGTAATCCTTGTCTTTCTTGGGACCAATTTGTAGAGGAATTGTGTGAGAGGTACGGAGAAGAGGATTCTAGTGATGTTGTTGATAGCTTTAACAAACTCTATCAAAAAACCACGGTGAAGGAGTACATGACCAGATTTGAGAACTTACGTGCCAATATGATAGCCATTAATCCACATTCTACCGAAGCTTATTACATTTCAAGCTTCATTAGTGGTTTAAGGCCAAGAATTAAGAGCTTGGTGAAAGCCATTGAGCCAAAGACCCATTCTAAAGATATAATAAGGCTAAATTGATTGAAGCAACTCTTGTAACTTCAAGTGATAAAAATAAGTTCAAGAGTAGCAATCACAAACCTCATCCAAAGGAAGTAACCAGCAGCAGGTCCAGTCGGTTTGTGGACAGAAGGCCTGCTCGATCCTGCTTCAGATGCAATCAACCGTATCAACCGGGTCACAAGTGCAACCCGAAGTTTTAGATGTCAGCTAGAGGTTCACATGTGTCTTTGGCATCAGATACCGAGAGCTCACAGTCAGCAGAGGATGATTCTGCAACAGATTCATTGGATGAGCAGCTGGAAGAAGAGGTGGAGATTTCGATGAAAGCTCTTACGGGAAGTGGTGCTCATAACACCATACGCATTGGTGGAAAGGTGGGCAAAATTTCCATCACCATCCTTGTGGATAGCGGAAGCACGCATAGCTTCGTTGATCCCAAGTTGGTGAAGAAGACGAAGCACGAGATCATCAAAACTCACCCCTTGGCCGTAATGGTAGTGGATGGTAACTCCATTGCAATTCAAAACAAGTGTCAATCATTTCATTGGTTTATGCAAGACCATAAATTCACATTTGACTTTCGAGTACTTCCCTTGGGAGGTTGTGACATGATACTCGGGGTCGATTGGATGAGGACCTTTAACCCGGTGCTTTTCGACTTTGATAAGATGACCCTGTCGTTTGAGGTTCATGGTAAGAAGGTCACTTTGCATGGGATTTCTAATCAAGCACAGCTGAAATTAATCAATCACAGCTGAAATTAATCAATGGCAAGCGGTTGCAAGGGAGTATCAAGAAGAAGACCGTTCAATGGTTTGGACAATTTTTCATGTTGTCTTCGGTTGATTTGCAGAAACCAGTACCAACTGCGGTGCTTGCGTTGCTGACTGAGTTTGAGGATGTTTTTGAGGTTCCTAAGAGCCTTCCTCCTCAAAGAAATGTTGATCACGCTTTTCCACTTCGAGCTAATTCGGATCCCGTGAAAATCAGGCCGTATCGCTATGCTCATGCTCAAAAATAAGAAATTGAAAAACAGGTGGAGGAGTTGCTGTTGATGAGTTTTATCCGACCAAGTCATAGTCTGTTCACTTCACCAGTGATACTTGTTAAGAAGAAGGATGGCACGGCTCAAATGTGTATCGATTACCAGCAATTAAATTCATGGACAGTGAAGGACAAATTTCCTATCCCTGTTATCGACGACTTGCTTGATGAATTGTTTGGTTCTCGATTTTTCTCCAAGTTGGACCTACGGCAAGGGTACCATCAGTTTAGAGTGCTTGAGCCGGACATATACAAGACCGCTTTTCAGACTCACCATGGACACTTCAAGTTCGTGGTAATGCCATTCGGTTTAACTAACGCTCCGGCCACATTTCAAGCGGCTATGATTGATATTTTCAAGCCTTACTTGAGGAGATCGGTATTGGTTTTCTTTGATGATATATTAGTCTACAGCCCGACTTATGAAGATCATCTTAAACATCTCAAGGAGGTGTTCATTGTGATGCGACAACATAAGTTTTATGCAAAGATATGAAAGTGCTCTTTTTCTCAATCCGAGCTTGAGCATTTGGGACACATAATCTCTTCCGAGGGTGTGTCAACTGACCCTTCTAAGGTGACAGCAATGTTAGAGTGGCCAACTCCCGCTACATTGAGGCAATTACGAGGTTTTTTGGGGGTTGACCGGGTACTATAGAAAGTTCGTGAATGGTTATGGGCCCATTGCTAAACCCTTAACTGAGTTTGTTAAGAAGGATGCATTCAAATGGAGTGATAGAGCACAAGAAGCCTTTGATAAGCTCAAGTCCGCTATGTGTAAGGCACCGGTATTAGCAATGCCGAATTTTGCGGAAGACTTCATTTTGGAGACCGATGCAAGCGGTACTAGATGTGGGGCTATTCTTTCTCAATATGAGAGGCCAATTGCTTATTTGAGTCAAGCCCTTAGCCCTAAACATCAAGCTATGTCCACTTACGAAAAAGAGTACTTGGCGATTCTCCTTGCGGTTGAGAAGTGGCGGCTATTTGGATGGACATCGATTCATCATACGAACAGACCATCAGAGTCTTAAGCATATTTTGGAGCAAAATATAGCCACATGAATACAAAAGAAAGGATTGATGAAGTTGCTTGGGTTGGACTATGCCATTGAGTACCGAAAGGGGAAGGAAAATGTGGCTGCCGACGCACTTTCTAGGAGGTTTGAGGACCTCGAGCAGGGGTCTTGTGGGGCTACATCCATTGTCTTACCTTCTTGGATGGATGAAGTCTATAAATCCTATGATGGGGACACATTTGCACAAGAAGCCGTGGTTGCAGCAGTGGCTCGGACCGGGCTCCCGAACAGCAGCACACTAGAAGTACAGGTGCAGAATGGTGTTATTCGTGTACAGGACAAGATATATATTGGTTCTTCGACTGATTTAAGGGATCATATCCTTAAGGCATCCCATGATTCAGCTTGGGGTGGTCACTCGGGGGTTGATGGCACTTATCAATAAGTTAAAGCATATTTTAGTTGGCCCGGGATGAAAAAATATGTTTCTGATTTTGTGAAATCTTGCGAGGTGTGTCAACAAACAAAATTGGGAGATCATCGATATCAAGGACTCTTGCAGCCACTTCCTATTCCGGAGGGTGCTTGGATCAACATTAGTATGGACTTTATTGAAGGGCTTCCCAAGTCCGATGGTCGGGAAGTCATTTGGGTCGTGGTGGACCGATTCACGAAATATAGCCATTTTATTGCTTTGATTCGACCCGTTACAGCTGAAAGGTTAGCTAAGAGCTTCTTAGACAACATATATAAATTGCAGGAATTGCCTCAAATAATTGTCTCGGATAGGGACAAGATTTTCACGAGCAATTTTTGGCGAGAATTGTTCAGATTATTGGGCACAACCTTGGCACTTAGTTCATCATACCATCCTCAATCGGATGGAAAAACGGAGAGAGTAAATCAGTGTGTTGAGCAATATCTCCGAAGTATGGTATTTGCACGGCCTCGAGAATGGAATCAGTGGTTGTCGTTGGCGGAGTACTGGTTCAACACACACTTTCATGCTTCCTTGGGCACAAATCCTTTTCATGCATTGTATGACTACACTCCTCCGACCCCGATGTTGCTGCAGCCTCGTGGGGGCTCTGATTCTGCAGCTGCAGATGTAGTGCAGCAGGGGAAAGAGTTAACGCAGCTCCTCAAAGACAATTTGCAACAAGCTCATGCTCGTATGAAGTTCTATGCTGACAAGAAGAGAGTAGACAAGACTTTCGAAGTTGGTGACATGGTTTATTTGAAGTTACAGCCGTATAGGCAATCATCATTGGCGGTTCGGAGAAATGTCAAGCTGAGTGCCCGATACTTTGGTCCATACCGGATCAAGAAGAAGATCAGCAACGTGGCCTATGAGCTTAATTTACGACCACATTCATATATTCACCCTGTGTTTCATGTTTCGTTACTTAAAAAACAGGTTGCAAGAGGTGAGAAAAGTTCAAAGGCACCTCCCGAGACCGGTTCAGATGGGAAATTGCTGTTGGGGTTAGTTCCAGCCAAGAAGTCCGGATTAATTGTAGCAGGGACAGGGACTTCACAGCAGATTTTGGTGAAGTGGTTGAACTTAGACAAGGACATCCTCACATGGGAGCATCCGACCTTGTTGAAGAGCCAATTTCTGAGTTTTTCTCCTTGAGGACAATTAGTCTTTCAAGGGGAAGGGACTGTTATAATTCCATAAAATTCATTAGCTTCATTGATATTTTGATGTAATAAGCGTAGGAGGCTAAGAATTGTTTTGTAGCCATTTGAATTTGTAATCGGGCGCTAAAAGCAGTTGCTGCTGCAACTAACAGGTCCGGTACCTGCATTTTTGGCGCCAGAGCTGATTTTTGCTCGGTTATTGCTTTGCTTTGATTCAATGTACTAAGATCTATTATAAATAGATCTAAAGCTTGTATTCTTGTTATCCAATTAATAAAAATCTGAATCCCTTTAGGGTTTTCCTCTTATTTCTCATCTCCTTCTCTATTTTCTCATCCCTTTCACTTCTCTCTCTCATCTTACCTCTTTCCTTCACAAATTAGCTATCAATTTAGGGTTGGTAGTTAACAGCTTGTTTCACCCTTCAGCAATCTTGAGTGTCGAGTGGTTGATACCCTTGTTAAGGGTAATAATGTTTTCCCAAAACTAGGCTCGAGACGCCTTTACTATAGTAGCTAGAGGCCTGACTCCCCTAGAGGAGAACCTCAAGTGACGACCATATGGGACTTTACTTCGAAACGGCGTCATCCCAACCCTGTTAAAATTCGGGAATAAACAAATGCCCACCTTTTAGCCATTAGTAAATTCAAATTTACAACAGGTAAAAAACAAAAAAATCTGCCTGAGTCGATCCTTAACGGCTTAAGGGAGCTTAAGAGAACACTGTATGTCACTTGCTCTTCCTTCCCATGTCTCTATAAGTATGACGGTTAGTGTTTGAACGTTTCACTTTCTGCTTTATTCTTTGTTTGCTGTCATCAAGCGAATTTGTAATCTCTTGCCTTTGTTCTTTAATCACTAAATTCCTCAACTCCAACCCCTCTTCAATCTTCTACTTCCCTTCAATATGCAAATGGCACAACTTTCATATGTCGTGGATGTTCCTCCCCATCAAGTGGACAGTCCTTTTGAACAACTGACCTGGTTTCTTCAATCTGACCACTCAGTTATCTCTAATGTGTTTCAGAATTTAGTTGATCTCAACACTAACACAGAGGACCTTTCCTGGCTATCGGAAGAAGATTCTTGATGGCCTTCTTGTGCCCTAGGACCAATCTTTGCCCCGTCCCATGATGTACCATGTTTGGATGTATTATTCCCTAACACTGACGAATCTCCTCTCCTTTGTACAGCATCCCTAAGTTATTCTTAGGGAGCCAGATGCATCTGTAGGGAAGCAGCACCCTTTAAAGGGTGGGCATTCTTGACCAAATGATACCTTGAATGGGTAGATGGGTTGAGTGCGACTTATGGCAAAAAATGGGAGCAAAATCGCATCCATGAGGCCATCAAGTTCTCAACCAATTGCCCTTAGGTATGATTTTCTGGTTGTAACAGCTCTAACTTGCTATTGGAATACCTATTATAACACTTTTTCCCTTCCTGAGGGCTTCTTAGGAATCAACTTGTAGGACATAGCGGCCCTAACGGGTTTTTCACCTGTGGGAGAAGAGTTGCCCCTTGATTCTTTAGTTTCTTTAGAGGCTAAAGCCTTTCCCTCCTTTATCCCTATTACTGACTTGCCTGGAAGGTATGAGTCTTTTGTCAAACAGTTTGTAGCAGAAGCTCATTACTTTGGGCAAGGTTCCAGAGAAGAGGAGATATGCTTCTACTTGTTTTGGTTGAATAAGTTTTTGTTTGCCAACTCTCCGAGAGGTCCTCATGCTCCCACAGGAGAGGGGTTTCTTGTTTTGGAGAGAGTTTTGCCTGCTATTAAGTTAATCTCCCTTTAGGATGGTCATTTGACCAATGCCTTGAGACTCAATTCTACCCTCAAGATAAACAAGGACCCCAGTGGACTCCTTCCAAAAGGAGGAATCTCGGTCCTAAATGGTTTAGGAAACCAGACCTTTATCATGATGTCTCAGCAGATATCAATTCCCAAACTTGGCAAGCAATCATGTGTCCCCAAGATTGGATCTTTTGCCACCAGACTCATCTTGGTGTGGAGACCTACAAACTTGAGTTGTTTGCCAGGCAATTTGGTATGGTTTAGGATGTTCTTTTTCTCAACCTAAGGACTAAGAACGTTTGGTGGGGTTTCCCTTCAGCCTTATCAAAACCTATAGCTTCACGCCCTGAATCAAGAGATCAAGTCTCTTTATGAGTATCCAATGGCTTGTAGGTATACCCCTTGCGCCATGGCACGTTTTTCAGCTTGGTACTAAGCCTGTTAGTCCTCTATAGAGGCTCGAGGTGTCTGGCAGCATTTTACATTTTCCCTTGAGATTGCAGGTCATAGCTCCAGGAGAAGCCAGCCAATTCTTCCCAAGTCTACCCCACAAAAGGCACAATCAGGTAGTTTCAACACTCTTGGAGCATGCTTCAATTTGCTAGTGCTTGTCATAAGGCCTAACCCTAATATTTTTATTTCTAAAGCAGTTGTCCAAGTGACCCCCCAATGGTGCTAGGACAAGAAGCTTCAGTCAAATGCTTCTTGAAGAATTGCACCAAGGTTCTTCCTAATCAGCTCTAGAAATAGGAAGAAGGATGATACTCCTCCAACACTTCCTTCCGCAATAGAAGAAGAAGAAGAAGAAGAAGAAGAAGAAGAAGAAGAAGAAGAAGAAGAGTCACTCATCTCACAATTTGTGAGAAGGAAAAGAAGGATCAGGCTCGCTGCAGCTGAGGCATTGGTCTTTTTTAACCAGTATCTTCATTTACTTTATTAAAGTAGCTTCAAACATGGCCATTACCAGCCACAAGAAGAGCATGCTCCTTGCATTGTGGAGATTCCAAATTCTCCATCTCAAGAGATTGTCTCAAAGCCCCCTCAAGACACTGAGTCAATAAGCTCAAGTGCCATCATCCACCTGTGTCTAGGGCTCTCTCTCCTTCGTCCATTTCTGGTACACCCTTCTTGCTCTAATTTTGATTCAATTTTGCTAGTTTTCTCTCTGATTATTGTTGATTTTTTCTGTCTTTTAGGTTAGCTCCCAAAATCAAACCCACATATTCTTTTCTTCCAAAGACCCAGACCCTACTATAGTTTATGCCTCTCTCCCTTACACATTTTGTATTATCTTTGGTAGTTTTCTCTCTGGTTTTTGTTGATTTTACATATCCTTGTGATTATTTCTCAAAATCATACGCTGAACACAATTTTCATCTTTCAGAATCAACCAATTTTCCATTTTTGTCAAAATAAACCCTAACTATGATAAAAAGTGTGAAATTAAAGGGATGAATTTGGGAACTATATGAGGTAATGATAATATTTTTATGCATTGTTGATATTTGGTTTCATATGGGGAAAGGAGTTAACACTTTAAGAAAGTAGGAATTATTCATCAAACACAAGCCTTTAATGGTTGAAATGGCGAATATAATTAGTTATTTACATTTTAAATTTGTATATAATTGTTATCTCTCTGCTCCTTTGTTACAATAGCTCACTAGGCTAATATATTGATCCCTATTCCTCTCACATTGGGATGTGTGACATTTTAATCACGCTCAAATGTGAAGCTCTCAAGTAGAGTTATGCTCATTTTTGTTGCTCGAATCCCTATCTTTTAATAGATTTTTGTAGACTTTTGGTTTGATTTTTAGTGTTTAAAGTTTATATTGTATCCATATTGTCAAGAGGATCAAGCATAGATTCTCCCACAATTGAATAATAGAACGCTTGAGAATAATATTGGCACAAGAGCTTAAAAGGGTTATAGTAATTAGTGGGTTTTAATGTAGCATCCGAGAACCTCAGGCTCTCGAGATACCATTGGCGCTAATGGAGTAAAGCAATAATCTTGGTTGTGATGGAAGGTGATGCAAAATTTGGGGTGAGTATCGATGGTTTTAATTTCTCTTAGTAAGTTTCTTTATGTTTTTGCAAGACTCACTTAAGATAGCCCCTAATTTGAGATTGATATGCATTATACCTATTATGATTATTTTGAACTGTTTTATTAGAAAACATACAAAATTGATGATTATTTATTTTCACCAAAGTTTTAAATGAGAAGTTGGATGAACTTGTCAACATATGATCATGAGTATATGAAGGGAGTAAATTTGTTAAGGATGTAACAACCAACAACATTAAAATGCATTGTCCATTTAAGAAGTATAAAAATCCCTTCTTGGTTCATAAAAATAAGGTGGAACATCATTTAACTATTGATGGTCTTGTTGACGGGTTTAGAGAATGGCTTTCTAGTATGGAGAAGCTACCGTAAATGTAAAAGGATTGTTGCACAAGTAGTGACAACAATGTAGGAGATGCTGGTGATGACATTAAGGGGTTGTTGCATTATAGATTTGTAGGTATAGCAAAAGGTCTCGTTTGTGATTTAGCTATGTTGTTGGGTCTGATTCTTTCTCTATGAGTCTTATCCTTCTGGTAAATCTTAGTTTACGTAGTTGTTTGGTTTTTAATTTTGTTATGTATAACCATTCTATTAATTATTATATTGTGATTAAAGAGGTGGATGGGGGAGAATATGGAGGAAATGGAATTGGTTGTTGTAGTGAACAGTGATGTGAAATTTAGGGCATGGATGGTTTTGATACACTTATGGTGGATTTCATTTTTGGTGGACCTTATTTTCTAAAAGCTTAAATTCCTTCTACGAGAGATGTATTTATAGGATTTGAAGATACAAATGTAGACAATGTTCTGTTGGGAAAAAAACCTAAATTTTTGTTGAGAAAATAAACTCTAATACCGACCATTGGATTCACAGTTCTGAAATATGGTCATAACAATAGGCACCTATTAGAGCACTTAGAATAAGAGACTCCTCTTTACCTAAGCCCCCGGTTGGAGAGTCACGCTTCGTGACACTTCATGTGCGAGAGTTCTCAAGAATAGGTTTATCTTTATAAACCCTTTGCCCTAATACCAGTTGTTGGGACAAATTTTAAAAACTCTCCCTCGTTTTATAAAGTTAACACAACGGAACAGGTTTAGAATTTTTAACTCTAAACCTAGGGTCGATTTAAAATTCTTAATTTTAAATTTACTGACTTAAATTCATAATTTAAATCAATAAATCTAAAATTTTAATTTAGATCTACATCCCTTTTACTCTAATACATTCATAACACTACTTAAACTCAAACAGGCATAATAACAGATACTGTAAATAAATATACATACCTGAAATTGCTCCAATAATAAAGAATACGAAGAAAATTGAGATCCTGCGATCTTCTACGCAATGACCTTAAACTGCCAGGAGGGTGGGCTCTAAAAAATATTAAACGAAGGGAAGAAAAATTTCAACGGAAATTTCTCGTTCCAATTAGGTCTTCGAAACAATTTCAAAAACTTTTTTTTGATAATTCAGTGTATATATATATCAAAAAAACACACCTGCGTACGTCCATACATGAGTACGAGGGGCAAACCCCCAAGCTAGCCAAAGCCTACAAAAGCAATCAAAAAGAAAGCAAAACATGCAAAAGCAACAAAGAGGAAATACAAAGGAACATCAAAGAAACTCTGAAGTACAAACCTCTAAAAAAGAAGACAAGGTAAAACAATGAGTACATCAATACATCAAAGTAAATCTGAAGCGAGTGAGATGATAAAAATCCGGATTTCTTCTTGCCCTTAGATTTCTTGTTGCTAACATGAGGCTGCTTCTTCGAAACCACTATGGTCATCCAACATTAAATCTGAGGATGAACCGCTGAATTCTTTTTAGGCACAACAGTAGTAGCATTGTCCATAGTGTCAGAAGACGTGTCCCGGTCACTAGAACTCACAGCGCAGTTACTTGGAATACTTGCTTGACTTAAGTCCTCCTCAGTAGTAGACGAAACAGGAGCACCACGAAACTCCAAGAGCCCAAATGGTCCTCAGCCCAATTCCAACAACCAGACTAGAGAGAAGAAATCGGGGCCCTAAAGGGCCAAGTAGAGGAACCCGACAATTTTAGAAACCCTAAAGAAATATTTCAACTTTAATGCCAAAGCCTTGGAATAAGTTCCTCTATTTATAGGAGTGTACCGAAGAGAAAGAAAATACCGAAAAAAATGATGTAGGATACGCAAGAAAAAAAATTCCGGTTAAATCAAAACGTAGCGCTTCATTCAAAGAGGAATTCAAAACGACGCATTTTAACCCAAACCGTACAACCCGTGCTTTGGCTTATCACCACGTGACACGTGGCACACAATGATTGGTCCGCTTATGAGGATGTGGATAACCCAGTGACGACCCAGCGCGTTCGTTAGATCCGAAGCACAAGGATCGCGATAGTTTAAATGCGATTTTGATTCTTTTTTTTTTTTTACTTTGTGTCCCACATATAAATATTCATCTTAGAAATTTTAATTTTCAAAATTATTTTATTTTATAATTCTTTAATATTTTTCCAATGGCAATAAAATATAGAGGCTTGCGTAGGAACCTCAGGGAGAATTTAAATCTAGCTTCAAATGGGTTAAATTAATCATCTTATGAAATAATTTAATTATCATTTAATGAGACTTAATTCCACTAAATAAATCTCATTGCACACCAGACTTAAATTATTTATTTAATATCTCCCTAATAGACTGTATTGATAATAACAACTTCTCTACTAGATATTCAAAGACAGTATTGACCACTACCATTATCGTTCTCACAACTTCTCCATTAGTTATTGACTTGCCGTTCACTGAATAATTCATTTATACTTGAACACATTCACAATATAAATTCCAATTGTCAAACTCTTGGAATACTTTGGCTAAAGTTTCCGAACTATTCAAATATTTGCGAATCAACTAAGGAGACATATGTATCTCATAAGAGACTATAGATTTCCTATTAAATATCTGATCCTAGTCACACTTCACGTCGCTACCCAGTATACTTGGGATTTCAGTCATTCGTTTAGACCTTACTTATAGTATACCAAAGTAACTAACGCTCCATGCACAGGTCCAAAATACCCTCAGGATTTAGAGTCGTCGTTCAAACTATACAACGTGAATTACTCATCTCCGATAGTAGTATGGAAATGAGTAACCCACATGGTCCAACTTAGTGTGCCAATCTTATTAAACACACTAACCTAACACTTTTGGATCTTCATCGACATGATCAAGATAAGTCATCTAAACTATCACGTTATAATCTTAACATACAAGTGGTTTAAACTTGTCTTCGTCTTCTAGTCTTTCAAACAATAATTCATACCATTTGTTCCAAGTCCATCTGTGGCTTAGTCTCATAAACTACTTAGAACAAACATGTAAATTATAGTCTGAGGACATCACCCATCTCATGGATGTCTCACAAAAGAAAATCACATGCAGTATAAATGCTCACATACACAAATTTAACTAGGAAAATGACTGAAACTTTAATTTTATTTATTAATTAAAACCAATATATCCAGAATAAATCTAGATTTCAGGATACTGTTCCTAACATTCTCCCACTTGTCCTAAATCTAATTTATGACAAAGTCCATACTCACCCCTTTTAAGTTTGAACCAAAAGTCTACTGAGCCTAACCCTTAGTGAGCACAATTACTTTATTGTGAAGTCAGTAATACAATACTGCTTGACTTTCCTCTCACTAATGGCTCCCACTCCAAGGGTAAAGTGTTTAGATATCGAACATCTATTATTTTAATCTGACTGAAAGTCTTAAATCATTATAGCCAACTGGAACCAGCTCGTCACTTTAAAAGATTAGCATAAAATCTCTAGTTCTTCTCAAGAATTAGAGAAAACACTTCACGGCCACCTAGTCCATTGGACTTAGGTTAGACTAACACCTGCTTTCTATACCATACCATAGTAGATATCAAGTCTCGTGCACAATATGACATACCTGAGGCTCCCACTGCTAAAGCATATGGAATATTCCTCAATTGCTTCTCCTCTTGAGGTGTCCTAGAATGCTACTCAAAAGAAAGAGGGACTCTATGCTATATCTTGACAACATTTTGCCAATATAAATGGCTAGAGAAAGACCCAACATCTTACTCTTATGACCTCACAGAAGCTTAATCCTAAGAGTAGAGCTGGCTTTTCCTATGTCCTTCATATTGAGCTATCTTGAAAACCAAGTCTTTACAGTTAATGACACCCCTATATCATTCTCAATGAGTAGTATATAGTTGACATATAATACTAAGAAAGTCACTACTTTCTTTTAATGTCATTTGTACACACAGGTTCGAGCAACCGATTGCACAAAAGTAGAAGACTTAATTGCTTCATTGTGGCTAAAAGGATCAGATTCAATGCCACGGTCAACCACTAAGGCTCCCGCTATGAACCTATCAAGTGTCCTGACAATCCTTCCGCCACACCTAAGCTCTCGTGTACTTGGAACATTTTTGTTCCTATCAGTAGGTGCATCTAATGCATCCACTATATCTTGAGTTGTGTCTAGCTATTTAGAATAAATGTCATTCTCTTTTAATTCGTCTCACACTACTCTAGATTTGCTTTTGTAGTCTACTACAAAATCCTCCTCTAAATATTTCACATTTGTACTTACAAAAATCTTTAGATCAAAAGGATTATAGAAAAGACCACCCTTGTTCCTTTTAACTGCAACATCATTCTACTATGGTATACCTAGAGCATAAGGCTGAGATCTTATCTCATTTTCTGTTTGGAAATCCAAAAACTCACCTAAAAATATTCACCATATCGATCTGATTGAAGTAACTTAACTTGTTTACTTAATTGCTTTTCAACTTCAGCTTTGTACTCCTTGAACTTTTCGAAAGCGTCTGACTAATGTCTATTTAGGTAAGCATATACATATCTTGAGTAATTATCACTAACCGTGTTTAAGTGCTCATACCCACCTTTTGCCTTAACATGTATTGGTCTACATATATTTATGTGAACCAGCTCAAGCAAGTTACCAACCTTGTTGCCTTTACTCTTAAAGACAAACTTAGTCATCTTTCTTTCTATGCAGGATTTACAGACTAGGAATGACCTCAAGTCCAAAGCCTCTATCAGTCCATCTTTTACCAGTATTTGGATCATGTTCGAATTAATGTGACCTAAACATCGGTGCCTTGTGTAGGCATTATTACTTTCAGGGTGTCTTCTTTTAGAAAATTGAACAAGTGAACTAATTTTAGATTTATTTAAACAATTACCAGAGTTTTGATAAGGAAATAATATGAATAAAAAATTTATTCATGTACATGTGCAAATAAATAATTTATTTCTCATTTTAAAATTTTCATTATCAAAATCAACTAAATAACAATTATAGATTAACCGAAATACAAAAATCAAATTCTTGTACAGCGAAGGTTCAAATAATCAATCCTTTAAAATAAAACTCTATCACTAAAGTCTAAGTTAATGTCTCCTACACTTAAGACCACTATTATTATATTGTCCCTGACCATCAAGTACAACACCCATCGTGTAGCCTTGAGCCTAATCTGAGCTTCTGTAACATATTATAGATATGGTCAGTTGAACCTAAGTCTACCCACTAGGAAACTAGTCGACTCTCAACTGCGCATGACTCAACTAAGTGAAATATCAACATATCTCCACCAGAAGACTTAGTAGCCTTTGTAGGAAGAGTAACTATATACTTAGTGTAGTTTCTCCTCCAATTGTCTAGTTTTCTTACAAAAGAAACACTTTTCTTTTGCTGACTTTCTTGTGAGCATGGTTGCTACAATAACAACCTTGCCCTTTCTTTTATTTCTAGTAGGTCCCTTGTGAGTAATAACCAAGTCTAACTTATTTTTTAAGGCAAAGTAATTTGGTTCATTGAGTACATTATGTATTCAAAATCAAGTGAAGTTCGCCAGCCATATCCATGTCAAAGATACTGTAAATGCAAAAATATGTGCAATGGTCTAACAAGAATCATGTACAATACAGTGATATATATTCTTTCAATTTAGTATACATAATAAGTCAGATATCCACCAAATTATACTATCATGCATACAATGATGACCTAAACACACCACTCCTTACTCCCCGGCAGCGGGGTCGCACGAAGCTAGTTTGGGTGAGAATTATTCTCAATTAACTTGTTTTCTTGTAACTCTTACTAAGCACAATTAACTCATTACTTTACCTTAGTCTCTACTATGACACAACAGAGCTCCTCGGGGAGGCTAATGCACCATGCTAGTCAAGTGTAAACCATTACATAAACTTCCCTACAAATACACGAAATACTCCACGGCAGCATGGTCACATCGCCTCTTTGCACTTCGGTTTATCCCAATAGAAGTCTAACTTTGTAATCCGCAAGCTGACATCCTCCACAGGGAGGTCTATCGATCTACTATACTGTTAGACCGGTAATGGCGACTGTGAGGTTATAACAATTGAAACCTTGTTCCCACTTGATTTTTATAACCAGTGGTTTTCAATTAACGTGTATTTATAACCTGGATTATCTCATAATTCCCTTTAGAATCTCATTCTAAAATTAACCAAATTAATTAATTAATTAATTCAAAATTGCTATCATTTTACAATATAGATTATCTCATAATCATGCATATCTCATAATCATGCATTATAATCTCATTCTAAAACAAATTAATAAAATTAATTAATTAATTTTTAATTAAAATAATACCAACATCTTAATTTAGATTACCATATAATCTACTTTTAAAAATCTGATGCCAAAATTAAATTAAAAAATAATTTTGCTTAAAATCAACAGTGATTTTGTGCTTAGACTATCTCTAGTCTATTTTTAGAATCTCATTCTCAACAATAAACAAACTTTAGACTATATCATAGTCTATTTTA
This sequence comes from Simmondsia chinensis, assembly GCA_018398585.1. Lineage (NCBI taxonomy): Eukaryota > Viridiplantae > Streptophyta > Magnoliopsida > Caryophyllales > Simmondsiaceae > Simmondsia > Simmondsia chinensis. The sequence goes on along the minus strand of JAGTTD010000006.1, from coordinate 20,963,381 downwards.
GAATGTTATTTTAAAAATAAAACAAGCCTAGACTATCTCATAATCTATTTTAGAATCTTATTCTAAAATAATATCAAATAACTTTTATTCAAAATAAAACTGATTTACAACTTAAATTATCTCATGATTTAATTTAGAATCTCATTCTAAAAGAAAATTAATTAATAAAAGAATCAATTAATAATTGTTATATAACTCAGTAAATAACTAATTTTTTTTCAATCTAAAACCTGAGGCTGCATCAGCATTATGCTAGCAGCTGATGTCCATGACATCAGCATCAGCTTGACGCTGACAACCGTGTCATAATTTTTTTTTTTCTAATTTTTAAGTTAAAATATTTAATTTTAAAATAGATTGCATCTGATCTTATTAGATCAATTTTATCTGATTTCGTATAAAATAATTGAATATAATCACATTGGACTAATTTTATCCATTATTAAAAATATTTGAATCTAATCTTATTAGATTACCTTTAACCCGATTTTGTACATCATAATTGAGAACGTACAATCTCATTATATGAACAACGGAATCACAAATTTATGGATTGTTCCGAATTAACGATTAATTCATTAACGATTTAATCTTTTAACGATCAATTTTATGGATTGTCACAAAAAATAACCTAATTAACTATTAAATCTTTTAATTGATTCAAACAATTTAAATCGATACTTTAAATAACCTAGTTAACTATTAACTCTTTTAACTGATTTAAACAGTTTAAATCGATACTTTAAAATATTATATTTAACAATTAACTACTTTTATAATTTAAACAATTTAAATCACTAATTGAAACAATCATCTAAATTAACTGTTAATTCTTTATTGATTTAAAAAATTTAAATTGAACCGTCAAATTAAACTAACTTTCATTCTTAATAAAATCTCTATTTTATTAAATCGCCAATCTATTTATTTTGATCTTATTATACTTAGTTATGTATATTATGAATGTAGTCAAAGGCTAGCTCTGATACCAATTGTTGGAAAAAAACCATGAATTTTTGTTGAGAAGATAAACTCAAATACCGACTATTGGATTCACAGTTCTTAACTATGGTCACAATAATAGGCATCTATATATTAGAGCACTTAGAACAAGAGACTCTTCTCTTTACGTAAGCCCCCGGTCAGAGAGTTAGACTTTGTGACACCTCACGTGCGAGAGTTCCCGGGAATAGGTTTATTTCTATAAACCCTTTGCCCTAATACCGGTTGTGGGGATGAATTTCAAAAATTCTCCCTAGGTTTATAAAGTTAACGCAGCGAAGCAGGTTTAGAATTCATAACTCTAAATCTAGGGTCGATTTAAAATTCTTAATTTTAAATATGCTGACTTAAATTCATAATTTAAATCAACATATCTAAATTCTTAATTTAGATCTATAGCCCTTTTACTCTAATACATTCATAACAATACTTAAACTCAAATATGCATAATAACAAATATTGTAAACAAATAGAAAAGCAATTGCTCAAATAATAAATAATACTGAGAAAATCGAGACCCCGTGATCTTTTACGCAATGACCTCAAACTGCCCGGAGGGTGGCTACAAAAAATATTAAACAGAGAAAAGAAAAATTTCAACAGAAATTTATCTTTCCAATTAGGTCTCCGAAACAATTTCAAAAATGCTAAAGAAATATTTCAACTTTAATGCCAAAGCCTTGGAATTGGTACCTTTATATTTATAGTAGTGTACCAAAGAAAAAAAATTACCGAAAAAACGATGTGCAATACGCAAGAAAAAAATTCCAGTTAAAACAAAACGCAGCATTTCATTCAAAGAGGAATTCAAAACGATGCATTTTAAACCTGACCGTACAACACGTGCTTTGGCTTATCACCGCGTGACATGTGGCATGCGGTGATTGGACCACTTATGCAGACGTGGATAACCCAGTGACGAAGTTCTCGCGCTGGTTCGTTAGATCCGAAGCACACGGATCGCGACAATTTAAATGCAATTTTGATTTTTTTTTTTTTTGGCTTTGTTTCATGCATATAAAAATTCATCTTATAAATTTTAATTTTCAAAATTCTTTTATTTTATAATTTTTAATTTTATTCATCTAATGAATAATGTTCGGCAAAATTAATTTACCCATCTTCTCGATAAATAACTCATCTGATGAATTCTTTAATATTTTTCTAATGACAATAAAATATAGAGGCTTGCGCAGGAATCTCAGAGACAATTTAAATCTAGTTTCAAATGGGTTAAATTAATCATCTCATGAAATAATACAATTACCATTTAATGAGACTTAATTCAACTAAATAAATCTCATTGCACTCCAGACTTAAATTATTTATTCGATATCTCCCTAATAGACTGTATTAATGATAACAACCCCTCCGCTAGATGTCCATGACAAAGAATAAATATAACCACTAACATTATCCTTCTCACAGCTTCTCCATTAGTTACCAACTCGCCCTCCACCAAATAATTCATTTATACTTGAACACATTCACAAAATAAATTCCAAATGTAAAACACTTGGAATAATTTGGCCAAAGTTTTTGAACTATTCAAATATTTGCGAATCAACTAAGGGGACATATGTATCTTGTAAGAGACTGTAGATTCCCTATTGAATACCTGATCCTTGTCACACTTCACGTCGCTACCCAATGTACGTGGGATTTCAGTCATTTTTTTAGACCTTACTTATAGTACACCAAAGTAACTAACGCTCCATGCACAAGTCCAGAATACCCTCAGGATTTAGAGCCATCGTTCAAACAGTACAACGTGAATCACTCATCTCCGATAGTAGTCTAGAAATAAGTAACCTACATGGTCCAACTCAGTGTGTCAATCATATTAAACACACTAACTTAACACTTTTGGATCTCCATCCACATGACTAAGACAAGTCATCTAAACTGTCACGGTATAGTCTTAACATATAAGTGGTCTCAACTTATCTTCGACTACGAGTCTTTCAAACAACAATCCATACCATTTGTTCCAAGTCTATCTTTGGCTTAGTCTCATAAACCACTTAGAACAAACATATAAATTGTAGCCTGAGAACTACACCCATCTCATGGATGTCTCCCAAAAGAAAATCACATGCAGTATAAATGCTCACGTACACAAATTTAACTAGGAAAACAACTGGAGCTTCAATTTTATTTATTAATTAAAATAATATATCCAAAATAAATCTAGATTTTAGGACACTGTTTCTAACATGTTCATATCATTGTAAAGTATTGGTTTTAAAGGATTGTGCAAAAAGTGTCATTGAGGCTATTTTGTGGTTGCATTCAAGCTTTATGATTATGATAATATGCAGTTAGATTCTAGGTTAATAATTTTTGGGCCTTGGTACTTTTTAGTGGATTTCATCTTTGTTGTGCTACATAAAAGTTAGGCTTTGAAGGATATTTTTCAATTAGTGTGAGTTTTCAAAACTCCCAATGGCTAAATGTATGATAAGATTGTTATGATTGTAATGAGATGTGTTTAGTAGTATTAGTTTTAGGTGCTCTATGCTAGTGATATGTCTTGATTGAGTCATGAAATAACTCATGAGTATTAGTTGCTTGTATTAGCTTTAGTATAAATAGGTTGTTCTTAATTATAAGTCTCATAATATTGATGAATTGAATTGATTCTTTCTCTCTCTTTGAGCTCAATGCTCTCGACCTCTTAACTCTCTCCCTTTCTTAATTCTATACATTTCTCTTCTCAATTCTCTTTTAACCTTTTCTCAATCTACTTCAATCTCATCTTAATTATGTAATTCTTTCTTGATTCATATCTAGATCTTACTTTCTAGTGTGATCACCTATCCAAATCCTAGGTTATAATTCAAGCCTTGCTAGAATCATAACAATTGGTATCAGAGCCTTAATTTGATTCCAAATCAAGTTAAATTGATATCAAGTTCTTGATCCGGTGGTATTTGATCAAGAATTGATTTTAACAAAAAAAAAAAAATTATTCTGAATTTTAGTGTGCTGCGTGGATGTAGGAGTTGCTGTACGGCCTTGTAATTACTCAAAATAGTGCAGGTCTGGTGCAATCTGAATGAATCTATGCTTGAATTGATCACATAGGTCAAGCTGCTATTCATATCAGAATCTAAGCTGTCTGTTGCATCAAAGTTGGATTGGAGTTGCTGCATTTTATTTGATCAAGCTTAGTTCTGTTAAGTTAGCTGCAGTACAATCAAGTTGCTGAATTCGGTTGAAGTTGCATCAGAGTTAAGTTCAAAATCTTGCATTTCAGCTTAATTAGTTGAAGATCAAAGTGCTGCTATAAGTTCGTCGGTGTTCTACTACAGTTTGATGTTGTGGTGAAGTGATCAGCTGCGACTCAATTCTTTCTGCAAAGCTAAGTTTTGTTTTGCTAATATAGATTGAGTAATTGTGCCAACTTCTGTTTTGCGGTTTAAGTTCTGGATTTTGATTCTTGATAGCACGATCTGAACATTTGCTTAGAACGGGAGATATTTGTTCAAATTATGCAAGTTCTAACTTGAATGAAGCATAGCACGGCAGTTACCTGATCAAATACACAACTTTGAGTGCTGATCAGTACCATTAAGGTGATCCTAGTTGTGCATCTAAGGTTCAAGATTGAAGTGAGGTTATGGTTGGTGGAATGACCACCCAAGCTGCTGCTGCTGCTGTAGCTGTAAATGCAGGACAACAGGCTGGAATAATCTCTGCAACTTATGCAAGTGTGGCTGCTGGTACAACCATTGCAGCGTACGCAAGTGTGGCTACTGCAAACACTTCTAGTGCCGATGTAAATGTGGAAAATGCTACAGTTGACATTTTTGAGAGGATGACAATAATGAATCAGCAAACATTGCAAAAAGTTGGTGATTTACAGCAGCAAGTACTGGATTCTCAGCAGCAAATGCGTGAATTGATGCTTGCTTTTAAACAACGATATCAGGCGCGACAAGATAAATTTGAGTAAGGCAACTTCCTAAGGCATCAACAACTTGAGCAAAGGATGGATCTACGTTTTCATGAAATACAAGATCGGTTATAGAGACAAGATGCTCGCCTTGGGGTAGGGGTCTTACAGATGCCACCACAGCAAGGACAAGCTCCGGTACAAGTGAGAAATGACAATGCGCTTGTCGTTCCTCATCAAGTTCGGGCCATGGATCCTCTAGTACTGAGACAAGTAGAAGTACATGGTGCTCCTTTGGCTGCGGATAAACGAGCTGGATTTAGGCAACCCCGAATTGAGTTGGAAATTTTTGATGGCACTCATCCACAATCGTGGATAAGAAGATGCGAGCGATACTTCCAATTCTATGCTATTCCCGAAGACGAAAAAGTTGAATTGGCTGCGGCATACTTGCATGGTGATCAAGAAGAGTGGCTCTATAGCTTACTTTTGGGAAATCCAACCCTCACATGGCAAGAATTTGTGTTAGAGCTCAATGACCGTTATTCGGATGAAGAACCAAGGGTTGTTGTGGACAAGTTCAATAAGATAGCTCAAGTAGGTAGTGTGAAGGAGTATATGACCCGTTTCGAGAATTTGAAGGCTCAAACAATGACCATCTCCCCCATTACAGGCGAGTCTTTCTATGTTTTAAGCTTTATTAGTGGGCTTAAGCCCAGGATTAAGAATTTGGTCAAGGCCCTTAGTCCTCCTACACTGTCCAAAGCCTATGCAAAGGCGAGATTATTTGAGTCTACCGTTTTGGCAATGCCTCATGATGTTCCAAGAAGTCGATTAACCCAAGTTACTCTTGAGGGCTCAAGGACAATAAGCACGGAGGAGAAAAAGGCACACAATTTATGCTTCAAGTGTAATCGCAAATACTCTTTCGGACATAAGTGTAATCCTCAACACTTAATGGCTGTTACAGGAGCCGAAATTGAAGGGGACCATGAAGGTGACTTAGAATATGGTGATCTGGAATTAGAAGCTACTGGGTGTGGATGAAGCAAAGGAGATTAACGAGCTGGTCTGCTGGCAACCCAAACCAAACAGATTCTGCAGTTCCAGTAACAATTTTATTGCATTTAGTTGCTACTTCTTGCTGTCCTACTTCACTCCATATGTTTTGCATTGAATCACCTGATTTCCAGCTACAACATTCACATTCCAGCATAAACAACAAGGGTCTGCTGCAGATCCAGATCAACTTCTGTTTCTGCTGCACTTTCAGTAGTTTTTCAGTTCAGTAAGAGTGTTCAAGCATCCTTTTCCTTGTTAAGATTTTTGAGGATAAGAATCTCTAAAGGGGGAGGTATTGTTATAATTGTAATGAGATGTGTTTAGTAGTATTAGTCTCAGGTGCTTTATGAGAGTGATATGTCTTGATTGAGTCATGAAATAACCCTTGAGTATTAGTTGCTTGTATTAGCTTTAGTATAATTCTTGGTTAACATTGATGAATTGAATTGATTCTTTCTCTCTCTTTGAGCTCAATGCTCTGTACCTCATAACTCTCTCTCTCTCAATTCTATACATTTCTCTTCTCAATTCTCTTTTAATCTCTTCTCAATCTACTTCAGTCTCATCTTAATTCTGTAATTCTTTCTTAATTCATATCTAGATCTTACTTTCTAGTGTGATCACCTATCCAAACCCTAGGTTATGATTCAAGCCTAGCTAGAATCATAACAAAGATCTTCATATGGTGAAAAATGGGAAATTTTTCACGGATTAGCTTGTAGTTTTTCACGTACATGTGTGCTATTACTAATAAAGTCCTAGTTTATGATTCTAGAAGCAATAAAGCGAGTAGAAAAGCCTTGGATGGATGTGCAGATTGCTCCTATGATTTTCATCATGATCATATTTATTGACATGTCTTGATTTAAAGCAGCAAATGTATACAATGTTGAGGTTCTCATAAAGTATTGCTTATTTGCAAATGCTTGTGGATTGGGATTATTATTTGTCAATGCTTGTTGGTTGAGATTATTGTCACAATTTTTATTTTACTTGATGAAAGTTCAAATTCCTTTTGTATGAGATGTATTTTTATGATTTGCATTATGGAGTTTGTACATTTGTTTTTCTTTCTTTTAGGGTTGGGAGCCCTTTGGCTGTAGAGATAATGCTTCATACATCTTACCCTTCCTAGACCTTACTTTGCTTGGAACCTCTTTCTAGCACTGTGTTGTGTTGTTGTTGATGGTTTTGATTTCTATATTATCAATGTACTTTTTGGAATGAATATGAAAACATGCTTACGAACTATAAAAACTGTGTTATCTATTTGTGAGCAAGCATAGTCACTACATCTCCTTTTTTCTTGTTTCAGATGTTTGTTGTTTCTTATTCTTCCCTTAAATGTAACTACTTCTGGTTACCTTAAAGGAATGTGTTCAATTTTATAATGGTTTTAGCATGATATAACATGAATAGTTTGTTTAGGAGAAGATTTTAGATGCAATGTGGTCTTAATTAATTTGTAACAACCGTGCTTCATGTCCGATGTTTTTTCTAAAGTAACTTTTACATGATTGTTTTCTTTCTTGTAGTGGGATGATGTTTCATCACAAGGTGCTTATGAGAGAGTTGTTGAGTTTGTTCCATTTGAAGGTGTTTGAAGTTGTTATCAAGTTTATGGTCATTGTGGTCCTTTGTTAGGATTTACATTTCGGAGATTACCTTTTTTTTTAACGCTATTGGAGACTACATTTCTTTATATTTTAATTCTCATTGTAAACATGAAATGTCACATTTTGAAACTTCTCATTTGTGGATATGGATTATTGTTGTGTATTACAATTAAGGATATTTTTATTTACATTTGAAGTTGGTTATTTGACCTACATAGACATAAAGCATTAGGCTTGCAATAAAACAATTAAATTGAGCTCATATGGTTGTTCTGGGTCAAATCTTTTACTTATGGCTTTTAAACAAATTAACATACATAGATGAAAAATTGTTAAACTAGGCCCTTAATCAAAGTGTTACCTTTTTGATTTTGTTTTTTTTTTTTTTTTTTTTTTTTGGGTGCGTGCCGGGGGGGGGGGGGGGGGGGGGGACTGTCTCATAACTCTTTTAAAAAGTGTTACATTAGGTACATAAACAATTATATACGGTCTGTAATCAAACTATTGCATTAAGTCAAAACCCGTTAGAATAGATCTCATACTAAATATTTATTGAAACTGTTATATTCAGTAAAGCCTAAGGCAACACTATCAATAGTTGTTATATTAGGTTAAAAAAATCTGTTACATTAGTCCAATGTAACACTCCAATGTAACAGTCAAAAAAGTGTTACATAAGATTTCAGTGCATTATATACGGTCATTTTTGTTGCAGTGAAATAAAATACTATAGAAGCATCCTTATGTGACTAGTTTTACATAACATGATAGGCTATATTTGATACCATAAGTCTTTCCTCTTACCCAACAAAAGGCGATAAACAAGAAACTATACTAAGACGCATACTAATAGACTCCAAGCTCAAAAAGAGGCTAGAGGAGCAAGGATTTTGGAAAGTTAATTTCGAAAAAAAAAAGCAAAAATCTATTCTAGATTTTTCTATTCAATGGAATCAAATCATACTTGCAGTTGTGGTCGTGATATCATATTTATTATGTAACTATCGTATTGATTACATTGAGTAATCCTTTTAGTCCAATTAAGCCATTCTTAAGACTAACTTTGCAAAAATTTGAATGAAATATATACCATCATAAGGTGTAATGCCTGTTTTGAAAGTTTCTAACATATTAAACATTTGTAAGTATATATTCGTCGACAAAATATTAATATATATGCAATATGAAATCCTATAATAGAATACCATCACATATAGCTCAAAATCCAGTAGTTGCATCACATATAGCTTTACTTTGAGTCGGTTCCAGAAATAATGCTGAAAAAAAAAAAAAATAATGCTGAAAAAAAAAATTCCAAATCTACTGCTGAACCGCGTTTACAAAATGCGGTTATAGTAAACTGCGTCAAGTTGATGCGTTTAAAATACATATAAACCGCGTCTACAAGACACGTTTTATATTCATGTAAACCGCATTTACAAAAAGCGGTTCATACGTGAATAAACCGCGTTATATAAACGCGGTTTTAACACTAAACTGCGTTTAATAAATGCGGTTTATCCGCAGTACACATAAACCTAGTTTTCATCGTTCATAGTCGCCCTTTTGCCGCAATTCGTGATGATCGTCACATTGATCCCATGTTCCTCTCAATGAAGCTCCAACATTATAAGTGGAGGTGGTAAGAAATCAGAAAAAGTTATCAATAAAAGGCTATTAATTCAGTAGTGATCAAATAGCTACGACAATGATACGTAAAGATCTTCGGCGTATAAAGCAGAAGAAGGGCGGCGGCAGACGACATGATCGGCGGAGAGTAGAGGTGTAAACGAACTGAGCGTTCAATGAACTACTCGTGTTCAAAATGGATTAGGGCTCGTTTGTGTTCATTAGGAGAGCTCGATAGCTTAACGAGCCTAGTTCAAGCAGGCTTGATAAGCTTAACGAGTCGAGTTCGAACATGGGGTGCTCGGCTCGCTAATGTTCACGAATAGTTTGGTAAGGGCTCGACAAGAGCTCGTTAAGGGGCTCGATACGAGCTCGTTATGAGCTCGATAACAATTGGTATTGGTTCAAAAATAGTTCGATAATGGCTCGATAATAACTTATAAAGCTCGGCTCGTTAATTTTAAACTCGATTGGGCTCGATAATGAGCTCGGTTCGACTCATTCGGTTTACCATATTAAACCGCGTTCATATGACACGGTTTATTATATTCAAAACCGCGTCTTAATAACGCGGTTTTTGTTATAATAAACCGCGTTATTAAGACCCGTTTTTTGTTAGATAAAACCGCACTATTAAGACGCGGTTTTTAATATAATAAACCGCGTCCTATGAACGCGGTTTTTGTTATGGTAAAACGAAACGCGGTTTTATTTCATCTGAAATGCGTTTTATTAACGCGGTTTACTAGAGCCGCATGTTGTAAACGCGGTTCAACAGTAGATTTGGAATTATTTTTTTTCAGCATTATTTTTTTATTTTTTTATTTTTCAGCATTATTTCCGGAACCGACTCATATTATTGCTTGTATTTTCCTTCATCGGGAATTTAAAGTGGTATGTACGGGGGAGACATTGCTGTGACGAAGAGTGAGGAATCTAGTGACTAAGATTATGAATCTGAATCTGAAGATGGTTTTGATTTCGTCGATGATGCCATGCTTCCACCTTCGCCTATTCGTAGAACTGGAGGTATGTTTTTGGTCCACGAAAGTATCATTCTGGTTTATCTATTGATGTAGCATGAGAATAACATAAAATATGAGATTTGTGAAAATATTTGGATTAGAAGGAGTTTAAATATATTTGCAACTTTTAAATTTTTTAGATATTAGTTTATCATTTAGGATTAATTGGGTTTAGATTACGTTAAGTTTATTTACAATTACCTTTCAATTTAGTTAGCTCATGATTATATTTATTTTGATTACTTTTATAGGGGGATCTTTGAATGAAATTAAATCTAAAACTTGAGAGTTGAGTTAGAAGCTTTTTATTTTTCTTTTTTTTACTACATCAATTTTGGTATCAGAGTTAAACCTCGATCCAACTTTATCCTCTTTCCTAAAAAAAAAAAAAAAAAAAAAAAAAAAATTTCCTGGAAACCAAAACCCTCGGCCCTTGATCTGCTACCGACGATCGCCAGACCCCACCCCCAACAAAACCCACAGCCATCGCACTTCGAGCAATAACCTGACCTCCTCTGCCCATCACCAAGCACTAAACCCCTCGACAACTACCACGCCATCAAAACTCACAATTGTAACCTTACAACCTACAACCGACTGTGACCCACACAACCTTACGCCGCTAATGACCTCCAGAACCCACCCACATACAAGAGCGAAACTCTAGCCCTACGTACTAACAACTCAGGCAAAACCTTAATCCTAACCTCGGGTTCGTTTTGTCTTCGACCTCGAGTAGTGCGACAACAGTAGTGGGTCGACCCCCTAGTCAATTAGTGAGGATCCTTCAAACTCTCTCCTTTCCCATCGAAAACTCAACACCCAAAATTTCCACTATTGCTCGCTATAGCTGACCATCGGAGATACCCACACTCCGTCGAGAGGCCGCTATCGTTGTTACTCTTGCTCGGGGAACGCAGAGCGGTGTTGGTTCAAGCTTAGGTTCGCCTACAACTCGGGAAACACCAGAATGGCCTAAGAATGAGAAAACAAGGTACATGTTATTCACATTGAGCACTATTTCATATGAGATGTATGCCTAATGGAAAAAGTTCCAAAAGGGCTCAAGGAAAATCACAAGTTGACTAGATATTGGCTATGGGGTGATTCAAATGATAGATCATTAATATTAAGGATTCACAATGTTTCCAAGCCCATGACCTGTAGGGCTCTACATTGGTTATTTTGCTGTTATGGATTTATAGAAGATATTGCTTGGGTTGATGATACTTACCTGCACATACACAATTTTACTATTGCGATGATGCAATCTACGCAAAGCAAGTACTACAAGGAATATACATCTATCATGATTTTTGTCAATTCGATATACAGCTTGATAGTGAATTGAAGTGCCACAAGGTCACAGGACATTTGAGTGAACTTCTAAGTATTTTTAGCAGATATGACACCAAAACTATCAAGCAACCAAATAAAGTGGAAGAAAGTCAGACAAAGCTTGTTACTATTATAGTACTGTAGATGCAAGGATAGAAGAAGAAATAAATAGTGAAGGGAAGGCCTAACAAACTGTTAACATTGAAGATAAAGACAACATTGATAAGGTACATATTGAACTAGAGCACAACACATCGACCATTAAAGAAGAAGTAGGAGATGAAAAACTCACTCAGATAGCAGTTGAGTTCAACAATGAAGGATAAGAAGGGAAGCCTATACAAGTTAATGATCTCAAGTTGAAGTAGAACATGCTCTATATGTTGAGTTCGTTATCCCGGATAATTTTTCTGATAAATCTTTTTGAATTTTATTTAAAGGCCTTTTTTAGACATGGCCAAAAGATCTTCCTCAAGCCAAGATCACAGCCTGTGATTCACTCTTCAATTCCCTCATTCTATAATACTCGAGGATGAGTTTTTCATAACTAGAAGAGATTGATGCGGTATGAGGATAACGTAAAATATGGGATTTGTTAAGATATTTGGATTAGATGGTGTTTAAGTATATTTGTAATTTTTAAATTCGTTAGGTATTAGTTTATCCTTAAGGATTAATTGGGTTTAGATTAGATTAATTTATTTTGGATTATCTTTTAGTTTAGTTAGATTAGGTTTACATTTCTAAGATTCTGATTATTTTTATTTTCGAATTAAATTTGGATTAAACGTCTTTATCTTTTGGGATTTAGAGTTCCTACTCTACAAATATGACCCTTATGTACTTATGTTTAATGACGTAGTATGAGAATAATGTAAAATATGGGATTTGTGAAGATATTTAGATTTGGAGTTTAAGTATATTTGTAATTTTTAAATTCTTTATATATCAGTTTATCCTTGGGTTTAGATTAGATTAAGTTTATTGAGGATTATCTTTTGGTTTAGTTAGCTTAGGGTTATATTTTTAAGATTCTAGTTATTTATATTTTTGAATTTGATTTGGATTAGACTTCTTTATCTTTTTGAGTTCAGGATTCCTACTCTATAAATAGGACCCCTATGTACTTTATAGGGGTCTTTGAATTAAAGTAAATCCAGAACTTGGGAGTTGAGTTAGAAATCTTTTGTTTTCCTTTTTGTGCTACATCATATATACTCTAGGTATATTCTTGTCACATGCTAAATGTGGTCGTAGGCTGTCATGGATTTCATGTAATGTGTTGCTGATATCGCTTTGTTTTCCTATTTGTTTAGCAACTGGGTAGAGGAGGTAAAGAGTGGGATAAAGAGGGGGAAGGCAAGGGATTATTCTATCCTTATTTGAATATGTTAAAAAAAAAAAGTGATAAGATTAAAGAAGGGTAAATGGGTTATCCTTGTATGGAAATTGAGTAAGGGGTAAGGGTAATGAGATGGTTAAAATATGGACAAAGTTCTTCAAACTTTTTTATAAGTTTGCCCTTCCCACCTTTACACCCCAAATTGGACGGTGGAGAAACTTAAGGTAATGGAGGGCTCATTAACCAGTAAAAAAGTTGCCAAACACATAAAGGATTTATTCCCTCATTATCATCACCCTTCTTGACCTTATTGCCAAACAGGTATAAAGGAAGACGAGCTACTCTTTATCCTTGCGCCTACAAAAGTTCGAATGACTAGACACACTGTCTTTAATTTTATGTTAACATTTAGCAAATACATATATGGCTTAGTAGATAAAATAAAATTTATGCATTGTGGAGGCCATTAGAAAGTACCATTAAGTAATGACAAAATATGTAACAACTAGCTTGAAATTCTTTATGTAACAACCGTTATTTGATTCTATACCTTTAAGTTGGACAACTTGTTTATTTTGCTTTTCCTAACATTGATACGTTTTCTGTTAAAGAATATCTATATGCGTAATGTATTGCTTTCAAAAATGTAATCGTTATCGATGAGATTGTGAATGATAAGAAGCCTGCAAGTGAGAACAATACAATCAAATAATCAAAGAAGAAGAAGCGAACATCAGCTGAGATCGAGAATGACAAAAGCTCCCAGCAACAAATTATTGTCAAGGAAAACACGGGCACCACAGTATTAGAAAGCGAAGATGAAGACGGCTTTCCTACCTTCATCACATAAAAATGGACTTGATCCTGAGGAAATTGAAGCAGATGCGAGCCTCGAGCTCCCCGAGGAATGAAAGAAAAAGAAGAAGAATAGCACAAAAGATGGTGGTGATAGTCTCAAGAGTTTGAAGAGAAAGGTGAATACCATTGACCTTGACAAGGTAACCAAAAGGTAGGGGAATCAGGTGGAGATTACTTTTTTGGTTTTGGTGGTCTATTAGTAGTAATGTTGTTGGGCTAGTTCATCTAATTGAATCATTTCATTATTCATAGTTCTGGTGTTGCGAAGTGGGATGTTGCTATAGGGGCATAAATGAGTTGCACCGAGTTGGCACTTGTTAGGATCGAGGCTTGACTCTCAAACATTTTACTTGGCTTGAAGTTGGCTGAGCTAAAAGACTTTAACCTTGAGCTGTATTTGTCATAACCTCCGGCACAGCTGGCTTAGTTGAGCTTCACTCCAGCTTGGTGAGCTCAGAGCCAAGTTTGCCTTATGTGAGCTCGTTAAACTCGATCTACATTTGACTAGGCTCGAGTTTGGCTCATTCAGGTGCAAACTTGGCTTGATTAGGCATATATTAACTCAATAGTCTTGTAAGCTCCTGAGCTGAGGCTTGACTGAACTCAAGCAGCTTATTTAGCTGACAACCTAGGTCGACTCAAGCATGAAACAAGTAGAATATTCCAAGTTCTGTAACTGGCCAGCTTGCGTGCTCTTGCATGTTGGCTCGGCTCTTTTACATTCATACTCACAAGTCACAGTGATAATGACAATTCTTTATGAGAACATAAATTGCTTTTGAATTTTATGTTTTCAAAATTTGATAAAATGGATGTACAATTGCTAATTTTGGTACCCCTTTTACTGATTTTAGCATGTGAATGCATTTAAACGTATTTCTTAATAAATTTAATATGATATTTATGCATTCAAGAGCCATTTTCATGTCTTTGGAGGACACGTTTGAGAAGAGGGAACAATATGAATGCACAAGGATGACATGTTAAGCGAAGAACATGTGTTTCAAGCTTCATGTTGCCTCTTTTGTTCCTTTTTTCTCAAAACATATCATTTTTCTTATGTCTGTTAAAAAAAAAATTATGTCCTTGTTCTTTTTCTCGTGGAGTTATCTTTTTAAGGAAAATTTATGCATATATGGGGCTAGATTTTGATCTAAGGAGCTTTATTGATGGGACCTTACATTTCTTTTGAACAGCAAGGATGGATCGGGGCATGACTTGTCATATCCTATTGGAGTTTTTGCAGAAGAAAATGTGAAGGGGAAGAAAAAGATGAAAATTGAGGCTGGAGAAGGAACTTTTCAAGAAGCCAATGTCAACCCGAGTGGTGGTGTTGCAGGGAATAATGGTCAGAAGCCTAAAATTGACGAGTGAGTGTAGATGTCATTAGTTTTCATGCGCTTTGTAATTTTAACATATGGTGAACTTAAGAATACGTAAGTAAACAAAAGGCAGTGTATGCGGTATGGAAAATATTTATGAAGTGCCATTACACAACGAGAACTATCTGTTTACAGATGATTTCCGTTATTTGATTCATTGCTGTGTTCCAAATTACTAACTTTCATGTATGTTGTTTTGGAGCTTCAATAGTGATGGAGACAACTTGAAGCGAAAGAACAAAAAGAATAAAGAGAAGGCGAAGGCGAAGTTGAAAGAAGGTGAAGGGGTTGCAAGCGAAGTACAATATCGTACGACTACAGGAGACAAGCAAGCATCAGCTGCTAACAAGGGCATGAAAGAATATAAATACAAACCGGCCGAAATGAGGACCTTTGCCAATGGATTAGTCATTGAGGAACTAGAAATGGGAGAACCTGATGGAAAACGAGCTTCGTGTGGAAGCAAGGGAACATTTTTATGTTCAGCTAATATGTTTTCGCGTTGATTCCTATGAATTAGGAGTGGAGATGGGGTTGCACCACACTGTGTTAGCTTGATTCAAATATGAGAAATGAAGGTGGGTATGTATCTAAAGATTTGTCCTGGTTATATTTCTAGAGTTTTTTATGTTCTAATCAAATTTGAAGTGTCAAAGTGGTGTACCCGCATTTAAATATATCTCCAGTTGGTGTTTACCCAAACTTGGGTTTTAACTCGGATATGGGTATGCATTCAGTGTAGGGGCGGCAAATGTGTTGGGTTGCATCGTATATGTTTTCGTGTTATGTGAAGGATCTTAGAAATGTAGTTAGCTCGAATCCAACCCATATATTAAACTGGTTAGGATCTATCAACCCTAGCCTAACCCAATTATTAAATAGATAACCCATATGTTAATCATTTAATTAACTGGTAATTTTTTTTTATTAAATGATATTTTGTCTACAACAACAACAACAAACCCGATGCCTCAAGGACTCCTGCATAAGCAGGGCCTGATAGGGCTGGATGTACACAGCGTTACCCTTTCATGGTATAACCCTATCGGGAGGCTGTTTCCGAGGACCCCTAACCTTATGGGGTTGGCAACACGAGGACTTCACAGGAGGTCACCCGTCTTGGTGCTACTCTTGTCGAAGCACGCTTAAGTTCGGAGTTCTAATGGGATGCGGTGCCTTAGTGACTGGTAAATGAACCCTACTAGTTTGTCTACTGCAGTTAAAATAAAGTATTAAACTAGTATACTAAATATAGTTCAAATTATTTTATTTGGGATAGCTTGTCAAGAAAAAAATATATGTAAAATAACGTAGTACACGGTTCAAATATCAAACATAAATAAATAAAGAGGTCAAACGTATTGAAAATGGGTTAAATAGGTTTAACCCAAATTGAGCCTAGTTACTTAAATGGGTTAAATGGTCCAACCCAAATTCAAACCAGCTTCAAAAACCCCAACCCACACCTACTACCTCCATGCTGTGTTTGAGTGTTATCATGTTGTGTTTGATTTTGCTAGTCCTAGTTCAGAGTTCATACTCAGCTATTTCTAATATATTTCTACCTTTTTGGTCTAATTTGAACCACCTAAGTGTCATATCAACCTCCAAGTAGCATTATCTAATACGAACAAGAGTCGAGTTTAAAATTCCTTCCCATTGCTTAATACATTGTGCTTTGGTTGTTTGAAATTGCAGGTCAGTGGTTGATACATCGGAAAGTTACAGAAAAACAAGAAATCTTTAACATAGGCAGGGCATCGTTCAACTTCCCCCTAGGTAGGCCAAAGTATCTCAATCAACAAATTTGAGACAGCACTGTATCGTCTTCATGGTTGTTTTTAGTTATGGCTATGATTAAAATGCAGGTGGTGGGGATGTAATCAAGGGTTGCTTTGTTGGTGTTGAAGGCATGCGTGTCGGGGATAAAAGGAGACTAACTATTCCCCCTTCTATGGCGTACGTATTTTCTATCCTTACGCTGTCGTTAATCTTGGTACACTTATATTATACGTTTGTTTTGATGGGGAAGTTTTTTCGCTACATTCCTATGGTTTTATTATATAAATGAATCGCAATTCTGATTTGACAGAGCTTGTTTTCCTTTGTAAAAATGATGTTTTCTTTAAGGAATAAAAAGCATTTTACATTGTAATGTCTTGTCGTATATCTTTACTTTAACCTAAACTTGATCAAACATGAGCCTATCTGACTATAGATAATGAAATTATTTTTCATAACTAAACAAACAAAAAATTTTTACAAAAGAATGTCAATGAAAGTTCTTAGAGAATAAAAAAAAGGCCTTGCGAAAGAAAATTGTTTTTCCCCCGAATCAAATGGAACCTAGGTTTCTGCAATCTTGTCTCTACTTACATTGATTCTTCGAGTTCTTGTGAAGTAGGTTGTTCTTTCATATATTTCTTTTACGTTTGCAGGCTCTACATTAATGCAAGTATAATCGGTAAAGGGGACAAAAGTTCAGACCCATCATGGGATTGGGCATTAGAGTGTTCATGACAACAACCATGCCAATTCAGATCTAGAAACACCATATGCTTGTGAGAAATCATCGCAGTGGATGCTCTTTACGAAAATTTGAGAACTACAATGTGAAAACATTTGAATAGGCTTTGTTTGTTTAATGGAAAACAATTTCTTTATAGAAAACGTCCCTTTTAAAATATTTTTAATTAAAAATGTTCCTTTTCTATTAAGAACTTTTGTTTTTCTAGCTTAAGAAAATATTTCATTGTATAAATTTGTATGAGGCTTATGTTTTGCTAATTTGAGGTTGAACGTAAATATATGACTTGAAATTACAATCGAAACATTATATTTCCCCTTTCCTTGAAGGGAAGTTAATTTCCCGTCAATGGAAAAAAGCAGTTTCTGCACCTGTGGTTGTTGCTATTGAAGCTATACAAAGAACCAATAACAAATGAGATTCAAAATATTTCTAGTTGCCATTTATATGTTTCAGGAATTTTATCAGTTTCCGATCTGGGTGAGCTGCAGATAGGGAGCTACAGTGGTTCTGTCAATGATCCTGCTGAATTTGTGGCTAGTGTTTGATGTTGTCTGGTGTGTTGTGGAAGCGTACAAAAAAATATGCAAAGAAGTAAAAATCCTCGCAAGGGCACGAGTATGTGGCAATGGATGCAGTATTGCGGGTCTTTTCGTGGTCACTAGAAAAATGGTTTAGCTAAACTAAATCGATGTGATGAGTGAAGCAATTTAATATATGGATTGGTAGTGAACTTTAAATTGATATGACTTAAAGTGAAATAATAAAAGAAATGGTTTAGGCCCAGGTTTGATAAAGATGCTTAAGATTTAGAGCATGTGATTACCAAATTATTTTCCCCTACACTAGGCTACAAGCTTTACCTTCTTTAGATTCTATATTCAAGAGGTCACTCGACTTAGGCTCTATTTATTTAGGGGATAAATCACATTTTCGGAATTGGCTTTCACCCTTTTCCATTGTTTGGTGTGCGTTTTTTGACGGAAAAGGTTTTTTGAACGAAAGGTTCTTCCCTCAAATGGGAAAAAACGACTTCACTTTGAAGAGAGAAGAAGTCATCATTTCAAGTGATCCGAAAGGTTTCGAAGGTATACATCGGTCTGAACATGGAATAGACCAAAATAAACTTGGTGGGATCTTATATTTCTAGGTAATAATATAGGACAAGAACTAGATAAAAAATTATATGTGAACTCTAAAGTCCAGGAGTGAATTATGTGGTTTCATTCAATTTTCGTTCCTGTCTTATATTTTATGTTTGAATCATATTTTATATTTTATGGTTACATAAAACAACAACAACAACAACAACAACAACAATCCCAGTGCCTCGCGGTTCCCGCAGAAGAGCAGGGTCTGGGAGGGGTGTTGTACGCAGCCTTACCCCTTCCGGGTGGAAAGGAGGCTGTTTCTGAGGACCCCCAACCTGAAGTAGTTTAGTGCCTGCAAATAAATCACAAATTAGTTACCAATGAATTTTGAGGAAAAAGAAGAAGAAGAAGGAGAAGGAGAAGAAGAAGAGGAAGAAACATGATCAGAGACTAAGCTAGCCTATAGGTGCTTTACTTGAGGTTATGCCTGCCTAAGAGTCTTAAACTACCAGTCCCTCCCCGCACTAATCTACACTGCCACCTCCGCTATCCTTATGCTGGCCCTACATCTTGCCCTATTTGAGGCTATCTCCTCTCTTAGGTTCAGGTGGGTTAGGTCGTGACGGATCGTCTTCAGCCAACTCTTCTTTAGTCTGCCTCTCCCTTTTCTGCCTAGCGTTGTGTCAAGCTGTTCACACCTCCTGACTGGGGCTGTAGTCGGTCTCCTGCTAACATGTCCAAAGCATCTTAGGCGGTGCTCCCTCAATTTATCCTCGATCGAGGCTACACCCAACTTTCCTCGTATCACATCATTCCTAATCCTATCCTTCCTTGTGTGACCACACATCCAGCGCAGCATCCTCATCTCTGTCACCTTCATCCTCTGTATTTGATTTTGTTTCATTGGTCGACACTCTGCCCCATGTAATATAGCCGGTCTTACTACCGTCCTATAATATTTTCCCTTTAACTTCAGTGGGAACTTTCTATCACACATCACCTTGGATGCCATCCTCCACTTCTGCCAGCCTATTTTAATCCTGTTGCTGACATGTTTACATAAAACCACGCACCAAAAAATTATTTATATATTATATATTTTTTAACAAAATACTTTCTTTTGATTTGTGCTTTTAGGAAAATTATTACTTAAGTACCATGATGTTTGACCATTAATCACCAAGGTACCCTAACATTTATGGATGGTAATGGGGTGGGTAAAACCCATTATGCACAGATACGCATCCTAAAGAAATATATGTGATACGGGGTAACGGGCACAAGCGGCTACATGTATAGTGTTTTATTTGCCCACCCTACTCCTTATTATCTTGCGTCGCCTTATACCTACCATACTCGCCCCATTTTTTTGTTTTTTTTTTTTTTTTTATCTACTTAACTTTCAAACTAAAAATAATATGTGTTTAAATTCAATTACTCAAATTATTTATTAATGTTATGACAAAATATAATTTAATTCTCAATAATTGTATTAAAAAGTTGATACATATGGGTATAGATAATTGTTTGGTACCCATACGAGGGGATAATGGATACCCCACTAGTAGTAGGGCGGGTATGAATATGGGTTTGTTCTGCTAAGGTGGTATGGGTATCTACTTCATACCCATGATATATAATGAGGCAGGTGTGGGAATTGACTTGGGTGCCTCCCCGTACCCATCCTGATCCATTGCCATCCTTACTAAGATTTCAATTCATACAATGTAGTGCCTTGACTTTTAAACATTTTATCACTTAGGTAACTTGAAGCTTTAAAACTTTAGCAATCAAGTGCCTTTTGTCAAAATTCGATAGATTTTAGATAGAAATTGCTAAAAGAGAATATGATATCGGTAATATATCAGTATTCTCATTAGAATTTGATGGTTTTTTGCTAAAAAAGTTAACATGACATGTGATTCCAGCCATTTTTATGTAGTTTAAATCAACATATACACGATGAACCTTTAAATGTAATTTTTTGAAAATATTAACATGACTTGTAAATATTATCATAATTATGTATTATATTAGCACTATTATACAAAATTGGTCAAAAATTCATCAAATTTTTTATATAAGTTTCCTAAGTAATAAAATATTCAACTTTAGAGTACATCATTGTATATATTGAAATGTCAAAGTAGATTATAAATGCTCAAAGTTTCGGTATCTTACTAATAATTTCACAACAACACTATGTCCAGATAATTTCAAATATATTGTATTACTATTTATATTTTCTTATGACAAGGCATAATATGATTGGTAGAAGATGATTCCTTTAAAATAAATATGGAATATAGCAAGGTGAAAACATATTTTCTGTTGAAACACACAATGGAAAGCCTTGACGGAAATCGTATTTTCCATGAAAAACATTTCCAAAGGAAAATGTCTTCCAGGAGAAGAGTACTTTTCTCAAAACAAACAGAGCTTTGGGCTGCATTTGGTTGAGCTTTTTAAGTGTTTAAAACTGTGAAAAAGCTCTAATTGATTATAAGGCTTGTATTTTGTTGTCAGAAAAAACCTTTTTACATCTTTTCTACAACTTAAATAAAAAATAAAAAAAAACTATTTTATAACTAAGCCGAAATAGATACAAAATTGGATATTTTTCACAATTAATTCAAAAAAATGTTTTAAAAACATTGTATCAATATTAAATATTTACCACCATGACCTACTTTTTACTTGTTATCAACACCACCAACTACCACTGCTTTTTTTTATTTTTTATTTTTTTTACTTTTTATGCCCATGGGTCTCACCACTATCCATTATCACTTAACTATTATCATGATTATCTCTCACCTACTATTAGTTTATTTATATTATGAAGTCATGTTTTATGATTGTAATAGATAAGTTACTTTTTAAACTTCAATAAAAACATTTTATTTTGTAAAAAAAAAGATCTTTCTACATTGTACAACCAAACAATTTACTGCAAAAAGATACAGATCTTAAATAAATAGATTTTATTGAAATAGAAAAGTTGAAAATAGATAAGCTCAAATAAGTTGAACCAAACGGTACCCTTAGTTTTAAATCGAAGGCATGACCTATCTTTCAACTCTTTATTTAATGTGAGACTAGTGTCATGTTTAGTATAGCAAAGCATTATTTTAGTATTGTTACATTGTAATAAGCCATAGAATATAATTAGTAAAGTAAATGTGATAGCTGGAAAATTAGTTGGACACTATCCAATTGGTTATGGGTCGTTACAATTAGGTGATGAGTTAGTGTAATTGTTATTTGCTAGATATGTTAGTGTGTAATCAAGGAACGAGGACATATGATGAAAACAAATAACAAAATATTTCTCTCCCAAACTTTACTTTCTCTCTCCTCTCGTTCTCTAGCTCCTTTCTCAAATTCTTATCTCTTTCTCTATCTTCTCTCCCTCTCGCGTCCATTCTCACCTTCAATCCTAGTTCAATCTCACTACAAGAAGCCTAAATTATGAAATTTGGCATTAGAGCTCAATCTTGAGCTCAAAATATTTTTTCTACAACCTAATTTCAATTCACACTTGCAGAGGCAAGAAAAACCCATCCATGGTAGAAGTCGAGAGCCAGAAGCAAGGTCTAGTGCAATAGCTAGCATAATCTCAACAATCAGCTGAAGAGGCATTGAAATTAGATTGTGAAAGGCCTATTCAGTTTATTGAAGTCATACAATAAAATAGCACCTAGATGTTTCAGAATAGCACCAAGATGTTGGCACTATTGTAGCAACTGGTAGTAAATTCTTCAATCCTATGGGTTCTATGTGAAGCCAAGAGGAAGCGGTGCGATTACATGAATCACAGGCCAATACAGGACAAATTAATGGGGGCAAACGTCAAATGTTAGGGTCTTTCAGTGAAAATGATGAGAATAGCCAATCTGGGTGTTCTCTGGGAGGTAAAGGTTCTAAACCCAAACCAAAAATTGAATTTCCCATCTTTAATGGCATAAACCCTAGAAGCTTAGCTAGGAGATGTCAGCAGTACATTTCTCTTTACCAAACTGAAGAGTCACAGAAATTAGAGATAGCTGCTATATAACTAGATGATGAAACTAATGCGTGGTTAGAGGGTCTCATAGCATATAAAGGGGAAGTAGGATGGAAGGATTTCTGTGAGGAATTGTATGATAGGTTCGAAGGCAATGAGGAAACTGATGTTGTGAGTCAGTTCAACAAGCTCAAACAAACTGGCTCCATACAAGAGCACCAGGAAAACTTTGAGGAGCTCATATGTCTTATGTTAGCTATTAAATGCTCTTTCAATGAAGGATACTTCTTGTCTTCATACATTTCTGGCTTAGAAAAGGAAATACAACCCTTAGTTAGAACCCTTAAACCCAAAACAATATCAAATTCCTTTTGCAAAGCCAAACTGCTCACTAGATCCTTTGATGTATCCTTACAAAAGGCCAAAATCTCTTAAAAAGCAATCACTCCTCGTCCAGGATCTGCAATACCACAAACCATCCAAAATACCAATCCATCTTTCCAAGAGCAAACCAAAATTTGACCAGATACCCACCCCAAAAAGAATTTAGGGCTTTGATACAAATGCAATAAGAACTACTATCATGGGCATGAATATGAGAATCAAATTTTGCATAGCCTAGAAGAAATTGAACCTCTTGACCCTGACCTAGATTCTAAAATTCAGCAATCAGTAGCAACAGTAGAGGAAGAAGCCATAGACACTTGTGATGAAGAGGCTTAGGAGGTGTATGTTCACGCTTTTGACTGGCAATGCACCTGCAAATACCTTCAAGATACTTGGGCACTTCCCCAACAGGTCTATCATCATCTTGATAGATAGTGGAAAAACTCATAGCTTGGTTGACCCAAGACTAGCTAAGAAGGTAGGGTTTACATTAGAAGATACTTCTCCTTTAGGCATTACAGCGGCCAATGGGCAAACCATGGTTAGTAAGCAACAATGTTAGGCTAACTAGCATATGCAAAGTCATATGTTTTCGTATAGCATTAGACTGATGAAGATTGGGGGATTTGGCATTCTTTTGGGAGTTGACTGGATGAAGCAGCAAAGTCTAGTGTCAGTGGACTTCAACCAACCCAAGCTCAGTTTTGTGAAAGATGGGAAAATAGTGGAATTACGGGGCGTTTTTGACTCTGGATCTCTGAAGATGCTTTTAGGCCAAAAGTTACAAGGCCTCTGCAATAAGGAGGAATACATTGTGGCTACATTGATGCTGCAATAAGGGCAAGAGGCCCCATAGGTAAATTCTTCCACCTTACCCTTTTTAGTTTGTTCACTTCTTGCTTAGTATGATGTAGTGCTCCAAGAACCAAAATTTTTTCCCCCTTTCAAATCCCATAACCACCATATACCTCTTAAAAATGAAGCCAAGCCTGTAAATATAGAATCATATGGATATCCATGCTTGTAAAAAAGTGAAATGAAAAGACAAGTCAAGGAAATGTTAGAATATTGCATTATACAACTCAGTTGTTTCCCATTTGCCTCCGCTGTGCTATTAGTCAAGAAAAAAGATGAAACCATGCATTTTTTTTTATTGACTATAGATAACTTAATGATCTCACCATAAGAAAATAGATTCTTGTTATGATCTGTTGATCATAACTCAGAAGAATAGAACACGAGATGAGAAAAAAGATAAGAAGTTGGGTTGAGAAGAGGAAATCAATCTATTTCATTCAAGGAATCACCAAGTAACAACCTAAACATTACTTATACCAACCCAAGAGAGGCGGCAAAGCAATTACAAAAATATTCTAACTAACAACTAACTTTCCCGCCACATTACATCATTCACTACATACATGTATTAAACTACAATTCATGACAATACGCCCCTGAATAAGAAGTATCCTTGTCTCAATAATCAAAGGTAGGAAATTGACTCTTATGAAATTATAATCTTCCCATGTGACATCGTCCTTTCTTAAATTGGATCAATGGATCAAAACTTGCTATATCTCCTTACCTTAATGTGTTACATTGCTCCTTGCAAAATAACTAGTTGCTTCTGCAGTATAGTACCATTAGAGGAAGTCTTTGGAGGCTAGAGGGAACACTCCTTGTCTAATTGTATTTCTTCTTCAACAAAAAAAACAAGAAAGACAGGGTGTATTTTAGCATCTTGAGGCAATTCTAACCGATAAGAAACTGCTCCCACTTTCTGCACGACATTGTAAGGACCAAGGAATCGAGCACAAAACTTCACATTAGGACCAAAGAATCGAGCACAAAACTTCACATTCTTTCTGATTGCTATTGATGCTTGTCTTTACTATTGCAACTTGGAGTAGACATAGTCCCTTCTTGAAAAGAACGATCAGATCTTTTCTTAGTAGCAATGAATTTCATTCTAGCCTAAGCTGGTTGCAATTGTCCTTAACTTACTACACCAGTTGTCTCTTCTACTATAGCAAA
The DNA here is from genome assembly GCA_018398585.1 of Simmondsia chinensis. Classification (NCBI taxonomy): domain Eukaryota; kingdom Viridiplantae; phylum Streptophyta; class Magnoliopsida; order Caryophyllales; family Simmondsiaceae; genus Simmondsia; species Simmondsia chinensis. The sequence goes on along the minus strand of JAGTTD010000006.1, from coordinate 20,938,184 downwards.
TCATCCACTTCCGCCATTGAAGATAAGTTGCTTTGAGACAATATGGGAAAGGAAGGAGCATAACTATAAAAAGCATGAAATATAGTTGTGCCCAATGATGAATGCAAGTGCGTATTGTACAAGTGTTTATCTAATAAAAGCCATTTATGCCACTACTCTAGATGATGAAATGTCATACATCTCAAGCATTGTTCCAAGCATCGATTCAATCTCTCATTTTGACCATCCATTTGAGGATGAGAAGAAGAACTAAGAGCAAGTGATGAGCCGAGTAAGTTAAAGATTTCTTTCCAAACATTACTTGTAAACAATCTATCTCGATCAGAAATAATGGATTGAGGAAGGCCATGTAGTTTGTAGATGTGGTGCAAGAGCATCTTAGAAAGGTTTTCGGCAAAAATAGGATGACTCAATGCAAGGAAGTGGCCAAACTTAGTAAAATGATCAACCACAACCAAAATAATTTCCTTTCCCTCAGATTTAGGCAATCCCTCTATGAGATCCATTCTATTGTGTTGCCAAGCTTGATTTGGAATTGGAAGAGGTTGAAGCAATCCTGAATATGGCACATGCTCACTTTTGGTGTGCTGACATAGATCATAAGGTTGCACCAATAACACTACATCCTTCTTCATTCCCCTCCATTGAAAACATTATTTGAGTCTTTGATAAGTGCTTTCAATTCCAGAATGACCTCCCAAGCCAGAGGACCAAAAAGCTGAAAGAATTTGCTTCCTCAAATTTGTTGTGCTGCCTATGTTTTACTCTTCTTTTTATTCACAAAATTTCACTAGCTAATGATATCTTAGAATCAAAAGGACCTGAAGACTTATTGATTGACAAAGCAGTGATCCATTTCCCCTTCATAAGACTTATACACTTCCTCCATCGAAGACAGTAGGATTGTTGAAATGGCTGAACATTGAGCCTAACCCTCTTTTTCTAGTGTTCTAGAAAGAGCATCTGTTACTACATTGTCATTCCCTTTTGCAATATTCAATTGAGTAATCCAATCCTAACATTTTCATTAAGCCTTTAAGTTGAACTCTAGTTGTGATCTTCTATTCCAAAAGGTACTTTAGACTTTGATGATCAGTCTAATAATGAAATGATGACCTTCTAAGTAATGCCTCCATTTCTACACTGCAATTAAAGGCCAATATTCCTTCTCATTGATGGATAAACCTATATGTTTTGGACTGAGGAAATGACTGATGAATGCTATAGGTCTTCCTCTTTGAGAGAGGACTGCTCCCATACCTTTATTACTAGTATCAGTATCAATAACAAAAGATTCACTGAAGTTAGACGTACTCAGCGCAAGGGCTGAACACATAGCGAATTTCAAACTTTCAAAAGCTTCTTGAGCTGCATCATTCCAAAAAAAAGAATCCTTCTTTAAAAGATCAGTTACTGGTTTAGCAATGACTCCATAATCACATATAAACTTTCCATAATACCCTGTAAGGCCTAAGAAGCCCCCTAATGACTTGGAAGATGTGGGAGTGGGCGGCTGCTTCATTGACTGAACATTAGAGGGATTAGTTGACACCTTATCGCAGAAAATATCATGACCCAAGTACCCTACTTGAGGTTGTGCAAAGGAACATTTTGGGAGTTTGGCACAAAGTTGGTGTTCACACTTGGTATTAAAGACTTGTTTGAGATGAAATATATGAGAATATAATGAGGGACTATAGACTAAAATGTCATCAAAGAACACTAAGACAAAATTTTTCAAGAATGGTTAGAAAACTAAGTTCATCAATGCTTGGAAAGATGTAGGAGCATTTGACAAACCAAAGGGCATTACAACAAATTCGAAATGCCCATGGTGAGTTCGAAAGGCAGTTTTGTAGATGTCTTGTTCAACCACTTTAATTTGATAGTTACCTTGTCTTAGATCCAACTTTGAAAAGAAACCAGAGCCGTAAAACTCATCCAATAAATAATATATGAGTGGGATTGGGAATTCATCTTTGATTGTAAGGGAATTGAGTTGTCTATGGTCAATACTCATTTTGGATGTGCCATTGTTTTTCTTTTCAAGGATCACTGGAGAGGCAAAAGGACTATGACTACGCTTGATGAAATTGGATTTAAGCAACTGATCCACTTGTCTTTCTATTTCATTTTTTTTGAGAGTGCGGATATTTATATGGTCTAAGCTTGGTGTTGAATTTGGTTTAAGGGGTATTGCACGGTCTAGAGGACTTTTTGGCGGGATGCATGTAGGTCATTCAAATAGGTCCTTGAAGTCATGTATTAGCCTATTAATGTATGGGTTAGATTCAACTGGGCCTCCATTGGTTCAACACTAAGAGAATAAAGTTGCCAAATCCATCGTGAAGCATTATTCTTGATCACACCACTCAGTCTTTTGTAGCTCATAAGTTGCACAATACCTTGCTCAGCTATACCTTGCAGTTTGATTGAACTGCCAACTCTTTTAAAGGACACCAATAACTTGCCTAAGTCAAAAAAAATTGGGCTAATTGTTTTCACCTAATCAACCCCCAAGACCATATCACGTCCTCCTAACTTCAAAACTCTAAAATCATACACAAACTCATGGCCATACATCTCCCACATGAGCTGCTTGCACTTGGCTTGAGTTAGCATGGTATTCTCTTAGGCCGTAGTTACTGTAAGAGGGAATGTCTTGATCAATTCGTGGCCTACTAGCTTTGCAACGTTTGGATCTAGGAAGCTGTGGGCACTTCCACTATTAATTAGTATCAACGAAGTTTTCCAATTAGCTATTCCATGAATTTTGATTTTATTGTGTGTTCCATTACTAGTTAAAGCACGCACCGATATTTCAAATTCATCCTCATTACTCTCCCTTGATTCCTTCTCAATTCCTACTCCAAATTTTGGTTCTTTTTCTAAGGACTCTTTCGGCTCAGTTCTAGTTACTGTCATCAATAAATTAGGATTGCATTTATGCCCAATATTATTATTATTATTATTATTATTTTTTTTTTACATTTAAAACACAAATTCTTGGCCGTTTTGGCCTCTAACTCGGTGGTTTAGACTAGTTTAATTTCATACTCTAGGAATTCTGATTAGTTTGGACAGTTGTCTTTTTGTTCAAACCATTGTCTTACAATCCTAAGACTGAAGATTCAAATGGCCTCACTTTTGAATAAGCATTAGACAAGGATTGAGGATTAAGAGCTTTTACCTAGTTCTTCATCTTGGATTTAAGTTCACTAATGAAGCTTGAAACATAGTGCTCTTTACTTGCTCCTGGCTTAATAGCCATCTTCCTTGCCTTAAAATGCTCAAAGCGTGTCATTTATACCTTTACAAAATCTGTTTAAGCTACTTTATTAAAGCTATTAACAATATCTCTCGGGTCTTCATCACCATATCTTTCACACAAATCATCAACAAATTCATTCTAAGACAGCTGGATTGTTAGTTATCAAGCTATGGAACCACACTTCTTGGTTTCCATGTAAGTGAATTGATGCTAATCCGACCTTCTGTGTATTAGGAATGCCATAACAACGAAAAGATCTTTCATATCTCCTTACCCAAGCTTGGGGTTGAGCACCATCAAAGGCTTCGATTTCTACCTTGGGTTGCCTAAGCCTTGAGGGTTGGCCAATGCACACTTGGTCATTCCCTACTTCATTTGCTTTCGGGTAATAATGGATCAAGAGGTCTCCCATTTGGACTCAAAAAAGGCAAGATCCCACTCCTTCATGAACCGAACCCTTGTTAATCTTGTCTTTCATACCAAGAGCTGCTACTACATCTGCTCTCGCAATTAATGGATATTGCCCACTACTATAACAAATTATTGAAGTTTTTGCTGTAATTGAGACATTTGTTTAGCTTGATTCAATCCACCAACTAAATCAGTTGCCATTGTAGCTTGCTTCTTTCCTTTGGCCAACTTGAATGATTTACAATTCACAAGCTCTAATACCAATTGTTATGGTCTCTTGATCACAACCTAGAAGAATAGAATATGGGATGAGAAAGAAGATAAGAAGTTGGGATAAGAAGAGGAAATCAATCTATTTCATTAAATGAATCACCAAGTAACAACCTAAACCTTACTTATACCAACCCAAGAGAGGTGGTCAAGCAATTACAAAAATATCCTAACCAACAACTAAATTTCCCACCACATTACATCATTCACTCTATACATGTATTTAACTACAATTCATGACAATTCCCTATGCACATATTGATGATTTATTGGATGAGCTCAACGGAGCTTTTGTTTTTTACAAACTGGATTTGAGAGCTAGCTATTTCCAAGTTAGAGGTCATAAGCCAGACATTCCTAAAATAGCATTTTGAATTTTGAGTCATGCCATTTGGCCTTATAAATGCTCTTGCCACTTTTCAGGCCTTGATGAGTAAGGGATTTGCCCCATTATTAAGGACATGTGTTCTGGTATTCTTTGATTATGTACTTGTCTATAGCAATTCTCTTGATTCCCACTTGATCCACCTAAGAACAACACTTCAAACATTTAAGAATCACCAATTGTACGCCAAAAAAAATCCAAATGCAGCTTTTCCTAACACCGAATAGAGTACTTGGGTCATATTATCTTGGCTAAAAGAGTGGAAATTGACCCATCGAAGGTGGAGGCTATGATTTCATGGTCTAGTTCAAAAAACATTAAGGAATTGAGATCCTTTCTCGGCCTTACTAGCTATCATAGAAAATTTGTGAGAAATTATGGCTCAATTGCCAAGCCTCTCACTAACTAGTTTAAGAAAGGTGGCTTTCTTTGGACCATAGGAGCTGAGCTAGCTTTCAAACAACTCAATGAGGCTATGTCAAGTGCCCCAATTCTAGCCTTGCCTAATTTTTCATTGCCTTTAACTTTGGAAACAAATGCTTGTGATAAGGGTATGGGAACTGTGAGGGACTCGGATGCTCCAAAAATGGTGAGGGAGGTTTTGGGCTCTCTTTAACCCTTAGATGTTTCAGACCGGACCGCTGCTTCTAGTTGTGCTGATGAGGTCATAAGATAGTAGGCGGATTCAAAGATTCCAAGAGAGAATAATGGTCATCTAAGGGTGCTCTTCCTGTTCCTTTAGTTTTCGTGGACAAACTAAAGGAGGGAGGCTACAGGAGACAATTGTTTACTACCAATTTATCTTTGAGTCAGGGCATTCAGCACAGGTATGTGCTGGAGACTACTTAAGCGAGTGTTTTTGAGATTTCAGATCTTAAGGTTTATAAGGGTACACATTGCTTGGAACGTGATTTAGTTGGCTATTTGGTGGGTGGTTCGTTGTCTTTCGCTACTATTAGAGATTCTATTTGATCGCTTTGGCCAACTGTCTTTTAACCGAAGGTCCTCATCCATGACAAGTGATGGATTATTTTTGTGTCTAAAAAGGAAGATGATACGGATTTAGTTTTGAAGGAAGGGCCATATTCTTTTAGAAAGTTTCCTCGTTTTAAACAAATGGTCCCCTCTTTTAATTTTAAGGAGGAGGAGATGAATCATGTCCCTATTTGGGTCAATATCTCTAACCTTCATTTGAACTTATGGAATGTGGATATCTTGAGTAAAATCACTACTGTTCTCGGTACGCCATTGTGCACTGACCATATGATGGCAATGAGGAAGCGGGTAAGATACGCTCGAATTTTGGTTGAGATTGATACTTTGCAGCCACTAAAGAAACATCTTGTCCTTCTAGATGGTGAATTTATCTTACAACTGGTTTGGTTTGAATGGGTTCCAAAGAAGTGCATGAAGTGTGGTGATCTGTCATATTTTGAGGATAAATGTCCCAAGAAAATAGCAGAGAAAGGTAAAGGATAGGCTGCTACTAGTGTGATTACAGAGGAGGGTTGGACAGTTGTGGGCCGATCTTCCAAGTCTATGGGTTGGAAGATTGGCTTTGGTGCTAGCCCTATCAATGTGAACAATCAATTTGAAGCTCTTAATGGTCCTCAAGATGTTGGGATGGAGGGTCCTGGAGGAAATGTTGCTATTGACCCCAAATCTTTGCCTTCTAGGGGAGGTAAGGGCATTTGTATTCAATAATGTCATGATTGGTGCTTGGAACATTAGGAATATGAATAAAAGTAGTAGAGCTATTGAAGTTAGCTAGCTTGTTTTGAAATTTTCTTTTCATATTTTTGCTATTTTTGAAACTCGAATAAAGGAGGGTAAAGCTAAGGCGATCCAGAGTAGATTCTTCCCTGGTTGGTTGTTTCATATGAACTACATGGTAGGTAGTGTTAGGAACCAAATTTCATTCAAACCCATGTGATTGAGGTTTCTTCTCGTAGAGTACATCTCGGGATTGTGCTTCTTGAAATGTAGGGGCTTGGGCCAATTTGGTGCTCATTTTGTTATGGCTTTAATAAGCTTGGGGCTGTTTCGTAGGGGATGTCTCACCCCGTGGTTGTGCGGGGTGACTTTAATGTTGTCCTTATGCTCACTGACAGGTAAGGCGGTGTGGAGCTTTCAGAGGCCAAAGGTCATGATTTCTCTTAGCGTGTTGAGGATCTCCATCTACAATCGATGTTCACTGATGGTCCCTCTTCACATGGCGCAATGCACAATTGGGTGATTGTTGTATTTGGTCTAATATTGATAGAGTTCTTGTTATTAATGTTTGGTCAGACCGGGTGGAGATCGAGGCTTTGGTTTTGAGTCCCGGGTTGTCGGATCGCTCTCCTCTCCTCGTGTTTTTCAAGTTTGGTAATTGGTTTGTTCATATGGATGGGTTTTTAGATGTTGTTCAGGATGCCTAATCAATCATGTTGGTAGGAACCCCATGTTCCGCCTCCATAAGAGACTTCAAACAGTGAAGGGAGCCCTCGGAACTTTTCAAAAGCGCTTCCCAGGGGGTATTTCTTTCACAAGTCTGCAAGGCTCATGATGCTTTGTATGATCTTGAGGGGCACATCATGGTGGAAGATAGTCTAAGGCTTCTAGAGGACGTCAAGGTGATGGAGAATAAGTTTCTAAATTTATTAGAGGTTGAGAACTCTTTTCTTCATCAGGGTTTGAAGATTGAGTTCGCAAATCCGATGGATCAACCGCCTAGCTTCTCTCACACTTAGATTAAAACTCGTGGCAAGAAGAATACTATCTGGTCTATCCAAGATCGAGAAGTTCATGTCATGACTAACCATGCAGATGTTCCTAGTGAATTTTTGTGGTTTTATGAGGAGCTCCTTAGTTCTAAGGTTTCTTTTGATTCAATTATTGGCTTTGATAAAGTATGTGATGGTCCAATCCTTGTTGTTCATGACCACCTGCTTCTTCTCTCCCCCCTTTATAGACAAAGAAGATTGGGATGTTGTTTGGTCCATTCTGAATTCCAAAGCCCTGGTCCCAACGAGTTTTTTTGGCTTTTTTTTATGGCTTATTAGGCTATTGTTAGCGCAGATGTTTGTTTAGTGGTTCGAAATGTCTTCAACTTCGGTAAGCTTCTTAAATCATTTGATGCTACTGTTATTTCTTTAATTCCAAAAGTTGACACTTTGAGTATGGTTGGTGATTTTCACCCTATTCTTGCTGCAACGTTGTCTATAATATCATATCCAAGGTTCTTTCGTATGCCTTGAAAAAAATTTGAGTAAAATCGTGGATTCTTCCCAAGCTAGGTTCATGAAAGGGAGAGTTATTTTCGATAATATCATCTTGGGTAATGAGTCAGTCAATTATTACAATGGAAAAAACGTCTCCATTCGATGTTTAAATATATGATTTCATTATTATGAAGGAAGGTATTTATATGATACGGTCTAAGATAAAATTTGTATAGCTTATTACTTCTTTACATCATTAATAGAGGTGAGTCCAAATCCTAACAAGGGGCTCCTCTATAGCTACTAATTAATTGGATATTTGGGTAGGCTGGTTATCAGGAGAAATGACTTCCGCCTGGAGTAATTGTTGCTCTTCATGAGCGTCCGATGCTGCATTCTTGAGATCTTAAACAATTAAAATTTGGATTGAACGCTGCTACTTGAGGCCTAAAAGTTATCCTTAAGTTAGCTCAACTGTTGCTCTTGTTGATTGACCTAATATTCAACACTCTGAATATCCTGGGTTTGTTAGTTATAATTCTCTTTAGTCGCTCAAAGTTCTTCGAACAAAAGCTACAAGCCTCCAAGGCATGCACAATGGCTGAAGTCTCTAATGTCAGCTTGGTATTGGAGCTTCTTCTAAAGAAGAGGATAACTTGAGGGGGATTCCTTTGAGCATCTAAAGCTCTCTTGCTTTGGAGGGTGGAACCTTAAGATCTTCTTTTAGAGCCTTTGTGAGGGAGATAGCCTCTTGGTTGTTAGCCTTCGTGGCTAGAGATTGAAGGGGAAGTTGAGTTAGTACGACCAACCTCTGGAACCTATGGGATGCTTCTTGGTTATGTTACTAGTAGGCCAGCTTGCCATTGACCAATAATCTCTCCAGTGGAGAAGTAGTCCCTAGTGATGAAAAATGAGGGGTGACCTGGATTAAGAAGGAAGGAATATTAGAAGTGAACCATGACTTTGTAATGGAAACTGAAGTTTGGAAAAGATCAGGGCATACCTTTGGGGGTACAACAGGAGTTGAAGGAGAGGCTGCTGCTGGTCCTTTTATATTAGAGCATCTGTTTCATGGTTTGCTTTGGAAAGAAGTATTTATGGGTTAGAACCAACTTATGGTTCTAAAATGAAACTTGTAAGACCAGTGGAGAAGTCCATGCCTTCATGGATTTCTTTAATGATAATGGAGTATCCTCATGAGAGTAGGAACAGTGTTTGGATGAGCTCCTGCCTTAAGAGAGCTGGCGGAGGAAAACCTTCTAGTATGTTACTTGAGAGAGCCTCCAAAATTAATGTTATGGAGCCCTCTGCCTCTTCAATTGCAGATGAATCTATTGGCTCTGTCTCGTGGGCGGATTCTTAGACTTGACTCCTTGTGGAAGAGTATAGGATTTGAGCGATCATCGAGGTTAGATTAACTTAACATCATAAAAGATGGGTTAGGATGACCTTCAGAGAAGAAAGAAAGGAAAGCTAGAGGAATAGAACCAATAAATCTTATTGAGGGAGCTTGCTCTCCTCTTTCTCTCTAGCCAAGAGATTTGCACCTCTTCTTCATCTTATTCTTCTTCCTTTGTGGTAGGGATAATCCAAGTTGAAGGGATGGAAGGAGCTTTTCCCTTTGTCCTTCTCCATGAGCCACCAACTCTAAACACAGGTGTAGTGGCTCCCCCGCCGGGGGGGGGGGGGGGGGGGGGGGGGGGCGGGCTTCTAAAAGTAGTCTGGTGAATCTCTTTGTGATTCTGGGAGTCTGAGGGGGGCCTATAGAAGAACAACACCGAGTGAGTGATCCAGCTGATTTGAGTGGAGATATCATCTCGAACATCTTTAATAGGTTGGCAAGGCTTGCTTCATTTGAGTTTTCCTCACATTGGTTGGTTGAATGGCTCTTAAATCAGGACCTATAGGCTAAAGCGAAAGAGGGAGCTTGCCCTCCTCTTTCTCTCTAGCCAAGAGATTTGCACCTCTTCTTCATCTTATTCTTCTTCCTTTGTTGTAGGGATAATCCAATTTGAAGGGATGGAAGGAGCTTTTCCCTTTGTCCTTCTCCATGAGCCACCTACTCTAAACATAGGTGTAGTGGCTCCGCAGGGGGGTGGGGGGGGGGGGGGGGGGGGGGGGTGGTTCTAAAAGTAGTCTGGGAGAATCTCTTTATGATTCTGGGAGTCTAAGGGGGGCCTACAGAAGAGCAACACCGAGTGAGTGATTCAGCTGATTTGAGTGGAGATTGTTACGCTCGGGCTTGAACCACGAACGTGAACTATATAAAATGGGGATAGATTGATAATATGAGATGAGGAAGAATTGAAATTGAGATGAGAAAGTAGAGATTTAGAGTTTAGATGAGAGAAAGAAGGGAAAGGAGATGAGAAAATAGAGAGAGTTAGATGAGAGAGAGAATATTAATCTCAAAATGAGACTTGTGTTTGATATTTTGATTGAATGAATTCTGATTACAGCTGAATGCACCTACTTATAGCAATTAGGACTAACTAATACATTGAATTGAGACTCGCCTAAGTAACTGACTTATTCAAGGAAACATCTAGAAGCACCTAAAAATATCTAACTAACATTTAAACTCACTTATTTGGCGCCAAGCACTAACCTAACAGAACTCAAGCAAAAGATCAGCTGTTAACCAACACCTTCAGCAGCAACAAACTTGGTCTAACAGCTTATTACAAGACACTAGCAGCTTAATTCAATACCAGCACTAAAGACAATGCAATGCAACTTATTACACCATTTACTAAGCTAATTAACAAATAATAGCAGCACGCAGCAACACACCAGCAGTAGCAGCAGCAGCACACCAGCAGCACAACTTTTTAACAGATTTTAACTGAATTTTAACTTCAACTGAATTTCCCGCCCATAAGCCAATTTAAATTCTAGCTCGGATTTTGGTTTGTAACATTCCCTTCCCCTTGAAAACATTCTTGTCCTCAAGAATGAAAGAGGATGAGACTTTGAAGATCAATTATTTAGGCTGAAAGGTTGCATTGTCTTGGCCAGTGTCTGTGGACATTGAGTTGTTGCTGTAAGGACCAAGAATTATAGTGGGTGAGAGCTTCTTGCTGCGGTATAGCTTGGTGAACAACTCACAAATATCCTCCCAATTGCATAGCTTCTTGAAAGGGACCCTATTGATCACAACTCCACTCAAAAGAGACGATACATCTTGCCGAACTTGCCGATCGACATTCCGATTGTGCATTTCAACTACTAGAACCTGATTAGACTTGTTCAGTAACACTTCATTTAGCTTGAGAAGTACAAATTCAGGTGGCCTTCCATGATATTCCAAGATTGGCTTTTCCTTCATTCTCACTTTCATGCTTGAATTGCATCTCTTGCGGCTCAAATGAATGACCAAACTAATCATGAATCTTTGCTGTATCTTGAGCTTCAAACGCAACTTCCTATTACTCCTGACTTCAATGCGCACTTGATATTCTTGGACTGTAACCTGCGGTGACTCAACAACCTGCATTGGTTCACCCTCATCCCCACTTGTTGCTGCAGTTATCGAACCAAGCTTCTGGACTTGCTCATTTGGATGATCCTGAGGTTTGCCAGTTATTTCATCCTTTGGAAATCGACCTTGAGGTCTAACATCAGCATTCTGATTGATCTCCAGCTGAAAGTGCCTCCTCAAGTGACGCATTCGTTTATCCTTGTTTCGTTCAATCTCCTGCTGTTTGTGTTCAATGAACATTTCATTCCTCCTTGGATTCAGCTGATCATGTGATATCTCCACTGAACTCTGCGGTTCTGCAGTAAGAACTACCTGCGTGCATCTGGCTGGAGTGATTTTATCTTCATCTTGCATCAACACTTGAGTAGACTCACACTTAAACTTCGGCTTTGTCGACATTTTTTTACCCAAAAAATCCTTCAATGCTTCGTTTAGATGGTTCCTTTTTGTCTTACTCTTTGCTTTCTTTAACATTCCTTGGACAAGGAAATCGTATTCCCCTTCAGGATGCATGTCATATTGTGCCTCAACGTCGTCAAGAGACTCTAACTCTAAGGATCGTCTTGTTCAAACTCAGGTTCTTCAAGCTTGTTTTCATCAATTTCGGCATTGTTGTGGTCGAATTCATCTCCAACAGCCACAGGTGCCACTTTCTTTCTTTGCTCAACATTGAACTTTGGTTGTCTAACACTATCTGCTAGCTTTGGAAACTCATTTGCATTAAGACCACTAGCACAATCACAACTGATGTTAGCAACCGGTTGAGCTGAATATTGTAGTTCCTTCATTAGCTGCATACATTCTTGTTTCCACTCTTGTCTCCATTCATCAAATGCTCGCCTCGATTCTTCATGTTCCTGAATCCATTCATGTCTCTGTTTTATGAAATTCTCCAACTGCTCTTTCAACTTAGCTATAACGAGAATGAACAACAACTTCAATCTTGAACTAGCTTAATTCGCAGAAGACGAGTTCAAAAATCGCAGAAGAATGAACTTGTTTCGCAACTACTCAACAACCAATTGCTTTATGAAGTAGTACTCCTTTGATCGCACAAACAAGCACTTGCTATCGGTTCGACAATCGTCACTGATCATGAATCTTAATATGCAGAGTCACGAACAAAACCCTAACTTCGAACAATTTCTGACAATGATGTTTTCTTGATTAATTCGGACTGAGAATCTGGAATAGGTTCGATTTCTAGCTATAGTGATGATTTTAACACACGAAACACAACAATCTTCAAGAACAGTATCGGATTTCAACACATTTGATGCTGAGTTCGCTTGTCAGAATTTCGCCGTTGCTGACAAATTTCGCCTGAATTGTTCTTCTGAAAATTTTTTTGTAATTTTTTTTTATTACGCACTCGATTGAAGCCGAACGAGGCTCTGATACCAATTGTTACGCTTAGGCTTGAACCACGAACATGAACTATATAAAATGCAGATAGATTGAGAATATAAGATGAGGAAGAATTGAAATTGAGATGAGAAAGTAGAGATTTAGAGTTTAGATGAGAGAAAGAAGGGAAAAGAGATGAGAAAATAGAGAGAGTTAGATGAGAGAGAGAATATTAATCTCAAAATGAGACTTGTGTTTGATATTTTGATTGAATGAATTCTGATTACAGCTGAATGCATCTACTTATAGCAATTAGGACTAACTAATATATTGAATTGAGACTCACCTAAGTAACCGACTTATGCAAGGAAACATCTAGAAGCACCTAAAAATATCTAACATTTAAAATCACTCATTTGGCACCAAGCACTAACCTAACAGAACTCAAGCAAAAGCCCAGCTGTTAACCGACACCTTCAGCAGCAACAAACTTGGTCTAACAGCTTATTACAAGACACTAGCAGCTTAATTCAATACCAGCACTAAAGACAATGCAATGCAACTTATTACACCATTTACTAAGCTAATCAACAACTAATAGCAGCACGCAGCAACACATCAGCAGTAGCAGCAGCACACCAGCAGCACAGCTTTTTAACAGATTTTAACTGAATTTTAACTTCAACTGAATTTCTCGCCCATAAGCCAATTTAAATTCTAGCCTCGGATTTCGGTTTGTAACAGAGATATCATCTTGAACATCTTTAAAAGGTTGGCAAGGCTTGCTTCATTGGAGTTTGCCTCACATTGGTTGTTTGAATAGGTCTTAAACCAGGACCTATAGGCTAAAGAGAAAGCGTAAAATACTACTTTGAGTGTCTCGCCTCCAAAAAGCCCCATTAGGCTTGAAATCAAACTAAAAAAATATGGGTGCCACTAAGGACATACCTGTAAGGAATAGGATCCCCATAGATTGACCTAATGCCTAGGTTAGTCTCATAAAGCTCATCGAGCTGAGGAAGCTGCAAGGAAGCCTTTTTATCCCACCAAAGGTTCTTGGTCCACAAGTTAGGAAAAGGAACATCTTTTACCCTCTTGAATTTTTAGGCAAACAATCTAGGCCTATAAAATTCTACACTAAGAAGAGTCGGGGATAGAATGGGAGGTCTTAATTGATCAAAATTTTTTTTAGCTCTAGGAATTAATGTCCATTTATACATCGAGATCTAGGTTTAGTTTCTTAAACTCCAGGGTGCCAATCTTCCTCTCCATAAACAAGGTCCATTGAACCCTAGACCTACCCTGAGAAGCCAGTAGCCTCTTGAGGCAATGGTCAAAGGTCCATCATAAAGGCTAAAGAAACTCCATATATGCAAAATGTTCAGCTGACTGCATCATTTGTGAGGACGAAGGGCCTTTGGGACAAAACTAGGTGAAGCAGACTTGGGCTCATATTTGGACTAGCCATAAGGGTCCACTTATTTGGACAGCATGGTTGTTCACTGTGATGTCCCTACGCCATTGTTTGCTTTATTTGCTTGTTAGTAGTGTGATGTGGTCACTAGGAAGTGAGCCTAAATTCAAACCGCACGTTTTTGACATCAACCACTCACCCTTTGGAGAAAAGGAGCTGATATTTTGGTGTACCCAACTTCATTTGTTTACTACGTGGATTCTACTTATGCTCTAGTTAAGAAGACTTATAATATTTGTAGACTTTTTGGTATATATAATGACCGAAAATTAAAGGGATATGGACCTAACTCAAGTGGCAGTTACAATGACAGAGCATGGCCCACAAACACCTTTCTTGATGCACTTAAATGTTAGGAATTTGGGTGGAGACAAACCTAAGACCTCAACAATCCACTTATAAACACGAGTCAATAAGATTCTTAGGCCAGGCATCCTTGACTTATAATAACTCAAATGAGTTAGGGTCTGACAAGATTTAGGTAGAGCAAACCATATTTGGGTCATTGGATGAGGACTAACTCAATTAAGGCCAAGCCTTGGCCGTCAATGCCCCTTAAACAATGGCACAAAATTATGTTCACCTGACTTACTAAGCGGTAGCAATAGTGTTAAGACCAATGCAATCAAGGTCAAGCCTTGGACATCAAAGCCTTAAACTAAAGCCTCAATTATTTACTTGTCAATTTTGGGAATAGATTAAAATGAAGAGTTCATACCTGAAGCTCGAAGCACTGTATTACTAAAGAAGCAAGTAGAGCAAGATCTATTATACACTAAGCTAAGTTACGGTACTCTTAGGAAAAAAGCACAAGTGTGCTATAAAGAAAATTTGAAGAAGTTTTGTGCGAGTAGTATTAGACACTTTACAACTACAATGTATTTATAGAAAAACAAAATAGTTATTTCTCCCCATTTCTAAGGCATTTTCCTCTCACGCTTGCAAAGCTTTATTGGAGTGTGAATGAGCAATGAACGTGCCCTTAACTACGTGTGCTTGAGCATCCTTCTAGAAACCCTCGTTCACTTTTTCAGCTGGAGTCCCTTCTAGATTCCCCACATTCTATTGGATTTGATGCCCACGCATTTGAAATTGCACTCCAAGTAATTGTCTTGAGCTTCAAAACCACATGTCTTGCAAACTTCTAGGAAGTCACTTTAGCTCGAGCTCCTTGTACCCTTCAACCATCTTGAGCCTCAAAGGGCTGATACCCTTGTCATGATTTTATACCTCCCAAGAAGTTGAATTCGAGTTGATCTTGTCTCAACATCTAGTGGTCTGACTATCCTTGAGGAGAGCCTCACGTGACAGGCATGTAGTGCTTTGCTCAAAACAGCGTCATCCCAGCCACCTCGAATTTAGAGTGCAAACAAATGACCCCGTTTTAGCCGCTGGTAATTTCAAGTTTAAACTACACAGTTTGATATTTCACCTTCCTTCATTCTTATATGTTTATAAATATGATAGTTAGGGCTTTGAAATATCACTTTTCTGCTCTATGCTTTCTTTTTGTTATGGTCAAGCACTCAAAAACATTTGCTTTGTACTTTTGATACTTTTTCTCTTCATTGTTAACCTATACTTTATATCTTGAGATTCATCAAACCAATAAGAAATGGCTTAAATTTCCTATGCCATCTCTATCCCCATCCCTCAGGCTGATAGCCCTATGGAGTGATTTGCACGTTTGGTTCAATTAGATGTTTTAATGGTCTCTAATAGGCTTCATAGCCCTATTGACCTTGGTACCAACAAGGAGGATCTTTCTTGGAGGTTTGAAGTTAAGAAACCATGTACCCCTAGGTTGGCTACTATGCAAAACCATTTTGACAAGTTTCGGCATCTGCCCTTGTGGCCTCTTCAAAAAGCCACATGCCAATGGAGGTTGTCCTCCATGTGAATTGGGTGTAAAACCTTTCAACATCCCTAATGGGGGCATTATATTTGGTCACTTATTGAAGTTAAAATTTTCCCTCCCACCGGGTTATTGGACAGCAAGTCCGCTTGATAGCGTAAGTCCATACCATGGTGGTTTATGAGATATTCATGGCAACTCTCATAACCCAAAGAACCTACCTACCAAATCATAAACCTTGCCCTTTTTTATCCTTGTAGAATTTCTCAAGAAATCTAATGCAGGCTTGGAGCAATATCACATATTCCTTTAAGGATCTATTGGCATTAAAAGTCTCACTTTTATGATTCTTCAAGAATCCCTTTAGCGAGGTAAGCAAGCTTTTCCTTTCTCCAATTCTTGGAATACTTTTAGAACCTTACGGGAATACTAACACGACTCTTTCTCCTTTATATTTCTCAGGAGTTCCCTAAACTTCAAAATAGGGGGATTTATTCTAGCAACGACAAAAGCTTTGGGATCCCTTCTAGAAGAGACTAGCTTTTTGACCACCAGTGGAATGAGACTTCCAATCAGTCATTTCCCACGAGGGTATTCATAGAAAAAGTCCTCAGTTAGCCTTCGGACTCTATTTTGTTTGATGTTGCATAGAAGGTTTTGGCCATATAGGCAACTTGTATTATTTATGTATTAGCCATGTACTCCTTGATATTAACAATGAAATATGCATTTTGTTGAATACATGTCAGAATTTGGTAGTTCCCTTTGTTTATATCATTCTAGCCTAAGGATCTTTAAGTTGATCCTCAAGACACTAATATTGAAAATAGGCACATAATTTAGGGAATCTAAATTTAAGCATTTTCTTATTAGTATCTCAAGTTGATGGCACATATTTCTTAATGAACCTTCCATTAATGGCCCTTGGGTGAGTTCTCCCTTCTAGGTCTTGGAGTAAGTAAGCATTTTTTTCCCACTACCTCTATGACCCTGAATGGACCTCTTTGTTTGAGGACCATTTTCCAAAGATACAGTCTTTCTAGCAAATGTGCAATACCATTTTCTCCCTTTCAGATGATTTTAATGATTTAATAAGATCTAAGGCATCTGATTTCACCTAGTTGTATTATTACGCCTTCGCTTCATATTCAAATTGTTATTATATGTTGATAGTCGAAAACCCTAATTTACTAAATACTCCCTCTCGAGCAACATTTGCCATGCTCTTTTTTATATTAACTCATCAATCTCTTGCATGAATTTAAATAAGAAAAGTGTTATGAAGATCCATGATTTTCACTTAAGACCACACAAATCGCAATAATCGATCTCTAGCATTTGCTCAATTTGTGGTGTTTATCACGTTAGCAATCATCAAAAATCTCATCTCAAACTAATTATGAACCATTACAGGGTTTGATTGCCTATCAAGCATTCAAAAATCATGAAGAAAAATGATAAACACTCAAATAACGCAATAAACAAACTTTGAATACATTGAAGCCAAAAGAGAGTATATTATAACTTAAGCGACATCGTAGCCTTGGAAAGACAAAATTAGTTCATAGTAGACATAATATAAAGTAAAACTAAGAAAAAAAAAAATCATGAACTTAGAGAAAAAAAGGATAGAAATGAACTTGAAAATATTAAATTACAAATCAAACTTTTCTTCCTTCACCTCTTTCTCCTCCTCGCAGTTTCTCCTAAGTTTTTCTACTTTGTATTTTTTTTGTTGGTTGAATTAATGCTTAAACTCTTCCCTAACATCCGTATTTACTGTACATGAGGTTGCACGTTTATAAAATAAAAAATTACATCAAGTTCATCCTCATTTGCTCGCTTTGATGCCCACACTTGCAAGTTAAAACTTTGGCTCTTTTTTTTTTTTCATTTTTCCAGCCTTGCAACCACCCAAACTCTGTCCCTTTTTGCAAGTTGTATGTCTTCTTGAAGTTTAGAATATATTTTTCCTTTGACTTGCTAGAATTGCTGCCCAAATTTTGCAAATTGCACACACTATACATGTTATTGTTCTTTCCTTGAATTACTATGTACATTTGATGTATTTTGCCCATTTTTTGCTTTTGATTGATGTTCCTTGCATTCACTTGTTGATGTTCATGATAAAACCTAGCAAGAATTAGTGTGAAATGATTTTTTTTTAAAGAAAATAGCAATAGGAGAGAAAAAGAGCAAAAGCAATAAAATTTGATATAAAATAGTTAGAAAATGAGCCTAAATGATAAGAATAAATTATATACTAAATTACACTTATCATGAAGCACTCAACTTGCATCTCTTTAATATATGTCTCCAGATTCATCATCAGGATGGAATCCATGAGCTCTCATTTTCTTCTTCCTATCTTTGAAATAATCTCGAGGGTTTTTGAAGTAATACATCAAGTGCTTCCTCCAATCCTCACATTGACTTGTGACAAGTTGATGTGCCTTATAGCAATCTAAGTATTCACTTGTAATTACTCTACTCTCAGAAATAAAGGATTCATTGAATCAAAGTCATGATCTAAAACCTTATCTTAATGACCATGGTCATCTCACACAAAATCCTTTGCAACTTATCCCCAAAGGCTAATCATCGGATGCCTTGCTTTGTCCTCGAGGTATGTGCTCAAACTGGACAACATCAAACTTACCCAACAGCTCTTGCACTATTGAGATAATTTTTTTCCAAAGTATCACTTAAGCATTGAGACTCCCCTTTTGTTTTGCAAATGACAAACTGTGAGTCCCCTCTTAAGATAACATTCAGGACTTGCATCTCAAGGAGAGTCCATAGGCATATTATCAATCCCTCATACTTTGCCATATTTTTGGAGCACTTGCCAACTAAGGCGTGTTTACGATGAATTTGGTCGGTGTGCTTATTCTTTGTATTGGAGTTTGATACGAGGTGGGGTTCATAAGGATGAGTTGAACTCAAGCTTTAGTTACATATGCCCGACTTGATATTCCTTAGCCTAAGGGGAATCGGAGGTTTGAATGGTTATTGCTCCAAAGAGGTGATTGTAAAAGACAATAGAAGGAAGAGACATAGGATCGCTCACTTTGGATGAGGCCAGCTATGGAAATTTGGCCAGCAGGGGCACCCAGTTCAGGGGCACTTGGTCTGAGGCACCGCACTTTTTTTTATATTAAGTATCTTGTAGCTTTAAATGAACATAACTTTTAATCCGTACGGTGTTATAGTGTGGGTCACATATCCAAATAAAGTTCTCAAAGAGCTCTATGCAACCGTTATAATTTCTCATGGTTTAAAGAAAAGATAACAAAGACATGGTGGGAGTTTCTTTGACAAGGAACACTATTCACTCTTCTGCTCTGGTGATTCGGGGCAATTTGGGGGCGATTCATTCGATTTTTCGCGATAGGTAGGGCACGTGTGTGACGGGGCGTGCATGATTGTACGGGGGTGGGATCGGTGGTGTTGGGTTCTTTGGCTCCTCCACTTCTTGGTGGTGGTGCCCACTGGTGCTTCCGGTGGCCGTAAGAGGGTGAAAATCATGAGAGAGGGTGCTAGGGTTTCGGGGTGTTGGTGAAGGAATGTAGGTCATTCATGGCTTCCTTTTTGGCAAGCCCATCACTGGTGACTGGTCCCTGGTGGTTTGCCTCCACCTTCTCA
Organism: Simmondsia chinensis; assembly: GCA_018398585.1. NCBI lineage: Eukaryota > Viridiplantae > Streptophyta > Magnoliopsida > Caryophyllales > Simmondsiaceae > Simmondsia > Simmondsia chinensis. The sequence goes on along the minus strand of JAGTTD010000006.1, from coordinate 20,918,842 downwards.
TCCTTTTGGTGGCTATCCAGCTGGCCCTGGTGGCGTTGCAGTGGCGCTGGCGCCATTTTCTCTCTCCTAGCAATTTATTGGCTCGCAATCTCTCTCTCTCTCTCTAGATCTGGTGCTTTGGCTTGTACGTACCTTGTTATCTCCCTTGTTGTGGTGTTCCTTGTTGGTCGGGGTCCCCTTTGGTCGGTTTTGTTGCCAGTGACGGGCGGTTGGCAGCGCATGGTGGTGTGTGTTGCAAAATCCTAATTTTCCCTCAAAGATTTTGCAAGATTTGGATAGTGTGGGTTGTCCATAATCATGCACTTACATTCTTGGTGGTTGATTTGAATTTTTCTTGAATTTTCACGGGTGGTTGAGTGGGCTCCAATGGTTCTTTGATGGTCTTGTGGTGGTTTTCGGTGTGGGTGCAAAAAAATTTAGATTTCTTGTTGTTCTTGCTTCTTGGGTTCATGTTTCGTGCTATCATGGCTGAGCTGCAACCTAGAGAGTTTAGTGTTTGAGATACCTTGTGGTCAGACAGGGAATGAGGCTTCTGTTATGAATGCGAGAATCCAAGGCAGGTGTGGGAGGAGGCTGTGAGCTGTGTTAGGTTGCTGCTGCAATGCTGCTGCCGTACGTTGCTTTCAGTTAGCAGTGTTGGTAATAAGTGGGTATTGGTTGGTAGTTGTCTTGGTGCCAATATGTTTTAGAAGTTGGTTAGCAGATATTTTTCATATGCTTTAGATATTTTGGTATGTTGGTTGGTTGTGATGTCTAGATCCAATGTATTAGATCATACCATGTAAGTAGTATAAGTAGGGAAGTTCTAGCTTGTAATCCTCATAACTTTGATGAATGACAATTGATATCTTTTTGATATCTCTCTACTTCTCAACCCCTTTCACTTCTTTCTCTCATCTAACTCTCTCTATTTTCTCATCTCCTTCACTTCTTTCTCATTTCATACTCTCTTATCTTAGCTTACGTTTGTGATTTAATCATGAACGTAACAATTGATATCAAAGCCTCGTTTGGCTTCCAAATCAAACGTGATTTGATATCAAATATCCTTTGATTGCATTGCAATTTGCTTAAGAATTCAGTTCTGAATTCTATTGTAAAATTGGAGAGAAAAGTGCTTGAAAACACATAAAAAGAGGTTCAATTGTTGATCGGTTGTGAGTCTTTGAATTCAAGCTTGTGTTGATCACATTGTTGACAGTTAAACAACAGAATTCAGTGAGTGAAGAGCAAAGTTAGTTTGATCGTATATGTGATCACAATTGAGAGTTAATTGCAGTACATTGATCACCTTCAGTTGAAGCAAGCAATAGTTGTTGAAGTTGAGTGCTGAGCTTAATTGTCTTGATCAATTGTTCATTTGATTAGTTGGAGGAGACGTTAAAAGTGAGCTATTGATCAACATTACAATTGATCATAATCAAAATATTAGAAACAAGCTGCATTGAAGTAATGGTTTTCTGAACTTCAAGTTGCAATTCGATGAGAATTTGTGTTGTTGCTGGTTTGTGATGAAATTGTGTTGATAAGCATAGAAGTGGTGAGAATTCATCAGACTCTACGTTGATCCTTAAGAATAACATGTTATTAAGTCGAGATTTGCTTAGGTGAAAATCTGACATTGAACTTGAGCACCGAAAGTGTGAAATTCGACTTTGTTCTTGAAGGTTGAGGTGAATCGTGCATTTAAATCATCATTACAGGCTAAGATCGAACCTATTTCAGATTCTTAATCTGAATTATTCAAGAAAGCATCACTGTCAGAATTGTTCGAAGCTAGAGTTTATAATCAGTGACGATCGTGGAATCGATAGCAAAGGATTGTTTGTGTAAGCGAAGGAGGATAAATCCTTTAACCAAACATCTGGTGAAGGGGTTCGAATTGAATTTGCTCCTTTGCAAACCGAGTTGGTTCGTACCTTTGCGATTTCGAACTTATATCCGGTAAACCGAGCTGTTCGGGTCAAAGCTGGTTGTTCACTGCAAATATGGCTGATGGATAGGTGACTACTGCTCGTCTTTAGAAAATTTGCGATCTCTTTATCACCACAATAAAGCAAGGATTAGATGAAATGGTTAAACCGCAAGCATTTAAGGTTGAGCATGAGGAGGAAGTGGAAAGTTTTGCCGTTGGAGATGAACTCGACCATGGCATTGCCGAAAGTGATGAACACAAGTTAGAAGAATCGGAGGTTGAACGAGATGATCATTATGAAGACCCTTTGCTAGAGTTAGAGTATTTTGAAGAGGATGAGCTGCAGCGTGACATGCTTTAGGAATGGGAATACGAATTTCATGTCATGGGAATGATAAAGAATGCAAAGAGTAAAGTGAAGAGGAATCATCTTAACGACGCATTGAAAGATTTTTGGAAAATAAAGAAGATGACAAAGAAGAAATTGAAGCGTGAGGTTGTGTTTCAGCCTAGGAGGCTTGATGATCAATAAGAACTAACTCAAGATGCAGCTCTTACTGATGTATATGCTGGTATACAAGATTCAGATATGTATGTTTGTATACACGGAAAGGTTGCAGCAGAATCTGTGATTCCAACTGAAAAACTTGATGCCACTGCTGAGATATCACTGAAAACATCTCCAAACCTGTTAAGTATTACTCTAGGGCAAGCTTATATGCAGAATCGAAGAACTTTCACTGCTGAGCAATGTCATTCTATTGGGAAATCAATTGTTACTGCTGTAGTGTCATCAAATACAGATCATGGTATGCTGAAGTTCGCTTTTGGGCATGCTGGAGCATTAGCTTAGGTCCAGAGCAACATCATCTTGGATGCTTTGCAAGGTCCCTTGTGTTGGGTGAATGATTACGAATGTGTCGTGGCTGAAATGCACTGTTGACATTCCGATTGGCAAGATCGAAATGATCTAGTCCTTTTTGCGAGTGGAGAAAAAGTGTACTCCAATACACACTCTTATGGTGAGTTGCCTCCTGATCCGGGAGAAGTTTCTCAGGACTATATGAAGCTGAAAGGAGTCAAAATTTTGCTGAAAAGAAGCACTCGAGTGGCGAGAGTGCGTCTCAAGGTTCACAACAAACAAAGCCTGGTTCCTAAGCAAGCAATTGAGCTGATGGATGAGTACAAAGGTTGTAATGTGGGAAGACAGATCTCTGATCAGATCCACATCAGTGCAATAGGTGCTTTAAATAATGTAATTGATGATGGCAGTCCCTTTGATCTGGGAAAGACCGAATTACAAGTGATTGGAGAAGCTTGGCATCCTGTGCTGCTGTGTGATGAAGAACAATTCTGTGCCAGTGCAAGCTATGGTGAAAAAATGGTAGTGGCTATGGGACATAGCGAAGTTAACATCAAAGCAAACTGTGAAGATAGGAATTACACATTTTACAAGCTGCACAATACTTGTGACAATGAAGTTTCCATTATTCCGGAATTGGTGTTGCTTAGGTTCATACAAAAGTGCTTACTTGAAGGGATGGTAATTGCTGCTAGTTGTTTGATGAATTGTGAATGGTTTGAAAAGGTGTTTGGCCTCTGTTATGACCTCACAGTTGGTTCACGAAGACAAGTAAAGCCAATGACGATAGCACTGGGAAATGGGAACAAACAGCAACTGAAAAGTGCTGATCAGATTCAGAACATGAACATGTTTGGTGTGATCTGTTGTGGTTGTTCCAAATGAAAAAATTATATGTACAAGCTTCAATATTCTCTTAATGTTTGGAAGGAAGAGATCAGTGCAACATTGAGGACAATGCCAGCTACAATTAAAGTGAAAATCAGCAAGGGAGAGTGGAAAAGATCAGCTCTAGAAGGGGGAGAGTTTGCAGCTGATCAAGAGTTCTTTTGGTGTCTTCACTTGTTACATTTGTTACTCATGCTTGTGATGGTTGACAAGGAAGTAAAGCTTGATCATTTGAGGCATGTTTGGTGGTTGGATGAGCATGGAGTCCAAGAAAGTTTTGAGATCAGGCTGGAAGTGGTGAGTTGCAGAATACAATCTGTCAATGGGGTTGCTTTGGGCGTTCAAGTCCAGCATGTTGATGAGAATAATGAAGATCAATTAAATCAACAAAAACAACAGTATGAGGAAAAGATTGATGATCGAATTAATCAACAAACGTAGCTGTTTGAAGAAAGGTTTGCTGTTGAAATTCAAACTCAATTCAGAATACAGCATGTGCAAGAACATCGAAGTGCGCAAGTTTCGGAGGTGGTTTGGAAGGCTGCAGTAGAAGAATTGGAGGAGCCAAATTCTACGGTTCTTCAACGCAGTGTGTTTTGCCAACCTCATCAGCAAGTTAGAGAAGTTGATTTGGATGCTGCTGCACTAGATTGTTCAGATCAAGACACTAACGCCTTACCTTGTAGTGAGATTTTGGTTGCAGGAAATGTGAAGCAAGGTTTAGAATCACTGGACATTACAGCAAAGCAGTTAGTAGTACACATTGGAGTACTTAATATGAGGAAGTTGCGTGTTAAACTTCCAATGCAGCAAGGTAGTGACGTTAGCTCGATCCTTCATTTACATCTCAAGAAATGCAATTCAAGCAAGAAAGTGAGAATGAAGGAAAAGCCAATCTTGGAATATCATGGAAGGCCTCCTGAATTTTTACTTCTTAAGCCAAATGAAGTGTTATTGAATAAATCTTATGATCTCATGAAGGAAAAGCTGAAGTTACCCAAGAAGGTGTTGTGGTTGATAGACAGATTGGGAGCATTTTCTTGGATGAAAAGGATGATGAAGTTAGCAAGAAGAAGGAAGAATTCAGTGAGCTTTGATATAAAATCAGTAAGAAATCAAGCTGATTCTGCGGCAGTGCAAGCTAACTCAGAAGAGGAGTGTTCTGTTTGAATTCCAGTGCAACGAAATGCTCTGATTCAGCTAAGTGATGGACTGAATCGGATTCAAATGTGGACACAAGACTGTGGGATTGATGTTTGGCTGATCTGGTTCGATCTGGGAAGACCTCCGGATGAGTTAAAGACATCGAAGTACAACAATAAGAGCAGGAACAAGAGACAAATCCGCATATGCTGAATTGACAAGATGTAACCAGTCCAGTTGCATTCAGAATCAAGCCTTAGTCTTTTAGCAGCTGCAAAATTTCAGCAAGTTGATCTCCTTCAACTTCAACTCTCTTCCATTCTTGAGGACAAGAATGTTTTCAAGGGGAAGGGAATGTTATGAATGCAAGAATCCAAGGCAGGTGCCGGAGGAGGCTGTGAGCTGTGTTAGGTTGCTGCTGCAATGCTGCTACCATACGTTGCTTTCAATTAGCAGTGTTAGTAATAAGTTGGTATTGGTTGGTAGTTGTCTTGGCGCCAATATATTTTAGAAGTTAGTTAGTAGATATTTTTCATATGCTTTAGATATTTTGGTATGTTGGTTGATTGTGATGTCTAGATCCAATGTATTAGATCATGTAAGTAGTATAAGTAAGGAATTTCTAGCTTGTAATCCTCCTAACTTTGATGAATGAGAATTGATATCTTTTTGATATCTCTCTACTTCTTATCCCCTTTCACTTCTTTCTCTCATCTAACTCTCTTTATTTTCTCATCTCCTTCGCTTCTTTCTCATCTCATACTCTCTTATCTTAGCTTACGTTTGTGATTTAATCATGAACGTAACAACTTCTTCTTCTTGCACTACTGATGAGCTATCTTTGCACTTTGTCTCTCCTAAGGTTATTGATGGTCAGGTTGTTACATCTACCATTGGGCTCAATACGGACAAGGTTGCTGGACGTTGGCATCGTGCCCTTGTGGGTGATGTTGTCAATGGCCGGGTTGCATATTCTCGATGTTTATCTGTGGCAAAACTACTACTATGGGAGTCAAAGCATCTTGAATGTGTCCTCTCTCATGCGGATTTGTTTTACTTCCAACTCAATTAAGGCGTTTGAGAAGCTTCTTCGGGGTGGCCCTTGGCACCTCAAAGGTCATAGTCTCTACCTTCAACGTTGGGCCAGTTTTTGTCTACCTGAGTATGACCTTCCTACTATGCTTGTTTGGGTTAAACTCTATAGCTTGCACGTGTCTATGTGGAAGAAAGACACACTGAGCGTTGTTGCTAGCGGTGTCGGTACTCCTCTATACATGGACAAGCCAACATGTGAGGCTACCATGATGAGTTATGCTAGGGTCTGTGTACAACTTAATGCTAAGGTTATGCCGATCAAGGAATTGATGGTTGACTATGGGGCTGACAGGTTGTTTCCAATTGAGGTTCGGTATGAATGTCTCCCAAAACATTGTCCAACTTGCCATGCTTTTGGGCAATCATGCCAGGACCTAAGTAACGCATTTTCCTCTGAAAATTCAACTGGGAAAGCCCGAAAAAGCGCCAAAATAGGAACCGCCGCCAAAAGGGGGCTGTGAACACCACCATCGGGGTGGCGTGGAGCCCAGCCTAGGGCTAGTGCTTCAGGAGTGTTTGGGACCTCCGGTTGAGGCTCATGAGGCTCCTAGTGTCGGGCCTCAGGTTGGGCCGTAGGAAGGTGAGGTAGGCTTCCTATGGGCCTCCCACTAGGCCTCTAGTTGGTGTCGGGCAGGCTTCTAGTGTTGGTTCCCAAGTTGGGCTTATGAGTAATGGGTCACGGGCCGAGGTTGATGATCGAAGTAGGTCGCGGGTTGCTGGTCTTCATCCTTCCACTTGGCCCACACTTCCTTCCCCTGCTAGGTCGAACTTTGGGCCTCGGATCAGGTCTCCCGCACTGCCCCATGCTGACGGGGGGCGTTCTTTCATGTTTTGGGCCTCATGGCCAAGTTTTGGGAGTGAGCAGGCTCACCGCCCTGCCTAGCAATTCGTGTGCTGGGCTGGTCAGGCTCACTGTGGGCTCGACCTCTCCTCCCTGGCCCGGAGCCTTAGTCCAGGTTGAGGACTGTTTAGGCCTCTTAGATTTTCATGTGGATGTTGATTTGTCTACCTATGTGGAGGATTTGCGTTATGCTATGGTCCCATGTGAAGTTGTTGAAGCTTAGTTTAGCTTAGTTGGGCTTATGGAGCCTGACTTTTGTGGCACGAACTTGGAAGCAAGTATCGCAAGCATCTCCAATGCCAGTTCCAGGGACTGGGACACGTCTTCCTATTCTAGGGATGCTGCTACTTCTGTTAGGCCTAAAGAGATTTCAGTGGTTCAACTCAGACTGAATGTCGGATGACTCAAGCGGCCTTGAAAGGTGGGCTCAACTCAACAATAAGAAATCAATGGGCAAGAAGAAATCATGATTTCTTTCGGCTACCTCTTTTGGGATTTACTTTGATGCTTTGATGTATTCATTGTTTCCTTTGTTTTCTTTGTTTAGATGTTTGTACTTAGGAGTTTCCTTTGATGTTTCTTTGTATTTCTTCTTTGTTTGCTTTTGCGTGTTTTGCTTTTCTTTGATGACACTTAGGAATGCACTGTGGGCTTCGGCCGTGTTTTGGGGTATGCCCCTCGTACTCATGTACGATTTCTTTTTGATATATACAACTAACTTATCAAAAATAAAAAAAGTTTCTTTGACATGGTAGTAATTTGCAGCTTATATAAGTGGACTTGGAGACTTAAACAAACATAACTCTTAATCCTTGAGGAGCAACAAGTCAAATCACCTATTAAAATGAAGCTATTGAAGATTTCTGTGGTGATTTCTCGAATTTTTGGATCAAAGAAAACATAAAGAAGGTAAACTGGCAAGTGTTGCGCGTTTTGGCCAGTTAACTTACTTTAGAACTTAAAACATGCGTAACTTTCAATCCGTGAAGAGTTACAGATCGAATTTAATATCAAAGCGAAGGTTGAAGAGTTCTGGGTACCATCAAATGGCGGAAAAATGTTTGTGATAAATTTGGTCAGTGTGCTTATTCATCATATTGGAGTTTGTACAAGATGGGGTTTGAAAGTATGAGCTGAATTGAAGATCTATATACAAGCCCGACTTTGGAGAGGTGATTATAAAAGATGATATAAGGGAGAGACGTAGGATCACCCACTTTGGATTAGACCAACCATGGAGAGTGAGAGTGAGTGGTCTGAGGATTCACCCCCCCCCCCCCCCCCCCCCCGGGGAAAAAAATTGAAACTCCGCCAGCTGGAAAGCCTAGTTCGTGGCCGCCCGGTCTGAGGCACCCACGAGACACCCAGTCCAGCTCAAGGGCGTCTAGATCTGGGCACCTAGTTCTAGGGCACCCATTTTGGGGCGTCCCTATCTGGGCTGTGGATATCTAGGCGAGCAAATACCAGGCCAGTATTATAATCAAGGTGACATCCAAACTTGGTAATGAACACAACATGGGATTTAATTGCAATTCCGAGTCCAGCTCTTAAATTAGTCCTTAGTCCCACGAAATTATAGTTTCTAAGGGACCATCTCTAATACCAGGAGCTGATTTGACTCATAGTTTATGCCATTTTGAATGTTCAAATGGTTAGCTAAAAAGTGTGCTTGGTTTTTCCTTTGACTTACTTTTGTGGCACATATATCAATTCAAACTGCAGCAAATGCATACTCTACTTGTTTAACCTCTTTCTCATTAGAGGCCTGTCTAGCATGTAATTAAGCATCTATCTGTGCAACCACAGATATAGTAAATTCTAAGAAATAATGACTTAATTTTATAGATGCATAGAACAAAGGTAGATAATTTCTCAATGGAGGAATATTTTATTTCACATTCATTCAAACAATGACTTTTGGTAGAGCACAGCTTGTTCAGATCCCTGCTGATTATCTTGTACAAGCAAACGACCAAGACTCATCAAAAGCAAAGACATAAATCTTCAGCAGTTTTCTCTGCTAGGTGGAATCAACACTGACGGCCTGACTAAGTACTCCTTGATGGCCTCGAAAGCTACTTGATGTGGCTCCCCTCATTTAAATTCGTTCTCAGACCTGAGCCTCTATAGTGGAGAGTAGACTTTGGTCTTCCCTGGTAGTTGATGAATTTAGCTTTTCAGAGTACCTTTTCAGAGACTCTTGATCTCCTCTTTGAAGAAATCTATGACCTCTTTGAAAATCCTTCTCTGGGCCTAAATTATTGGTTTAGAACCTGGCTTGATAGGGAGGCCACGTTCCACCACTTTCCCATCTAGGGCAGGCATCTCATGATGATCCCAAGCAAAGTAGTCCTTAAACTCAAGAAGAAAGGTCAAGTACTACTGTTAACTACCAAACTTAAATTGATAGCTAACTTTGTGAAGGGTAGAGGTAAGATAAGAATAGAAGTGAAGGGAGATGAGAAAGTAGAGAAGGAGATGAGAATTAAGAGGGAAAACCCAAAGGTAATCTGAATTTTATTAATTGGATGCCAAGATTACAACTTTTAGATCTGTTTATAATAGATCTTAGTACAATGCATCAAGACGTCCACTAGCAACCGACCCCAACAACTTTTGGCGCCACAAACTAGCTAACCGCCTCATTTGAACAAATTTGGACTTATTAACAGCTTTTGGCGCCAACCGATACAACAACAGAAATTCAAAAAATACAAATCACAATACCCACGCATCTTTACAACAATTAAAAGATCAAATGAACTAATTGAATTATAACATTCCCTTCCCCTTGAGAGGCTCCTTGTCCTCAAGGAGAAAAACTCAGGAATTGACTCTTCAAGAATGTTGGGTTCTCCTATGTGAGGATATCTTTATCTAAGTTCAGCCATTCACTAAAATCTGATGCGATGACCCTGCTCCTAATGCAATCAGACCCGAGTTCTTGACAGCAACTGGTCCCAACAGCAAACGTCCATCAAAACCTGTTTCTGGTGGTGTTTTTGAGCATTTAACACCTCTTTTGACCTGTTTTTTCAGCAATGAAACATGAAACACGGGGTGAATGCACGAATGTGATGGTAAATTGAGTCTGTAAGCAACATTGCCGATCCTCTCCAAGATTCGGTATGGACCAAAGTAACGTGCACTTAGCTTGACGTTTCTTCAGACAGCCAATGAGGACTGTCTATAGGGTTGCAATTTTAGGTAGACCATGTCTCCAACTTCGAAGGCTTTGTCTACCCTTTTTTTGTCAGCATAAAACTTCATTCGAGCATGAGCTTGTTGCAAACTGTCCTTGAGGAGCTGAGTCATTTCCCTTCTTTGCAGAATCAGGTCCTTTGCCGCAGAAATAGGCAGATTGCGAGGCTACAGCAACATTGGAGTTGGTGGAGTGTAACCATACAACGCTTGAAAAGGAGATGTGCCAAGGGAAGCATGAAAGTGAGTATTGAACCAATACTCCTCCAAAGAAAGCCATTGATTCCACTCCCGAAGCCGGGAAAAAACCATACTTCGAAGATATTGCTCGACACACTGATTGACTCTCTTTATTTGTCCATCCGATTGAGGATGGTAAGATGAACTGAGTGCCAAAGTTGTTCCCAACAATTTGAACAACTCTCGCCAAAAGTTGCTCATAAAGATCTTGTCCCTATCCGAGACAATGGTTTGGGGCAATCCGTGTAATTTATATATGTTGTCTAAGAAGCTCTTAGCCAACCTTTCAGCTTTAATAGGTTGAATCAAGGCCATAAAATGACTATACTTCGTAAAACGGTCCAACACGATCCAAATTACTTCCCTACCATCGGACTTGGGAAGCCCTTCAATAAAATCCATACTAATGTTGATGCAAGCACCCTTCGGAATGGGAAGTGGCTGCAAGAGTCCTTGACATCGATGATCCCCCAACTTTGTTTGTTGGCACACCTCACAAGGCTTCACAAAATCTGAGACAGATTTCTTCAATCCGGGCCAACTAAAACATGCCTTGATTCGTTAATAAGTACCATCAACCCTGGAATGACCACCCCAAGCTGAATCATGAGATGCCTTCAATATCTGATCCCTCAAATCAGTTGAGGAACCAATGTATATTCTGCTCTGCACACGGATAATCCCATTCTGCACAGAAACTCCAGCTGCACTGTCACTCCCAGAGCTGTTTTTAGCCACTGCTGCAGCCACGGCCTCTTGAGCAAATGTGTCCCCTTCATATGATTTGTAGACTTTATCCATCCAAGAAGGTAAAACAATGGATAAAGCCCCACAAGAACCTTGCTCGAGGTCCTCAAATTTCCTAGAGAGTGCGTCTGGGCCAGGTTCTCTTTTCCCTTTTTATACTCGATAGCATAGTCCAACCTAAGCAACTTCATCAACCCCTTCTTTTGGATTTGTGTGACTATCTTTTGCTCCAAAAGATGCTTGAGACTCTGATGATCTGTTCGTATGATGAACCTATGTCCATCCAAAGAATGCCTCCATTTCTAAATTGCAAGAAGGATTGCCAAATACTCTTTCTTATAGGTGGACATGGCCTGATGTTTGGGACAAAGGGCTTGACTCAAATAAGCAATCGGTCTTCCATTTTGAGAAAGAACAGCCCCACACCCAGTCCCGCTATCATCGGTCTCCAAAATGAAGTCTTCCGCAAAATTCGACATTGCTAATACCGGTGCCTTACACATAGCAGACTTGAGATCATCAAATGCTTCTTGTGCCTTATCACTCCACTTGAATGAATCCTTCTTAAGCAGCTCGGTTAAGGGCTTTGCAATGGACCCATAACCATTTATAAACTTCCTATAGTAACCGGTCAACCCCAAGAATCCTCTCAATTGCTTCAATGTTACAGGAGTTGGCCAATCTTGCATCGCTTGCACCTTAGAAGGATCGGTGGAGACACCTTTGTGAGAGATTATATGACCTAAATACTCAAGCTTAGATTGAGCAAAGGTGCATTTCGATAGCTTGGCATAAAACTTGTGCTGCCGCATCACAATAAACACCTCCTTGAGATGATTGAGATGATCCTCATAGGACGGGCTATAGACCAATATATCATCGAAGAAAAACAACACCGATCTCCTCAAATAAGGCTTGAAAATGTCGTTCACAGCTGCTTGGAATGGGGCTGGAGCATTAGTTAAACTGAAAGGCATCACAACGAACTCAAAGTGTCCATGGTGAGTTTGAAAAGCGGTCTTGTATATGTCAGGCTCGAGAACTCTAATTTGATGGTACCCTTGCCTTAAGTCCAACTTAGAGAAAAATCGAGCTCCATACAATTCATCAAGCAAGTCGTCTATAAGAGGGATAGGAAATTTATCCTTCACTGTCAACGAATTTAATTGATGATAATCTATGCACATTTGAGCCGTGCCATCCTTCTTCCTAACAAGAATCACTGGTGAAGCGAAAGGACTATGACTTGGACGAATAAAGCTCATCTGCAGCAGCTCTTCTACCTGCTTTTCAATTTCTGATTTTTGAGCATGTGCATAACGGTATGGCCTGAATTTCACCGGATTCGAGTTAGCTTGAAGTGGAATGGCATGATTAACATTTCTTTGAGGAGGGAGGCTCTTTGGTGCCTCAAAAATATCCTCAAATTCCACCAGCAAGGCGTGAACTTCAGGCTGCAAGTTAAGCGGCAGATCTGCAGGGGCGATCAAGAACAATTGTCCAAACCATTGTATTGTCTTCTTCTTGAAGCTACCTTGCAAGCGTTTCCCATTGATTAATTTTAGCTAAGCTTGGTCTGAAATACAATGTAATGTGACTCTCTTGCCATGAACTTCAAAGGACACGGTCATCTTATCAAAGTCAAATAGCACCGGGTTAAAAGTCCTCATCCAATCAACCCCAAGTACCATATCACAGCCCCCCAAAGGAAGTACTCTAAAATCAAAAGTGAATTTATGGTCTTGCATAGACCATTGGAATGATTGGCACTTGTTTTGAATCGTAATTGAATTTCCATCAGCTACCATTATGGCCAAGGGATGAGTTTTGATGATTTCATGCTTCACCTTCTTTACCAACTTGGGATCAACGAAGCTATGTGTGCTCCTGCTATCCACAAGAATGGTAATGAAAGTTTTCCTTACTTTGCCACCAATGCGCATGGTGTTATGTGCTCCACTCCCGGTAAGAGCCTTCCTAGAAATTTCTACTTCATCTTCCGGCAGCTCATCCTGTGATTCAGCCTTTGATTTGTCCTCGGCAGAACCTGAGCTCTCGGTATCTGATGCAATCTCCACATGTGAACCTCTTGCAGACATCAAAAACTTAGGGTTACACTTATGATCGGGCTGATATGGCTGGCTGCATCTATAACACAATCGAATAGGTCTCCTGTCCACAGATCGACCTGATTTGCTGCTAGATGAGTCCTTTGGATGAGTCTTGTCATTGCTACTCTTGAATTTACTTTTGTCACTCGAAGATACAAGTTTTAGCCTTGTTATAGGCTTTGGAGAGGGTCTTTGGCTCAATGGCTTTAACCAAGCTCTTAATTCTTGGCTTTAATCCACTAATGAAGCTTGAAACATAATAAGCTTCGGTGGAATGTGGATTAATGGCTATCATATTGGCACGCAAATTCTCGAATCTAGTCATGTACTCCTTCACCGTAGATGTTTGATAGACTTTGTTAAAGCTATCAATAACATCGCTTGAATCCTCTTCCCCATACCTCTTACAGAGCTCCTCCACAAATTGGTCCCAAGAAAGACAAGGATTACTCCTCAAAACATTATAAAACCAAACCTCGTGGTCTCCATGAAGATGCACAGTAGCTAGCTCAAATTTCTCTGCCTCACTGATGTTATAGAAGTGAAAATACCTTTCACAACCCCTCAACCAAGATTCAGGCTGTTTTCCTTCAAATGGCTCAATTTGTACTCTCGGCTGCCTATGAACATAACCTCTACCACCAGATGTAACCTCATTACTCAAGGATCTCTGTTGTTGTTACATATCAGGAGGTCAATTTTGTTGCTCCAGAACATCGGATTAATTCCTTGGATGCTCATTCAAATCTGGAGGCCTACAATGCAAACCGGTACCCAGGCCACAACTTCTGAACTGTCCATGACCTGCATTTCGATCAAAGGTTCCTGCAGCAACCTCAGGTACTGAAGGTCGATCTTCTACTGATCGGATGTGCACTGAGGGACCTGCTTCAGTCTGAATCACAGGTGATTTGCCTTCATTTCGTTCCACATTCACATTTCTATCCAGATGAATCTGCGGTTGAGCCACATTATTTGGAGGAACAAGCTGACTTGCAGGCTTAAGGATCGCATTGACGGATGATTCTCCTTGCTTCTTGACATGAACTTGCAAACTCTCCATCCTTTCCTCCAATTTCGACAACCGATCATCATATCTTTGATGAATTGCCAACTGCATTTGCTGATTTTCCAGGTTTTTTTGCTGAAACCTTGTGAACCAGCATTCCTTTGATCACAATTGCGAATGAGTGATCAATTCCTTCATCTGATCAAGCGTGACATACTCCTTTGGATTGTTCGCACCAGCTTCAGCAACATTTGTTCTATCTGTTTGAACCGTAGGTGCAACAAAGCCACCACTAGCACCCGATCAAGTCCTTACACCTTCAGCCATTCCTTGATCGTGTTTCTTTTATTTTGCCAGCTCAATTCAAGCACTAAACCACTTGAATCTAGCTCTGATGCCAAATGTTAACTACCAAACTTAAATTGATAGCTAACTTTATGAAGGATAGAGGTAAGATGAGAATGGAAGTGAAGGGAGACGAGAAAGTAGAGAAGGAGATGAGAATTAAGAGGGAAAACCCAAAGGTAATCTGAATTTTATTAATTGGATGCCAAGATTACAAGTTTTAGATCTATTTATAATAGATCTTAGTATAATGCATCAAGACTTACACTAGCAACCGACCCCAACCACTTTTGGGGCCAAAAACTAGCTAACCGCCTCATTTGAACAAATTTGGACTTATTAACAGCTTTTGGCGCCTATCGATACAGCAATAAAAATTCAAAAAATACAAATCACAATACCCATGTATCATTACAACAATTAAAAGATCAAATGAACTAACTAAATTATAACAACTACTTCCTTTGCTCTTCATAAAGTAGAGCACTTAGATATGTAGGCCTTGGGTCCTCTATTGAGCCCAAGTTAATCTTGAGGAGAGAGTGTTGATCTTTAGCACTAAGATCCTCCATGTTAGTTGGCACAGTTCCTAAGTCAGACAATTCAAGCTGTTTTTCTTGTATCATCTGGTACTCGAGGCTACGTTTAGAAACAAACGGTTGCTTAGCCCACAGTTGATCCCCAGCATGCCAAGCTACCAGTTTTTTAATAGCCGAGGAAACAACCCTTTGGGCATTTAATGGGAAATCTTGGCGCCCCTGCATAAGGCTTTTGGTGTACCTTAAATGTCTGATTCATCTAAAAGGGCTTTCATGCATCCCCAGAAGACGAAGTCGTCTAACTCAACATCAACTTGACCAACCTCAGCTTCAATGAGCTAGCTGTCAATGATGGCTATCAATTTCTGGTGTTGTGGACTCAGAGTAGTGGTCCCCTAGACATCCTGTGGTCCCACGCCTTCTTTATAGAATTTTGTCTCAACATAGTTGGAACAAGTCGTGAATGGCCTATTATTTGCCATAACAACCTCATATTTGTCATGGTTCAGAAGATTAGCAGCTAGTGAAACGAAGAGTAGATACAATAATTAGCATGTAGCCAATGTCTCCCAAGTAAAGCTATATAGCTTGAGGTAATATCAACTACAATGAAAGTTGTTAGCTTGCTCAAATTGCCAACAATTAACTAAATGGGGATGACCCTTTTAGACCTAGTGGTGGCCCTAAGAAGCCACATATTGCCACTGTTGAACCAAAAATTTTAGCAATTTTATATAATAATCCTTACAATTGGTATTTGTAATGAAGCAGCATGTTTTGAGCCTACCTTAAGTTATTATATGTAGACATAACACATTTAGATACATACTTCAAATATAGAAAATGACTCACATCACGGTGTCTAAAAAAACCCAAATTCAAAGAGGGCTCAAGGGTAAGTTCATGACACTACAAGTTAACCAAATTCACATATGGGGCCATAATTTTATCAACCAAAAATAAAAATACACAAAAGCACACAAAAAGTACTAAAACTAATTTTTTTAAAACTATAAAATATAGTCAAAAGCCATGATCCCCCATCCGCCATGCACACCCATGTTTTATTGTGAAAAATAGGCAAGGGATGTTAGCAGTTAAAGGCTTTTATATAAGCTAAGCCTTGATGGGAAAAAAAAAAGTAACTTTGGAGAGGAAATCAAAAAGAAAAAGAAGAAGCAAGATTTGAGGGAAAAAAAAAAAAAAAGAATAAAAAAGAAAAAAAGGAGAGAGGGAGAAAATAGGAAAGGAGATTAAAAAAAATCAAAAAGATAATTAAAAAAAAAAGAGAGAGAAGAAGAAGCGTGAGAGAGAGAGAGGAGAGAAGAAGCAGCAACAGTAAGGCAAAAATAAAGGTGAAGAAAGAGAGTTAAATTCTGAAGATCCTACATGGAGCTATACTAAAACTTGCATTGGAATTCACAACACTCCACGTAACCATAGCCCGAAAGGGCGTTTCATTTAACCCACGATGAGTTTGTAAGATTCTACTTAGGGGTATACTAAAACCTCCAATAGAATTCGAAAACTACAAGATGTGGGATGACAAGATGAGTTCTTAATATGTTAGATAGAGGTTCATTATACTCTATTTAATGATAGAGCCCCATCGAGATCTAACAAGGATTTCGAGAAAGATAACTGTACTTATAAAGGGATGCTTGTCCATTATATGACTGCGCCTCTTTACCAAATTTGTAGTAATACGAAAACTGCTGAAGAAATATGGGAAGCGTTGTTAAACAAGTATGGCTCTGATGAAAGCATGGCTAACAAATATGTATGTAGTAGGTGGTTAGATTTTGCCATGGTGGACAAAAAATCGATTTTAGATCAAATCCATGAGTATGAAACTTTATGCAGTAATATAATGAATGAGGGCATGAAGTTTTATGAAACATTTCAAGCTAACTTCTTAATTGAAAAATTGCCTCCTTCCTCGGAAAATTATAAAGCATCTTTGAAATAATTGAAGGAAATGACTTTACAAGAACTGATCTCCCATATTAATTTGGAAGATCATAACCGCAAACAAGCCAAGGGAAAGTCCTCTGAGCACTTCTTTTTGGCAGCTATCCATGATGAGTCAAGAAATGCAGGAAAGAAAGGCAAGTTTAAGAAGCCTTGGAACAAGGGTAGACCTAATGCTCGAGAAGAAGGCTCTAGAAGCAAGCAAGGCCAATCTTAAGGAAAGAGGCCACTAGAAAATGCTTATGATAGCCAAAAGACGAACAAAGGAACATATTGGACCTGTGGTAAGACTGGCTCACCTCAAGGAATGACAAGAAGGATTCCGATCTTGAAAGTACATATAACACAGGCCCCAGGCTAACCTCACCGAGGAAGGAGACATGTTTGTTGCCATGATCTCTGAGGTGAAATTGGTTAGGAATACAGTTGAGTAGGTTGTAGATGCCGGTGCCACGTGGCACATTTGCACCAACAAGGGCCTGTTTCATGAGTTTGAGTTAGCAACTGATGGGGACAAGGTGTACATGGGCAATTGCAATTCGGTCCAACGGAAAGGTCCTCTTTCAACTCAACTCCGGAAAAACTTTGTGTTTGTTGAATGTGTTGCATGTTCTTGATGTGCATAGGAATTTAGTCTCGGGTGCGTTATTGAAGAAAGCGGGCCTTAGGTTGAACTTTGAGTCTAACAGGTTAATCCTCACTAAAAATACCAATTTCGTGGAGAAAGGGTTTTCCAATAGTTGTATGTTTGTACTTAATGTGATGAATGAGAATCCTTCTACTTCTGCTTATATTGTTGAATCTCTTGATTTGGGGCATGCTAGACTTAGACATGTAAATTATAACTCAGTTAAGAAACTTAAACAAATGAGTTTAGTCCGTAATTGTGATTCAATCGAATATGATAAATGTGAAATATGTGCTAATGCCAAACATCCAAAGAAAGCATTTAACAAATCAATAGAAAGGACCTCGAGTCTAGTTAAGCTAGTGCATTCTGACCTAGGTTACTTTAAGAGCACCAGAAGTAGAGGTGGTAAAAGAAATAACATCAGTTTTGTAGATGACCACTTGATATTCACTAAGGTTTATCTCGTACGTACTAAAGATGAGGCTGAGGAAATGTTTCTTAAATATAAAGCTTAGGTTAAGAACCAATTAGACTGTAGGATCAATAGGGCTAGGTCAGATAGAGGATGTAAATGTCATACTATATTCCACAAGAAACATTATGCAAAACTTAGCATGATTCATGAGGTCTCAGCCTCTTATATACCTCAACAGAATGGTATAGCTAAGAGGAAAAACCAAATCCTTAAAGAGATGATGAATGCCATGCTTCTTAGCTCAGGCTTACCCTCGAGCTTGGGGGCTGGGCTTGGGTTGGGCTTGGGAGCTTTGTTATTTGGTTGTCATATACTAAATGGGGTTCCCCATAAGAAGTTGGATGGGACCCCTAATGAACTGTGGAAGGGCTATGCGCCTAAGTTGAATTACCTAAAAGGTGAGGATGTCTAGCTAAAATAGGAATTCCTAAATTCATAAGAAGCAAAATTAGTCCTAAAACTATTGATGCTATTTTTGTTGGTTATGACATGAACAGTGCTGCAAATAGATTCATGCTAATAAATGAATTAAGCCCTAGGCTAAGTAAGATGCTAAATTATTCAATAATAAATTTTCTATGAAAGGATCTATACGTGCTTCATTACCTGATCCTATTCTTGTTGCATCTGCATCGTCATCTAGTCATGTGCCCCTTAGCTCAAGGCTTAAGAACTTAGAAGGAGTAAGAGGGTTCAAAAGACTAGCTTTGGACCTGACTTCATAACTGCTTTCATGTCTGAACATCATGATTTTGATGAACATGTTGTGAATGCATTCATGTTAAAGGAAGATCCCAAAGCTTATGATAAGACCATAAGAATTATAGATGCTTCTTTTTGGAGGGAGGCCATAAGAATGAACTAGACTCTACAATGAGCAATAAAACTTGGGTGTTAGTGGATTTTCCTCGAGGATGCAAACCTATAGGATGTAAGTGGGTGTTTAGAAAGAAACTAAGGACTGATGAGTCCATTAAGAAGCTTAGGGATAGGCTAGAAGCTAAAGGTTACTCCCAAAAACAAGGAGTAGACTTCTTTGATAATTACTCACCCGTAATTAAGATTGCCAATTTAAGAGCCCTGATAGCTCTAGCGTCCATACATAATGCTGTAGTACACACCAAATGGACATTAAAACCACACTTTTGAATTGTGACAGTGAGGAAGAAATTCATATGGAACAACCCGAAGGGTTTAAGGCTCCTAAAATAGAGCATAAAGTATGTTGTAAAGTCTTGCATGGACTTAAGTAGGCTCCAACACAATCAAAAATTTGACTGCACCATGGTCGTGCATGGTTTTGTTTTAAACAGTGGTGATGCATGTGTGTATTCAAAGCATGTCAATGATGACCGTGTGATTATCTATTTGTATGTTGATGACATGCTTATTTTTAGCGCGAGTGTGAACACTGTAATTGATTCTAAGTCTTTCCTAAGCACATGTTTCGATATGTAAGACCTAGGTGAGGCCGATGTGATACTTAAGGTCAAGATAACTACAAAACCTGAGGGTTCAACCTTGAATCAATCTTATTACATGGTGAAATATTGAGAAAGTTTGGTCAATTTAATGATGCACCAGCTATGACTCTATATGACCCTAGTGTTAATTTGATAAGAAACACAGAAGATAATGTATCACTGGCTGAATACGCTAAGATAATTGATAGCATAATATTCTTAATGAACTACACTCGTCTTGATATTTACTATGCTATTAATAGACTTGGTCGTTACTCACATAACCCTAGTGATGAGCACTAGAGTGCATTGAAAGGACTATTAAGTATCTTAAGGTTACTATGAACTAGGTTTACACTGTAAAAAGGTTCCCTGCTATGTTAGAGGGACAGTGTGTTGCTAATTGGGTGTCTGACTGTGATAAAATTCATTCTACTAGTAGTTATGTATTTGTGCTTGATAATTGTACTATTTCATGGAAATCTTTTAAACAAACCTTTATTGCTAAATCAACCATGGAGCTGGAATTTATTGCTCTTGAGATGGTAGGTTTGGAAGCAAAATGGCTTAGGATTTCCTGGGAGACAATCCATTATGGGGGAAACACATGCCTTCAGTGTCATTCCACTGTGACTCATGAGCAGTCATTAGTGTTGCTCAAAATGAGGTTTATAATGGCAAGTAGAGGCATATTCTCCTCAGGTATGGTGTTGTGAGAAATTTAATCGTGAATAATGTGATCTCACTTGAATTCGTGAGAAGTGAGAAAAATCTGGCACCTCTTACAAAAGGCTTGCAAGGAAATTAATAAATGAAATAGCAAAGGAAATGGTTTAATGCCCCTATGTGTGTCGTAATCCGGGTACATCCCCATCTTGGGAGTTACTCTTGATGTTCAATGGGTCAAACAAAGTCAGAGAACGGAAAATTTGTGATAACCACTCGCACCCTTCCCAAGTTTGTTATATGAGTGCTTGTAGGATCTGCTGAATCTTCCATTCTAAAGGTTAAGCTTATACTCTTAATGTTGTCCATATCCCTTTGTGTTGGTGTGGGGCAGCACACTTGCTAGGCACACCGCTACTGCCGTGATGAGTGGTTGGGCCTTTGGCTCTTAGTGATGTTCATAGCCTTTTATGGTGGTGTGGGGAAGCGCACGTGATGGAGTCACCTACGGGACTGTGGGGATAAAAAGTCCTCTTGTCGAGAGTGTGGACTCACTTCCTAGAGCAGTTCTGATACCAGGTTTTGGACATATCTTTGAGGGACCTCATACGTCCTAATCGCAGAGTGCGTTTTAGCCTTGAGAACCACATGAAGGGGGCTAGGCATTTCTATGCAATGATTGTTCATGGTTCAAGACCATGCTCACCAAAGGGTGGTTGGGGGACATGCATAGTCACTAGGTGTTGTTTTAAGTCCAAAAGACAATAGCATCGCCAATTATGGGTCTCAATGCTGGGTAACATTCTTTCTTCCTTCCTCTCTCAAAGGTGAACCATGTGGTAGACTGTTTGAATTTGCGGGGTAGGGAACTTTAATTTTGAAAGTCTTGTGTTTTACCCCAATCTCACATTAAAATTTTAGAGAGGAGAGTCTAGTTTATATACCCCCTTTTTATTATACTTGGCAAAGTATTATGGGCTGTGGGTTTTCCGAACCACACACGCATGCTCACACCCGTCTCGCCTCACCGAGCTGGCCGGCACATCGTGGTGTGGTGTGGACTTTTTCCAACCCAGACTATTACTTTTGCGACCCTCATAGTTGTTTAATTTTTTGTAAAACAAACTCATGGTGAGTTCTTGTTGTTGGACTGTGCTTGAGGCCTTTGGCTCAAGCTTGAGGGGTCTTATTCAGTTGACATCGAGGTTGTCGTCTCGAGAAGTTTTCTTGACTCTAGGTCTCAAGGCTCGAGGCTACAAGCTCGAGCTCGAGTACTCATTTTCACCGTGTCTTTTCCCGCTCTTTTCGCAGCTGATTTTTCCCTTAACGGACCCAATTTTTTTCCGATACACGCCACTTTCTTTATTTGAGGCGGATTCTTTGCCATGATACTTTAATTAACCTCCAAGTATTTTAATCTATAAATATGGGCTCTTACAATTTTGTTAAACATAGAATAAACATATGAAATCTTCAAAGAAATTCTTCGTCTTCTTCATTCCTTTTGTTCTCCATATTTTAGTCTCTTCTCTCCTCCATTACCAAGCAAGCTGGGGCGTAATCCAACCCCTCTCCCTAGGGTACACTGCTAAGGTGGGCCCTGTGTGAACCCTAGGGGATAGAGTGCTGTTCATCCAATTGTAATTCTATGGCAACATAAACTTAGGGCAGTGGATTCTCCATAGCGCGATAAATATGACTTAGGTAACCAAAACCAAATGACTTATATGTCTTATCCAAATCAAAATAGCTTTATGTCTGGCCTAAATCTAAAATAACTTTTGTGTTAAGCCAAAATCCAAAAAACTTCTATCAAATACGACAACTTCTTTTAACCCCCAAATCAAATTTCATTTTTTACCCAAATCTAAATTTATTCCCATATTGAGCTTAAACTCAAAATGACGTAAACTTCAAATTGTCATTATATCGCACTTAAAGTCTACCTGACTCGTATATCATACCCGAATTCAAAAAAAAAAAAAAAAAAAAAAAAATTGTGCCTGTCAAACCAAAGTTTATACCAAGCCTAAAACCAAATTGCCTTCCATGTTATACCTAAATGAAAGTAGACTTTATGCCAACCCCATAGAGTTCCCATGCCAAACCTAAGCTCTAAATGACTTATATGTCAAACTTAAATTCAAATCCAAATTCGAAAGCCAAGGCAACTTTTATGTCAAACCCTAATTCAAAGCAAATCCCACGTCAATTTCAAATCCTAAATGTCAAGCCTAAACCAAAATGACTTCATTCAAATGACATCCTGTTTAATCAAAAACCTGAGTCAAATCCCGATCTAAAATGACTTCTTGGTCAAATTGAAATTTGAGACTACTTTCGAGTCAAATAAACAGCGATTGCTTCTATACCAAACTTAAATCAAAACAAAACCTAAATCCATATTACTTCAAACCAAACCTAAATTCAAATGATTAACAAGTCAAACCTGAACCAAAGCCAAATGAAGTCCAACATGATTTTTAAGTTAAACTAAACCCATGCCAAACTCCAGTCTTAAAAAAAAAAAAAAAAAAGACTTCCTAGTCAACTCTAAATCCAAAACACCTGCATAGCCTTCAACTTAAGCAGAAAAACAACTAAACCTAAAGTGTCTCTCATAGGCTTGAATCAATTAATTGCCTAGTCACCTTATTGATTGAGTTAAACATAAACACATAACCAATCGGAATCAAAGGGTATTCTCCTAAGGGAGTTGTAATTGAGGGCATATATCACTTTGAATAGGGTTGTTTCCTAAATTAATAAAACATATATAGACCTTGTATATAGCGAAATTCATGTTTTGCAAATTTCAAATTTTTGCTCATCATAATTTTTTGCCCACCTGGTGGAACTCTATTCTCCTTTTTATCTTTGAACAAAATTTAATTTCCACTAACTACTAGTGTGATGCTATGCAGGAACAATGACACCACAAATGAGAGTCACGTTTAATGAGTTCCCTACCACTCTTGTGGTCAAAGGAGGGCTTATCCGCAAGAAGATGAGCTTTGCGATCCTCGGCTTGGTGGGATTGAGTTCACATGATGCTGAATTTACACTAAAGAATTCTACGGAATTACTCAGAATGGTGGTTGCGACATCAGTCTCTATGCATGTTAAAATCAAGCCCTTAGGTCTAAGAAAGGAAATGAAGAGTGCTAAGCGAAAAGCATGAAGGTCAATGAAGAGAAAGAAAAAGATTGCCAACAAAGCATTTGCACCTAGCTTTCTCTCAAGGTTCACGGGGCCAGCTCCAAGAAGGGTCACCATGAACAAATTCACATTTAAGAAATCTACCAAGGAGTCCGTCATTAACATCGTGAACCAAGTATACATCGGCTCTATTCCAATCACTTTGGGACCGATAGAGCAAGTCATAGTCACCTCTTATGTTGTGGAGGATGTCCAGTCAAAAACAAAGAAGGTTAAAAACTCCATGTCTTAAAACTTAAAGCTAGCTAATGCGAAGTCAAAAAGGCTATGGAATCCAAGCACTACTCCTCCCCGAAGACTATAAGAAAGGGAAGGAGAGCTTGGCAATGACATCTGAAGGCTCCAGGTTTAAGTTCTAAGGAAGTGACACCCTTGAAGGAAATAAGATCTTATACAAGTCCAATCACTCGATCAATGTCTAAGTAAATGAAATATGTCGAGATGGTGTCAACAAGCCAATCGAGGCCAACCTGCTTGATGGAGAAGACAAGCTCTCTCATGTATGAAGATATAAGTTCTCTTTTTGTTGAATAGGATTTTCCCAGGGAGTTTCAAAAAAGCTTGACTATACATGATTGGTCAAAAGATATGCTGGTTTTAGTGCTGGCACCACATGCATAAAGAAGCAGTTGTAGGAATTGCAATGAAAACTCGCTAAAAATGAGGCCGAAATTGCTTTGCTTATTGCACAAGGGGTCAATCATGCTAGTACATCAACACGAGCACTATAGTCACAAGAAGAGGCTCAAAGTAAGCAGTGTGAGCTGACACAACAAAAAATTAAGGCCATGATAGCCAAAGGGATAAAGGAATACCAAGCCTTTATAAAGCTACCCAATTTGGGTTATCAGAAGCCATGTCCAGCTCACTACAATACCGTGTCATTCGCTCACGAATATTAGAAATGTAAGTTTGAAAAGTTTGATTGGGTGAATGGGTCACTGCAAGAGCATTTGGCCCATTTCACTTTGTGTGTGGCGAGACAACCTTGAGTGATGACTTACTGATAAGACAATTCATCCAGTCCCAAAAAAGGATCAACGTTTACACGGTACACTTAGTTGCAACTTGGATCAATTTAGACTTAAGATGACTTGCACAAGGCGTTTCTAGCCTAGTACATGACTTCCAAGAAAAAAGTGTCAATAATGGATCAAGTTTATGCCATTCAAAAGCGAAACGAGAGACCCAAATGACTTCATTACAACAAAAAGTTGCCTCCCATAAGACCTAAAGGGTTGAAGAAAGCAAAGAAGAAAATAAAAAGCCAGTAGAAAGGGGTGAAGCCATGGCCACCTTTATCAAAGCAATTGAAAATTCCAACAAAATTGCGTATAGGAAGAGTCATAAAGGAAAAGGGAAGCAAGTTCAAATACTTACTCTCCAGGAAAGAAAAGGAAAGAAGTACCCTTTCAGGAATGATGATATGCAAGAGATTTTTGAAGAGTCGATTGCAGCAAAAGCAATTACCTTTCCTGATCTAAAACGTCTAGATGAAGCTAACTAGATAACCCTAAGTATTACCTTGACCATCGGACTGTAAGCCATCCAATTGAAGATCATTATGTCCTTAAAGACATAATCAAAGGTATGACCAACAAAAGGACAGACTGAAATTGAAGCTAAACATCCTCCAAGGGACCAATACAACATCATGGGTAGAGGATGAAGATGGTGCTCCGTTACACCTCAAGGAGGACAATATACTAATAATGGAGTTACCTTCCGATGCTATGAAAGTTCATTTTATTGTTGACAGAGAAGTCATAGTTCAATGGGCGTATTTTGATATGCCTTGGTCTGGAATAGCCATACCTAGTCTTTACAAACTTACGACTAAACCAGAAGCTTGGGATTTTGACTCTGAAGAGGATGATGATGATAAGTATGGATGTAGACCTATTTTAGCAAAAGAGTGTTCAAAAAAGATGTCAATCAAAGCTCTAGTCCAAAAGGTGTAAAGATTCGAGGACAAAAGCCTTCAAAAAAGAAGAACAAGAAGAAGAACAGAAAGAAGAAAGCCAAATAGTTTAAGAAATTTCAACTAGTTTTGGATAAGGAGTATGTTTCCCGTACTAGGGTCCCTGTAACTTTTAAGGACTACTTCTAAAAAAGAGTCTTGGAGAAGGTTCCTGGAGTGATGAGGATGAGGAGCATGGAGTAATGACTCCCTGTTACATGGTGTTTTCTGTAGAAAAAGAGAAGGTCAAGGAAGTAAATCCTGAAGTTAACGAAATAACCTTTCATTCTGGCCTCCAGTTGCATGCTCCAAAACTAATTAGAAAAACAAAGAGCATATAGAATCAACAGGTCAAACAATGACACGACCTAATGTTAATGGGCAAATAGAGGGACAGTTAGAGTAGGCCCCTACTTTATCTCCACCTGCAAAGGAGAAGGCACCTCCAAAGAAAAATCTCCCTATCCTAGTCCCTCCAAATGTAAGACAAGCACTGTGTTATGACATAGTCCGATATGATGTTCTTACTCATTTAAAATTAATTCCTGCTCAATTAAGTATGCATGATGCACTCCGACTATCCAAAGAGTTAAGGAGGGCACTAATCTAAGCTTTGATGGATCCCAATGATGAAAAAAGTGGATTTTATCAAGTTAATGTTGACAATGTGTCTGTGACAAATAAATGTGCCTCTTGTATGGTATTCACTTTCTCTGATGAAGACCTACAACTTGGGACTAAACATCACAACAGGCCGCTTTACATAACCAATTTAGATGGAGACAAGTTGTTGAGCAAAATCCCGCTTTATTGTGGTTCCATAGTTAATATTCTCCTTTTGAGGGTAGTACAAGCTATGGGGTTAATGCCAAACCAATTATTCCCTACCTTGCTTTTAATTCAAGGATTCAACCAAGTAGGACAAAAGCTCTGTGTACTATTGCACTAAAAGTAGAATTTGGTGACCTTTACAAAGATGCTTTTTTCCATGTTATAGATGCCTACAATGTCTGTTTCAGGTGACCCTAACTCCACAATAGCAAATCTATAGTCTCTGCTCTTTATCAGTGCCTAAAATACATAGATGAAATCGGGGTTGAAAGAATGATTTGTCGAGACCCTCACCCTTTTCACGATGAGGATGTCAACCACACCAATGCTAAATTTTATTGATCCACCAATGTTGCATAGTTGTAGGGGAGTCTCAAAAAAGGAAAAGAAAAAAAAATTCATAATGTACAACATAGTCTAAAGTTGTTTAGTCCTTAGCAGGTTGATACCTCTAAGTCAAGAAGTGTTCATTCTGGTGAAGAAGAAACCTTAAAGACCTGCCAATCCAAAACTCCGCTTAAGTACGTTCCTAAGGAAAAAAGAAAAATTGGGTAAAAAGCCTACACTCTAGTTCTGGAGATTGTGAACACGCTCGTGACAAGTTGCACTTGTCCTCTGCGAAGAATGCATTAATCCATGGCCAATAAGGTTTTGGTCATGTCTACCTCCTTTGATGGTATGGAAAGAGCACATCAGAAGGTAATATTTAACAATGACACAACCACATCTGCTCACCTTCCCCCCACCCCCGATTCAGGGTAAGGCAAAAAAACTTGGTGCTAAGAACGCCCCAATTAATGAGGGAGAAATGAATACGCATGAGCATACGGACCTTGAAGTGCCTAGTTCCAACAGCATAACTAGCAAGTCACAGATTTTGCAAGAGGGCAGAGTACTTAAGGTTTAGGTTGCCAAGCCTATGACTCTTACGACACGTGAACAACAAATCTTCAACCAGGATGAGCCAATGCCATGTTGGGTCTCAATCTTTCAAAGAATGGGAAAGCCTTTTGGGTCAAATCTTAAAGGATCAAAATGCAAAAAGTCAAGGGTAAGGCATATGTTGCCAAACCTATGACTCCAATAACACGAGAACAAGAAATTGTCTAAGAGGATAAGCTAACACCACCGCATGTCTTAGTCTTTCAAAGATTTGAAAAACCTTTTGTGTGAAATCCTAAAAGGATCAAAGTGAGAAGAGCTAGGGGATTAGGATTGAGGAAGAAGAAATAGTTGAAGTCTATTATTCTCAAATATGGTGACACTGGTGATGAACAAGCCGCACAAGTCAACCTTACATCCATTTCGAACAGGTTGTATATTCGATTCATATACCTTTCCCAATTTTCCCTAAGATGAACTATCAAGTAACGTCAATCATGTTGAGATAACATTTAATGATGAAAATCAGTCAGGAAGATTATGTGACTCTAGCTGTTCAAAAGTGCTCAAAAGATTTCATTGAACTAGTTAAGCCGGCTGCAAGAGAATTAGAGGATGGAGGCCAAGCAGCTATTGATAAGTTTCAAGAAATTAACCTTAGAATTGATGCAGATCCAAAACCAATTTTTGTCAGCGCTCTACTATCTCTTGAGGAAAAGTCACAATATGAAAAACTGCTTTGTGAGTATAGAAATGTGTTAGCCTAAAGTTACCAAAGATATGCTAGGCTTGGATCCAAGCGCAGCTGTGCATAAGTTAGCTGTGTCCAAATACAAACACCAAAGAATCAATTGCAGTGACGCTTTTAACCCAAGTTGATTGTTCAAATAAAGGCTGAGGTGGAAAAAATTGATAGAAGTCGATTTTATTCGTGAAGTGCAATACCCGTCATTGTTGGCGAACATTATGCCTGTAAGAAAGAAGAATAGGAAACTTCACATCTGTGTGGACTTTCGAGATTTAAATGATGCATGCCTTAAGGATGAATTCCCATTACCAATATTGAGCTCTTAGTAGATGGTAGCACTTGTTTTTGTGTATTATCATTTATGGATGGTTTCTCTGGTTATAACCAAATTAAAATTGACCTAGAAGACAAGGAGTTAACTGCCTTTCACATGCCACAGGGACTCTACTGTTATACTGTGATGCCCTTTGGTTTGAAGAATGATGGGACAACTTATTAAAGAGCCAAGACTGTCATCGTCATTGACATACTGCATAAAATTGATGAGTTTTATGTTGATGACTTGGTTGTGAAGACCAAGAGTAAGGAAGATCATCTTGAAGACTTGCAAGTGCTATTGATCCGATTTCGAGAACATTAGCTAAAGATGAATATATTATAATGAGCATTCAGAGTCACATTTGGCAAGTTTTTTAGCTTTGTGGTTAGACACCGAGCAATTGAAAACCATGACAAGATTAAAGCAATTGTAGAGATACCTCCCCCGAGAAATTTAAGGGAGCTTCGTGGATTGCAAGGAAGACTGGCCTATATTACATGCTTCATTTCCAATCTATCACTGAATGATGTACCCTTTGTTTGGGACCAAACTTGTCAAAACGCATTTAATAGTATCAAAGAATATCTGCTAAAACCTATCTTGATGATACCTATTCAAGGGAGACCTTTGATATTATACACTATGGCATTTGAGCAATCCTTTGGAGTGATGTTGGCATAAAAGAATGATGAAGGAAAAAAAAATGTCCTTTATTACATCAGCAGAATGTTAGAGGGGGCAAAACACAACTACTCGTCCATCGGAAAAATTTGGCTAGTGTTGGTGTTTGCTATGCAGAAATTGAGGCATTATTTTATGTCTCATTCAGTTATCTTAATCTCCAAGGTTGACCAGCTAAAATGCACTTTGCAAAAACAATGTTGTCTGGACGATTAGCTAAGCGGGCAATGTTGTTAGCCCCGTTTGGTATAAATTTGTGCCACAAAAGGCTATAAAAGGCCAAGCTATTGCTGATTTCTTAGTAGCATATCCAGCTCTTGATGGTGAACAATTAGCAGACCACTTGCCAAATGAGGAGGCACTCCATGTAGAGATGATACTATGGCAGTTGTACTTTGATGGAGCAAAAAATTGAAAGGGCGCAAGTGTAGTCATTGTCTTTGTCATACACTTTGGTGGACTCATTCCTTACTGTTGAAATGGTCTTGAAATGATCTTCGAAATGTCTCAGTCTTTAACTTTACTCTAATAATGTAGCTAAGTATAAGTCACTCACCATTGGCTTCAAAATGACCCTTGAAATGGGTATTGATTATTTACAAGCGTTTAGAGATTCTCAACTAATTATCAGGAAAGTAATTGGACAATATGAAGTTAGAAATGCAAATTTAGTGCCTTCATACCAAAGAGAAAAATATTTGATGGATTAGTTTTATTATACTAAGGTGTCACATGTGTCAAGGTCTGAGAATCATAAAACTAACATCTTGGCAAAGCTTGCAACATCATTAACTCTCCTGATAAAAGAGAAATTCAAGTCACTGTCGGGGAGTGTCACCTACTGATGCTTGCAGTCGATCGTCTAACCAAGTAGAGATTATAAACTCGATCTCCATTGACAAAAGAAAATAAGAGCCAGATTCGCAGCAAACTTTGATTGAATATTTGCAACATGATATTTTACCTACTAATTCGAAGAAGAGGGTAGAAATAAGAAGACAAGCACCTAAATTTGAGTGAAAAATGACACTTTGTACTAAAGGTCCTTTGATGGAATCTTGAAACGGCGTTTTTCAAGAGAAGAGACTGCCCTTGCTCTCAGAGAAATGCATTCCAGCATATACGATGCTTAGCTAGCAGGACCAAAGCTTACTGACCAAAGGGTTAGGCTGTTATTGGCCAACCATGGTGCAAGATGCAATGAAATTTTCGAAGACTTGTCAAGCTTGTCAAATTCATGGAGATTTCATTCCCTAGCCACCACATCCTTTACACCTAAGTGTTTTGTCTTGGCCATTTGACACATGGCACCTCGCTATTATGGGTCCATTCAAGCCTTCATCATCTCGCCAGCATCAATATATACTTGCAGGATCTAATTAATTCTCAAAATGAGTTAAAGCTCTTGTGTTAACAGAAGTAGAGCCAAAAGAGGCTGCAAATTTAATTCGAGTTTATTTAATCTATCGCTATGGAGTCCTGTCAAAGATAATCTCTAGCCAGTTGGTGGTTAAATTGATCGAGAAGTATAACTTCAAACATAGCTTCTTATCTGGCTATAATCTTGCATACGATGCTCAAGCTGAAGCATTCAATAAGGTGCTATGAAAAATACTTAGAAGATGGTCTCTAAAACAAGAAGGGAATAAACGACTACCTGAAGCTGTATGGGCATATCAAAAAACAATCCAAAATGCACGGGATGCACACCTTATATTTTGTGCTCAGGGCAGTGGTAATGTTACCCTTGGAAATACAATCCTGTTTGCTTCCAATTAGAAATTAAAAGTCTAACCTTGTAGAAAAAAGGGTTGAGATGAGAAGAGAAGTAAAAGGGAATGAAAAATAGAGAAGGAGATGAGAAAAGAGAGAAAAATTCCAAAGGAAATTCTGAATTTTATTGATTGAATGAAGAAAATACAAGCTTAAAGCCTATTTATACACAATCGGATACAATGAATCAAGACAACTCAACTTAACAGACTCTTAACAGCTTTTGGAGCCAAATTGCAGTAGCCACCAAGTTTGACCTGTGCTTGACCCAACTAAGCTCCTACTGGCGCCAAACCTACTCAACTAACATTTGAAACAATGCAACTCAACAATGGAAACAATAACCGAAAATACAACCAAAAATTACACTCAAAATCTAACGATGCATGACATTCCCTCCCTCTTGAGAAACTTCTTGTCCTCAAGGAGTAAAATTAGGGAATTGACTCTTCAAGAAATTGCAATTTTCCCAAGTCACAACGCTCTTGTTCAAGTTGCTCCATTACACTAGCACTTCGTGCAATGCACCATGTTCACTTTGCAACATCCTCTGAGCCTTAACAGCAACAGGTTGTAGCAACAGCATTCCATTGGACTCTGCTTCAGGTGGCTCCTGTGCAATTTCAGTTCCCCTCTTGACCTGCTTTTTAAGTAAAGAGACACCGGGTGAATGTATGAATGTGAAGGTAAGTCAAGCTTGTATGAAACATTGCCAATTTTCTCCAAGATTTTTTATGGACCAAAGAATCGGGCACTTAGCTTGACATTTCGCCTGAGAGCCAAAGAAGACTGTCTATACGATTGTAATTTAAGGTAGACCATATCTCTAACTTCATAGCTTTTATCTACCCTCTTTTTGTCTGCATAAAATTTCATTCGTGTCCGAGCTTGTTGGAGATTATCCTTAAGCACTTGCAAAACCTGCTTCCTTTGCTACACCAAATCACTAGCTGCAGAATTAGTTGCTCCTGGTTGTTGCAGCAACATTGGAAAGGGAGGAGGATAGCCATACAAGGCTTGGAAAGGTGTAGTGCCTATGGACGCATGAAAGTGAGTGTTGAACCAATACTCCACCAAAGAAAGCCAATGATTCCACTCCCTAGGCCATAAAAAGACCATACTCCGAAGGTATTGCTCCACACATTGGTTGACACATTCGGTTTGGCCATCCGTTTGAGGATGATAAGAGCAACTAAGTGCCATCGTTGTACCCATTAATTTGAACAACTCCCTCCAAAATGTGCTTGTGAAAATCTTGTCACGATCTGAAACAATGGATTGAGGCAATCCATGTAACTTATAAATGTTGTCAAGGAAGGTTCTTGCCAATTTTTCAGCAGTAACAGGTCGAGCAAGAGCAATAAAATGGCTATATTTGGTGAAACGACCCACTGCCACCCATATGAATTCCTTGCCTTCAGACCTTGGCAATCCTTTAATGAAATCCATGCTCATGTTGATCCATGCTCCATCCGGAATGGAAGGGTTGAAGAAGACCCTTGTGACAATGATCTCCCAACTTGGTTTGTTGACATACTTCACAAGCCTTCACATATTCCCTCACTTCCTTTTTCAAGCTTGGCCAACTAAAGTAAGCCTTGACCCTCTAATAAGTGCCTTCTATACCGGCATGACCTCCCCAAGCTGCATCATGCGAAGCTTGTATAATCTGATTCCTCAAACAAGTAGTAGATCCCACATACAGCTTGCCATGAACTCTGATCAGACCTCTTCGCACTGAAATACCAGCTTCTTGGTTGATCTTTTTTGCACCATTCACAAAAGAAGCAGCAACACATTCTTGGGCAAAAGAATCACCTTCATAGGTTTTATAAATCTCTTCCATCCATGAAGGAACTACCACGGTTGTAGCACTGCAGTACCCAACTTCAGCATCTTCAAATTTCCAAGACAGAGCATTGACTGCAGCATTCTCTTTGCCCTTTATATACTCAATGTCATAATCAAGGCCAAGCATCTTCATTAGGCCCTTCTTTTGAATTCTTGTCACAATCTTTTGCTCAATGAGATGCTTGAAGCTTTGGTGATCCGTTCGAATAATGAACTTGTAACCCTCCAAATAATGCCTCCATTTTTCAATGGCTAAAAGAATTGCTAAATATTCTTTCTCATATGTCGACATAGCCTGATGCTTAAGACTAAGAGCTTGGCTCAAGTAAGCAATAGGCCTTCCATGTTGAGAAAGGACAGCCCCAATACCCGAACCGCTTGCATCTGTCTCCAAAACAAAGCTCTCGGTAAAGTTTGGCATTGCCAACAGTGGTGCAGCACACATAGCGGACTTAAGAGCTTCAAATGCAGCCTGAGACCTCTCATTCCATGTGAATTCATCCTTCTTCAAGAGTTTTATTAAAGGTTTGGCAATAGAACCATATCCTTTAACGAATTTTCTATAATACCCGGTCAAACCCAAAAAACCACTCAATTGCTTCAAGGTCATTGGAATTGGCCAATCTTGCATCACTTGGATCTTAGTAGGGTCGGTGGAAACTCCTTCTTGAGAGATGACATGGCCCAAATATTCAAGCTTTGTCTGAGCAAATGAACACTTGGACAACTTGGCAAAGAACTTATGTTGCCGCATCACCTCAAAGACTTGTCTAAGGTGAGTAAGGTGAGCTTCATAAGTGGAGCAATAAATCAGTATGTCATCGAAGAAAACGAGCACTGATCTCCTCAAAAAAGGCTTGAAAACTTCATTCATTGCTGCTTGAAAAGTGGCCGGGGCTTTTGTTATGCCGAAAGGCATAACAACAAATTCGAAATGCCCATGATGAGTCTAAAAAGCAGTCTTGTATATATCCGGCTCAAGAACTTTGATTTGATGATACTGCTGTCTCAAATCGAGCTTAAAGAAGAAGCATGCTCCATATAACTCGTCAAGCAAATCATCTATGATGGGAAAGGGAAACTTATCCTTCACTGTCAAGGCATTCAATTGTCGATAATTGATGCACATTCGAGCCAAGCCATCTTTCTTCTTCACAAGGATCACAGATGAAGCAAAGGGGCTATGGCTTGGTCTAATGAAATTCGTGTGAAGAAGCTCCTCTACCTGCCTCTCAATTTCTGTCTTTTGGCCATGAGCATATCGGCATGGCCTAATCTTGACCGGATCCACATTTGCACCTAGAGGAATGGCATGGTCCACACTCCTTTGAGGAGGAAGACTCTTTGGTTGCTCAAAAATGTCCTCAAACTCTTACACCAAGGATTGAACTTCTGGCTGGATGTCTTGCTGTAGCTCAACAGAGGAAATCACAAACAAATGCCCAAGCCATTGTATTGCTTTCTTCTTGATTCCACTTTGTAATCATTTACCACCAATCAACTTGAGTTGAGCCTCCTCTAAAATTCCCTACAGAGATACCTCAGTGCCGCGAACCTCAAATGCCACGGTCATTTTATCAAAATCAAACACCACTGGGTTGAAGGTTCTCATCCAATCCACACCAAGCACCATATCGCAACCTCCTAAGGGAAGAACTCTAAAATCAAAGGTGAATTAATGATCTTGCATAGACCATGGGAATGCTAGGCATTTGTTTTGAGTTGTTAGTGAATTGCCATCAGCCATCCATAACCGCCAACGGGTGAGTCTTGGTCACTTCATGCCTTACTTTCTTAATCAACTTGGGATCAACAAAACTATGTGTACTCCCACTATCAATAAGAACAATGATAGAGGTTTTTCTAGCCTTGCCTCTGATTTTAATAGTGTTATGAGCTCCACTCCCGGTCAATGCCTTCATTGATATTTCAACTTCATCATCAGTCATTCCATCTTGTTAAAAAGAACCATCACTGTCATCCTCAACCTCTGAAATTTCACTGCCAGAGAAAACACCAGCACGGGACCCCCTTGCATACATTAATGCTTGAGATTTGCACCTATGACCAAGCTGATATGGTTGATTACAACGAAAGCATAGCCTCATTGAGCTCCTGTCAACAGCTAGCTTGAATCTGGCACCAGAATTGCCCTTCTACCGTTGAGGTCTGTAATTACTACCATGTAGCTTGTTCTTGTCACTTGAATTAGCTAAAGTAGCTTCAATCAACTTAGCCTTGTTGTAAGCACTGGACCATGTCTTAGGACCAAAGGCTTTCACCATATTTTTGATCCTTGGCTTTAATCCGCTCACAAAACAAGAAACATAATAGGATTCTACATCATCCGAAGCGATGGATAGAATTGACAACAAATTAGCTCGTAAATTCTCAAATCTAATCATACACTCCCTCACGGTTGAGGTTCGGGACAACTTGTTGAAGCTATCCACCACATCAGTTGACTCCTCTTCACCATAGCGTTCACACATTTCTTCTACGAATTGTCCCCAAGAAAGATGAGGTTTGCTCTTCAACAAACTATAATACCGTACCTCATGATCACCAAGTAAATTTACTGTGTCTAGCTGGAGCTTTTCATCTTCAGGTATGTTATAATACTGAAAATACCGATCACATCTTCTTAACCAAGACTCCGGTTGTTTTCCATCAAAAGGATCTATCTCCACCTTTGGCTGCCTGTAATTACCACTCTTGCCACCAGATGAATTATCATTACTCCCTGATCTTTGCTGAAATTGTCGATCAGGAGGTCTAACAGGATGCTCAAACTCATCATCTGCATTTCTGTGATGCAAAACAGAATTCTGTTGCTTGAAGTTGTAACCTGCATTTATGCCATTCGATCTGTAATGTACTTGACCTGAGGCACGATCCTGATTTTCTGCAACAATTTCAAGTTGTGTAGGTTGATTCTCAGCTGATCTGATGTGGATTGAAGGTCCTACATTAGGTTGCAACATTGGAGATTTTCCTCGAGTCCTCACCAAACTCTCAGGTCTGTCAACATTGCTTTGCTGCTAATCCACTTCAACCTGATGAAAGATCTAACTAGCTGGCTTCAGAATTGCGTTAACACTAGATTCTCTTTGCTTATTAACCTGATCTTGCAATTGTACAAGCTTCTACTCAATTTGCTGCAATCACTCCTCTTTATTGGAGTCTTTTTAAGCAACAATTGTCTCAAGCTTAACATCATCTGCTCAATCTTTTGATCCATCTTTTGATCGAACTTTTCTACATTGCTTTCAAGCTTTTGATCAAACTTTCTTTGTAATTCTTGGAGATGTTCTGCAGTAGCATACTGAGATTCGATCGTTGCATTTACATTCGAACCAGCAACTGCAGCAGCATAATTCGCCTCAGGACCAGTTGCATTTGCTCCACCAGCTCCAGATCTAGTTCTTACACCATTGGTCATGATTTTCCTTGATTTTGCCAGCCTCAATCAATCAATTGATTGCTTGAACCAGCTCTGACACCAATTGTTAGCTTCCAATTAGAAATTGAAAGTCTAACGTTGTAGAAGAAAGGGTTGAGACGAGAAAAGAAGTGAAAGGAGATGAGAAATAGAGAAGGAGATGAGAAAAGAGAGAAAAATTCCAAAGGAAATTATGAAGTTTATTGATTGAATGAAGAAAATACAAGCTTAGAGCCTATTTGTACACAATCGGATACAATGAATCAAGACAACTCAACTTAACCGACTCTTAACAGCCTTTGGGGCCAAATTGCAGCAGCCACCAAGTTTGACCCGTGCTTGACCCAACCGAACTCCTACTGGCGCCAAACCTATTGAACTAACATTTGAAACAATGCAACTCAACAATGGAAACACTAATCGAAAATACAACCAAAACTTACACTCAAAATCTAATGATTCATAACATTTCCTTCTCTAGGAGTATCCATTCAGCTCACTAACCCAAACAAGTATGCCAAGATCAGGCTGGCCAAGCATGAAGTCGTAGACAAGCATAGATTAGCTGCTAAACAAAGACTTGAAGTCTACCAAGCTTAAGTTGCTAGTGCATCCAATAGAAGGATGAAATTTCGCCAATTTTCTATTGGTGACTTTGTCCATATAGTATGGCGATCAATTGTTATAAATAGGAGGATGCGAGGCAAATTCGATCTGAAGTGGGAGGGGCCATATGTTGACAAAAACATCTATCCAAAAAGTGCTTATGAAATGTCAAATGCGAAGGGTGAGATCATATATTCCGGTGTTAATGGGAAATTTATGAAGAAATTTTTCGTTTTAAAAAAGAGAGAGACTGAAATCTGGATAGTTGAGTTGTAATGAACTACGGAAGGCTTGATCCCTTAAAAGGGTACATAGGAAGTCTAGTCAAGAATTAGATCTAGCCCCACTAATAAATAAATTTCCTTTTCCATGTGTTGAAGTTCCAGCGGTGCTAGAGTGTCAATAAGCTAAATGGGCTCGACTCAACCTCAATGACTTAATACCAAATAAGCTGCGTAAACCTATCTTTGAAGCATGTCAAACAAAAACCTCAAACAAACTTCAAGTCAAATAAGGACCTAAATGCTTACCAAGCTGACATCAAGCCCAAGTGAAACTCAATTCAAATCCTACCCAAAAAAAGGTATACCTTTGCTACTTTATGCCAGCTTCAAGACCATTCCCGCCAAATTTTTCATGGGCCACATAAATGGTTATTTTTGCAAAATGCACCAACCAACATACCCATTAAACATGGTATGTTCAACTACAAAGCCGAGCATTGTCTGCATTCAAATGTTCACACACCTAATGCTCAAGGAGGCATCTGTTGAACCGAAAATTTTCACAATTTTAAATATTAATCCTTATCATTGGTATTTGTCAAGAAATAGCACGTTTTTAACCCACCTTAAGTTACAATAAGTATGCCTAGCAAGTTTAGATACGTACTTGAAATATAGAAAATGA
The DNA here is from genome assembly GCA_018398585.1 of Simmondsia chinensis. Classification (NCBI taxonomy): domain Eukaryota; kingdom Viridiplantae; phylum Streptophyta; class Magnoliopsida; order Caryophyllales; family Simmondsiaceae; genus Simmondsia; species Simmondsia chinensis. The sequence continues at coordinate 20,881,479 of JAGTTD010000006.1, read as the reverse complement.
CTCAAATTATGGTTTCTAAAAGAACCCCAAATTCAAATAGGGCTCAAGTGTAGATCCCTAACAATACAAGTTGACAAAAATTTCACATATGAACCATAATATTGATAAGAACTAATTTAGTATACAATTATTTATGTCATTTGGTATTTTTTTAACCATTTTACATCAAACTTTTACCACTTTTGCTCGGTTTTGCTATTTCTTACTTATATTGCCATTTTCTTGAAAAAACACTTATTTTGTTGCTAATTCTTGCTAGGTTTTATCATCAACATCAAAAAGTGAATGCAAGATACATCAAACAAAAGCAAAAAGTTGGAAAAACACATGACTAAAGCAAGAACACAACAAGTTCATGCACAATTCATTGCAACTTGCAAAAAGGGGTGGGAAAATGAACAAATCAAGTGCAAGGATGAATTAAAAAATATATTAACATGTCCAAGTTGATGTAGAATTTGAATTTAGGTGGTGAAAAGCTCAAAAATCTGAAGAAAAATAGCAAGAATAGCAAAAATGCAGAGAATGAAAAACCAGCTTGCACAATTCATTTCAATTTACAAATTTGGGTGGTAGAATGGACAAATCAAGTGAAAGAACCTCTTGTACACTTCAAGATCATATTCAAGTTGATGTTAAGACTGATTTTGGGCAGTGCAAAGGAAGAAACAACTGAAAAAATTAGCAACTTGTTCAATTCTACATAAATGGGTGGCAAATAGCAGACTTTGGTGCAATGAGCTTTAAGCTTGCTATTTTTTTATTTTAAGAAATTACAACCTCATTTACTATAAATAGGGAGGTTTTGGAATTCTTTTATCACCCCTTAATCTGGAAAAATCAAATACAAAGTGGAGAAATATCTTAGAAAAATCGAGATGGATAGAAGAACGTAGGAAGGAAAGTTTAGTTTGTAATTTTACATTTTTAAGTTCTTTCTAACCTTTTCTTCTTGAAGTTAATAGATTTTGTCTTTGTTTTCTTTATATTATGTTAACCATGAACTAATTTTATTATTCCAAGGCAACGATACAGCCTAAGTTGTAATATATGCTCTATTCTAATTCAATATATTCAATGTTTTGTTATTGCACTGTTGAAGTGTTTGTCATTGTTCTTCATGAGTTTTAAATACTTTGACACAATTTAAAGCCTATAATGATTTATAATGAGACTAAGAGGAGATTTAAGATGATTGATAAGGTGATAAACAACATAAATTGAATGTTCGAGAGAGATTAGCGCGATTTGTGTGGTCTTAAGTGAAAATCATAGATCCTTAAAACTCTTTTCTTATTTAAATTCATGCACGAGAGTGATGTTTTAATATGTAAAAGAGTATGCTAAATATTGCTCGAGGGAGAATATTTAGTAAATTAGGATTTTCAACCATCAACATATAATAACAACATGAATACCGAGAATAGAAAGGCATATTAATTCAACTGGGTGAGATCGAATGCCTTGGGCCTTATTCATCATAAAAACCAACAAAAAAATAATTAACTATCCTTATTTATTTTCATTTTGTTTGTTTTATATCAAAAACTATAATTTTCGATCATTCTAATAGCACTAGAACTACTAATTTTAGTACTTGCAGGAGAACAATCCTCCTAGGAATGACACTCTACTCACTCTGTGTTACTTCATACAACTTAGTGCACTTGCTAAGCATATACACCAAGTTAAACATTAAGTTTTTGGCGCCGTTGCTGGGGATTGTTTTTATTCAAATGATATTAATACCTCCTAGTTTTAGTACTAATTTAAAGTTGTTAATGATTTGTAAATTTTGTTTAAAGTTTGAAAAATAAATCTCCGTTCATTCATTTAATTTATATGTAAAACAAATTCTTTAAAAAAAAATTTTTGGTTTTTCTTAACTTTTGTTTTAGGTTGTTGTATTTTTAAGTTTTCTGATTAATTTTAAATTTGTTTTAACTATTAATTCACCTATATAATTTTTTCAAAGATAAGTTTGTTAGCTTTAAGTTTTTGAAAATTGTGTTTTCATAATTTTGAACTCGATTTTCAAAGATTGTTGTATTTTTAAGCTTTTTCACTAATTTTAATTTTCCTCTAACTTTTAAGTTTATTTATTTATTTATTCATTTATCTGTATTTTGTAACCAAAAAAAAAGAGAATTTAAAGGGATGGCTTGTTAAACCTTTACGAGACCTCGGTATCAAGATGTACTGAAAAGACAATTGGGCATTTGTGAAATTATTGCAATATCTGCTTAACTCTCACTAATTCAAAAACAAATAGATGACATAATTGCTGCTCGTACTCCTAGATGTGAATTTTGTACAGGTAACCATGCTAGTAAGGAGTGTCCAGTAGGCAACAATTTTTCGTTGTCGGGTTTTGAACAATGTAACTACAGGTCAAATTTTAACCAAACACCATATAGCCCTTACTCTAGCACCTACAGTCAAGTATGGATGAACACTTCTAATTTTTCATGGAACCATCATGATGCTGCTTGGCCTCCCATTCATCCACATTAAGAAAAAAGATATGACTTAGAAGAGATCTTTAGGGAGTCCATACATGAATGGACACTTTTTACTCAAGAAACAAGGGCTAACTTTAGAAATCAAGAAGCATTCTTTCCAAATCAAGAAGCATCCATCTAAAAGTTAGAAACTCAAATAGGACCTATATTAGAAGAACTTTTTGAGAGGTTCAAAGATTTCTTGCCTAGCAATACCATCAATGACCCTGAGGAACAAACCAATGCCATAACATTGAGGGATGACAACACATTAGAAGATCCACCTCAATGTGACATAACCCCCCTTGATTGACCCATCGCCACCAATGACTAAACCTATCTTAACCGACCCACCACCCCCAATTATCAAAATAGGGTGCCAAGCTTGTCTAATGAAGTCAGAGGCTTTTGAAGCCAAGGATGACTCCGTGAAAAAATGCAGAAAAGATCGAAAAAGGAATTTCAACTTGTGGCACATCAAGCTTAAGGATCCCATTGTTAGAGAAGGTGGAGGTGGTCGTATAAAGAAGGGTACATGGAAGATCCACAGAAGAAAATCGTCATTAAGGGTAGATGGAGGAAACCCCATTCTCCTTCAGGATACAGGATAAAATATCATAAAAAAGTCAAGCTAACAACTATAACTTAAGCACTTCTTGGAAGACAACCCAAGTGTTCTTATCTTATTTCTTATCTTACTTCTTTTACTTTAGTTTCCTTTTTTTATTATTTTATTTTCTTATGTTTCTGTTCATTTTGTTCAAATATGTACTTTAAAACAAGTTTGGGGATAATATAATGTCAACAGTCACCATCAAATAAGCAAACATCAAACCTGAAAAGTATTTCTTACCTAATACTTTGTTCCTTATATTTCTTTTAACATTGAGAATAATGTTAACTTTAAGTTTGGGAGCGGGAGAGACACTTTTTAAAATTTTGAATAAAATTTTTGAACAAAATTTTCCTATTTTATGTTTTAGAGTCGGCTTTAGTGCCCCCCAAAGTTTGGAGCCTTTATATGGGGATGTAAATAGTGTCGGTCAACAAAAAGATTTACTATTTTCTATATTTTACGTCATTAGTCTTACCAAATTTAATTTAAAACCTTTAAGAGAGAGAGAGAGAGAGAGAGAGAGAGAACTTATCATCATGCTTTTTACGCAATTTTTCTACTTTTTTTTATCCTATTTACTTTAAGTAGATTTGAATAACTGGAGAATCAATTGTCTTTGTGTTCTAATTGTAAAACACAATTTAATCTAAGGCACTATCTTGATAAAACCATAGTATTTGAGTTCACTAGTTAACATGGCTATTTTACTTTTCTTGTTGTTTATAAGATGCTCACATTTAAATGGATTGCATTAAGATTATCATTTACATAATAGATTTTGAAGAGTTATGCCTAAATCTAAATAAATAAATAAAAAATAAAAAGAGGAAAACATCTCTAGCACTACTATCCCACATAAACAATTTTAAGATATACGCTATCCATTAAGAGAACGTCCCAGTGGTGGCTTTTCTGACTTATGGGTCATCGGTTAGGAGTCGGAGCTTGATTCTCACTGAAGATATACTCACACGGTAATATTGGGGTGTCTCAGTGATGGCTTCTCTTACTTATGGGCTACACCTAGGAGTCGGAGCTTGATTCTCGCTAAAGATATACCCATGAGCCGAGATTGACTTGAGCAAATAAATTCCTCAGGAAAAAAAAAGAACACTTTTTTGTGAATAATTTAGTTTTAGGCATACTTAATAAGTCTTGTTATAAGTGGTATGATTTTTGTCTTCTATTCGATTTGAATATTGTGAGATTAGAAAGAACGGATAAACTTAATTTGTTTAGCTTTTGAATTCAGTTACCTAGGTAATTGACATGTTTTTTCCTTAGAAAGGATAATTTTGCCTTTAGAACTTTAAACTTTATGCCTCGGTCATTTTTTTCTAATAAGAGTGCACTTGCTTTAAATTATGGAAAGGATTCTTAAAAAGTATGAAATCCTATGCTTTAATATTTAGCCTTGCTTGAGGACGAGCAAGATTTAAGTTTGGGGATATTTTGATAAGTCTAATTTAGTATATAATTATTTATATCACTTTGATAAATTTTTAACCGTTTTATATCAAACTTTTATCGCTTTCGAGCAGTTTTGGTATTTCTTACTTAAATTGCCATTTTCTTGCCAAAACACTTGTCTTGTCACTAAATCTTGCTAATTTTTATCATCAGCATCAACAAGTGAATGCAAGATACATCAAACAAAAGCAAAAAGTTGGCAAAACAAATGGCTAAAGCAAGAACGCTACAAGTTCATGCACAATTCATTTCAACTTGCAAAAAGGGGTGAGAAAATGAACAAATCAAGTGCAATGACGAATTAAAAAATACTTTAACATGTCCAAATTGATGTAAACTCTAAATTTAGGTGATGAAAAGCTCAAAAATCTAAAGAAATAGCAAGAATAGCAAAAATGCAGGGAATGAAAAACCAGCTTACACAATTTACTTCAACTTGCAAATTTGGGTGGCAGAATGGACAAATCAAGCAAAACATACACTTCAAGAACATGCTCAAGTTGATGTTAAGACTAATTTTGGGCAGTGCAATGGAAGAAAAAACTGAAAAAAATCAGCAACTTGTTCAATTCTGCAGAAATGGGTGGCAAATAGCAGACTTTGGTGCAATAAGCTTTAAGCTTGCTATTTTTTTTATTTTAAGAAATTTCAACCTCATGTACTATAAATAGGGAGGTTCTAGAAGTGTTTTAGCATCCCTCAATCCAAAAAAATCAAATATAAAGGAGGGAAATATCTTAGAAAAACTGAGAGGGAAAGAAGAAGGAAGGAAGGAAAGTTTGGTTTGTAATTTTTTATTTTTAAGCTCTTTGTAACCATTTCTTCTTGAAGTTCATAGGTTTTGTCTTTTTTTCTTGCTTTATATTATGTTAACCATGAACTAGTTTTATTATTTCAAGGCAATGATACAGCCTAAGTTGTAATATACGTTCTATTCTAATTCAACATATTCAATGTTTTGTTATTGCACCATTGAAGTGTTTATCTTTGTTCTTCGTGAGTTTTAAATGCTTGGCCACCATTTAAAGAGTATAATGATTCATAATGAGACCAATAGGAGATTTATGATGATTGTTAAGGTGATAAATAACATAAATTGAGCGAATACTTGAGAGAGATTAACGCGATTTGTGTGGTCTTATGTGAAAATCATAGATCTTTAAAACTCTTTTTCTTATTTAAATTCATGCATGAGAGTGATAAGTTAATATGCAAAATAATATGCTAAATGTTGCTTGAGAGAGAATATTTAGTAAATTAGGGTTTTCGGCCATCAATATGTAATAACAACATGAATACCGAGAAAAAAAAAAGGACTTATTAATTCAACTATGTGAAATCGGATGCCTTAGACCATATTAATCATAAAAAAACCAACAAAAAATAATTAACTATCCTTAGTCATTGTCATTTTGTTTGTTTTATATCAAAAACTATAATTTTCGATCTATTAAATAGCAGTAAAACCACTAATTTTGGCACTCACTCAATAACAATCATTGTGTCTACTCACTCTGTATTACTTGATATGACTTAGTGCCCTTGCTAAGCATATACACCAGGTTAAGCATCCAATGTTATAAACCAAAAATAAAAAATGCACAAAAGCCAAAACAACGTATAATTAAAAATAAATAAAATAGAGTCAAATGCAATGATCCCCCATCTCCCATGCATACCCACGTTTTGCTGTGAAGAAGAGGGGCGGGAGGTTGGCAGTTAAAGGCTTTTACAAAACCCTAGCCATGACTAGGACAAAAAAAAAAGGCTAAGGAGGAGAAATCACGAAAGGAGATTAAAAAAACCAAAGAGTTAAATTTAAAAAAAAAAAGGAAAGAAGAAACGCGAGAGAGGGAGAGGAGAAAAGAAGATGAAGCAGCAGCAAAGAAAAAAGAAAGGTGAAAAACAAAGCTGAATTTTCTTAGTTTGTATCAATTTTTTTTTTTTAAAAAAAAAAGCTCAAATTGTTAATACAAGTTATATCATTTCTCTGTACAACCATCTATTTTTCATTCTTTGATCTTAATTTTATCCTCTATTCATGATTTTCATGTATCTACCCATGGTTTCAAAGATGAAGACTGATTTTCTCTCCAATGGTATTCAAACAAAATTTCATGCCTCTTCAAACTTTAAAAATTTTTTTTAACCCATGGAGGATTCGAAAGACCCTACATGGTGGGATACTAAAACCTATGAAGGAATTCGCAAGATTTTGCATAGGCAAAGCGCGGAAGGGCATTTCTTTTTAATCTGTGGTGGATTCTAAGGTCCTATGTGGGGTAATTCCAAAACCTGCAATGGAATTCCAAGATTCCACGTAGGCGTAGCCCGAGAGGGCAATTGTTTTAACGCACGATGAATTTGCAAGATTCTATGCGGGGGTATATTAAAACCTAGAATAGAATTCGCAAGATTCTGCATAGGAGTAGCCTGAAAGAGCATTTCTTGTAACTTAGGATGAGATTGCAAGATTCTGGGGGGGTATGATCCGATGTGAGGTACTAAAAAAACTTCTATTATAAATAATTTCCACCCATAATGAGGTTTAAAAAAAGGGATTTTTAAATCGGGTTTATTTTTGATATGAACTCCTCTAAATTCGTGAAATTCACTTAATAATTCCGTAAAACCCTCTTTTTTTGTTTTTATCTCTCTCAAAAAATGAAAAAAATTAAATTAAGAAAATGGGGGGAGGTACTATTTGCACCGTCCCTTCATCCCCCAGCGCAAAAAAAAAAAAAAAACACTTTTCTTTATCTCTTTTCTTAAAGGAAAAAAACTAAAAAAAAAATAAAAAAGAAAAGAAAAAGAAGAGAAGAAAACTAGCAAAGAAAGAAAGGAAAAAAAAAAAAATTCAAATGCTTTTATGGATTGGAAATGAAAAAAAATAATGCAGTTTCAGCTATTTAAAATCAAAAAGAAAAATCTCAGCGTCCTAACTTTTTTTAGAACTACATTAACCTAATCCCAATATGGGTACATAGGAAACCCGAAATAAAGAATCAGATGTGGTTACAAATATTAAAAATTAATTTGGAAAATCCCATATTATGTGTTCAAAATTACGTTAACCTGATCTTGAAAAAGGTACGTAGGAAATCCAACGTTAAGTTGGGTGCGGTCACAAATATTGAAATCAAATTTCAAAAACTCCAGCGTTTTATTTTTTTAGAACTACGTTAGCATAATCCCAAAAAGAGTATGCAGGAAACCCTAGATAAAGAATTGGGTGCGGTTACGAAATTCGATGTTCTATTTTGGAACTATGTCAACATGAAATGCCGGACTTATCAAATTTCACTTGTACCAATATCTAAATTTATTCCCATATCAAGCTCAAACTTAAATTGATGTAAAGTCCAAATTGTCATTATACAACAACAACAACAACAATCCAATTGTCACAAGGGCTCCCGGATGAGCGGGGTCTAGATGTACGCAGCCTTCCCCCTTTAGGGTGCTACGCTAAAATGAGGCTGTTTCCGAGGAGTGTGTCATCGTTTAACCATAGAGCCTAAAAGAGTGAAAAAAAACTTAGCATTAGATCAATACATAACACAAGCCAAGCGTACAGACCAGAACTCAAGGAAAATTTAGGGAAATCCCAAAGGGAGGAGACTGCTGACAAATAGTCAGCTAGTAAAAACACCGATACACAAATAGAAGCTCCAATACGAGTTTGCCAAAGAGGAAGTAAAGGCACCTAGAATCACTAGTGCAAGCAATCAAAGTTACTCTAATCTAAACAGCTACATCAGCTGCCCCTATGCTAGCCCTCCACCAAGTTCTATCTACAGCCATCTCCTCTTATAGGTTTAAGTGGGTGAGGTCCTATCGGATCGCCTCCATCCATCTCTTCCTTGGCCTGCCTCTCCCTCTCCTCCCTAGCGTAGTGTGAGACTGTTCACATCTTCTGACTGGAGCAGTGATTGGTCTCCTCCTAATATGACCGAACCACCTCCAACGTTGCTCCCATAATTTATCCTTAATTGATGCAATGCCTAATTTGGCTCTGATGACGTCGTTCCCGATCCTATCCTTCCTTGTGTATCCGCACATCTACGGTAGCATCCTCATCTCTGTTACCTTCATCTTCTGTGAATGGTGTTGTATCATTGGCCAACACTCCACCCCATAGGACATAGCCGGTCTCACTATAATCTTGTAATCCAAATTTTCATTATGTCATACCTAAAGTCAACCTGATTCATATGTCGGACTCGAATGGAAAAAAACAACTCTCATGTCAAACCAAAGTTTATGCAAAAACCAAAATCACTTCTATGTCATACCTAAATAAAAATTTACTTTTATGCCAAACCGAAAGAGCTCCCATGCCAAACCTACATACTAAATGACTTATATGTCAAGCTTAAACTCAAACCTAAATTCCAAAGCCAAGTCGACTTTTATGGAGAACACAAATTCAAAGCGAATCCCACGTCAATTTCAACTCTTAAATGTCAAGCCTACACCAAAATGACTTCAAATTCAAGTTCAAATTCAACTAACATCCTAGTCAATCTTAATCTCGAGTCAAACCTTGATATAAAATAACTTCTTGTCGAACCAAAATTCGAGACCGGTTTCAAGTCAAATAAATGGAGACTTCTTCCAAACCAAACCTAAATCAAACAAAGCCTAAATCAAAATTACTTCAAACCAAACATAAATTCAAAGTATTACCAAGTCAAGTATAAACCAAAGACAAATCAAGTCCGACATGATTTTCAAGTCAAACTTAAACCCAAGCCAAACTCTAGTCCAAAAAGAAAGACTTCCTAGTTGACTCTAAATCCAAAACACCTATCAAGTCGAGCCTAAGTGTAAATGACTCCCATGTCAAGGCTAGACCTTAATAACCTTCAAGTTGAGCACAAATACAAAGAAACATGTCTCTCTTGGACTTGAATCAATTGATCGCCTTGTCACCTAGTCGATTGAGTTAACCATAAACATATCATCAATTAGAATTAAAGGATATTCTCCAAAAGTAGTTCTAATTAAAGGTTATATCAACTTAAATAGGGTCATTTCCAAAATTAATAAAACCTGTGCACACCTTATACATAGGAAAATTCATGTTTTACAAATTTTGAATTTTTACTCAACGGCCACATTTGACATTATTAAGTTATCTCGAGATTTATCAATGACCCCTGACATGTAAGAAGGCAAGACATTGAGCTACATCGTTGTCCCCTAAGATCCCATTCACTAGAATGCATTTGAATTTGGACTTGATGTATAGAGGCTTGATGTGCTTATTGGCGGTATTTTTCCCGTTAAACATCGTTTTCATTATGTTAGGTGTGTCATCAATTGACTTGAATGTTGGGGTTTTAACTTTTAAACACGGAGGATTAGGATTATCCATGATAGCAGCCACTTCAGCTACAAGTTCCAATTGGGGATCCTTCTCTGATGCTATCATAATTCCCTCAAGCCCTTCCAGGGTGTCAGTTGCCATGAGCTCCAAGGGAAGGAGCAGAGTAGTTCTAACATCTACTTTCTCCAGGAATGACCCAAATATATCGTGACCCCTTGGCTTTTTTCTTCTTTGAGACTGCCATCTGTTTTGTATAACCTGACTTTGAAGTTGAGGATTACTATCAGTTAGCATGTACTGATCTCAAGGTTCATCCTTTTGTTCAACCTGTAGGGCCTGAGATTTCTTCGTTGGTTGGGGAAGTCTTCATGGAAGTTGTTTTCTATGTCAAACCACGTAGGCTTAACATGGTCCAAAAGTTCGACTAAATTGATGTTGAGGAGGCTATATTCCTCCTCATCATCAGATGCTCTTCGAGCCAATGAATTCATGGCAAGTTGACCCCGCCAAGATTCTTTACCCTCAAAAGATGAAAGCCTAGTCCATCTCTTGAGCTTCTTACAAAGCCCACCTTTACTAGAGGTGGTCGAAGGTCTTGATTCAATCTCTCAATCTTTAAGATCCATGGACTCAATACACCTACCCTTGCGGACTCTGTCCTCTTGTTCAAGGAGCCTAGTTAAGCATGTGTCATGCAGCACTCTTTGCTATGCGGTTTTCTTTCATAGTTGCCTCCTCTTGCTCAAAGTTGGAGGGACCAACATCCTCTTGCTCGATGTGATTCCTTCTCCAAATGTAACCAACACGGACCCTAAAGGTTGTTATCTTAATTGTTGTGTTCCCTAATAAGTGTCCACATAGAGAAGGTGGTACTTCATATTTCTCTTTGGGTGCCCAGTCCTCCTGATAATCTGTCTTTGAAGGGACATCTACAGTAGGCTCATACATGCAGGACATCTCAAATGGCATCTTCAATTTCAAGAGGGAGTCAGCAGGAAGGCAGTGGCCTAAGTTTCCTCATTACACCCTGTATCTTCCTGAGCAATGGTGGCATGCCTTATAGGATACCTTCTCCAGATCACGAGATATGCTTTCTCAGTTTGTAAGGCTTAAGATACACCCGTGATTGCTATGAATTTGCGTAGCTAACTCTTAAGCCACAGATAGGGTATTAGCTGACTTGCTTCAAAGTTTAATCAATAAGTTTTTGAAAACTAAGCACTTGTTTGTGGGATGAAGCTCGGTGATGTACCAATGATATATTTCTTCATCCTACATGCACTTTGACGATGGGAATCTCAGTATTCCCTCAAATACCAACCTATTAAATAGGTTGATTGCCACCCTTGCTTTTTGAGTATCATTTAATATCGTCATCCTGCAAAAAAAGGGAACGGGATTAGTTTGAACAATACATTGACAATTCCTAGCAAAGGTACCGATAACGCTAACTTTAAATGGACAATGAAAAAGGTCTTTATCGACACCCATCTATCATTCTCTAGTGAAGGTTAACTCCCTTGCTCCAGTGGCATCTTAGACCACATTTCTAAAGATTGTGTAGCTCTTCATTGAGTGAGTCAATGAATCGTGCCATATATAGTATACCTTCCTGTTACTAAATTAGGGTAAGACTTTCTATGTTTTGCCCTAATCTTGAGCTTATTATTTTCCTTAAGCAAATCAAATATGACATCGGCTCTTGAGTGGTAAAAAGAAGTATTTTCTTAAGTCTTGGGATAGATATGACTTTCCGGCTTTGATATCCTTTTTGACTAAATTTTACAAACCATAGGAGGATGTATTAATAAATTCTGATTTCATATGGAGGATCTTCATCCTTATCAATAAAGTAGTGTATGTAAGTTCCATACACTATTTTTCTTAAGGCCCTCTTCTTTTAGAGAGGCCTCATACCTTGCGTCACATTCTACCAGCTGTAGAAGTGTTGTCAAGTTTGAACCTTCAAACTTCTTTTTAAATTCAATATCCAAGCCATTCAAGACTAGCTTGGCATATTCAAATTTAGGGAGAGTTGCGGTGCACTTCAACCTGCCTCTCTTAAACCGGTTAATGTAATCCTCCACGAATTCACTTGGTTTCGGTCTTATTTGAGCCAATACAGACAAGGAAGTTCCTAACTCCATTCTTGGGAATTGGGCCTAGAATTCTTGACCATCTCATCCAAACATTAGACGAAATTAGCTGGTAGGCTAATGTACCATTGAAAATAAGTCCCTGTCTAAGAACTAGGGAACAACCTATGTTTGAGATAATGATTATCACCTGAACTACATTGGCAGCTAAACCTTGCCTAATACTCGAGAGCAGACACGCTTCCTTTTCTTGAGAAAAGGGTAAACATGAGGATTTTATATCATTAAGGGAAAGGGTAATCCTTATCAATATACTCAGGGTATGGTTTACTAGACAAGGGTCTATTGACCCTCATGAGGCTTGGTCAACACATCTGCTCCATAATAGCAGCCAATTGATCTTGGAGAGGTAAGTTTAGCATACGGTTATGTGGCTGCCATTGCCTTCCAAGTGGCTAAGTGTCCCTAGGGGGATTAGCAGGATACCCCTAAGTTCCCATTACAATCAGATGTGGGAACAGTTGTTGCCCCACACATACAGGGTAACCTCCTTGATCATTTTGGCCATGCGTTTCATTGGCCATGAAGTATGCTTCGACAGATCCTAGGTCATATGGCATGCCTTGAGGCACACCTACAGTGAAAAGCTTTTGGTGCATCCTTGCCTGGTCAATCCCTAAGTCTTGATCTTGTGGACGTGGGTGGTTAACTTATGCCCTGGTTTCATAAGTGTAAAGAGGTCTAGGAAAAAGGGCCTGGTCCACAAGACTGGGTACCTGTCCCTCCACACCTAATCAAAGGCCTTGAGTGGGCCTCGAGACAACCTCTCCAGCCTCAAGTGGCATAACGTCAACCCTATGGCCAAGATCGAAGTGAGTAACCCTTAGGTTAGCCACAGCAGGGTTTCTCACTCTCTTAGAGACTATGTGGCCAACTTGAGCAACCAGAAATCTTAAGCTCGAGGGAACATCCCTAGGGTACCTAGTTGGAACTGAAGGAGGTGGAACTGGCCGGAGTTGCTTAATATCCTCTCTAACAGCTTGGACTAAGCCATTATAATTCTAAACCTCCAAACTAAGATAGGCTCAAATTCAACTATTGTTTGCCTTGCCACATCCTTAGCTATGAAGGTAGCAGTAGAAGACATAGATAAGTTCATCCCAATTAAGACTATGTTAATTTCTTTATGAAGCCTTTCATTCATTAATGTCCCAACATCATTGATTACGACTCTCATGGTGGCAAAGGTTTCACACTGGGCTGCTAGAGTGCCTTTTGTTTCTGCATGTTGTTTCCAAAAGGCCTCTTTCATGGCTTGTTGAACCCTTTGGTCCACGATTTCCAAAAAATGCTTGAGCATGGCCCTAAATACCTTGCGAGAATTACCATCTAGCCTAATATGCTCATTTTCTGGGATGTCTTCATCACCCCCTGCTTTCAGCACTGCGGCTGTCACTGGTTTCAAACCCTCGTGATATAGGACTCTGTTCAACAAGGTGCTCAAGTGGGAACCCAATTAAGGCTAAGCCCTCTAGTTCCTCATGCTCAAGAGCACTAGATCTCTTGTTCTAACCATTGGTGAATGGTTTGAGATTATGATTTTATAATCCATGATGGGGTTGAAGACAATTAAGTCTTATGTCAAGCCTCGCACTGTGGTAGCCAAAAGGCATGTTTGCTTTATTTGTTTGGTAGTAGTGTGATGTGGTCACCGTAAATAAAAATGTAAACAAACGTGCAAAAGGGACTCGCCGTGACCAGGGAGTGAGCCTAAATTTAGACTACGCGTCTTTGACATAAACCACACACCCTTTTAGAGAAAAGGAGGTGATATTTTGGGGTATCCAACTTCTTTTTTTTAACACGTGGATTCGGATGCTCCAATTAAAGAGACTATTATATTATTTGTGGATTTTGGGGTATATATAAGGACAACAAATTAAAGGGATATAGACTTACTCAAGTGGTAGTTACAGTGACAGAGTAAGGCCCAAAGACGCCGTTCCTCGTAAACTTAAAAGTTAGGAACTAGGGTGGAGACAAACCCAAGAGCTCAGCAATCAACTTATAAGCTCGAGTCAATCAGAGTTTTAGGCCCGGCACCATTGACTTATAATAACTCAAATGAGTAAAGTATGACAAGATTTAAGTGGAAAAAACTGCATTTGGTAACTGGATGAGGACCAGTGCAATCAAGGTCAAGCCATGGCCATCAAAGCCTTAAACTACTGCCTTAATTCTTAACTTGTCGATTTTGGGAAGTTATTAAAATGAAGAGCTCTTACCTAAAGCCCGAAGTATTGTTTTACTTAAGAAGCAAGTATAGCTAGATCTATGCTATACTAAGCTAAGTTACACTACTCCTGGAGAGAGAAAAAAAAAAAAAAAAAAAAAAAAGGAATGCAAGTGTGCTTTAAAGAAAACTTGAAGAAGTTTTGTATGAGTGGTGTTGTATACTTTACAACTATAATAGTGTCATTTATTTATAGACAAATGAAATAACTGATGCTCCCTATTTCCACGGCATTTTTTCTACCATGTAGGCGACAGCTTTTCTTTCCCATGAATGAGCAGTTAACACGCCCTTGATTTGGTGTGCTTGAGAGTCCTTCCAGAACCAACATCCGCTTTTTTAGCTGGAGTCTCTTCTAGCTGCCCCACATTCTTTTGCATAAGCTTGATACCTACGCATCAAAAATTTTACTCCAAGTAGCTATCTCGAGCTTGGAAAGCACCTGCCTTACAATAATCTATGAAGTCCCTTGAGCTCGAGCTCCTTTTACCCTTAAAACATCTCGAGCCACGAGTGGCTGATACCTTTGTTAACATGTTAATCTTTTCAAACAACTAGACTCAAGATGCCATTATCTTTGCATCTAGAGGCTTGACTTTTCTCAAGGAGGGCCTCACGTGACAAGCGCGTGGTGCTTTGCTCAAAATGGCTTCGTCTTAACTCCTTCAAATTTAGGGTGTAAACAGGCATCCATAAACTTGGGCCAAAAGCAATGGCCCAAGAGCTAAAGGACCAGAATTAAAGGTGAAGTTAACTGCTACAATCTTAAGAAACTTAAGAATGGTGTTACAAGAATTAGCAAAGAACTTGTTAATCCACAGCAAGTAGAAAGAAACTTCTTCATCCCAAGATCCCTGCCCATGATCATGAGCTTCTATAAAAAATCAAATTAAAAAATGCCTCATAACCAATGGGAAAGGTTGTCACAGAAAGAGAAGAGGCAAAATCCTCAGCCTCTTTCGAGATGTAAGAGTCCAAAGGAATGACAGTCGCTCCAGGTGAAAGACTTGTCAGAGCCATAATGTATTCTAGAGTAATACCAAGAGCACCCTCTAGGAGGACAACGACATTGTAATAGGTGTTCCAACTAAGGGTCGTTGCAATGGGAAATCGTACCAAAGCAAGACCGTGGAGAGTCTGATGGCCTTGAATATGTGAAGATCCCTTCATTTTTCCTCATAACAAAGCATAGGTTGTCCACCCAATTCATGTATTGCTTCATTAAGGAAGTATACCCCTTGAAAGGTAGACTTACAAGCAGGTCTTCCACCCCAAGGAGTACTTGCAGAAAACATAACTGAGCAAAGGAGACTCTAAAGTGTCAGGAAATATGCCCTCGATGCCAGATACCTCCTTTGGGGGGTTGAGGATTGGACCAAAAGCATATGGTTCATATGAGAAGAGGGGTCAACAAATTGAGATGGGTCCTCCTCAAAGGAGGTGATATCCATGGGGAGTTGGAGCTTGTTGGAATAATTGTACTATTATTACAATATAAAATTTATTTATTGTCGTCTACCTGAATATGAGAATATTATGCATATGATTTTTTTTTATTTTAAGAAATGTACCATGAGATGGATGTAGTCCTTAAAAGACATTTGAAATATCAATTTTAATGGATAATAAGGTTACACCACACGTAGACTAATAACCTGCTAGAATGTTATTTAATAGTTAATTCATAGTCAATGATAAGTATCGACTACTTGTCTGTTATAGCTATAATATGACATTTAGATAACTTGCTTTACTTATGTGGATATGTTGGGAGAAAATTAATTTCATAAACTAAATTTTTCTAAATCAACAGGAAAGATGTAGTAGAATCACTATTTTAAATTCTAAATTTTAATAATAAACGGTCTCTACTCTAATTAAAACATGAAAATGCATAGTATAAATTGACATGACATGAAAAATGTATTAAATACAAATTCAAATAAATTTAAATAGGAATTAGATACCTTGATGTAGACGGCAATGCAAAGATGAAGCGAGAATGATACTACCGAATTCTTCTCTACAATTTCTCCCTCCACCGGACATTGGGGCGTCATAAATCAAGAACTCTAAAGCCATTTTAGAGAGAAAAATGGGAGAACGATTTCTCTTCAGTTCTCCAATTGAAAAGAAAATATATGTGAATTCTAATATAATCACGCACTTTG